>JALPQD010000307.1:1352500-1952500 GCA_023101885.1 Typhlomys cinereus | reverse complement strand
CTCTCTTTCTCTCTCTCTCTCTCTCTTTCTTTTTTTTCTGTGCTGGGTGTTGAACTTAGGACTTCACAGTGCTAAGCGGGCATTCCACTACTGAGCTATACCCTCAGTCTTACCATGGTTCTAAAATTATGGGTATGAGGCAAAGAAAGACAGAGCCAAGAAGAAAAAGCTTGCAGAAGCCAGGAGGTGTGTGTGTGGTGCACATCTGTGATCCCAACACTTGGGAAGTGGAGGTAGGAGAATCAAAGGAAAAGGAGAAAGAGGGAGTGACAGACCAAGAACTTACCATTATTAGTTGGAAGGAGAAATAAAGAAGTGAAAATACAATTAACTAGTGGGACATCAGAAGCTAATAATCAAAACTTATTGAGCTCTAACTATCCATATTGCATTACTAGGATAAAACAGGCTCCCTGTCTCAAGGAACATAAAGAACCAATAAAATTAAAAATGACATGATAAATGTTAATAATCCCTGTAGATACTCACAAAGACACATAATCAACTGCTAGTGTAGTGTATCTATGTATGTTAGAAGTTCAGGAATCACTGGGCCAAGGATATAATCAAAAAAAGAAAAAGACCATTCAGAACTGTACAAACCAATGCCTAGCCACTTTAACTGGCTAATAAGATAATGACAGAATTACTATTTGGTATATTATGTTTAGAAAAATCATTGATGAATACTCTGTTTTGGAAGCTGCATCTTAAGTAATAGAAACATCATGATGCTGGGAATCTATCAATAATTTTTCAGTCAAGGTGGTGGGTTTGTGGAAATTCCCAAATGGTTTCACATTTTTCACAATGAGAATTTTTAATTTTTAAACTTCATTCAGTGTGTGTGTGTGTATGTGTATCAGTGGGCACATGTGTCTTTGTGGAGGCCCAAGGATGGCTTCAGGATTCATCCTGGATTGCTTCTACCTCCTTCTTGCTTCACTCTAGGGTTTCCCAGGTTCCACCCACCAGGGCTGGAAATACAGGCTGCTGCCATCTATTTTTTTTTTTTTTTAACGTGGGATCTGGGATCAGAACTCAGGACCCTTTGCTTACGAGGCACAGTCTTAACCCCTGAGCCATCTCTCCAGCTCCCACAATAAGAATTTAAAAAGATCACATAGTGAAATTAAAAACATAAATGACTCAGGATAAAAAAAAATCCACTAGTGTGTGTGTTGGGATAATGGGTAATCCCTCTCCTAACAGAAATGTTATTCAGTGTGCTTACACTGATGTTAATGGAAAATTCTGTGAAAGGTATGGTGCAGATTTAAAAAAATAGAAAAGAGCATCCAACTGACTGGGACGAGTGAGAGGTTTGCAGAGTTTCATCATGTACATATATAACACAGGGTGAGCTGGTGGACAGGAAGGTGCATCAGGAGAACACCCGTGTTCCGTGTTCCCGTCATCTACTTCTGCTTTCGGAGACTTCAGGGTCAGTCATCACCACTTCCAAAGAACGTCATGTCGAAGCACAACTACTTGACACGTGAAGGTTTTACACTGCGCACAGCTCCAGAAATAATGACCAAATGATATGAGCATGGCGGCTCGATCACCTCAGTTTTGTACAGAGTTCAACACAGCATCCAGGAGGAGCAGGTAATGCATGAATAAGTATGTGCATATGTATGTGGAATCCCAAAGGTAATACTGAAAATCATCAGTGATTGCTCTTCTACCTACTCCTTTGAAGCTAGATTTCTCATAAACCCAGAGCTCACTCACAGGGCTAGTTTGGGTAGCAGGCTTCCTAGCTGGGCCTCACTAGCTTACAAAAGCACTTCAAACCCATGACTGTGAGACAAATCCCAGCTTCCATGAAATTAGTAAGACACTCCTTTGAAATCTGCCATAGTCAGTGCTTATATGTGAGTCAGAACACTGCTGTACATAACATGGCAATGTCGTTCCAGAATTTCCTGCCATCCCATAAATATGTAAAATTCTAAAGGAGAAAACACTTGAAACTCACTGCAAGGTGTCCAGGATTGGAAAAACACTATTTCCAGCTCCACAGCCAACCTAAAAATCAGGGGAATAGACAAATATTATGAATCTATTACATTTTTCTCACAATATCAGATTTTCTCTTTTGAAAAGATTAGAGTTTCTGGATATGATAGAACTTTGGAAATTCAAAGGTCAAATGAAACATATCACAAGAGTAACAGTGAAAATTTGACTATGGGAAAAGTTAAAATTTTGTACCCTCTAAAATCAAATAAATACATGACTAACATATATTGTGCCAGCAGCAACCAAGACCGTTTGCAATAAATATGCTAAAGGACTAGGTACATAGAAAAAAAAGGCCAAGGAAAGGAATGGATATAACATAAAACAAGAACAAATGACTTCTAAATGTATGGAAAACTATGTGATTTATTTGTTAATGAAAGAAGTATAATTAAACCAAGGTAAGAAGGGCCCAGGCCTGTGATCTCAGTCCCTAGAGGGTTGAAGGCAGGAAGACTGCAAGTCTAAGACCTGTCTGGGTAACAAAGTGAGTTCAAGGGCAGCCTGGGCAATTTAATGACAACCTATTTCAAAATGAACGACGGCTGAGGATGTGGCTCAGTGGTACAGCACTTGCCTAACATGTGTAAGGTCCTGAGGTTCAAACCCCAATTTCACCAACAAAAGGAGGAAGAAAAGGAAGAGGAAAAAGAAGAAGAAGAGGAGAAGGAGGAAGAGGAGGAAGAAGAGGAAGAGGAAGAAGAAGAAACCTGTAATTTTTATTCAAAAAAGTAGTAAATTCTAAAATAAAAAGTATCAAATCAATAAGGGTATAATGAAACAGACATACACTACTATGAAATTTATATTATTATAGCTTCTTTTTGGGAGAATATCTCACTATATATCCCTTGTTGGCTTAGAGTTTGTCACATAGATGAAACTGCTCTTGAATTTGTGATAATATTCCCGTTTCTGGTTTCTGAGTGTTGTGCTCAGGCTTGTGCTATTACACCATTAGCACTGGTGTAGCTTCTTAGAAGCAATTTAAGAGTTAGGGAGATGGCTCTGTGCAAGCCAAAGGACTGGAGTTCAGATCTCCATATCCCACGTGGAATGCTAAGTAGATGTGGTGGCCCACCTATACTTCCGGTCCAAGATGGCAGGAACAGGGAAGCCTCAGAGCAAGCTACCCAAACTAGCCTTGTGAATGAGCTCTGGGTTTGTGAGAAATCTAGCCTCAAAGGAGTAGGTAAAAGACCATCACTGATGATTTTCAATATTAACCTTGGGATTCCACATACATATGTACTTACTTGTTCATGAGTCTACACACACATGCATCTACCCACATATAGACACTTATACACACATGCATGTGATCTACAGATCTACAGAGGAAAAAAGAAATCAGTTTGGAACTATGTTCTGAGAGAAATAAAATTTTTCATATGCCATAAACTAGTAAGTCCAAGACAAAACAATAAAAGAAAATATGAAGGAGATCTATGCCCAAAGACATTTGCTGCAGAAAACAAACATGAAAACAATTTAAATGCCAGTAGTTTAAAAGTAGGTAAGTAAAATTATAGTATTCTATATAGTAAATACTGTGGAGCCATGAAAATGTCTAATGGAGAGTTTTTAAAGATAGGGAAAACTGCTTATGAGATAATGTTAAAGAGAACAAAGTAAAACCTCAAAATGAATTTTCAGTATCAACAAAAGCAGAAAAAAGACAGTAAAATGTTAACAGTGGTTCAATAATTTGTGGGATTGTGGGTAATTTTGTTTTTCTTATCTGCTCTTTAGCAAATTCTCTGTAATCAACATATATTACTTTTATAATTAGAGACACAGGGTTTAGTCTCAAAAATAGAAACCAATGTCTACAATAGATTATACAGCAAATTATATATCTTTCTTATTTCTAGTTCATCTAAAAAGGGGTAATAACAGAGAGAGTGAAGATTAAGACCAAGACTTTGTCAGTATTTAAAGCTGTCTTCAAGTTTAGAAACAAATGAGAAGAAAAGCAACAGCAATGAAATTAAAAAACCACAAACTTAAAGCGGATTGATTAAAGATGTGGATCCCTTAAGGATGATTTGAGCATGTAAGTTTACTGAGAACTGAGTTAGATTTGATCATTTTCCACTTAGACAATGTGGGCCATACACAGAATAGCATGGGAGGCATTAAAGGTGTCACTTCCTTTCTTTGCCCCTTGATACACTACCTCTAGTATCCTGAAAGTGGCATTGCTACCAGGAAACAGCGCAGTCCTCTGTGATCCTTCCTTGCATTCTTCCAAATCTAAGTTGGACAAAGCAGATTCTACTTTGCTTTGATTGTCTGGTGAGTCAGAACTTTTGCCACAGTGGTTCTTTGTTTCTTGCATTCTTGAGAAACACTTCGCAGCATTAGTTCTAACATGATCCCACGATGATTCTCCCACTTTCTCTTTTGTTTTTTGATCAACTGGAAGAATTTCAGGAAATTCCCTCAACAGCCAATTACGGTTCTTGAAAAACTTATTCTTATGAGTCTTGTAAAACATGTTCCAGTATTTATTGGCATCACTTTCATACTTCACTAAAATAAAGAGAAAAAAAGATTTTACTATGAATTATATTTGCTGTTGGCCACTACTTTGATGATTAAATGGTTAGTAACTAAATATTAAGTAAACAAGTATAAATATCATTTATTATCTATCAAGTTATACTTCCTATTTGATAACTTTGAGATTAGTATAATAATTTTAAGTATCTGATTAAAGTTAAAAATATAGAGGTTTATTTAGTTCCCTTCAAGAGATCAATGGGTAAGATATTCAGCCCTATTCCTATAATTCAGCCTTTCTCTTCAATTTGGCCAACTGATTTTTGTGAGGAATATAATCATTACAAACTAATTTCTAATTTTGGAATCTTTTTTTATTATTTATTCAATTGTGCGTGCGTATGTATGTGTGTGCATGTGTATGTATGTATGTGTGTGTGTAGAACCACAGGCGAATTCGGGAACCATTATGGACACCTCCACCTCCTCCTTGTTTACTCTGCCCCGGGGTTCACAGGCTCTGCCCTACCAGAACTGGAAACGCAGGCCACCCCAGCTTCCGCCGGCGTCTATACGTGGGGTCTAGGATCTGAACTCAGGACCTTCCGCCTGCAAGGCAGAGGCTTAACCCCTGAGCCACCTCTCCATCCCCTAATTTTGGAGACTTTTCTTTTAAATTTTTTTTATTTTATGCGTGTGTGTGTGTGTGTGTGTGTGTGTGTGTGTGTGTGTGTGTGTAGAACCACGGACGAATTCGGGAACCACCATGGACGCCTCCACCTCCTCCTTGTTTACTCTGCCCTGGGATTCACAGGCTCTGCCCTACCAGGACCAGAAAAGCAGGCCGCCTGGGCTTCCGCCCGGCGTCTATACATGAGGTCTAGGATCCAAATTCAGGACCTTCCGCCTGCAAGGCAGAGGCTTAACCCCTGAGCTACCTCTCCAGCCCCTAATTTTGGAATCTTTACAACCATATTTTTAGCAATAATTTGTGTTCCTTTTATTATCTTAGTGAAAGAACAACTCATTTTTTTTGTCTTTCTAAATGTACTCCAAATATGACAAAAGTGAAATATTGTAGAATTATAGATTACGAAACGTTAGGACTCAGAGCAGTTGATTGAAACAGTCTACTAAGTTTCTTGTTCTGCAAATAAAAAAAACTGAAACCACTTGTAAGGTCATCTCATAATTTGACTCCCGTGTTTGCTCCTGCAACATTCAGAAATATCTCTCTACTGACATCTAACATCTAACATGAAGCCTGTTCTCTTTTTTTTTTTATTATTATTATTATTTCTTCAACTGTGTATATGTGCACGCGCGCATCTGTGTGTGTGTGTGTGTGTATGTGTGTGTCTGTGTGTGTGTAGAACCACGGACGAATTCGCGAACCACCATGGACGCCTCCACCTCCTTCTGCCCCGGGATTCACAGGCTCCGTCCTACCAGGACCAGAAACGCAGGCCGCCCCTGCTTCCGCCTGGCGTCTATACGTGGGGTCTGGGATCCGAACTTGGGACCTTCCGCCTGCAAGGCAGAGGCTTAACCCCTGAGCCACCTCTCCAGCCCAGAAGCCTGTTCTCTTAAATGGATAAGTACATGTGATTTTTACTCCTTACTACCCAACCCCATCTCTGCTTTTTCTACTGGATCTCTCTTCTCAACCAGCCTCCTTTTCTACTTTCCCGTCTTTTTGCATGTGTGTGGCCTGCTGAATTCCATCTGGCCCATACTGGCATGTGCCTGAGTACTTGCTAGAGCATGGATAATATATCAATGCATCCACCATTAAGGAAAGTGTGGTACCCCATGAGATCTTGTCTCTTCCATGGTGAAATGCTAACAAGACAAATCTTGTGCAGGTCTTGTGGAAGTAAACATAGCTATAGTGAGTTCATAGGGATAGCAGTCCTGTGTGTCCAGAAGATACTGTCTGACTACACAGAGTTTAATACTAACCTGACCCTCTCTCAAAAAAGAAATAATCCAGGTGTGGTAAAATATGTCTGTCTATTACTTCAGTACTCGGGAGGAAAAGGAAGGAGAACCAAAAGTTCAAGGCCAGCTTAGGCTACCTAGGACCCCTCTCAAAATTCCATCACTCATTTAAGTAATTAATTAACAAACAAATAGAATAACTTATTCATCTAGCATCTTGATCCCAATTATGTAACAAGGCTAATCTCTAGGTTTAATCATTACCTTTACCAAGGTAGACAAACACATGACACTTGAAAAGTCTTTCAAAGAATGAAAAAAATCCCGGGGGGGGAGGGAAGGAGAGGGCACTGGGAGAAAGGAGAGGGGGGGGGAAAGGAAGAGGAAAAGGTGGGAGGGAGCAAGGGGGTCCAGGGAGGGGTGGAGGGAGGGAGGGGACCAGGGTACTTACTAAGTTTGTATGAGTGGAAAAAATAAATTAATTTGAAAAAATGAAAAAAAAAATCTTCCTAGTGAACATATAACAATTTCTAGGGCTTAGTGTTATGGAAAAAAAATCAAGGTATACAATAGTGGATGTATTTCCATTCACAAAAAAAGAAAGGAAGAAGGAAAACTACATGCATTTATACACATAAATATACATGCATGTCCACATACATTCTTATGTGAAGGGGACAAAATATCACCAGGCATGTTGACTCATGCCTGCAATCCCAGTACATTGGAGCCTGAGGCAGGAGAACCTTGGCTATAGTGCTGTAGAGCAGGGATGCTGTCTCAAAAAAAATCAAGCAATCAATCAATTAAACAATAACAATGACAATGATAATGATAATAATGTTCACTGATTTGAAGAGCTTATCCATATGAATTTACCATATATTTCTAATAAGCTGGATCTCAAATAAAAATAAAAGACTACTTCATAAGGTTAAAGACACCTCAGCCTTCAGAATAAACTGTTGCTTACAGTAATATTCTCCTTTGCTTTCCAGTCCTGCCTGAAGCCCTTAGTTTTCCTTTTGTTCTTTCCATTTTGATGGCCTTGTATCACAGTCTCTACCCTTCCAGCCTAGACGTCCTTCCCTTCAGGGCTGAGTCCTAGCTGGCAGCAGAACTGCAATGAACACAGAAATTCCCATCTGCATTTAAGTTCTGATGCATGATTAGTGTCTCTGTGACAAAAAAAAAAAAATCAAGTGATAGGAAGTCCAAAACATGTTTGCCTCTTCACTAATGGAAGGAAACCTATTCATGGTTCATCTACAAGTGCACATTTATCTTGAAGATAGTTCTGCGTCTACTTTTAACAACTGGAGTGTACCTGACATAGTGTGTAAGAAACAAAAACAACATTCTGAAAATTAGACTCAGGAGAAATTAGAAAAGTTCTAAATTTCCCAAGGGTCTTCTTGAGACTTCTTTTCTTCCTTTACCTTAAAAACTCTATTTGTAACTCACTCTTTGCCAGCCAAAAGATTTTGTACCTGATGAAAGAGCCTCAGAAAGAGCTACATTTAAAGCTAAAAAATACCAGCATTTAGTCAAATTTCTAGTATATGGGTTTCCAAAACCAGGTAACTTGTGAAGTGAATTTGAGCCAAATTACCCATAACTAGAATTTAATGCTATGCCTTGATTAATTTGTAGATTTATTCCCTTAAGAATTAACTGGGATGGAGTATTGAATGCAAGGGAGTAATATGACAAAAATATGTGAATAGGAAAAAGTGGGAGATAACTTAAGCGTCCAATCTGGGAACGAGTGATCAAACTGTACAGGCCCTAACAGGGCAAATCTTTAGACATAAAGGTGAACATTATTAAGACAAAATATTCACACAATAGTCAAGACACTAGTGGCAGCTCAAATTTATCTTATATTCATTTATAGCACATGAAAATCTGGGAGAGTGGTAATGAGTCAATGATGACTCTATCTTCTGTACGGCTGTCTGCAAAGATGAGGGGCTGCATTAGCATTCCATGCAGTCTGTTTAAGCCCTATGAATTCAGTGTAATTTGCTACTAAGCCTCATGAATTCATGGGAACAAGCGTTATCAGGTCCATAAGCTCCACACAATCTTGGGTTTGAATGCTGGTTTAAACATGCACTTATAATTACTGTTTTTTTACATAACATTCTTTTATAATTTCATATATGTATACCATGTATTTTGATCATATACACATCCTCTCTATTCCTTGCTCCCACTTTGCCTGGATACTATTTTAATTTTTGTAGCTTACAAAAAAAAAATCAAGTGATGTGACAGCACTTAATGCAGGTAACAAATTCATCAGGCATTTCAATTCAACCCTTAGCCTATGCACTCTTTCAAATGGGCTTAATGAATGGCTAAGGCAGGAGGATTTTAAGTTCCAGACCAGCCTGAGCTACCCAACAAGACTACTGTCTGAAAATTAAAACCAAAAACTACCTGCTTATCATGAGGGGCCAATCAAGTTTTGCTACTGTCTATATTTTTATATATTTGACACAAAACTTAGAAGGGGAAAAATCAAAATCACTTAAATCATTATACCAACAATAGAAGCATGAAAAGTAATAGCAGTAGCACATATTGGGTGTTTATGTTCAGGTTTATGTTTCAGGCATTATGTCAAATGCCTTAGATTCTCCCCTAACCCTATCTAAACCTAATAATACTGTTACCTGGTGAACCAAATGTGTGATCTAGCTGAATTCCACCCAGTCCTAATCTTCTTTATTTCTGGGGACAGGATGTTTAAAGGTCAGAACTTCCTCTTTGGGTGGGCTAACCAAAACAGATTGGCTCCAAGATGGCTGACACTTCCCGACAAACTCTCCCCTCAAGGTGATCTAATTTTTATCCCAAGTGACATGCCTACCAGCCGCCTGGGCTCTGGGAGTAAAAAAGGGTGGTCCAGAGTTCTGAGACATCTTCGTTCATTCCAGAAAGGAGTCATGAATATTACTCCCCTAAATTATAAGCCTATCCCCTCCTTCATTTCTTTCTGTTAGCATATAGTAATTGTGCAGAATGATGAGTGTCACTATGACATCCTCACACATAGTGTCATAATTAGATACATGCGTCAACTTGAGGGTTCAAGCTCTGGGTATATTTGTAAAAACTCAGTGATTGAGTTAGGCTTGCAGGAGATTGATAGTTACTGGGGAAGGCCCAGCCCATGGCGGGTGCGATTAGTCTTTGGGCAGGTGCATATGATGGAGGGAGCTGATAAAGGAAGTTGGCATCCTTTATTATATTTAACCAGACATGCTGATCTGGCAACTAAGGGCTGTCCTTCTCTCAGCAGTCCTGTGGCTATGTGGATATGGTGTTGGTGTGAGCTCTCCTGCCAAACTGGACAAGGAACTGTAACTAAGAATCGTAAGCCAGGAAAACCCCTGTTCCCCTAAGTCATTTGGTCATGAATTTACAGGCAACACACTGCTACACATGGATATATTTTTATACACATCATTATCTTTCTGGTCCTTTTCCCTTCCAACTGGTCTTCTTTTCCTCCCCTTAATTTCTGTTATCCCATTTCTATGACCGACCACACCACCCTGCCTCCATGTGGATGGGATTTGTCTCTATGATCCCCTGCCTCCATCTGTATGAGATCTGAGAATCCAGAACTCCCCCTTCTCCATGTTTAGCTACTAAGTAAACATGGGCTGTTCATGATCATATTCATTGACACTCTCTGGTTTTGCTGCACCAGCTGAAAAAGAGAGATCCCTGGGGCGGGGGATCCTCCCCCTACCGTGGGGGAACCAACAATTTGAGGGTAATAACATTTCTCAGATAGTGTTATTCCAATGTATAGATAAAGGCATTCAAGGTCAAAAGTGAGAAAATATTTTCCCCAGGTCACTTAGCCAGAAAGAGCAGTGTTAGGACCTAGACTGTCTATCAAACTCTGCAGCCCATATCCTATAATCTACCTTCCTGACACAACTTTTCTGACTGTTACTTTCTTGATTCTGAAGCAGCAAGTTGAAGCTAAAACTACAGTGTAACGTATAATCAGTACAAGCAAATGGGAAATGTAATGCCAATCAGAGTTAGCATTCTCTAAAATGGATGAGAAATACAGAATCAATCAAATCTTGGGGGGGGGGAGTGGAACATAGGTGCTCTGTCAGCTGCTCTGTCAGCAGAGATGGGCTTGTGGGACAGCAGCAGAGCGGAAGCAGTGCTGGTCCGAACCTGTGTGGTTTTTTTTTAACACAGTGCTCAGCAGCATCTTCCATCAGTGCTGATGGAACGTGCGACAGCTTTCAAGACTCCATGGAAACGTAACTGAACTCACCACAACTAGGAGAATAAGGCAATAAACGTCTTTAGTGTACAATTCACTTTCCTGAACTGCGGGAGTGTCTGTGATTAACGGGAACAGGAGAGTGACCAACTGCTGTGAGTAAAAACCTGAAGCTGAACCCCCTTTGAGCTGTCCAGAGTTCAGGTCAGTAGCAATAGGAAAGTTTTTGCAGTGTGCATTGTCTTGATCTTGCCCTCTGAACCCTTGGTAGGTGTATGGATCATAAAATTTTCTGGAGGAACATCTCTTTCTTTCAATTGTCTTAAGTTGCCAACTGTCCAGAGTTAATTGCTCTGGGTCAATGACAATAAAAGGGACACAGTGCTCTGTTGAGGCACAGTCAGATGAAGAAAATTCTCAATTATTCATTTAGGAACTTCCATAATGACCGAGGGAGGATAGAATGCAGAATACTAACCACAGTTACATATTCTGACTTCTGAATCATTCTGAACATCACAGTTAAAAGACTGAATTAAGCCATTTATATATCTGGCATATATGATATGATTAATATGAATTATGAAAATTTATTCTAAGTTGCCATGTAACAAAAAGCAATTTAAAGTTATTTTTGCACATCAATTACGCAAATATCAAACTCTCAACGATTGAAATTTCCACGTGTCATGGAATGAAGTTTCTTGTCTAATAAAAGAAAACTCTTAAAATTACAAAATTAAAAGTGTAATTCTAAGGGCACTGCATGAAATTTTAAACAGCTAAAGCCATCTTCTAAGTAAGTACTCTATATTTGCCAGCAAAGAACTTTCAGCTGCACTCTTTTTTATTCCACACAGAGCATTCTCTTTAGTGGTTAGGTATTCATGATGCAAAGTATAGTAAGACTCTTTTATTATTTGTTCGACATAGATAACTTACCATAGGTAGGCAGTTATTTACAAGGATATTTTAAGGTGGAAATAGCAGCTGCTTTTGTTATTAAGTTTTAAAAACCCATTACATTCTCCATGTAACCAGCTGAGATATAGCACACAGGAGATCTTTTTAGGAAATTATACAATGTAATCATGTTAACTCAAAAACTGCCGAATGGATCTTTTTCATTTCTCTGAGCTAACCTGTTTTTAAGAGAAATATGAGCTATAATGAAATTAAAAAGTAATTAGGAGAAGGAAACATGGAATTAAAAATCATTAATCTGGGCAATCTAATTGAAAGAAATATTGCTAACGGGAGCCTGGGTACTATACATTTTAATTATACAAAGGAGCAATCAACCATTCTGCAGCAAAAGACTGTCATGCATAAGATCTTATTTTCAGATTGGGAGGGTGTTTCCTGACTTCTGTTGTCACCAACAGCTCACACAATGGGTGAGCAAATGGGAAAAAGGAGTGCCAGGAGACATATAGACACCTGACATATAGAAAGCAAAAAGAAGTGGGGTGGGGCTGGCCAGCTGTGTGAAGCAACCAGGATTTCCTCCCAGTGGCAATAAAGGAGATCGGATCACCAAGCAGTACAATGCTCTGCTTGAAGATTCCTTTGTGAGGACAGAAACTGGCTCATGAACACTTAGGACTTAGATAAAAAAAAAAAAAAAAAAAAAAAAGATGGAGGTTACTGGTGGGAGGGCCAGGTCAAGGTTTCCTTGAGTTCTCACTAAGTCCGGGAGCGGAGCTTCTAAATGATTTACTTACCTTGACCCAGATTCATCAGAGACATGAAATACCCACTGAGAAGCTTCTGCCAGGGCTTCTGCAGACTAGCAGATCTATGATCTCTCCCAACAGAGTTTCTAAGAACGTAAGTTTTTAGTCCTCTGCTACCCTCCCAGCAACCTGAGCTACTCTGTTTTAAATGTGATGAGACAATTGCCTTGTAATGAATGTGTTTCTGGCTTGCAGAGAGAGAGAGGTCCCTCGACACCATGGAACGGTGTAGTTAGGGTCACAGGAGGGATGCAGAGGGCCCCAGCACACAGCTCTACCTCTCAGAATCATTTTGCAGTGGAACCTTTGGTCCTATGTCTTCACAGTAGCCAGAAGGTTTTTCTCAGACAAGTCTGGACACACTGGGAGGGAATGAAATGCCTTGGAGTGGTGCTGTCGGCTCGTGCCTGACTGTAGATGAGACCAGTCACCTCCTTTCTATTCTGGTCTCACTATGATTCTGTGGGAACTGTCATTTTCCTTTACTGTGGTTTCTGAGGCCCTAAAATAACCCTCTCATTAGCTTCACTCAAGTTCATTGTTAACATAAATAGGACAAAGTAGGCCGCCACGAGCAGAGCACTTTGAGAAAATATTATCAACGCCGTTCATCTGTGCAAGTCCGCAACAGAAATATCCAAGGGAGAGTTTAAAAAAAGAATCCTTAGTTTTTCAGATTATCAGGAAATACAGTGTGGTAAATTATAATTTCCTGGAAATGAAAATGACGGATCACTTTTGATTCCATTTAGGCTCCTCAGCCACATGCAGGAGGCTGCTAGCAGAAGCTCAAGCAGCATGGAAAACACGAGTGTGCAGCTCCTGCAAAGAAGCCAAGCCACACTTCCCTGAGATAGCAGCAGGACTCCTGCAGTGGGGCCCCCCTGGCTGTGTACACCCTCAAAACCAACCCTAGTACCACCTGACCACACTCCACCCTGGGTCTGCATGTCTGACTGGTAAGAATAGGACACTCCACTGGGGATCGGGTGCTCTTCTTTCCTGGGCTCCCTTTCCCCCTCCAGGACACATCGAGGCTGAAGCTGAGGATGAAGGAGGAGAACTGCCTCTAAGGAATAAGAACCCATGCCGAAGGTGAGATGGGTGAAAATGACACCAGAAGACAAGATAGGTTGTTGGTTAATGGCTGACGGTTACCTCATTGTCTCAGGAACTCACGTCACTTTAGTACCCTAGTGCAGTTTTAGTGCAAGCGGTTTCTCTGGGGATTTTTTAGAACATCTGATCAGCTTTAGAAGAACTTTTCTATAAAGGGACAGATAAGCATTTTAGTCCTCATGGAACACACAGTCTTGGGATGCCATCGCTGGGTCCTGTAGTTTCAGTTTCCAAGTGGCCATTGATGCTGTGTTAACAGAGGTGCAGGTATCCATGTTATAATAAAACTTTATTTACATATACATGCAGCAAGCTGGATTTGCTCATAAGTCATAGTTTTCTGAAACACTGATATTGCCCCAAGAGTGATGGAGAGAGGATAATAACCAGAAACGAAACAAATCCATAGTATTAGAAGCCAGCAGAGTGGCTGCTCTTTGTGAGACATGAGGGTTAGAGAGCACTGAAACTGACTAGAATACGAGGAAGTTGCTGGATATTGGCCACTTTCTGTTTCTTCATTTAGGTGTTGTTGACACAGAGGTAAATGTGAGAATTCATTTATATAAGAAATATATACAAGGATATATTTAATACTTCAAAGAATTATCAATTGTTTTTGATTTTTGAGTCAAGATATTACCATGTAGTGCAGGCTGGCCCCAAGCTCACTCTATGGCCCAACCTGACCTCAAAATCATGGCAATCCTCTTGTTTCAGTCTCATGCCACTGTGCCTGGCTCTAATAAACAATGTTAAAAAAGAAAGAAAAACAAGTCATGGCAGCATATGTTTGCAATCCCATCACTCTGAAGGCAGAGGCAGAAGGATCACTGAATGTTAGAGATCAGTTTGGTCTACAAAGTAATTTCCAGGTCAGCCAGTGATACATGGCAAGACTCTGTTTCAAACAAACAAAAACAAAACAAAACAAAACAAAAAACCCCCCCTCAAGGGCTGGAGAGAGCTCAGTTAGTAAAGTATTTGTTTTGCAAGTATGAGAGTCTCAGTTTGATTCCTAGGACGCATATAAAAGAAGCTAGGCATGGTGGCATACACTTGTATCCCTAGCACTGGGAAGGTACAGATAGATAAATCTTAGAAATTTTAGTTAAAAAAAAAAAGTGGAGAGTGCCTGAGGGTGACAGCTGACCTCTCCAGGCACATCTTACATATGCATGCATATACATGCATAGAAGAAAGAAGAAAAAAGAAGGAAGAAAGGAAGGAGAAAGGGAGGAGGAAAGAAAGGAAAATAATTTTTAAGAGGAGTGAGAGGCTGGAGAGATGGCTCAGGGGTTAAGACTGCCTCACAAGCAGAAGGTCCTGAGTTTGGATCCCAGGTCCCACATAAAAAAAGGCCAGGTGGAAAGGGCAATGGCATGCATTTCTGGCTCTGGGGGGAGGAACCTGGGAAATCCTAGAGTGAAGCAAAAAAGGAGGTAGAAGCAATCCAGGTTGATTCCCGAAGTCACCCTTGGTCTTCCACAGGGAGATACAATTCCTTTCACACACACACACACACACACACACACACACACACACACACACCAAATAAACAAACAAACAAATAATTTCAAAAAAATAAAGAGGAGTGATTATAAGAAAAATAAGGCAGAGAATCTCATGCATTGAATACAGGATTCAGGTGAAGTGACAATGGATTCCCAGTTTTGTAGTGAGACAAACATAGACCACTTTTGTTCTTTAAAAAAGTATTTTGTGAAACTGAAGAGATGGCCCAGGGATTAAGACTCTGCCTTGCAAGCAGAAGGTCCTGAGTTCAGAGCTCCATTCCCACATAAAACTGCCGAGTGGAAACAGTGGAGGCCTACACTTCCGGCCCTGGTGAACAAACACAGTCTGGGAAATTCCAAAGCTAAGCAAAAAGGAGGTAAGAGCAATCCAGGATGATTCCTGAAGTCACTCTTTCCTCCACAGGAACACAGTGCCTACTGATATATATATATATACACACACACAAAGTTAAATTTTTTTTGGTGTGTTACCTTTAAAATGTGGTAAGAACATATAATATGAAATTGAACATAACCATTTTCAAGTGTATGGTTCAGTAGTGTTATATATATTCACACTGTTGTTAAATTCTGGACCCTTTGTATATTGCCAAACTAACTCTAAACCCATTAAGTAATTCTCCTTTCTACCTACTCCCAGCCCTGGCCAACCGACCACATTTTGCTTATCCATTCATCCAAGGTGGCCCCAGGCCCCAGGTACCTTTGGGAAATGGCTGCAGATGTCACTGTCCCAGAATATCTGGCACATTACTATCTAGACAGTCAAGGGACACTGTTTCTTACTCTAAGGTTAAACTGATTAGTCTTTCATTAATTCATCAACATTCTTTTTTTTCCTCTTAATTTCCATGTGTGCATGTGTGTGTGGTATGTGTATATGCTTGTGTATGCATGCTCCTGTATGTGTGTAGGTGCGAGGTTGATGATGGGACTCTTCCTCCTTCATTCTACCTTATTCTTCACATAGTGTCTTCTCAATCAAAGGCACAGGTTGTTGGGGATTTGAACTCTAGTCTTTTTGGTTTTGTGGCAAATACTTTAACCTCTGAGTCATCTTCCTACCACACAGAAAATTCTTTAAATAATTCTTTAATGGTTGCTTAACGACACCTATATTTTGGTTGCTTCTTTCTCTTGACTGTCACAACCACCGTGTTATGAACAGGCAATGCAGGCATCTTTTTGAGAGTCTGTTTTTAATCTTTTGGGCTATAATCTAGATTTCTGGATTATGTGCAAGTTCCATTTTCAGTTTTTAAGGAATCTCCACATTGCTTTCTACAGTGGCAGTACCATTTTACAATTTCACAAGTGCTCATGTGTTTCTCTATAACTTTGTCGGCACCTGTCATTTTCTAGTTGTTTGATAGTATTTGATAGTCACCCAAATGAAATTTTCAAAAGCTATTTATGGAAGGTTGGCAAGACCTTACCTTAACTAAACTCTAAACACAAAAATTTCTAAGAAAATGCTTTTAGTGCTTACTAAAAACCTTTTCTTGGGCTAGAGAATAGCTTCATGGGTAAAGTGTTTGCTGCATGAGGAGGACCTAGGTTCGTCTTCCTGCCATCTACATAAAAGCTGGGTGCAGCAGCGGTTACTCATCTGTAACCCCAGAGCACTAGAGGGATAAGGAGAGAGGCAGATCGCCAGAGCTTGCTAGTCACCACTCTAGTTGAACTAGGGAGTGCTGGGCTGTTTCAAAACAATACATGTGGCTTGTGATGGAGATATCCAGACATCACCCTTTGGCCTCTATACCTCATGAATAGGCAAATGCTTCCACATATACTGGTGCACACACACACACACACACACACACACATACACAACAAACAACATGTACATACACGCACACATGAACATTCTAGAAGACCAGAGAAACTTTGATACATCTTTTTTTTTTTACTCCAAGTTTATGGATTTGTTCAAGGGTTCCTATTGAGAGAAAAGCACAATAGCATAATGAAAGTGGTATAGCAAGAAGAAAAACTTGAAGTTACATTTTCATATCTTGCTTAAAATGCCACCCATATGTGTACCTCCCAGAAAAAGCAGTATGACTACCAAAAGACCAATTATAGGGTGAATACATAATTTATTTCATTAATTTTGGTCCTGCTACCCTGGAAGAACTGGGAATGCTACCAAAGGGAACGAGTGGACCGAGTAGCTGAGGTAGAAGCTAAGAGCTCTCAGCTGCGCAGTGTCAGGAGGAGAGACGTGAGCAGGGATAAGCTGAGCCATCGGGTGGTCTGACAGGGAAGCCGGGCTTTACCTTGCTCCTCTGGAATGACGCGCTCGACTGAGTTTTCCTCTACTTTTTTCCTGACTGCTGCTTCTTCCTCTTTAGACCACTGCATGTGATCCCTGGGAAGACAAATTAGGGAGACCGTAAAGTATGCTTTATAACTGAGGAAGGCAGGGAGGATGCCCCAGGGACCACAGCAGAGGCGGGTGATACAAACTATGACCACATCAAACGAATCTTCCATGTCGGATGCTCCCCTGGATGATGCCAAGTGCCACCCTGCACCACCCCTGGTTCTTCTGTTGAAATCTGGCGATGGTGCAAGCTTCAGCCATCTTGGGAAACTCTCTGAAACCATGTCCTCAGAACACTCTGCTGTGTGATTATCTGGGTGCTGATTTTACTCTAAATATAAATCTGTTTGTCTTTTTGTTAATTTCTGAATAGGGAAATATTTAAGAGTATTTTAATACTTTATTTAACTCTCTCAACCATCTCTCTGTGATTTATTCCCGGGCCTAGTCCCATCCACCATGGGCTGGGCCTTCCCCAGCAGCTAGACAATCTCCTGCAGATTTGCTCTGGACTTAACTCAACCACTAATTCTCTACAAATGTGCCCAGCGCTCAAACCCTCAACTGTCAAGTTGACACCTGTGCTTAACTATGACAATACTCCACTGCCAGAGTGAGTGAGACAATAAGATAGACAGAGAGACATATATGCAGTTCATGTGTTCATGTATGCACATGTGTATACCTGGAGGGAGGCAGAGGTCAACAATGGATGTCTTCTCCATCACTTTCTACTTGCTTTTTTGAGAAAGTCACTCACTGAACCTGGAACTTGCTGTTTTAGCTAGACTGACTGAGCCAATAGCTCCCGGGATCCACCTGTCTTTGCCCTCCCCTCAGCCCCCATACAAGTTACAGGTGTGCACCGCTTCATTGAGTTTTTACATGGTCTCTGGGGATCCAAACTCAAGTCCCCATGTTTATGCAGCAAGCACTTTACTAAATAAGCCATCTCCTCAGCTCTGAGATGCAGACTTTAAAGTATTTTGTACATTGAAATTTAAATAAACTTAGCTCTATTTTATCTATTAGCTACCTTAATCGTTGAAAATAGATTAGCTTACATTACATGAAAGAAACACTAATTTTTTTAGTATTTTGCTTATTTGAGAGACATGGCTCAGGGGTTAAGACTCTGCCTTCCAAGCAGAAGGACCTGAGTTCAGATCCCAGATCACATGGAAAAAAACACAAGGCCTGCACTTCTGGCTCTGGGAGGTGGAGCCTGGGAAATCCCAGGGCAAAGCAAAAAGGAAGTAGAGGCAATTCAAAATGATTTCTGAAGTTATTCTTGGTCCTTCACAGGAACACACACACACACACACACATACACAGAGAGAGAGAGAGAGAGAGAGAGAGAGAGAGAGAGAGAGCGCTCAAAATCATGATCCATCTGCCCAGGCTTTCCAAATGCTGGATTACAGGCGTGCATCACCATGTGTGACCAAATGACAGCACACTTGATATAAGATATAAAAGGATCATCTTCCTAAAATTTCCCACTTTCTGCAAGCATTTTTAGTTTCAAAATTTATTCCCCCTCTATGAGAAGACACTGCTTTGTCCTACAAAAATGTTTCTTGCTTTCTGCCATGTATGAAACCCTGGGTTCAAAGCCCGGTACAGAAGAAGACACAAGAGAGGAGAAGAGGAGGAAGAAAATCGTCTTCTTGGACTGGAAATACCATGTATATTTACTGAAATAAGCCATTCTTTAAAACAATAAAGCCCCACAGTTAAGTTTCATATACCTTCCCGATAACTATAAAAAATTCTTGGGGTGGAGGTGGGGGCTGAGGAGGTGGTTCAGTTGGCGAAGTGCTTGCTACTCAAGCATGAAAAAGTCAGGGGTGTGTCTAGAACCCCAAGGCTTCAGAGAGCAAGTGAGGAAGACATCCAGTGTCAACCCCTGCCGTCAAAACGTGCACACATTCACCATAGACACGCAACACCCTGATGCTCCTATCCTGTGATGTTTATAATCATCTGATAGGATGTAAGGAGTGAATAAAAATTCTTGGTAGCTCATTATGGTGTTTGACAAACATTAACTGAGCAGTTAGCATGATGATAATTACTGTAATAATCATTACCATTCATTATTTATTACATGCCAGGTATTTCATACACATGTATCTTATTTATCCTTTTACAAATTCTGTGAGGGGTTTATATCCTGCTCACTTTATATGATGAAACAGAAGTTTGGTAAATCATCTGAGGTCCTAGAGCTAGGCAGAAACAGAATTCAAACCCAGATTTGGGTCATGTCAAAGTTCACCTTCTCACCCGTCAGCCTATTACTACCTACCAAGACAGTAGGGTATTGAGAGCTTTAAAGACTTGGTTGCTCCTTGGGCTGGAGGGATGATTCAGGGGTTAAACCTCTGCTTTGCAAGCAAAAGGACCTGAATTGAGAACCCAGATCCCATGTAAAAATGCTGGCTGTAAATGGTGGTGGCCTGCACTTCCAGCCCTGGAAGGTGAAGCCTGGGAAACCCCAGAGCAAGCCAAGAAAGCAACTTCCAGAAGTCACCCTTGGGCCTCCACAGGCGCACACAGTGCTTTCTGATACACACACACACACACACACACACACATGTTAAAAAAAAAAAAAGACTTGCTCCTTATTCATCAAGAGCATGTATTTTCTTGGTATATGCAGAATATAAGTAAATGAGCACACCATGGAGCACAAGTGGTATAGTACCTGAGGGGTGGATGTAAATGCTAGCCAGTAAAAACAGGAAGCATTATTAGGAAAGTAGGTTTGGGCTCAGGTTGGGGAAAAGACAAAGGGGAAATTCTCTGGTCATTAAGAAACTGAAAATATAGACAGCATATGCAGGAAGCAAAGAAAGCATCCACTGTGACTGGTTCTCTTGGGTAAATACAGATAAAACTGGGAGCTGGGAAATAGCTGGATTTCAGAGGATGGTGAGT
Organism: Typhlomys cinereus; assembly: GCA_023101885.1. NCBI lineage: Eukaryota > Metazoa > Chordata > Mammalia > Rodentia > Platacanthomyidae > Typhlomys > Typhlomys cinereus. Next base: position 1,932,097 of record JALPQD010000307.1, on the reverse strand, counting down.
TCCATGCAAGACATAATGAAGTAGAGAGGAAATGCTGAGAAAGCCCAGTTAGACTGCTATGGTGGTCTAGGAGTAATGAGCCCCAGGACTAAGGTGGTAGCAATGGAAAGCAGAAAGGAAGGATGCAGGGGTGGTGGCTTTCATAGCAGAGCAGAGTCAGGGATGACTGCAAGTACTCAATAGTGAGTGTCTAGGAAACGGGGAGGGGGAGAGAACAAGGACAGAGGAAGACTCACTTTGGGTGGAATGATGAGAAGCTTGGTTCTATTTTAGGTTGTGTTTATGCAATCAGATATGTGAGTAGACAGCAGTGACCTAGTTACCTGTCTATAAATATTCCACTGAGGGGTGAGAAACTGTTTTCCTTCCTTTTTTTGAGATATGAACTTGCTATGCATCCCAGCATGGCCTCGAACTTGCCAATCCTCCTACCTCAGCCTCCTGAGTGCTGGAATCACAGGCATGTGCCACCTCTTCCAGCTCTATTTTCTTTTTAAAATGATCAAAACTGGAATTCTGGGGTCTCCAGAAAAAGCAAGTGAAAACTAAAACATCAAAATTTCATAGATGAAAATTTAGTCACCAGTATTTTAAAAAATGTATGTGTGTGTGTGTGTGTGTGTGTGTGTGTGTGTGTGTGTTTAAGTATTGGCATATATGTGCCACAGCACATGAGTGGAGGTCAGGGGACAACTTTAGGGAGTCACTTCTGTCCCCTCATCTTGTGGTTCTGAATGTAAACAAGGTATCAGATTTGTATGGCAAGTGTATTTACTTGCTGAGCTATCTCGCTGGCTCATTACCATTTTTTAAACCCAGTCGCAACCCAAATAATCCTTAAGCAATTTTGGAAATGAATGGCATCACAGTAGATTTTCATTTCGATTTATTATTTTTGAATAATCACACATAAATTGGGGCTTGCAACTATACTTTATATTCTGTGTATGTACTTATATGCAGGCTTATTATATGATAATTATGACATTAAGAGCATCAAGTCAATTATTTAAGATAATAACATTCCTAAGGCTGAGTTATCTGTAAATTTCTAGAACATGCAAGAAGGAACCACAGCACTTGTGGCAGAGGTGGTGCATGTGCCCATGACCCCAACTACTCAGAGGACTGAGACAGAAAGAATCACTGAAGCCCAAGAGCCAATCTGGACAACAGGGTGAGAACCCCCCCTATCACAGGGCTCAAGAGATGGCTCAGGGGTTAAAAATTTTGCCTCTCAAGTAAGAGGACTTGAGTTCCGATCCCTAATCCCATGTAAAAACAGTGGGTTGAAAATTGGTGACATACACTTCCAGCCCTGGAAGGAGGAACCTAGGAAACCTTAAAGCAAGTAAGGAGGCAAAGCAATCCAGGATGCTTCCCAAAGTCACCCTTGGGCCTCCACAGATACAAACATTGAAGTGCTCTCTTGGAAACACACCTACCACACACATACAAAAGAAAGAAATAACAATGACCAAAAAACAAGGCAAAAGAATCTTAGAAACTCAAGACCAGTCCCAGCTACATATTGAGACCAAGGCCAGCTGAAGCTACACAGTGAAATCCTATCTCAAAAAGGGAAAAATCTGGGCTTCAAGAGATGGTAAGGGGTTAAGACACTGTATTGAAAGCAGAAGGTCCTGAGTTCGGATCCCAGATCCCACATAAAAATGCCAAGCAGAAACAGCAGTGGCCTGCACTTCTGGCCCTGGTGGGCAGAGCCTGGGTAATCCCAAAGCAAAGCAAAAATGAGGTAGAAACAATCTAGGACAATTCCCAAAGTCATCCTTGGTCCTTCACAGGGACACAAAGTACCCTCTGATACTCTCTCTCCCCTCTCTAGATAGATGGATAGATGATAGATAGATAGATAGATAGATAGATAGATAGATAGATAGATAGATAGATAGATAATGTTTTAAAAAAGGGAAAAAGTCATTTTGTTGTCAGCAATGAAATCCTGAGACAATGGCAGCATATATGGTCTTTAAAACAATTGTCTCAAACTGTTAGTCGAACTTCCTACTTCCAAAGTATTTAGCAGATTTGGTTAGCACTTCAACTGTTCTTAACTTCTTTACACCGTTCTTTATGTTGTTTCATTTTCTTAATTGCTAAGTGAAAGAATACTGCACCCCAAGCTCCTGAAGAACAGGTTTCCACTGCTAGCTACGGAAATCCCACAGAAACCTATAAATGTCACTGCCATATTTATGGGAACTTCCTCCCAACCTGCTGCTTTATAGCAGCTCTTTACAGTTCAAGTCTGATTCATCAGTAGCAGATCCCAAGCAGCTGTCAATAAGGGTCTACCATGTAAATACTCATAAAGTGATAAAGACCACAGTAGAATTTAAGCACAGAGATAAACAATAAGCAAACTGGAAAGAATTTAACATTTTTAACAACCAAAGACCAAGCAGAGTGGTTCACACTGTGGCAGTTGGTCAATCTGACACTGAGCAAACTATTGCCATGACCTGAATGTGAGTTCTCCCACTGGCTCGTGTGTTTGAATACGTAATTGATGTTTAGGAAGGTTGTGGTAATTTTAGGAGATGGAACCTTGCAAGAAGGCGCACCACAGGGGGTGGGCTGTGAGATGAGCTCCGCCCTACTTCTGCTAGGAATTTGCTCTCGCATTTAGCAGTGAGCGCTCTCAGTCTCCAGCTTCTGCCAGCTCAAAGCCTTTTCTACACAATGGACTGTATCTCCCTTCTGGAATAGGAAGCCAAATAAATCTCCCCTTTCTTCTCTTAAGTTACTTGAGTCTGAGAGATGTCTCGCAGCAGCAGAAAAGAATAGCTGCCAACACCTATGAAAAATTGTTTAGGGAAGGCAGACCTCTGAGTGCGCCTGAAGGAGACTGTCTTAATTACATGACTGATGCACCCATAGTGGGTAGACAATTCTGTAAGCAGGTAGATAAGACGGAGCGAGAACTAAGTAGGCAACTGCTGGCAATTCTATCACCATGAAGATGAGATGTTACTTGAAAATGTAAACCAATAACAATCTTCCTGTTCCCTAATATTGTTTGGGTCATGTATTCATCAAGTAACAAATATGAAGCTAAGACAGTTTATACCAGAGAAATGGGGTACTGCTGTGAGACTAACACAAGTTTGCTATTAGAGAAGGAGAGTCTCATTGCTGATGAATTTGACCATGTGACTTTTGTGTTTTTTTGAACACAAAAGTTCTTGTTTTGTTGCACATTTGTGAATGACTTTGAAGCTTTTGGCTAGAAATGGTGTTGAACGGAGCTTGATGAGCTATTTGAAGGATAGTAATGCTGAAAGAGATGTGGAATGTGCAAGTTCAGCTCATGATGTTCTGAAACTGAATTTAAAGAAAATGTACTGACTTGTTTGGTGGGGGAGAGATGGCTAGCAGGCTTGAAGTTTTGGATGGGGAGACTACAGACAGCAAAGCAGCTATAGCGGAGCTAAATCAGTGGAGAAGAACCTAGTGCTTTGCAATGGGACAGTGGGAAAGATGTCTTGAAGACAGAACCCTGAAATGTTGAGGCTCCACTTTGTGAAAATCCATACTCATTTAGCAGAAGAAAGTTGAATGTTTTTCTATTCTTCCAAGGCAGATGGCTAGTATAGGTTTTCCAGGTCAGTACATGGAAGTTGATAGAGCTGTGATCCATGCAAACCAGGCTGTGTGTCAACCTCTTGGAAGAACTTAGCAGTAGCATCCAGTACTGATGTGATGCGAGACTGAGGGGTTCATGCAAAGAACTGAGACAGGGCAGGGTTGAAGTTCTTGCAAAGAAGGTAAAGTTTATAGATGTAATGGAAACCTCAGAATATTTATTAGTCATGTAAGAATCATGGAACATGTGCCAAGGAAGACTATGGGCATATGTTGGACCTGGCTCAGAGAAAAGCTGTATTTACCATAGGCAGTAAAGCAATTTGGAGCCAACTGACTATATGACAAGTGACAAAATGGACAATGAGCTACAGAATTTGGAATTTATCTTTGCTGGCCCTTTGTCTTAATTTTTATTTTCTTGCTGTGTCCTGATGCTTCCATTGTAAAAAACTGTATATTTTGCGCCATTATAGGTGAGAAGTATTTACCTTGTTTTTGATTTTTATAGGAGCTCACACAGTTAAGAGATTTTGAACCCTTTAAAGTGTTAGAACTGAACTATTAGTTCAGTAATTAGTCATGTAATTATGTAACTATGAAAAAATTAAAGTGGATTATGGAACTTCTAATCTTGGACTGAAAACTTTTAAAATGGGACTGAATCAATACATTTTATGCTGTAAGATAAATATAAGACATTGACAAAAGGGGTGGAAAGTTGTGATTTAAAATGTTTTATGTCAAGTTGACAAGAGGTGAAAAGAAATGTGGCAATTGGTTTCAGGGCTCGACTTGACACATGGAAGAGATGGGTCTGTGGGAACACCTACGGAGAACTGCTTAGCTAAAGCAGACTTCTGAGTGTGCCTGTAGGGGGACTGTCTTAATTACATGACTGATGTGGGAAGACTCAGTGCATAGTGAGACCAATCCCTGGACAGGTGGATAAGATGAGAGATCTGGTTGGGATTTGGCAGACTGACAAGCTAGAAGACCTTGATCTTTTCTCCCCTCTCAGTTCCTGATGCTGGTATCACTTCTGCTATCGTGATCAGCTGTAACCTGAAACCGTAAGCTGCAATAAAACTCCCCTTCTTCCCCTAAATTGTTTGGGTCACATATTCATTATACCAATAGAATATGAGACTAAGACAACATTTCTTGGTCAGTGAACTACATTTTTGGGAATTTATTACAATAAAGAATCTTAAAAGAACAATGAAGTTCTATGCAGAAAAATAACTGGACAAAGATAGTCAGTAGAGCACTAAATATGTAACAAAAAGTTGAAAAGAACCTTAGTGATAAGGGAACCAAAAATTATGGTAACTCAAAGGAATATTATGCATATACTGAAACTACTCAACAATTATGTCTTATATGAATAAACTTATTTGAAAAATTAAAAAGTTATCTTTAGCTGAAGCGGCTTAAAAAATACTGAAAAATAAGCTTCAATCTTACCACTTCTAACATGTTATTTCACCATCAGAATCTTAATTCAATGCATAGTCATAGTACGGAACATGAAACCTATGTACAAGGATTCTGTATTCTAAGGGGAACATAGGAAAGCATTCTGAAAAATGCCACTGGGTCCTTGCACCTCATTGGAAAGGAGGACCCAGAGGAGAGTTTGGCATGCACATTAAAGGATGCTCCGGGGATGGGAAGGGGAGGTACTGGGGGATGGGAAGAAAGGGGGGAGGGGGGACATAGGGCAGTGGGAGGTTGGAGGGAGGGAGGGGACTGGTGTACCTGTTAAGTTTATATGAGTGGAAATAAAAAAAATAAAAAATAAAAAATAAAAAATAAAAAAAAGGATTCTGTATTCTGCTCCATTAAAATGTGTTGGTACACCATGGACTTGGAATGAATTCTTTTTAAAATATTTTATTTATTAGAGACAGAAAAACAGAGAGAGAGAGAGAGAGAGAGAGAGATACACACCGTATGGACTTCCAGGATCACACTTGGGTTACCAGATTTACAAGCAAGTGCTATACTCACTGAGCTATCTCACCAGTCCTGGAATGGATTCTTTTCTTTTCTTTTTTTCTAGTGACTTTTTTAAAACTTTATTTATTTTGCACAAGTGTGCATGTGTATGTTTGTGTGTGTTTCAAAGGGCACCATGCATCCCTGTGGAGCACCAAGGGTGACTTCAGGAATTATTGCTTCTATCTTCTTTTCGCTAAGCTCTGGGATTTCCCAGGCTCCGCTCACCAGGGCCGGAAGTGCAGGCCTCTGGATTTCCTCCTGGAGTTTTTATGTGGGACTTGGAATCTGAATTCAGGACTCTGCTTGTAAGGCAGAATCTTAACCCCTGAGCCATCTCTCCAGCCCTTGGAATGGATTCTTTACCTGGAGCATTCCATGGTTTTCTGCTCTATGTAGACCTTAAAATGTGGATACAATTCAGTATGTTATATATATATATATATATATATATATACACACACATACATACATAAATCACCTTTGTTACTATTATCCAGTCTCATCTGTATTAGAAAGTTATTGAACCTAGATGGTAGACATAAGTTTTCTAAAAGTTTAATTTTTTTTGAAAGTCTTCACTTTATCTTTGGCAACAAAAACTGCCTTTTTTTTTTTTTTTTTTTGAAGAGATAGGCTGGTGATGGTATTAACGTGTTCCATATTATGACTACAAAACACCATCCCTGAGATAACATATAATATAAAGATGAACTTTGAGCTGGGCCAGATGGCAGAAGCCTGTAATCCTAGCTGGTTGAGAGGCCTGTTCTAGCTACAAGTTCCAATCAGTTTGATCAAATTAGAAAGACCTTGTCTCAGATCACAAAGTGAAAAAAGGAAGAAGAAGAAGAAGAAAGAAGGAAGAAGGAAGAAGGAAGAAGAAGAGAAAGAAGAAGGAAGAAGGGAGGAGGAGAAGGAGGAGGAGGAGAGGAGGGAGGAGGAGGGGGGGAGGAAGAGGAGGAGGAAGAGAAGGAAGAGATGGAGGAGGAGGAGGAGGAGGAGGAGGAGGAGGAGAAGGAAGAGAAGGAGAAGGAGAAGAAGGAGAAGGCAAGCTCATGAATGCAGCAGCCTTGTCATGTCCACAAGATGCGGTCTCCTCTTTTATATTAGGTGAGACTAATATTTCTCAAAACAGTATGCTAATTAAGAACTTGAAATTATAACCATCAGGCTGGAGAAATGGCTCAGGGGTTAAGACTCTGCCTCAAAAGCAGAAGATCCCAGGTCCCACATAAAAATGTCAGGCAGAAAAGGCGTGACCTGCACATCCAGCTCTGGAAGGCAGAGCCTGGAAAATACCAGAATGAAGCAAAAAAGAGATAGAAGTGATCCAGGATGATTCTAGAAGTCACTCTTGGGCCTCCATAGGCATACACAGTACATTGAAACATACAATGCATGTGTGCATACACATACATAAATTTTAAAAATTAAAGTAAGTACAATTATCCATCAAATCTAAGATATCATTATTTTCTGTACTAGTAAAAAAAAAAAAATCCAAGCACAATTTTAAGATGCCATCAACTGTTAAGAAGTACCATAGTGGGGCTGGAGAGGTGGCTCGGGTTAAGCCTCCGCCTTGCAGGCGGAAGGTCCTGAGTTCGGATCCCAGATCCCACATATAGATGCCAGGTGGAAGCGGGGGCGGCCTGCGTTTCCGGTCCTGGTAGGGCGGAGCCTGTGAATCCTGGGGCAGAAGGAGGTGGTAGGCGTCCATGGTGGTTCCAGATTCGTCCGTGGTTCTACACACACATACATACACATACACACATGCACGTGCACATACATACGTACACACGCACAATTGAATAAATAATAATTAAAAAAAAAAAGAAGTACCATAGCGTGAGTGACATGAAGTGGTGCAAGAACATGGATCTCAAAATGAATGTGATGCGGCTGTGACAGGTATATTATCTTCATTAAACCTTATTAAAATTCAAACAATGCCACACTAATATAAAATATAGTTTTGTCAGGTGTTACAGTACGCTTCTGTTGCTGTAAGAAAACACTCTGACCCAAGCAAGTTAAGAGAAAAAGGGCTTATTATTTGATGTATCGTTCCAAGAAAGTATACATTATGGCAGGGACAACATAACACAACAGCTTAACAGAAAACTGACTCACCTCACAGCAGCCATTGGGGGTGGAGGTGGGTCAGGTTCATCAAAACCTCCAATCTGTCCCAAGCCACACGCTTCCTCTAGCAAGGCTTCATCTCGTACAGGACCCAATGTACCACCCAACAGCCACTTGGTCCCCAGGCACTGGGGACCAAGCATTCAAACGCATGGGTCTGTGGGGACAGTTCACATTCAAACCATGACACTAGGCATGGGTGCGTGCAATGGTAACTTCAGAATTTGGGAGCTGAAATAAGAGGATGGAATGTTTGAGGTTAGCCTGGGCTACATAGTGTTTCAGGGTACACTGCCCTAAATAAACAACAACAAAGCCAGGAAAAAAAAAAAAAAAAAACCAGGACTGTCATGGTTATGTACAGGTGTCAACTTGATGGTTGAGGGTTTGAGCTCTGGGCACATTTGTAGAGAATTAGTTGTTAAGCCCAGAGCAAACCTGCAGGAGATTGTCTAGCTAATGGGGAAGGCCCAGCCTATGGTGGGTGGGACTAGGCCCTGAACAGATGAATAAAATACTGAGAGCTGGTCAAAGAAGTTGGCACTCTTGTGTACACTTGGCCAGACATGCTGGTCTGACAAGTAAGGATCGTCCCTCTCTCAGCCATTACATAGAGATGGTGTGGCCAGTTCCCTCGGCCCTGGTGTTGGTGTGAACTCTCCTGTCAAGCTGGACTGAGGACTGTATCCAGGACAGAATAAATCCCCTTGTTCCCTTAAACTGTTTGGTGGTCATTTATCAGCAACCATGCAGGCGAACTGCAGCAAGAACTGGTGAGGTGAGTCAGTAGATAATGTAGTAGTCAGAATGTAAACCTGGTAACCTGATTTGCTTCTCCAGAATCCATATGGTGGAAGGAGAGAACCGGCTTTTGAAAACCGTCCTCTGACTTTCACACACATGCTCTGGTACACATGATAGTGTAGACTCTCTCTTTCTCTGTCTCTCTCATAAACTAATAAGATTTTTTTAAAAGATCATACTAGAAATATGTCTTTGCAACTTGCTCTTTTTGTTTAATGATTATCATTAAATGATATCATAGCTGCCTCCATCAGTAGGCAATAAATTCTTATTTTCACATAATTTTCTAGTATATATAGTCATATTGTAACATGTCTTCAGGCATAACTGAAGTACAGCAAACTGCATCCATAGAAGACACACCATCTGATGAGCTACAATCTATGCAGACATAGAACATCACCACTATCAATGATGAACATATCCACTACCTTTGCCCACACCCCTCCATAACTCCTCTTTCCCTTCTCACCAGCTCCCCCCCAATAGCAGTCACTGGTCTAAAGATTAATTTGTACTTTCTAGACAAGTACAAAAAAGCACAGAATGTAACCTGTCACCATTCTTTTGAGGGATATTCCAAGACTGCCCTGCCTATCTGGACACCTAAACTGTGAGTAGTTTGAATTATAGATTTGGTACAACAATAATGATATGGAAAAATTTAATAATATGCTATGTGTGAAACTCAGGAATTGTTGCTGGGGCTTCAGCTCAGTGGTGGAGTGCTTGAACATGCTCGAGGCACTCAATTCAATCCCTGTTACTGGAAAACAAAACAAAATAAAAACTCCAAAATCCAAAATCTCCCTTTAGCCCAGGTACTAGGACATGTCTGAACATCAGCACTAGGGATAATGACACAGAAGGACAAAGAATGCAAGACCAGGCTAGACTATGTAACAAGACACTATTTCAAAATTAAACAAGCCCCCAAACTCAAAAGATTATTTTTGACATTTTTATTTAGTAGCTTTGGACTAAGAATGGGGAATTAGCTTGGTCTCATAGTTCTTGCCTGGGTTTGGTCACTAACAATGTAGGGAAAAATGTAAATATATGTGTGTACACACATATACACATACACACGCACTGCATGCACATACACACACATGCACACGCACATACACACTCACTCACTCACAGATGTTTGTAATGCACCTGAGTAACTGAATGGGTAATTGAAACTGGATTAAGGGGAGACTACTATACTCTTTATTCTTTCCTTCTTTTACTCACAGACAACTTGGATGGATTTTAAAATTATGATATCAATGGTAGGTACATATTTAACTTTTTGAGAAATTGTTCAGTTACCTTTCAAAATGTTTCTACCACTTTGTAATCCCTTCAGCAGTCTGCAGACACTCTAGTTCCTCCACTTCCTTCCTTGCCAACACTGGATACACTTGGTAATCTGAGTTGTAACTATTCTATTCATTCATGCTTTTATTTGCATTTCACCAATGACTAATTACAGTGCACATTTTTAACGTGCCTATTTACCATCTTTGGTTTCCTTGGTAAAAGTGTTCGAACCTTTGGTTCATGTTTATTGGCTTGCTTTTTATGACCGAGTTTTGAAAACTTTTAAAGTATATTCTGGTGGTCTGAGAGACACTGGGTGGGTAGGGCCCCTATTTGCTAAGCTGGCAACCCAAGTTCCATCCCAGGAAGCAAACGGGGAGGAAGAGGAACGCTGACTTCTGAATGTTGTCCTCCAACCTCTTGCATGCCCTGTGTTCTCCCCCCTCCCCTCTAATTCACTTCCCCTATATTTCTCTCTCTCCCTTAAGAAAAATGAAATATGATATGATTATAAGCTCTTTACTAGTAATAAAAAGCACAGATTGTTGATACATTCAATGACCTGATAAACCTCAAAATAACTGTGAAACAGGCCAGGGCTGGTGGAATAGCTCAGTGAATGAGGCAAACCTCGAAAGTCCACGTGCTATATGCAAACCTCCTTCTCTCAAATAAATAAAACATTAAAAAAAAAAAACAGGCCAGGCATGTATGATCTCTTTAAGTAAAATATTAGAAAGTGAAAGCTAATCCACAAGACTTTTTCTGTTCTCCCATTTCTTTTTTTTTAAATTTTTATCTTATTTTGCAAGTTAGTTTTCCTGCACACTGCATTCTTTTTCTGAGACCTACTATCTTTCCCTGTGAGCTCCATTTCAAAGGCTAAGCATCATGGATTTGCTCCATTTTCCTGTAGCCTGAGGAGGGAAGGGTCGGGAGAGGACTACTGAAGCTTGCTGAGCACTAGGCAACCTTTATGAGGGTCTTTCTTAAGGTGCTGGGCACTCCTTGCACTAAAGCTGGTGTTCTCTATGGAGTCACAGCAGGTCTCTAGGATCTCCTCAACAGTTCCAGGTGCTTTCCAGCTGAAATCTGGTGACATAACCACCAATCACTGTTCAGTCTAGTTGTAAACTTCTAGTTGACAAGAACTGGGTCTTACATCTCTTTACATTGATTTATTTTTTCAAATATATTGTGCTTACTTATTCAAACATTTATTATACAGGGAATGTAGCTATGAAACACACATAAGTTTCTCTGTAGAATCATACAGTCTAATAATGGAGATAAAACTAGTCATACAAATAAAGAAGGGCTAGGGAGATGACTCAGCAGTTCAAGAGCTTACCATGCAAGCAAAAGGACTAGAGTTTGGAACCCCAGATCCCATGTTAAGGGGGAGGGGGAAAGAGAGAGAATATAAGGCAGAAGAGCAATCAAGGATTAGTTCAACTATCACCCTTGAGCCGCCACACTCAAATAAACACATGTGCAAATCATCCGCACACAAATGTTCACCCACCTATACACTCAAACAAAGCATGTGCACATGTACATTCCCCATATACACTTACATAAAAAATGACTAAAGTATACATTAGAAAATGGTGATACTAGTAAGACAGTTAACTCTTGTGTAATCTCTTGCTCATGTAGAAACACTTTACATTATATGTGACTCACTGAATGCTCACAGACCTCTACCTGGTAGATATTACTATTATTACTCATCTCACAGATAGTACACTGAGCCATGGGAAAATTAAGTAACTCAAGATTAAACTCTTACGGTTGTGCTCTCAGTATCTGGATTCTATTTATTGTTTCTCATGATAGGTCCTGCTAGAAGTAGTCAAGGAATGTATCTGTTAATAACATTATGAAAGAACTAAGTAAATAAGAAGGTATGGAGCAAGATCATAAATACAATGATTATACAAGGAAAATTACACAATCAGAAAGACTCCTTGGCATTTGAACCTCTTCTGATTCTGGAAACGTCTCATGTTTAAATGACTCGCATAACAGAAGTCATGTTGCAACGAGCAGGTCTTACCTTACGTCTCCAGAGAAAGGCTTTTTAACCCAAAGGTCACAACCCTTTAGTGAGTTATGAAATCAATTTGGTTAGTCTAAACAAGACCTAGAAATAGAAACAGTCAAATAGGGGGGAAAAAAGGAAAACACTGGTGCACATCTCATGTGGCAAGCTCAACATGCAATGGGTGGTCCTATATTATACTATACATGTATTCATAGCATGTCTGTGAGCTGACCTACACTGGAAACTGTTCTCAATATGGATCGTGCCATAAAGTCAGCTGACTTCATCATAAAACAGTACAAATGCTTATGGCATTCCCTATAAATTTCAGGAACCCTTTGGAAAAGTTCCTATACAGGTAAATCAATGATGTGGTAGGATGGATAGTGATTACTCCAAGTGACTGGGTCAACTGCTCGGTATAACTAAAGACTAAAGGAAGAATGTAAAACAGTTCAGTTGCTACAGCTGGAAGTTTAAAAACTGCTCAAAAACAGAATTACCATATTATTCCTCAATTCCTCTCTTAAAGATATTTACCCCCCCCAATACCTTCAGAATTAAAGGCAGGAACTCAAATGTGTACACACATTCACAGTAATATTTATATGAGAAAAAGGTAGAAGCTCAAAAATCCTTTGGTAGAAGAAGGAATAAAACCAACTGTGCTGCAAACTATGAATGTTATTTAGCAATAAATAGGAACGAAACAATGATACATGCTGTAAGGTAGGAAAAGCTGCAAGCTATTATTCTATGTGAAAGAAGTCATATTATATGATCACGTTTATATGAAACATCCAGAAATGTTAAAGTTATAGACAGAAGACAGAAATTAATGGTTGCTAGGAGGACAAAGGGATATGAACCAGTCATTCTGTGGATAAGGGGTTCCTCTTTGAAATGATGGAAATGTTTAGAACTAACTAGAAATGCTAACTATATAAAATCAATGTAACGCCTTCCAATTATTTGCTTTAAAATGATTAATTATATATGTTGGTGAATTTTGGTTTACAAAATGGTTAAGAAAAAGATTAAGGTAGATGTAAGCACTAGCAATACAAATACAGAGAATGCAGACAGTAAATATTTCTCATATGTTTAGGAGCAAAAAAGGGGTATCCATATTTTGGAAAATTTTGAAAGAAGGTCATTATCCTTAACAAGCAGAAGTAAAAGGACAGAATGAACTGTAGGGAGTTTTGAGCAATGTTTCTAAGAGAAAAAAAAGACACGGCCGTTAGTTGCAGAGGTCAGTTTGACCATTGGTGGCTGAGCCTTCAGGCATACCTATGAAGATTTAATTAAGGCAAGACTGTGAGCAACAATCCTCTAGGAGATTATCTAATGGATGGACCCATGGTGGGTGGGACCATTCAGGGAACAGGGAATAAGTCGGAGAGAGAGATGGATGGAATTGGTCGGACTGGCAAGCCAGAAGCACGCTCTCTGCCAGCTCTTCCCGCGGACATGGTGAGAACAGCTCCTCTCACGCTTGATGTTTGTATTCAGTATGAATAATAAGCCCCATGTTCCTCTAATTTTGTAACAGCAGTGCTGACATGAAACTAGGACAATTTTTGTACCTGAAACATGTGAAATGAGGATGATGGACATGGACTTTCTAGAAATTTTTTTTAAAAATCAGAGGCATAAGAATTATTCCTAAAGACAATAAGGAAGAAAATGAGGATTTGGGGACAGAATTTTGAACTTTGAATAAGGAAAGAATAAACTTATGAATCTTTTGCAAAAGCAAACAAAAGGACAGAAATAAGTTAAGTGTCATGGCGCATGCTGACAATTCCAGCACTCGGCAGGCTTTAAAAGAGGACAGAATTCGAGGTCAATCAATTATTATTACTGTATTAAAGGAAAGGCAGAGAGAAAAAAAAAAAGACACAGGCTAATGGAGATGGTGTGGGCTAATCGCCCTCTTCTCCCCTTGCCATGGTATGTGTGGGCTGGGGACGGGTCATCCACAGTTTTCCAGTGCAGGCTGAACACTTGGGGCGGTCTCTGGAGAAGGAGGGGAACAGACAAAGCCTGTAAAGACTGTCTGAGCTACTAGGTTACACAAGAAGAGGAGAAGAAAAAGATGTGCAGCCAAGGTTTCAACATCTGCTGGGGTCACACAGGGCTGCTTTGACCATTTATTTATCTGTTTGCTTGTATGTTAATTTACGTGTTTATTTTATCTGTTGAATACAGGGTTTTCCCATTTAATCCAGACTGGTCTCTACCTCCTAGCAATCTACCTGCTTCATTCCCTAGTGCTGGGATGACAGGTGTGCACCACCACACTGGTATTTTTACCTTTCAATTTTTTTTTAAATTTTATGTACAAACAACTGCTGCTAACAGAAGTCAGCAAGCCATGGGACTAGACTAGATCAAGGGCTGCTAAATGTGGCTGCTGACAGAATTACTAGATGCCTTTCAAATTAAAAGTCCCTGGGCCACATCTCTAGGCCTAGTGAAATAGTAATTCCTCCCAGAATTCTTCCATAGCCACTGCATCTCAGTGCTTGAGAAATGCAGGGACCAAGAACTCAGGATTCCTGAGAGTCTACCACATGGCAGAATTTAAACCACTGAGCAAGAATCCCTGACAAAAGAGCCAGTGGAAGCAGAGGGAAAAAGATGACACAGCTAAACCACGAAGGCTCAGGGAGGGAGCATGGCAATGGGGAGCTTGTCCAGGATCCTATGTTCCACTGGGAATCTCCCCGCCTGGCAAAGGGCCCACATTCTCTCACAACCTACAAAAACTGTCCATATTGGTAATGATAGCCAATGTGGCTTAACTTCTTTTTTTTTTATTAAATTTTAAGGAAATGTAGGACTGGGAATATAGTTTAGTGTAGAGCACTTGCCTAGCATGCATGGGAATCAGGTCTGATTTCCAGGAAAGGAAGGAAAGAAGGGAGGGAGGTAGGGAGGAAAAAAGGAAGGGAAAAAAGGAGGGGAGGGAAAGCAGGAAAGAATGAGAAAGAAGGAAGGGAAGAAGGAAGAAAGGAGGGAAGGAAGGAAGAAGAAAGGAAGAAGGGAGGGAGGGAGGGAGGGAGGGAGGGAGGGAGAGGGAGGGAAGAAGGAGGGAAGAAGGAAGCGGAAAGGAAGGGAGGGAGTAGGAAGAAGGAAGCGGAAGCACGGAGGAATGAAGAAGGAACGAAAGGAGGGATGGCTATACTTCAAGGAGGCAAGGAAAGAAGAAGAAGAAACAGAAACGCCATCCCTCCCCACTCCTCCCGAAGAAGAAACTCCAGAAAGAGAAGCAGACCCCAAGAAAGCGGGAGGAGAAGGCGATAGAAGTATGAGAGGAGGGTCGGCGGCGGATAGCTAGCGGGAAGGAGGGCAGGAAGGAAATGGCAAAAGTACACTATGCATTCTATGTATAATTTCAAGTTTTCTAGTAGCCATATCTTGAAAGAAAAAAGACGCCAAATGTGACTCATGCCTGTAATTCTAACATTCAAAAGGCCAAAGTAGGAGGCTTACTCCTGAGTTTGAGGCTGGCATGGGCTACACTGTGAGTTCCAGACCAGCCTGTCTCAATCTCCCTCCCAAAATTAAATTAAATAGAAAAAAATTATAAGTGGAGAGAAGCTAGAGCACTTCAGCTAAGAAGGACGCTTGTAATTCCAGAACTGGGGAGGCTGGGGCAGGAGCATTGCAAGTTTGAGGTCAGCTGGAGCTGACCAGTGAGATTGTCTCAAAAAACCAGAACAAAACATAAAAAGTAAAATTACATTTTTTCCTACATTTCCATGCGCATGAGATACATGCATGTGTGTGTATACATGTCCAGGGGCTTGTGCACGTGAGTGCACATGTCTGTGGAAGCCCAGGGTGACCACAGGAGGGGTGAGATGCAGGGAGCTGGCTCGGTGAGCTGGCGTTCCTCAGCACACTTGGGCAGACTTGCTCTCTCCTAAATGTTCCGAGGGAAGTGCCGCTCTTCTAGTTTCATTTGCAAAGAAATTCAACAGTGGCAGCTTGTAAGTCACAACTGTTTACCCTGACTTTGAGCTCTACCTCCTATATTATGTCATCAGTTTAAAAAACTTGACCTTTCTTGGTCATAAGTGGAAAAACTACTGTGGGTGATGTTTAATAAACATACATAACAGAATAAAAGTAAAAACTCACCACATGTTGTGTTCAAAAACCTTGGCGGGGTCAGTTAAAATCCTGGATCCAAGGGGGGCTGCTGGGTGCGCACCACTTTGGCATCTATGGGGCACCTTTCTTGGTCTTAGATAGCAAATGCAATTTCTCCAAATTGTATTCATTCTAAATTGGACCTGCAGAGTCACAAATGAGTAATTAGTTCATAAAAACTAAACAATTCATTGTGCAGTTAAAATCTGTTTCAAAAGATTCACAATCTGAGAAAGGGTATGAAGACTAAACATTACTAAATGAAAGATGGGATGATAGTGTCTCTCTATTAAGAGAAGAATAAGGAATATTTAAAGTAGATAACATTAGCTAGTACTCTTTAGAAACTACAACCTTGAACAATTGTGCTTTGTTGGACATTTGATTATTTTCAGCACATGGACGAATCATGTAGACCAAGAATCTGAATTTTTGTATATTAAAGACAGTTTAGTTTTTTTTTTTTAATTTAATTTTACTCAGGTCTGATGGCTTAGGCCTATGATTCCAGCTACTCAAAAGACAAGACAGGAGGATCATAAGTTCAAGACCTGGTTATGTGACAGACAGAATTCATGGCTAGCCAGAACACCTCACTGAGACTCTGTCTCAAAATAAATAAATGAATAAAAAACTGAAAAGAGGGGCTGGCAAGATAGTTAGGTAGGTGTTTGCCAGAAAGTGTGATAACTTGAATTCAACCCCCATAACCCATGTAAAGGTGGAAGGAGAGACTAACTCCACAAAATTGTCCTCTGAGGTTTACGTGTGTACTATGGCATGCAAGTGTATACAGGCACTCACATGTAGTAATAATAATAATAGTAATATAGAAATAAATAAAATGAAGACTGGATATAGGTCAGTGGTAGAGTACTTGCACAAGCCTTAGGCCCAATCCCCTACACAAAGTAAATATTTTATTGCGTTCAGAATTCTAAGCCTGTTTTCTCAAGAATATTTCATAACCATTAGACCAAAAACCCAAGTGTAGCAGCAAATTGAAAAAAAATTATATCTCATTTTTTAATGTTGAACCACAACTAGATAGTAAGAAAATTATATAAATAAATACTATGTGATAAAATTCCTAGCAATTCTTAATTTGGCAATCGTGTATATATATGATATACATACACATATATCTTAATAAATTGTGCCACCACACCTGGCATATATCATATATATGCACCGAGAATATATTATTTATTTATATAAATATATAAATATATATTTCAAGAATAGTAATACAGTACAAAAAACGTATTTTAATCATAGCTCAAGAAGATGCCCAAATCCATTGTTATTTCTGAGAAAAGAACTTAAATTTTAAAGACTGCGCCACCCTGACTACGTACTGGTAAATGTGTCATTTTACAATCTTTATGGACAAGTGTTAAAAAGAGGCTGTTGGCATCCCGGGCGTTCAGCACGGCAGTCCTCTGCGGCTGAAGCGGTGTGTGCAGAACAGGCATTAGGGGCTATCAGTGGTGCCGTTAGGCATAAAACACGATGCACCGAACGCTTACCACCTTACTGAAAATGAACTTCGGGATGTCAGACACAACTCATTGTGCTGTTAAACATGAAATTCATGTTGTTGTTTTTTTTTTCTTGTGGGGGTAAGACCAAAGGAGGAGCTTAGCTGTACCCGCCCGAAAGATTGCAGTAGTCCTGCGCAGCCCCCAGTGGTGGTGCGGGAGCATCTGGAGCCAGGGCCGGAGCTCTGCTCCTTCTTTGTGTGCCCTTCCTCCTCTCGCAGGAGCAAAGCAAAGGAAAGGCTCCGCCCACCCCTACCTTTACCCTGGTATGTCTTTGTTCTTTTCGCCAGCCAGAATGCCACACAACACTAACAAAACCCTACCTGGAAGATTATTTTTAGATCTCTCTCTCTGTGCATCCAATGTATGCATAAACTGTTCTGCATGCGGAAGAGTGGAAACTGATTACACCCACAGAGACAGGCAGTTCACGCGCCCAAGTGTAAAATGTAAAAATCACACACGTGTTCCCACCCAGGAAAGCCAAATGAAATGAAATTTCAATCCCTCAAATAATCATATGAGTCACTCTGTACAGGGACAGGGAAAACAAAGGGAATGGAGGCGAAGTTTCTCCCAGTGTACATGACCAAGAATCTTTGCAGACTGTCAGAGATAAACAGGCAGAATGAGACTGGCTGAGAGGAGTTCAGGAAGATGTCAGGGGAGCTGTACCTGGCTGCGCGCGCGCGCGCACGCGCGCGCACACACACACACACACACACACACACACACACACAGCGCTGCCTGGCCACGGCCTAAGCATGTGGCAATTTCCTTGCTTAGGCAGCTGTTCCTCTAATCAACCACACAAACATCTTTATCTGTTTCGTTCTTTATCTGTAACAGTTACAGTGTGGCACTGTCATTTTTCTTTCTATTAAGTAAATATGCACTACATCTGACAAGCTCATGTAAATACATAATAAAATATGTAAGTGCCTTTTCAGCTAAATTGCAAGCTTTTAGAAGGCAACATCATACTGCTGGGGAACTGCCTGGCTACATAAGAATGATAATTTTTCAGACATAAAGTTAATTGGAAGGAATTTACATAAGAGTCTCACAGTGAGAAAGTAGGAAGTGTGACAAGGGATGACAGTACATCGACACTGACCATAACAGCATACATGTTTTACATGATGACGGCCATGCTGGAAGATTGCCGAGGTCAGATCCCACTATGTGATTGGAAAAGGAAAGAGGGGCAGGGTACGCCCAAGTGCAGCTGTGCTAGGGAAAGGCGCTTCTGCCACACAAGTAAACCATTTTGTCTGCTTACTTGCTTTTTATCTGCCTGTCTCTTTTCCAGACAGAATCTTGCTCTACAGCCTAGGGTAATCTTGAATTTGCTGTATATACAGGGGGCTGGAAAGATAGCTCAGGGGTTAAGCCAAAGCCTTGAAAGCAAAAGGACCTGAGTACCAACCTCATATCCCACATAAAAATACTGGCAGAAATGTCAATGATCTGCACTTCCGGTCCTGGAAGGCAGAGCCTGGGAAACCCCAGAGCAAAGCAAAAAGGAGGTAGAGCAATCCAGACTGATTCCCAAACTTGTCCTGGGACCTCCACAGACAACCCCCGCCCCCAAACACACACACGTGTGTGCAAAAATAAAATAAAATAAAAAAGAATTTACTATGCAGTCCAGACTTCCTATTATGTCTAATCCTCCTTCTCAGCATATGGAATTACTAGCATGTGCCACTACCCCCCCTTGCTGTGCACCTTCTATTAACTCTCTTTGGCAGATAAATTTGAGAATATAAATTTAAATGCATATCTGCATAATCAAACTGTAGAACAGTACTTTTTGCATGTATGTGTATGTATATGTGTATATACAAGAGGACACTTAAGTGTGCATGCCCTCTATATTGAAATCATACTGAGCATACATTCTTACCAAAACTATTAAATGTTAGTAATTTTTTAGGTTTTTTTTAATTTTTTTTATTATTATTATTTATTCAACTGTGTGCATGTGTGTGTGTATGTGTGCGCGCTTGTGTGTCTGTGTGTGTGTCTGTGTGTGTGTAGAACCACGGACGAATTCGTGAACCACCATGGACGCCTCCACCTCCTTCTGCCCTGGGATTCACAGGTTCCGCCCTACCAGGACCAGAAGCGCAGGCCGCCCCCGCTTCCGCCTGGCGTCTATACGTGGGATCTGGGAACTGAACTCAGGACCTTCCGCCTGCAAGGCGGAGGCTTAACCCCTGAGCCACTTCTCCAGCCCCAAATGTTAATAATTTTTGATGAATTGTTATACTGACAAATATCTGTACCTCTGATAACAATTTTCTTAAAGACTGATTTTTTCAATATTAATATATCTCTATTAGTTACCTAATGTAATGTATATGATAATCATTTTCAAAGTTTTAATTTATCTGTGTTAACATCTAAGTGTTCTTTTCATGAAGGGCACATTGCAAATTCTTGCATTTTTGTCCAAGCTTATAATAATAATAAGATGTATGGGAAAAATCCCAAGTATTTAGGAATTAAGCAGCACACTTTTAATAACCTGTGAATAAACCTAAGGATGTTTTTTGTTTGTTTTTACCATGTAACCTACGCTGGCCTTGAATTCAAGATTATCCTACCTCTGTCTTCCAAGTGTTAGGATTACAGATATGTGTCACAAGGCTTAGCTAAGATTTAATCTTTTTGTGTTTGTGTGTGTGAGAGAGAATTAAATCCAAGGTCTTTCATATGCTGGACAAGCTTACCTAACACTGAACTATATTCTCAGCCCCCCCTTTCTTTTTTACTTTGAGACCACTAAGTGACCCAGATGGCCTTGAACTCTTTGTAATCTAGATTAAATTTGCAATCTTCCTGAACTGGCCTTCTGAAAGAAGGAAAAATCTAAGCAGCTCTATAAATGAATTAAATGAGCCTACAGATTAAATAAAAACAAAATCATATTCATAAGTAAAATATATTTGATATTTATAGTTATACCCTCACACATACATATATTTTATATATATATATATATACCTATACAAAGAACAAATCAGAAAAGACAAGTGTTGGCAAGGATGTGGGTAAACTGGAACCGTACACACTGCTGATCAGCTGTAAGATGATGCAGATGCTGTGGAAAGAGTAGAGCAAACTACAAAAATTCAACTATCCATTGCTGAGTACTAGGCAGAAGAAATGAAAGCAGGGACCTGCGAAGATGTTTGCACACCCAAACTCATTCACAGCAGCGTTGTTTACAGAAGACAAAGGGTGCAAGCAACTCAAGCAGTC
The DNA here is from genome assembly GCA_023101885.1 of Typhlomys cinereus. Taxonomy (NCBI): domain Eukaryota; kingdom Metazoa; phylum Chordata; class Mammalia; order Rodentia; family Platacanthomyidae; genus Typhlomys; species Typhlomys cinereus. The sequence goes on along the minus strand of JALPQD010000307.1, from coordinate 1,911,208 downwards.
CTTGAAGTTGAATAAACAGAACGAGATACTGTATATACCACAATGAATGCAGCCTTACAAGGAAAGCTCTCTTGACACAGGCTGCAATATGGAGGAATCAAAGAGACTTTATGCTAAGTGAAACAGCACAGTCAAAACCACACACACTGCTCCCGTTATATAAGGTTCCTGGAGTAGTCAAGTCATAGGGACAGAAAGCAAATGAGAAAACTGGGAGATAAATGTCTAAGGGTTAAGGTCAGAGGAGAGAAAATGAAGTAATGTCAGTCAAGGCAATGGAGTTTTACGTGGTGTAAACAAATCTACAGCATTAATGTACAACATAAGGACTATAATCAATAACACTAAATTGGGGATTTTTCCTCTAAAGAGTGTGTTCTTCATGTATATGGAAATACCATGATGAAACTCGATGCTTTGTATGCTGATGTAAAAAATTAATTTGAAAAGCATGTTTTTCGTACACAAAGGCAGTACAACTATGGCAGTCCTGGCTGTCAGCTAGACACTTGGGAAATGGTCTTTGGGCACATTTATGAGGAATCATCTAGTTAGAGCACAGCTCTGGGCTGTCTTGACTCTATAACTGATGTGGGAAAACCCAGCCCATAGTGGCTGGGACCACCCGTGGGGAGGTGGCTAAAGATAGAGGGTTCTAGTTATATATCAGCAGACAGACAGGTGAGCAAGCATGCAGCATTGGTCCTGGGCCTCGGCTCTTGTGATGTGACAAGACCGGTGTCCTGGGCTCCCAATGCTGGTGTGACTCTCCTGCCAAGATGGACTCTAACCTGGAATTGTGAACTAGAATAAAACCCCCGGTTCTCCTAAATTGTGTCAGGTATTCAGTGCAACAATGAGTTATAAAATTAAAACAATAATTAAATAAGATGATGGATATGGTAATTTACTTGATTACAATAGTCATTTCACTACATATATATAGTGATATGAAAACACCTTGTTATACACTTAATATACTTCAATATACACTTAGAGATAGATACTTTAGAACAGAAGTTAGCCAGGCATGGTGGCACTCGCACATGATCCCAGGCCTTAGAAGGCTGAGGAATGATGATTCAAAGTTCAAGGCTAGCCTAGGCTACATACCTTGTTGAAGGCCATATAACTGATATGGGAAAGCCCAGCCCATATATATGAAACTGTCTCAGAAAACAAACAACCCTCAACCTACCCAATAAACAAATCTAAATCTAAATTAAAAAAAAAATCAAACAAAAAATGGCAAGCTGCAACAATAAACAAGACCAAGCATTTCAGTTAGAGAAGATGGAATTAGTTCTAGAAATGAAGGTGGTGATAGGGAATTAAAAGGGATTAAAGCAGTAAATTTTATGTTATGTTTATTTTACCACAGTAAAAACAAAGAAAGCTGTAGGTCCATGTCTTCACTAATAAATATCAAACATTTAACAGAAAAAAAAAAACCTACCAACAACTGTAAAAAAAATCCTACACCAGAATAGAGAGCACTTCTCAACTTACTTTTTAATTTATTTTTACTCTTTTAGAGCTTCTTCTATGAACACCACAAATTTATGCTATTTTCACTCCTTATTACCCAATCCCACTCTGGGCTCATTTTATGAAGCCAGCGTGGCTGGGAGAAGTAATGTAATTCAGTCTGAAACAAAGTTCTGAATGTCGGCCACATCACTACATTGCAGCTTTCATACTGGTGTCCTCAGTTATAATGAATTTGCTGGAAATAAAACTTGAGGGCAGCTAAAAAGAGAAAGCCCAGGTAAGCGTTTTCGGGGCATTTCTTGGTATACTTCTATTGCTGATTTCATCATGAGCTGCATAGAAATATTTTAGCTAAAGACAAATTGCATCTATCATAGGAGTTCAATAAAATTATAGTGGAGGAAAAAAGATAGTAGTGAGAAAAAATTCTCATCACCAAATACTTTTACCATAGCTTTCCTATGGGTCGACAAATACTACTGTTACAATTGTCTGTGGTGGACTGGCAAGGAGATAGCTCAGTGGGTAACCAGAGCCTGATCCCAGCAGTCCACGTGGTAGAAGGGGCTGATCTCCACACACTTGCTTGCTCTCAGGCCCATAAATCAGCAAACCAACAAATAAACAAATAAAACAATTGGAAGATATTAGCCATAGCCAGACCATTTTGTAAAGCTCCTCCACCCAAGTTGGGATTTGGGATTTCCAGAAGCCACTGTAATCCACTTCTGATACCCTCCCCCATCCCTGCCCTGCCCACCTAATGGCCTTGAGAAATTACTTATTTTGCAAGATGGTTTTCACTCCCTACATCCATTACCCTACTTCCCTAGCAATCCCTTAGTCACAGGGCCATAAAGATGGCCGCCTCTGCCCAGGGATTATCTTCAAATTCCATCTGCCATGCTATCCATGGCAGAGCTTATCTCCCTACCCTCTCCAACTTTAATCTACTACCTCCTAGGTTCTAACATTCTCCAACATCAAGCCTAAACTGTGGTTCTTTTGGCCACCAGGCCCTCTGCTCTAATACAACCTGTATTCCTTAAGTCTCTCTCTTCCTTGTGCTAGGTTTTCTTTCTAAAGGAACTCCTCCACTCACACACTGTCAGGGTCACTTGATATTCTCCTTCTCCCCTAACTTGCTGACCTAACGGATACCACAGATACATTTTACCTTCTGTTACACCTGCAACAGAGAACTGAATGGTATTAAACATTTTTAAAAAGCCTTGTTCAAATAAGAGTGTCCAAAACTGTATTTCTTCTTGTTAAAATAGAGGATCTAACTTGTCCATTAAGATAAGGTTTAGTCAAGCTCCAAAGTTAATCAATTAAAAAAAAAAAGCAAAGTATAGAAAAATAAAACAAATTTGCCTGTAATATCAGTGGAACATTCTGTATAGGTTTGTAATTGAGGAGCAGTAGGCTACACCACTCAGCTTAGGTGTGCAGTGGACTATACTATCTACATCCTATGTACAACACACTGATAATGTACACACAATAACAAAACTGCCTACTGACAAGTTTCTCAGAATATATCCCTATTGTTCACTGACTGAATTTAGTTCATGTGGCTTAGGTTCAGAGTAGAGAAAGAAAGCAACAAAACTCTCCGCAAATCCTAGTAAGGCATTTTGAGCTTTATTTTCCTTTTCAACTGCAAGTGTGGCCACGACACTTTGTTAAGTGCAAACAAATTCTACAATACCAAACTCCAGCCCATGTAATCCGGAAGCATTTCTTTCACATTCTCTGCCTATGAGTTTCCACTTTGGAGTTTTCAGCCTTCCTTTGAGTCCTGAAGAGCTCAAAATGAAGTCACTGGGTGTCCTAGTTAGATACGAAGATGTCAAGGTGACAGTTGTGGGCTGAGCTCAGGGCACATTTGTGAAGTCAAGGCACGCCTACAGAAGACTGTCCAGTTGATGAGGGAGGACTCAGTCCATAGTGGGTGGGGCCATTCCCTGAGCAGGTGAATAAAATGGAGGGAACTAAATCAGTAGATTGGCATTCTTCAGCAAACTTGGACAGATGTGCTGCCTGACAAGTGAAGTTTGCCCCTCTCTCAGCAATCCTGTGAATACGGTGTGGCCAGTTTTCTTGGTTCCTAGTGCTTTCCTGCCAAGTTGGACTAACAACTATAACTGGACAATTGTTAACCAGAATAAACCCCTCCTTTTCCTAAGCTGTTTTGATTGTGAGTTTATCAGCATGGTGCAGAGTAACTGCAATACTGGGAATGAGAGAACTTTAGGGCTCTTTCAGAGCTCAGTGATTGGCATGAACCCATCAACTGGCTAAAGCAGTCACTAGGGAACAGATACTCATACAAGCCTCATATCGACAGTGTGGATATCAACAGTATTTGCTATGCTACCAAGTACAGAGGCATGCTGTGATTAGCCGACCTGCTTCCTCCAGTCCTAGGTAGAGGTAGGTATCTGGAATAAAAAAGGATGCTATAAATGCACGCTTGTGTCCCTTGCTCTGGCAATCTGGACTGCTGACACAAGGCACCCAGGGAACTGGAAATTACTCCATGAATCTCATATTGGGAAAAGGAAAAGGCTGTAGCTTGGTACCTATCAGAAAGGGAACTTGTCTCCCTGAGAGGGCAAGGACTGGCATTTCACACGACTTGTCAGACCACTTGAAGTAAAGACCCAAGACTTAGAAGATGTGGGCCTATGATGGCAGGACCACACTTTGAGCAGAACTGCTTAGTTATGTTTGTCTCTTGCTCTCTATTTAAACAAAAGACTAAGGGCCTGAGGGATGACTTAGAAGGTAAAATCCTGCTACCAACCTGATTCTTGGAATCAGGAAGAGCTCCATTCCTGGAATTCACATGGTGGAAGCGAGAACCAACTCCTCACAAGTTATCTTCTCCTGTGACCTCCACAAGCACACGGTGTTGTGTGTGTCCACACACATACACACAAAATAAATAAATGCTAAACAAATTAGTACACCTTCCCAAGATGAGTTAAATGTGGGGGTACTTGGTATCTTTGTCCCTCTTCTTAACAACTGAATAAATCCTCTTTTCCTGCTTTCCACCATTAGTTTGGCTCTTTTCATTGGTTTATCAAGGATGGGTGGCTAAGCCCATTTGTCAGAGCTAACTCAGACCCTAATTCCAGTTAACTCTGGGATTATAGGTGCATGTCCCCAGGCCAGCTTTTTCATTTGAGTGTTAGGATTCAAATTGAGGCAGAGCTTATGTGTACTACGCACAAAGTTTATCAATGAAGCAGACCCTTAGCCCTTCTTCTATTTTAAATTATGTCTAGGTTTATTATAATAGTTAATACAACATAAGTGCTATCTAAATAGCTAGTATACTATAGAATAGCAAGTTTAAAAAGTGTGCATATGCGTACATGCATGTCTGTGTCTCTGTGTGTATATAAACTGCTACAGACTGAACCAAGGGCCTCATAATACATTCTTCAGCTCCAGCACCTCTTAATTTTTTTTTGGTTTTGCTTTAACCTTTCTGAGACAAGTCCTCACTAAATTACCCAGGCTGGCCTGAGACTCACTGAATAGTCCAAGTCAGTCCTTGAACTCATAATCCTACTGCCTCAGGCTCTTGAACAGCAGGGGTCACAGGCTATCACCACCAAGCTCAGTTCCAAAAAATTTTAATCACACTTAGTGGTAACTTTCATTTCTCCCCCATCAGGAGGCACTAGTACATAACTTTGTTATGCATATGCTTATGTAATTTACCCATTTGTGACTTTTGTATACCATATACACCCAAAGAATATGTGAATGTTAGGTTTTTGCAGGGTTGAGAATCTGTTGCACTGATTCAAGGAGGCCCGGGATTCCTTCTCTTCCCAGACCCCTCCCAGCTCTGTATCAGTTAGTGGGTCTTCACCAAACCCCAGCAGAGCTGCTGAAGTCCCCAGCTCAGGTGAGGACAGCACAGGCAGCTTCTGCACAGACCTCGAGACAGGCAAAAGGCACTTGCTTTGGGGAAATAATGGAACATTTTAACCCCCCCAATTCTTTTACTGCTGCTTCTGCACAGCCTAGGAGCAGTAGGAAGAAAGGATTCTTACTTTCCTTGTTTTTAAGCTGGATCCTAAACTTCCTTTCTTAGATTTCAATACTAACAGAACGAGCACCAAGGAAACAGAGCGAGAAATACTGTTTGTGCAGAACGATAATGATTATCCTCGGCGAGCTCCCCAAGAATGATTCCCAGTTGTCTCAGCTCCCTGAAACCCGAGGGAGAGGAGCTTGTTAATCATAGGCTAAATGCCTGCCCACCATTTAAAAGTTAACTCCTCTCTTCAGTGTTTCCTGGGTTTTGAGCCTCTTTTAAATAAACAAATTACTGAGACATATCTTTTTACCTTTGTAACTGTTTAGCTTCTCTTCTCAGCTGGGAAGCTGGAACAAAGGTTTCATTCCGGGGAGCAAATATCATCTAGATAAAGCTGCACTAAACATCACCTGAGAGGCTAGCATTAATGAGAACAAATTAAAGTGCCATTGTCATGACATTTTGGAGGGTGAAAGCCGACAGGTAAGGAACACTTAAGTATCAACTACACTGCAGCGAAAACTGAAGCTTCAATTAACCCTGGCAATTGCAGAGAACTCCGAGGGTGACCATCTGCGAGGTAAACAGCTCAGGCAGCTCACACATCTTGTTTTAATCTTTCTTTGGATGATTATAATTTCGGGGTATAAATAAGGTTATTAGCAAGAACAGAACAACAACAATAATTACAGTAAGTGCTTGCAGGGCCCTTTGATCGTGCTCTGACGTCAGTCACTCTACGGCTTCAAAGTGGGAATCTCGGGCTGAGTTCTTGCTCTCCAGGGCTGTCCTGAGAGGAGGCTGCACCACCCTTCACACAAAGGGGCTTAGAAGTTATCCCCTTACAGATTTCACATAAGCCCACCATAAAACCATCTCAATCTAAAATATCCAAAGAGGATACTATTCTAATCATCCTGGGAGTTGTCTCTACATGCATTATGCTGGATCAGAATAAAACTGGTTTTAACTCGCATTCAGCTGGCATTTCACATGTGTCTGTACGATGAAAGTTGGTGGGGTTGATAAATGGTCTTAAGTCATATTCATGACATATGCATTATCAGTCTTTGTGAGCGTGATAAAAAGCTCCCATAGATAACATTAATGGAGTTCTGCCCTTACTGAGAGATTGTAGAGATCTCAATCCACTAGGCAGCAGGAGACACTTGTAGCCACATGTAAGATTTACTCAGCCATGTTTGGACCTACTATACACCAATAAGATTGCCCTGGTTGAAACTGGAATATTGTTTTAAAATTTTGACTCATAAGTGGATATTAGATATAAAAAACTGAATTATATCATCGAAGAATAAAAGTACCCTGATGAATGTACTTCCATAAATTTAAAAGAGCATCAGACTTTGATAGCCTGAGGTTATACTGTTAAATAAATTCTATTTTAAAGAACTATAATTGCTAGGCATGGTGCTTCACACCATAATCCCAATACTTTGTAGGTTGAAGCAGAAGGATTTCAAGTTGGAAGCCAGCCAGCATGAGTGCTGACACTACAGAGCTAAGTCTTTGGCATACCTATGAGAAATTATCTAATTAAGGCAAGCCTGCGGGAGTTTATCTTAATTGCATGACTGACTGACTGGGAAGACCCAGCTCACAGTGAGAAGGATGATTCCCTGGGCAGTTGACAAGATGGAGAGAGAACTGATTGACTTTGGCATGCTAGAATGCAACACTGGTACTTTCCCTTTTCTTTGCTTTCAGACTACAGATGCAATGTGATTGCCATCTCAAGTTCCCATTATGATATTTTCTCAGAACCAAAATACATTCTTTCTTAAGTTGCTGTTATCAAGTATCTTTCCATAGCAAAGAGAAAAAGTAACTAATTCAAAAACTCAATATCAGAAGTGGAATTGTTGCTGAGATAAACCTGACCACGTGGTTCGTAGGCCATTGGAACTGGTCTTTAGGAGAAGTGTGGAAGAATTTGGAACTGCAGGTTAGAGAGGCTGCACCTAAATTTGGAAGATCAGAGTGCCAAAAGAAATGTGGACAGTAAACAATGTGGTCATGAGGTTTCAGAGGGGAACAAGGAGTCATAACAGGAATGAGGCTAGAAGTCACACATTTCTATGTATCTAGTTACATTCTGCCTGAGTCCTAAGAACCTGTGTGAGGCTCATTTCAAAAGTAGTGGACTATTTGCTTGGTGGATGAACTTTTAAGACAGCACAGTATACATGTTGTGCATGATTACTGCTCACTACTCTTAGCTAGCTCTATAGGAGGAGAGCAGAAATGTAAGAAAAATATGCAGTTAGGTGACAAAAGGAGCATGAGTGTTTCAGACAAGGTGGGTGCAGAGAAAGCAGCTGTAATCATTAAGGAGATTAGTGCAATTAAAGAGAAACCTCACATTTCAACTGGGACAATAAGAAAGGCACCAGGAAGAAGAGAACCTGCCCACTGAGGGCTCCATCTTGTAACACATGCAGATAAATAGATATGAGACAGACTGAACTGAGAATGTCATTAAAGTGGCTACCTTATCAAAAACTACCATTCAAAGAATTAGTTCCCAGGTTCAGATAACTAGGTTCACAAAGGCTACTATACCAGTTTACATCTCAAACTGGTAGCAGAAATTGGCAGCATATCCAGATGTTGTGGCATTGCAGTCATGCAAGATGCAAGTTATAGAGTTAAATATCCAGAAAGCCATTTAAGACATTCAGCATGTGCTGGGTCAGATTCCCTGAAAGGAGACCCCGAGAAGCCATTACATGAAGTAGGGAAGGTGAAACCTGAGCTGTAGTGGAAACCCTAGGAAATGAGCGATGCCAGGACTGAGGACATCTGCTAAGGAAAGTTGCAGGCACTAAGTAGACAAGGACCATGAAAGAGACTACACGTGCTAAAGGTGGCATAACTGGGGGACTGGGGCTACCCAAGGATGCTACTAGAGACCAGATGATTCTACCAAGAGTCCCAAACATCAAACATGGAGCTGCAGGATTTGATTCACCCTGCTGTGTTTCGGGTTTGTTTTGACTCAATTTTTCCTCCTACTTGGATGGAAATTCTTATTTTCTAAGTCCTTGTATATCGGAAATATGCAACTACTTTTTCATTTTACATAGATTCACAGTTGAGAGATTTTCTTGAGTCTTACAAGAGACCTTCGGTTAAGAAGAGATACTGGTTTTTTTAAATAATGCAATAACTTAAGCCTTTAAATAGGAAAATGTGATGAGCAAAGCCTCCTGACTGTGGATTCCATGTGACAAAAGTGACGAATATACACAAATATATCTCCTTATGTCATTCATCTGAGAGGACCTGGAAGCAAAGAACCTAGTAGCAACAACCAGAACACTCATTTTAGTTTCTAATACCATTAATTCTTTACTAAGAAGGAACCAGGTTCTTCAGCAAAATGCTTGTTCCTAAGAATTGGAGAATAAGATAAAAGCTTTGTTCATCTTCTAGTAATAGGAAGTGAAGTGCTGTTAAGAAAAAGAAGGAAGTGACAATAGCAAAACAATCATGCAACACTGAACGTGTGCCAAAAAGATGCAGAGCTGCTAGAAGGCCTCCAATGCCTAGAGCCTGCCAAGAGACAGCCCCCAAATTCTAGAGCCTGCCGGAAAGGCCCCCAATACCTAGAGTCTGCTGGGAGAATCCCCAATGCCTAGAGCCTGCTGGGAGAGCCCCCAGTGCCTACAGACTGCAGGAGAGCCCCCAATATTTAGAGCTACAATATTTGGAGGAACAAAATAAAAAAGTAGTTCTAAATTACCATCAGGAATATGAGATCTGAATCCACCCATCAATACTGGTATAAACAGCAGAATAAACAAATGGGGGTATCTTTCACACAAAAGATTTCCAAATAATTCTCTAGATATTCTGTCCTTAAGGAGGTAGAGCAGAACTCTTTGCTCTTTACATGTAAGCTGTGCAAAACACTGCCATCTAAGGAACAGGGAAGAGAGAATAACTGTAGTGGAGAGATGTAACAGTTACTTTTAACTATTGCTGTGAGAGAGTACCCAAAGTCAGTCAACTTAAGGGAGAAAGGAAGGTTTATTCAGCTTACAGTTCCAGAGGGGAGATAGTCTTTCATGGCAGAGGCAGAATGATTGGCTGGCCAAAGCTGAAGACAGGCTAAGTCATACCCATCTGAGAGGCTGAGAGCTACCAGACTGCTTGTTGCAAAGGCAGACTTCTCCTGGAGATAAGGTGGGACCAATCAAAGCCCAATCCCTGTGACTGCCTTCCTCCAGTAAGACTCCACCTCTCAAAGGTGCCATGACCTTCCCAAACACATGAGACTATATAGGGGACACATTTCAAACCATGACACTCCACCCCGTCCCCACAGGTTCACTGCCATCTCATTATGCAAATTATACCCAATCCAATTTTAAAAGTCTTCATAGATTACATCAGTAGTCCCAACACAGTCTGAAAGTCCAAAGTCTAAAGCCTTCTGTAAAATCAAAAGACAAGTTACATACTTCAACATACAAGTGCACAGAATGAACATTACCATTCTAAAAGGAAGGGATGGGGGCATATCCAGGAAAGATCGGTCCATAACAAGACTGAAAAACAGCAGGATAAACTCCAAATCCTGTAGCTCCAAGTCCAACAAGGAGCCTCTCCTTGAAATCATCTCAGTTCCAAAGGGCTTTGGTTCCACCCCTTCAGCACAGCTGCCCGTAGAACAAAACATCACTGTCTTGGGCTGACTCCTCCCAGTGTTTACAGCTCCCCTTGGCAGATGTTCCATGTTGTCTCTGGAATCTCTAAGATCTTCATTTCTCAGTGGCAAACCAGGCTTTAATTCCACAACACAAACTGCCCTTCTTGGGCCTCTAAACTGCAGACTTGCTGCTGTATGTTGTCTGGATTCTGCCATTCTCTGAAACCTTGGAGGAGAGATCTATGACCTCCTCCCTCTTGCATCTTTGATGCCTCTAAAACCAGAACCATATGGACTATTCTGACAAGTTTTGCTGTTGCTTTGTGTTAGAGATTGGCCCTCTTGACTCACAGCTGATTCAACTTCTCTGTGCTGACTGTAGGAAAAAACTTCTCTTTTTCTCCTGCGTAGTTGCTTTAGGGAAGAAACACTTGCTTTGGAACTCCACCTCTTACCTCATTCCTTCCAAAAGGATTTACATTCTTATGGGTGGGAGCCTTCTCTGAGAATCTTGCCCTCAAGCTAGGGTCTCTCCTAATTATCCAAATTGAGAGCAGGCTTTGATTTACTACTGGAGCTAATCTCTTTAACAGCAGACATTTTGTCCTCTCCTTCTTCTATGTTTAATTCTTTAAGTTTGCCATTGTATTTTTCATCATCAAATCTTACAGTTTCTTCTTCCTGCCTTATTCCTTACTCTTTTTCATAAGTCTGGAGACAACCAAAAAGTAGCCATATCACATTGTCAAGACTACATTGCTTTGAAATTTCCTCCATCGAGCACTCCAGTTTAACTTCAGGCAAGCTTTTGGGACGAGGGCAAAACTTCACTAACCTCTCCACCAACACATGGTTCCATTTGTCATTCACCCATTTGCAAACATAGTCTCTGTTCCCTTTTGGACCATCACAAGCTGGGCTGCCACAGGTAGAAACTGCCTGAGTCTCTCACAGCATTGCTGTCTTCAAAGTTCTCATAGAAAGGCCCATTTGGCCCCATCACCAAGACACAAAGACTTTCCCAGCACAAAGTTCCAAAGTTCTCCATATTTCTCCCAACGGACAGTAACAAAGGTACACTAGCCACATTACAGCATTGGCCATATTGCTGGGTATTAACTTCTCTCAGCTTCAAAGAACTTCACATTGTGGTACCAGATGCACTTAATCTCACAGCAATACCCAACTCCTGGTACTAATTTCTGTAACAGTTACTCTTAATTACTGCTGTGAGAGAGCACCCAAAGTCAAGCAACCTAAGAGAGAAAGGGAGATTTATTCAGCTTATGGTTCCAGAGGGGAGAAACAGTCTTTCATGGCAGAGGCAGCATGGCTGGCTGGCCAAAGCTGGAGACAAGCTAAGTCACACCCATCCGAGAGGCTAAGAGCTACCAGACTGCTTGTTGCAAAGGCAGACTTCTGGAGGTAAGGTGGGACCAATCCACCTCAAAGCCCACCCCTGTATGACTGCCTTCCTCCAGCAAGGCTCCACCTCTCAAAGGTGCTGTGACCTTCCCATACACAGACTGTGGGGATACACATTTCAAACAATGACAAGAGGCTTAACAAACATTTCCTCAGCTAGGTGAGCAAGGTTGATGACAGAGAGGCCATGCTACCTATATATGCTTTTGACATGATATGATCAGAACAAAGCTTGACATATTCCTTTCTGTTCGTTGGAAGTCTTCTAGACATTGATAGCATACCTAAAGGACAGGCACAGTGCTTTTATCATTGTAATTGTATCACCATGTTCCTGACCTATCAGCAGCCTGTTCTTTTTCCACACTGATGGGGCCACTGGGGTCTATTACCATGTTTAAGGATTGGTAGGGCTGTATTGTTTGGTGGTGGTGGTCCCACCTGTTGTGGACTTTGCACCTGCATTTTGTCACTATTGATGTCTTCACTCTGTGCAATGTACAGACTGCACCATTTCAGGGTATATAAGGGATTAAAAGTTCAATAATAAACTTGACTTAGTTTTCAGCTTTTCCAAGATCCCCTCTTGACCCAGCCTAATTTAATTCTTGCTGATCCCCCTCTGGTACCCATCGGGATGGCGAGATAAACGTGCTGGTCATGGGACCCCGCACATAAGAACCACCATCTTGGAACCATGACTGGACTTGGCCTTAACATAACGTGGTCTGAAGGAACATGGGGATAGTGATAATGTTTTGACCCACTGTTGAGTAGTTGGACCAGTCCCATTTCTGTGGTTTCAGCTATTGAGCCAGCTATTTCTAACTATACTGCTATCTACAACCAAAAGTAGCAATTCTTTTCCCCCTTCTTTTAAATCACGGTCTCACTATGTATCATTGTTTTACCTCAACTTCCCAAGTGCTGAGATTACAGGCATACACCATCACCTCTACATGCAGTATTCTTAATTTCCTTTGGGACCTGGCAGTTTGCGGGTAAAACAAATGATTTCATGGATTAGGCTTGTCTGAGCTTACAGGACAGAAATAAATTCTGAGTTAGGATGGAGGACTTGAGAGAAGTTGTCACTGATGACTGTGATTAGACACAAAGTAAAAATAAATAAATAAACAAGCAAATAAATAAATTAGAGTGGGAACTGGGGAAGTAGCTCAGGGGTACAGTGCTTACCTAGCATGCACAAGGCCCTGGGTTCACTTCCCAGCACTACAAAATAAGTAAATAAATAAGAATAGGAAGGATTAGGTAAATGACGGATTTGCAGTTGCTGTCTGGGGTTTAATACACAGGCTGGGAAGGGAACAGATGGGAAGAAACGTTTAGTAATTAGGCCTTCTAAATTTGTTAACCTGTGTATCTTAGTAACAAACACAGTAACATTGAAACAATGAGAAAGCAACACTGCTTTGAGTGAGACATTCTTACATCATGGCTAAAACCACTAAGCCACAGACACTTGAGAAAAACAAACATTCTGGCATTGATGGAAGCTGAAACAGACTGTATTCACTGTTTTATTTTACTTTTCTGAAGGTAGGATGGTAAGCGTTCTCCACTGGGCATACCTTTGAAAACAGGGTTTGTTAAACAAAGGTTCTACAACAATTGGAGTTTTATTGCGATAATAATCTAGAAGCACTCAACAGAAGCACATGTATACCTGCTGCTTGATTTCAGGACCTGTGTTTGCATTTATGATCTTGTTGGCAACAAGCAGCACAGATGTAATATGCAAATGATGCATCTGAGTATACAGCACACTGTAAAAAGATTCTGCAGTATTCTGAATGGAGATGTGTGGTGAGGGAATTGAGCAGACACAGCACACACCAGCACAGATGGGCCAAGTCAGAAGAACCTGCATGGTGATGGCCATTGCCTGGTTTACAATAAAAGCCTCAATTTAGCTTCTGATAGGGAAAAAAAAAAAAAAAAAAGCAGTCATATTGTAATACTGTTAGTTTGAGTGTTATTGGTTTTGTGGTTGTATTTGTACTTATTCTGATTTTTATGATTAAATAGTCATTCCCTATACACAAAGAGCTTATACGTAGGATTTGTGTTTGTAAACAATAGAGTGAACATATTTTATGTCAACTTAGGAGTCTGAGATTCCCACACTTGAAATAGTACTTTATTTTCAACATTGAGAAATATGATCTTAGAAGATTCTGTTTCAGAAAATTCTACTCTTAATTCTCCTTAATAGTGAGAATGCTGCAAGTGGGGTGCCAGATCCTGGCTCCTTGGAAAGCAATTTTGGGTGGAGGAGAAGGGTTTGGATGGAGCTGAACCCAGGATCTGGCACTGATGTCTTAGTTGATAACCTCTGGTGTGATGCCTAACTTCGATCATTCTGGTTTCCTAAATAAAATGTGGCTAGTAAGATTGCTTTCTATGTTTTATAGGAAGCTTCCAGCAGGTACCACCTGTGCATGGTGCTGGGTTCATGGCCAGTGATCCACATTGGCTGATTTGTCATCCTCGTCATTACTTGACAAGAGCTTTTTGAACAGCAGCAAGCTTCCACTAAGAAGCTTCTCAGCTTACACAGCTCTAAGAGTCCCTGCTCCCCTCCAAGATCGAAGACTAATTATCAACAAAGCGGAATGGTAGAGGAGAAAGCATTTTGACCCCAGAATGATCAGCCCCAAGTTCAACTCCTGGTCCAGCCACCCCTTCTTATGATTTTTGAAAAATCCACTTGCTTTGTTAAAACTTATAGGTTTGTATCTAAAATGGAGGCGATTCTTTTTTTTTTTATTCAATTGTGCATGTGTGTATGTATGTGTGTGTGTGTGTGTGTGTGTGTGTGTGTGTGTGTGTGTGTGTGTGTAGAACCATGGGCGAATTCGGGAACCACCATGGATGCCTCCACCTCCTCCTTGTTTACTCTGCCCCAGGATTCACAGGCTCCGCCCTACCAGGACCTGAAAAGCAGGCCAGGACCTTCCCCCTGCAAGGCAGAGGCTTAACCCCTGAGCCACCTCTCCATCCCCTAATGGAGGCGATTCTTGAGCACAAAGTTGATGCAAAGAACACAATGAACTACAGGATGCCTCAGAAACAAAGTGAAATCATTATGCCAGAATTCCAGAATGCTGTCAAAGGACACCTCCTAAAGCTAGAAGAGAAAATAAGTAAACAATAAATAAAATAAATAAATAAATAAATAAATAAATAAATAAATAAATAAATAAATAATCTAACAAGAAATGAATCTCCTAACCCACTGTGAGCCATGAGGTGTTACGGTTGTCAGTGGGGACCTATCAGACTGAGGGTATCACTAAGGCTCTTACTTGCCGAAATGGTGCAGGCAGGAAGAGGTGGCAGCTGCCTTGTGTTCCATTTCCCCCAGGGTAACCATCCAGAAGAAATGGCTAAGGCACCTGGAAAAGGAAAGACTTAGTTCACAGACCTCTCGGGCTGGAGGACAGGAAGAGCAGAAAGAGGAGGAGCGTATCTCTGCAGAAGCCTCCCAGGGAACCCTTGAGGCTCACAAGTGAGTCATCCTGAATCTTCCTCTGTACTTCCCAGGAAACTGCTGCCCAGCTATGGGCACTGGCTCTGGAGTGGGGCCCACAACGGCTCCAATCACATCTTCTAGGCAAAACTTTACAGCTGCCTGTGGTTAGCCTGACACAACAAGAATTTGCTCGCAGAGCCAGAGATCTCACCAAGCAGAGAAAATAAAAATAAACATTCCTTACTTGACATATGATAAAGTTTATCCCAAGAAATCAACCATATAAGCTGGAAAAACAATAGTCACAACAAAACTCACTTCAGTAAGTTTAGGATTACTTTAAGAGTATTTGCCTAGCATGAGAGAGACCCTAGGTTTGATCCTTAGTATCACAAACAAAAAAGTTTAAAGGAGTCCATGAGTGATAATGTCAGGACAAACTGCCTAAGGATAACTGAGACTATGAATTGTACTTTAATCTCCAGGGAACATGTACAGAAATCTTAATAATCTCTAGTCTAAAAAGGTCTTATTTCTAAAATCATCTGTTAAGACAGTTGTTATGAGTTCCGAAGCACAATTTTTTGAGATGAAGTTTCCTACATCAGGATGGCCTCCACCTCTATGTGGCCAAGGATGACCTTGACCTTTGATCCCCTGCACCCACCTCATAAGTGCTGGGATTACAAGTGTGAGCCAACATGCCCCAGTTTTATGTGGTGCTGGGAATCAAATCCAGGGCCTTGTGCATGCTAGGCAAGCACTCTCCCATCTGAGCTATATCCCCAGCCCGGTGAAGCACATTTTCCATAGGAATATTTGAAATGGTAATTAAGATACCAGGCTAGTTCACACATGCTTTCTAAATCCATAATGTGGATGAAAAGAAATGTGTTTGTTTATTTCAAATGGTCTTAGAAAGCTGGCAAATTCCATGTTCCCAAATAGCTGAAACACTGCCAATCCATACTGCCTGGGGCAACTTGAATCTTATTTAATACAAAAACAATCTGATTAAATGATGGTTCTTTTAAAACAACAATAACAACAAGAAAACCTAAGACCTATCAGCCATCTCTCTGCTAACATAATGGGTGTACACAAAGCAATGTTGTCTAACCGGAAACTAGATCTGTCCTCCAAGGAAGTGTCCCTCTGAATAAGTCAGAGGAAGAGATTACTACTGGCTCCAGTAACAGTCAAGCATTTTTGAAATTCTTCTCTCAGAGAATGTCATCCTGGCAAGCTCCTACTCCCTCTTCATCTTCTCCCTGGCTGCAAACTCTTTGCTGTCGGGTAATATCCTGTGTTTTCAGAGTAAGCCATTGTTCTTCTTACTACAAATGTATAAACTCCCAAAGTAGCCAACTTAGAAGATCAGATTCATTAAGATAACAGTTTCTGGTATATTCTGCTTCCTTCAACAGTTTTCAGCAGTCAGAACTCATAATCAAGTCAACAGTACATGCTGTAATACCACAAATGACGGTCTCTTTAGCGCATACACTGCTTTAAGTAGCCAAAACTATCTGGAAATAGGAGCTGAGTGGTTTTTGTTTTGCTCTGTTACAGTGTTCTATAAGAAAAAAAAAAAAAAAACAAAGAAAGAGAAAAGAGAAAGAAAAGAGAGAGAGAAAGAGAAAGAAAGGGAGAGAAAGAAAGGGAGAGAAAGGAAGGAAGGAAGGAACGAACGAAGGAACGAAGGAAGGAAGGAACGAAGGAAGGAACGAAGGAAGGAACGAAGGAAGGAAGGAAGGAACTATATAAGCTGGGGAGATCCCTTGGAAATGCAACAACAGCAGAAAACAACATGAAATACCCTAGGTATAAATAGCCCAAACTGTACAACACATATATGAAGAAGCTATGTAACAACTGGACATGGTTGACAATTCCAATGAAGGGGTGGTGGTGATATGTTTAGGGGGATGGATCTGCAGGATGGTACAATAAGGAAGACAGAAGGTGATGCCATTTCAGACACTGCAATACAATGGGGGAATGGAAAAGGGTAGTACTCTTCCAAGATATTGCACCCCACTATAAAATAAGTAAATCCTTATCTTGTCTATAATGCTAGGATATAACTAGCAAACACAACAAAATAGAAGGTCCAGAAATTTGCCCAACATGTATTTAATTTGTAAATCAGCCGATTAGATATATGAGCTGACCTATTTAAAAAGTACATCAAAAAAGTGGGCTACCCGTGCCATCTGGTGAAGCTCACTCTTACTTCCCTCCTGGTCACCTGCAACTGACAAGTTTTGATCTCACAATCAGAGAGGGTATAAGGACTGGCAGATAGACGGTAACCATCTGGCAAATGGGACACTGACCCCTCCTCATTGCTGTGTCCTACTCCTATTCCATCCACCTTTGAGTCTCCTCTTTGGTTAGAAGTGTGTCATAGTTAAGCACAGGTGTCAACTTGACTGTTGAGGGTTTGAGCTCTGGGCACAGTTGTAAAGAGTTAATGGTTGAGTTAAGCCCAGAGCAAACCTGAAGGAGATTGTCTAGCTGCTGGGGAAGACCCAGCCCATGGTGGGTGGGATTAGGCCCTGGATAAATCAGAGAGACCTGGTTGAGAGAGTTGGCATCCTTCTGTATATGTGGCCAGACATGCTGGTCTGGCAAGTAAGGATTGTCCATCTCTCAGC
The DNA here is from genome assembly GCA_023101885.1 of Typhlomys cinereus. Lineage (NCBI taxonomy): Eukaryota > Metazoa > Chordata > Mammalia > Rodentia > Platacanthomyidae > Typhlomys > Typhlomys cinereus. The sequence continues at coordinate 1,893,395 of JALPQD010000307.1, read as the reverse complement.
CGTTATGCAATGATGGTGTGGCCAGTTCCCTCGGCCCTAGTGTTGGTGTGTGCTCTCCCGTTAAGCTGGACTATGAACTATAACCAGACTGTCATAAGAAAGTAAACTCCTTGTTCCCTTAAGCTGTGTTCTGGTCATTTATCAGCAACCATGAAGGTGGACTGCAACAGAATTTGGTACCCAGGAAGTGGGGTGTTGCTGATAAATCTGATTATATGGATTTTGTGTCTTTTGAACGGTTTCGCTGGACAAAGTTGAAAATGCTTGAGAATTTTCACTTTGTGGATTTACAAATACCGTTCTTCAGCGTTTAGTGGGCCAATTGCTGAGAGACACTGTTTGGGCCTAGTTTGTGATGAGGGAAACAAGGACTTTGGTAAAACTGAATATAAGGACGATGGACTGGTTTGCTTGACAGAGGAGAGCTGTGTTGGCAACCTTGGAGGTTTGGATGTGCAAAGGGCAGGCTGTTGGACAAATGAATATCAGTGAAGGAAAACCTAGTGACTTGCACTGAGATGGTGGAGGATGTGGAAACCACCGTATGGCAAGTTCGTGGTTTGGAAGCTCAGATTCCTTCAGGGGCCGAAAGCCCAAGTTAAAGCTGTTTCTTGCCCTTTGTAAGTTTGGTTGCCTAGAAGAGGCTTTTCCAGTGTCAGCACATTGAAGTTGGTGCAGCTGTGGTTCCAGTGGACTAAGCTGTATTTCAACCTGGCTTCAGAATCTGGCAGCGTCCCTCAGGTGATACTGGTTTTCATGTACTACTGAAGGGTTCATGGAAAGCAGCAAAAACTTGGCACCAAGTGGCAGGCATAGAGATCCTGCGAGAGATGGTGAAGCTTAAAGCTGCAGAGGAGAACCCAGAACTGTGTTTGAGATGCCAGAACTGTGGAACTGCTGCTGAGGACTACTGCGAGTGGAGATTCAGCCTGGTTCAGAGGAACTCTGCTCTTACAACTTCGAGCTGCAAACAGGGACTGGGAATGCCTAGAATCTTTGAGCTGCCTTGATTACGTGATGAGCAACAGAAGATGGACATTGAAGTACAGGATGCGGTGATTTGCTGGACTTTGATCTTTTTAATGTTTTCTTATTGTTTAAGATCCTTCTGTTTTAATGTTTTATCTGTTTTAAAGTATTTAATTTAAGGTTAAGAAACTTTGAACTTTTAAAATACTAGAACTGAAGTTTTAAAATACTAGAACTGAAGTTTTAATGAGAGAACATTTTAAATTTGTCCATGGAATGTATTTATATTTTAACATTTGTGGGGACAAGGAAAGGTTACAGTTTAAAAGTGTATTGTTTTTGTGTCAAGTTGACAAGGGGTGGAGTGTCATAATTAAGCACAGGTGTCAACTTGACTGTTGAGGGTTTGAGCTCTGGGCACAGTTGTAAAGAGTTGATGGTTGAGTTAAGTCCAGAGCAAACCTGAAGGAGATTGTCTAGCTGCTGGGGAAGACCCAGCCCATAGTGGGTGGGATTAGGCCCTGGATAAATCAGAGAGATCTGGTTGAGAGAGTTGGCATCCTTCTGTATATGTGGCCAGACATGTTGGTCTGGCAAGTAAGGATTGTCCATCTCTCAGCCGTTATGCAGTGATGGTGTGGCCAGTTCCCTCGGCCCTGGTGTTGGTGCATGCTCTCCCGTCAAGCTGGACTATGAACTCTAACCGGACTGTCGTAAGAAAGTAAATTCCTTGTTCCCTTTAGCTGTGTTCTGGTCATTTATCAGCAACCATGCAGGTGGACTGCAACAAGGTGACCTTCAATACCAATCAGAATGGAGCCAAGGGAAGTGCAGGAAAAGCAAAACTGAAAATAATTCAGAACACCAAAGACTTACATTATTCACCTGGAACCAGACCAGTCAACTCTCTCCCCATCCTAAAGCTCGGGAACCTTGCAGAAGAGGGGGAGACAAGATTGTAAGACCCTAAAGATGAGGAGGACCAACGATATGCAAGATACTCTACACAAGTTAGGGCTGCAGTAGCATAACGGGACTTTGCATGGCCTGTACAGTGGCTAACATGTCAACGACCCCCCAAAGTCAGCATGGCTCACAAAGGAGAAGGCTCCAGGCAATAGGATCCTTAGAGACAAGGGATTAACAGACATAATAGAGTTCCCATACTAACGGGGAGCCCAAGAAAGGGCTCTGGGCTATGACACTGAGTCCTGAAACCTTACTAGGGTAAAGGACTCGGAGGGAGGTTTGGTATTCACACAAAAAGGATGATTCAAGGGGTGGGGCGGAGGGAGGGTGAGGCACTGAGCAAAGAGAAGAGAAGGAGGAGGGTAAAAGGAAGGGGAAAAGGAGGGAGAGTGTAAGGGAGGGTTGGGGAGGTAGGAGAGGACAGGGATACTTATTGAGCTTGTATGATTGGGATAAAAAATAAAATGTGACAGAAAAAAGAAAACAAAAAAAATGGGCTACCATTTGGGGGACAAATTATTTCTCTACTCCACATCTAACATAAAAATTACAGATGAGTTAAAATTTTAAATAGAAAAAAATTACATCTTAATAGATCTAGAAAAAATATAAATATTTCTAAAAAATGGAAAGAAGCACTCATTTAAAAATATCGAAATCCTACACTATAGAAAAGGAAATGAAAATAACACATAGACTACTTACATAAAAATGCATGAGAAAGGATGGTGAAAAGTTCGTAAAATATGTTTTATTAAGCAACATTTAAAAGATGATTAGAAAACAAGTAGAAAAAAATGCACCAATGCTATGAACAACCATACACAAAAGATATGTCAATGGTCATGAACACTTGAACTTGGGTAACTCACTCATCCTATGCCCTATGCCTTTCTTTACCCTATGGCTGGTACTGTTGCCTGCAACAAAATGGCTACAGTAGTTCCAGCCACCACACATGGTAACTTCCAGAGGAAGAAAAGGACCTTCTCTTTCTTGAGTTTCTTTTTAGGAAACTTTCCCACAAGCTTTCTTTATAAGGCTTGCTTTCAGATTTCAATAAAATTGGTCACAAACTACTTCCAAGTCAATCTCTAATGATGAATAACTGATTGCTATGATCCTCAAACAGTCATCCACAGATGCTTGAGACCCCTGGTGGGAACAGTTTTCACGATAATAGTAATACTTACTGGTACTGTCTCTCTCTCTTTTTTCCCCAAGACACTTTGAATGTGCACAGGCAGTGTGAACACAGTGGCCTGAATCAAAGGATTGTCACCAAAGTATACTGAAGGCCACTGTCTTCTTGGCTGAGCACACCTCCTAGGCTGAGCACACCTCATAGGGGGAAAGCCAGTTTGTTTATACATCTCTTTAACAAAGCCATAGAAACTTTTCATGGAGCGCCATTTTTACTTTGGCTTCATCTCAAAAATAAAAAGTATGACTGTCAAGAAAACAACAGACGGCCATGTGTTGCCTTCAATGAAATTCAAGCTTTTAGACAAAATCAAAATTGTAGCAAATCTGTGTCCACCACTCTGAACTTAACAGCTTTCTAATACTCATATGCTGTTGTGATGAGAATAAGATATTTTTGATACTGTCGAACAAGAAGAGTCAACATTTAGAAGAGCCCAATCCGTGAACTGTCTTGACTGAGACAAGATGTTACAAAACAATGCAGAGGGTGAAACATGGATTCACAGTGCAAGTCAGAGCATGCACTGTTTGTTTCTTATGAGACAGGATCTTAGAAGCCCAGGCTAGCTTCAAACTCCAGATCATCCTGCCTCAGTCTCCTACAGTGCCCATGTAAGCATTTTTAGGAAGAAAAAAATGTGATAAAAATTCAATTTTTAAAAGCATATTCTAGAAAACAATCCAAAGAATACATTAAGAATTTAATCACAGCATCGTTTGTACATTATACTGACAAAGCTAGTTGTTTTTAAAAGACTGAATAAATTATTAAATGTATATCTATAGAAAGGAAAGTCATACAGCCATGTAAGATGTTACTAAAAATCTAAATTTATTGATGTAAGAAAAGGTCCTTGATTTATTAGGTGGAGAAAAAAGGCACAATATCTTATATATGGTCTCAGTTTCCAAAATAAGCATGAATGAACAAAGAAATCAATGCACACGCACAGATGTCTCGGAAGATTAACAGTTATCCTTGACAGAAAGCCTCACAGCCTTATCATTCTAAAATGCACCCTTCTACTCCTCTTCCTCCTTCTTCTCTTCCTCCTCCAGGACTCAAAATTCTAAAATATCCTTTTTCCTTCTCATCTTCTCTTCTTTTTGTTTGAAACAGGGTATTAGGTAGGACTCAGGCTTGGCCTTGAAATCCATATGCAGTTAAGGCTGACTGTGAACTCTTCAGCCTCCTGTTTTAGCTCCTTTTTTATTGTCAATTATACTCAAAACATAAAATTACTAAGTATACAAGTTCTATATAATGCTCATTTGTAGAGGATCCCTGCTAGACAAGGAGGGAAGAAGAAGCTAAGTAGAACCAGGTGCTCTACAGAGGTTTCAAAAACTTTTCTGATGATTGTCCATTTGCATGGAGGAACGGGTACTTTGTGAGAGCCTGGTTAGTGGGCCCCAGACACAGTGCTGGATTAGGTACCAGCTACCCTAGGATTAAAGCAGTTCAGGAGAAGTCAGCTTAGAGACCAGATAAAGCAAAGCACTTGGAGTGCTGATGAAGGAATGCAAAGCACCAGAAGTCAAAAGAAATGAGGAAAAAAAGGAAGAGTGGCAGGAGGCAGAAAGCAAGAACCAAAAGTCCAGTTATCAAGAAACCTCCTACTTGCTGCCTTGCCTTTTTGTAGGTCATTCGAAATTTTTTTTTTTTGGTGCCGAAACCTGGGACCGAACCAGTGAAATTATTTTTTAATTACACAGATTTATGGATACAATATGATCAGTGTATTATATGTCATTATATATAATGTATAATGGTCAAATAACAGTAATTAGTATTTCTATCTCTATAAAAACTTATCATTTCATTATGCTAGGAACTTGTGAACACGTCTCATCTGGTTCTATATAACACATACAAACGATCATCACAAACTAGAGTGGTTGTCATTGTACTGCATGCACACTGTAGGACAGTGGCTTTCACAGTGGGCCTGAGACTGCCTGGATTACTCTTCCACCCTCCCCTTCCTGTCTTCCAGGGACCATAATTCTACTCTCTGCTTCTACACTGATGTTTGGCGTTATGGCTGCTTTCTCTTTCCATTTAGAAACTGACGTTCTGATGCACCACGACCTTTCATTTATAGCACTTGTTAATCATCACACAGCAAACACAGATGGCCCCAGTCAGGCCTGCCCAGCTTGGGGAAGCTGAAACCAGTCCCTAGGAAAGCTTGTACGCCCTCTGCTGGGCATCCCCAAAGAGATAACGTTCTGAAAAGCAGGAATTCACCTTGTGACTTTCACTGATAAATGTGGGCACTAACCATCAGTAGTAGTTCTGCAACTGCTACTGGAATTGTTGATTCCTGATTGAAACAGTGCCTTTGTTTTTCACACTAAACAAAATGTCATAATGTCATATCACATCAAAACATCTTATCGGAAACTATTGACAAAATATTCCACCAAAAGCATATGGGACTTTGTTAACTTGCTATTGCTGCTGCCAACCATGATGTCCCATACCTGCAATTCCAGTATTCCAGGACTGGGATGGAAAAATGCTGAGCTCCAGGCCAGCCTGGCCTACATGGCCAAGATCCTGTCTCAAAAACATTGAAGAATTAAAATTTTTAAAAAAAGAATTTTAGGCTCAAACAAGGAATGAAGACAGGATACATGTTCTCACCATTTCTTAAGTGTTAGACCTGAGGCTCAAACAAGATATGGGAGTGGTTTCTGTCACCTGCTTACAGGTCTCTTTGATTCCAAATTCTGTTTTCCTCAGCATGCAGTTCTATTATCCATTACAGCTACTGATCAGTAAGGAATTTCCTGAAGAAAATGGTATTTATTTTAGGTAAAGAGGGGAAAGCCCAATAATTCATCTTTTAATCTATCATATACTCTACTCTTGATTTAGATGCTGAACTTTACAGCCAAGGAGTTTTCATTTTAATTAGTTTAACCTTTTATGAGTTACAGTCAGGTGATTCTGTAAACTGTTTTCAGCTAATATTTATCACTTATTTTTCTTATGACTATTAAAGTTATGGAGTCTGGATTTGGGTTTTGGTGCTGGGAACTGAACCCAGCATTAATGCATGCTAGGCAAGCACTCTAACGCTGACTACACCTCCAGCTCAGGCAATGGCTTTCATGAAAGAAAACTGTGGAGATATAGTGTTGTTCTTACCACATCACATCAAGAGCACATGATCACTACTGTTAGTCCTGATCATTTGGCTGAGACAGTACTTGATACACTTCTTCAAAGTTACCCCCACTCTACACACTGTACTATATTCCTTGCAGGAAAAGAAGTTGTGGTTGAAAATTTGATAATTGCTATCAGTTTTGGTCAGGGAATTTTCCTTTTTGCAGAGATCAGTGAACATAACTGGCCACAACACTGAGACAATTACTCTCAGTAACTGAATGATGAGCCATACCTCCAAGGTATAGGGAACATCGTGGAAGAAAGGGCAGAACGAATGCAAGACCCAGAGGAGTGTGGTGAATTACATGTCTGTTACATTGTGGAACTCACAGCAGCTATAACTACATGCACAAAATCTACACAAGACTGAGCCTGTCATGGAAGGGGGAGGAGCTGATGCAGCCCCTTCCCTCCCTTACCATGTATAGGCAATTAATGATTGATGGGGAGGGAGATATATTTTCTTCAGTAGTGCAGCCACTGGCAAGGTATCCATGTTCCTGTGAATGAATCCCCAATCACGCTCTTGTAAACTATTAGAATGTAACTCACTGAGTCACGAAAGAAAAGAAAAGAGACATGAAAGTAGAAGGGGGTTAACTGGGAAGAGGAGTAGGAAGGAGACAAGAAAGTTGGTCAGTAAGGAAAGATGTGAATATGATCGAAATTTATTATATACATGTAAGAAAATGCCATAATGAAACACATTATTATGCATAATTAATAAATTTATATAATATATTTTATACAATAATAATATAATAACTACTATGTATTAATAATTTAATCATAAAAAAGTTTAGAAAGAGCTGGAGAGATGGGTCAGGGGTTAAGCCTCTGCCTCACGAGCAGAAGGACCTGACTTCGGATTCCAGAGCCCAATAAAACTAGACAGAAATGGTGACTTGCACTTCTGGCCTGGAAGGTGGAGCCTCAGGAACTGCAGAGCAAAGCCAAGAAGAGGTAGAGCAATCCAGGGCGAGTCCTGAGGTCACCCTGGGCCTCCACAGACTCTCAATGCCCTCTGATACATGTACACACAAAATAAGTAAATAAATACACATTTTTTTAAATTAAAAAAGAGAACTCAGAGGAAAGAGAGGAGAAAAGAGAAAAAATAGAAATGAGAAAGTGGGATATAATTTTTAAATAAAATGAAACTTTAAAAAAATAAAATGAGGGTTCAAGGGCTGAGAAGACGGATTGCTATACCTGAATATGGTTCTCCAGTGCTCAAGTAAAAGATGGGTATGGTGGCAAGATTTAGGACCCAGGCACCTTGGGGGGAGGGAGGCTGAAGAAAGATATTCCCAGGTCATCATTGGCCACCCAGTCTAGCTGAAACAGCAAACTCCAAGTCCAATAGGGGGACCCCCTGTCTAAGAAAAAAAAGCAGAATGCCTGCAAGATGGCTCAGCAATAATAGCTCTTGTGACCAAGTCTGCCTTTCTGAGCTTGATCCCTGAAATTCTCATGGTGTCAGGAAAGGACTAACACCTCTGACTTCCATTCACATGTGTGCATGTACGTGCACATACATGATAAACAAACAGGTGTAAACAGAATAAAATCAAAGCAAGATGTCAAGAAATATATGAAGACACCCGATACTGAGTTCTGACCTCCAAATGCACAGCGCGCGCACACACGCACACTCAAATGGACAAATAAATAGATAAAACAGACCATCTATATAAAAATTTTGAAATTCTTTTTGTAAGAGCTTTTTCTCTCACTCCAGTTATTTACTTGTTGAATCTTTCATTTGTATCAGTATGTTTAAACTTTGCACTCTAACACTACTATACTTTATCTGACTGCTCAGTCTTCCAGCCTTGGCTACCAAGAACTTCTATGACCTCTGACGTCTCTCTATCAGTATGCTTTTGTTTTCAGCACTTCCATACTTTCTGTTACTATGAGATGCTGCAGCTTATATTGGAGATTCCTGATCAACACAATAAGATATTTCTCTGAAAAGCCTTTGTTTCTTTTACTAGAGAACAGTCGACCCTTTGCCCCTTGTTGTCTTTGTTTCTAGGCCCTCTCAGCTAAAAAAGCAAGGAATAGATAAGTGCACATACACCACCATACACATACGTGTAAATACCTGTATCTGTTTGTTAAACTAGTGGCCATATCAGTATCTCTGACCCTAATCCGCCACTACATGTGGCACATCAGCTTTCTTTCCATCTTTGCTCATCTACAGTCTTCCATACCAATAGTAAGAAACTTGGTTCTCATCATTACTAATTGTGCAAATCCAGCAGGATAGGAAGACAGAAAAAATTAAAGGGATGTGGGAAGGGGAAGGAGACCCTCCCCCAGGGATCTACTCTGCCATTCCTGCTGACCATGGGTCAAGAAGTGCAACACAATTGGTAAAGCCAAGACGGCCTACAAGACAAGTCAACAGAGGATGCTAATCACAACACAGTGCACCGAATCAGGCACAGTGCTTACAGGCTTGGGCTGACCAACATGACCATTTCTCTTTCATCCTTAAATTCAAACAATATGCCTTATAAAACCATCTTACAATCTTGCTTAGAAAAGAAATTGTGTAAGGGAAATAAATAAACCAGTTCAAATATTTTTACTTAATATTTAAACTCTACTTAAAATTTAAGTTTGGCTTAATCTTTTAACCTGGTTGTTAATGATATTCTTTGAACAATGCAGTTTAGAAAGCCACAGAATCTCACATAGAGCCACCAGAGACACTAGTGTGTGTGTGTGCATGCGTGCGTGTATGCACGAGCACTTGTCAGGGCCTTGCACAGATTAAGCAAGTGTTCTTCCACTGAGCTACAGTTCCAGTGTGCACTGCATACATATATGAATACAACTAGATTCTTCTGCCCTTGCATTCTGCCCTCGAAGCCTCACTTGCCCTAATTATGTGTACTTTAAGATTCACTCTGGGAACCCAGATGAAACTCAGTGGGCCACACACAAACAAAGACAGGAAAGAAGGAGCAGTGTTAGTGGGAAAAGACATTTACATGGAGAAAAGGCAGATAGTGGGACAGAGTAATATGAAAATGACATACATTCATTATATTCACGTATAAAACTGTCAAAGAATAAAAATAATTTTAAAAAAAGATTCACTCTGAGAAGTGACCATGTTACAGAAGAGAAAATAGGCCTCCATCAAGGACTGAAAGTAAGTAATGTGACATCTGGTTAAGTTCACAGACGTTCGTTCCTGATCATTTACAACTAAGGGGGTATGATCTCACCAGAAGGGGAGGGCATATAGTCTGGCAGTCTTTGCAAATGGGTGATTGACCCCTCCCTCACTGAGGTTTCCTACTTTTATTACATCTACCCTTGAATGTGCTCTTATAATAAGACTCCAGTTTAACAGCTTTTTGTCTCTGGCCAGGGGGTGACATACAGTGCCCAGCAGGATAGAGTGAAGGGCATTGCAGGAGCAGCAAAACTGCAAAAGAAAAATCAACAAACCACAATCCAGAACTTCAGAGACTCTATATAAACCACCTAGAACTAGGCCAGACTAATCTCTCCCCATCCTGAAGCTCAGGGACATTTGCGGAAGAGGGGGCGATAAGAGTGTAAGAGCAAAGAATGGGAGGAGCAATGATTTGCAAGATACTCCACACAAGTTAGAGCCGAAGCAATCATAATTGGACTTTGCATGCCCTGCGCAATGTCCAACACACTATTGACTTCACAAAGTCTAGCATCTGCTAAAGGCACCAAGATCCTTGGAGGCAAGGGATTGGCAGCCACAGTAGTGTTCCTATGCTTAAAGGGAACACAGGAAAGGGTTCAGGGAAATGCCACTGAGTCCTTGTACGTCATCGGAGAGGAGGGCCCAGAGGAGAGTCAGGCATGCACAAGAAAGGACTCTCTGGGAATTGGGGCGGGAGGCACTGGGGGATGGAAAGGGAGGAGTGAGGGGAGGGGGAGCAGGGGGTTCGGGGGGAGGAGGAGGGAGGGAGAGAGCTGGTGTACCTATTAAGTTTGTATGAGCTGAAATAATAATAAAAAATGTATTAAAAAAAAGATTCACTCTGGGTCTGAAGGTGTAGTTCAGTGATAGAATACATAGTTAGCCTGCACAAGGGATTTGGTTTGATCTCCAGAACCAAAAATTAAATTTATTGTGCTGTAAAGCTCTGAGTTGTAACAAATGCATACCACCCATCGTTATGATATTATAAAAAAATAGTTTCTCACCTTAAAAAATCCCCAGTATAACTTTCCCCTTTCCCCTTCCTAAACTCTTGTTTTTGGTGTATTTTTCCTACAGAGAAGACACTGGGTATCTTATTTGCTTCTCATTCTTTCTCCTGGCATCATGTTCATATTTGTAAACTCACTTCAATCCTGAATGTATCCACTTTGCAGATAATGGGATAGAACTTACCAGAGTTGGTAAGTGGCTTGGTCAAGATCTCAGAAAACAGTGGTGCTGGCACTAGAACCTTCGCCTTTGGCTCCTGGCGAGATGCTCTTTCCACTACACAATCCTCCTTTTCAGCTGCAAGTGGCACTGGCTGTGCAGTGAGACAAGATGGAAAGGTTGAAGTGAGATGGTAAGTGATTGTTTAAAGTCTATCTTCTATTAATTCATTTCTATTGTAAAAATACAAGGAAGTAGAATCTAGTTTGAGAAATTCAATGAGCTTAATGCTTTAAAAGCCTTACTGTATACAATAGCACCAAAATGCTGGACCAACATATTTTTAAAAAATATTTTGCCAGGGAGCAAGAAAGAGAAACTCTCAGAAATCAAAAGCTAGGAAAATTCCAGAGTTGAATGAACACTGGATCCAGCAGCTCCCAGACTCCACAATGCATGAAAATCAAAATGTGTCACAAAATTCACCTCAACAAAGTCTTTGACTTAGCATTAGGAAATATATTTATGTAATTTGCATTATCAAATTAAAGGAAAGAATCATATGACTACCGCTTCAAACACACAGAAAGTATTTAAAGAACTCTAATGCCCATTCGTGATTGAATATCAATTAAGCAAAACTTTTAGCAAATGTGCAGCTAAAGAGAGTTTCATTAACTTGATAAAGGGAAGCTCCCAACAACCTACAATGTTATCCTTAATGGTAAACCATCAGAGATTTCTCTCTGTAGACATGAATAAGGGCCAGCAAGAGATCTCAACATGTAAGGCCTCTGTTCCCAAATATGGAGACCTGAGTTCGATCCCTAGAAGCCTTCATAGTTTCAAGCCTTCATAGCCTTGAAAGTTGTCCTCTGACCTCCATTCATGAGCCATGACAAATGCATGCCTCTCTCCTCTCCTTCTCTCCCTCCCCAATCCCTCCCTCTCAAATAAGTTAATTTAAATATTTTAAAATGAATAAAACAAATATATTCACTACCAATGGTTCTATTGAACAGGGCTCTGGGGGCCCTGCCAACACAGTAAAAGAAAAACATAAGATAAAAGGGCTAAAAAGTAATAAAAATTGTCATAATTCCCTGAAAGCATGGTTATCTATGTAGAAAAAACTCTCCAAACCTACAAATGATAATTACTACTATTAAAAAAGAAGTTTGGAAAGATTGCTAAGTAAAAGATCCATCTACAGAAGACAACTGCACATTTATGTATTAGCAAAATATATGTATAGTATATAAAAAACTTATTAAAATGTAGTATTTTGCTGCTTGTGGTAGCTCAGCAGCAAGATGTTTGCTTAGCACACACAAGGATGCCAGTTCAAATTCTGAAGCCTCCAGACAGAAAAATAAAATAATACATACATATATATGTAGAGAGAGAAAAAATGTACATTTGGTAAAGCATGGTAAATCACATCTATAACCTCAACACTGGGGAGACTTTGGAAGAAAGATGAAAAGTTTATAGCCAGCCTGGGTTGCATGAGTGAGTCCTTGTCTCAAAAATACAAAAAAAAAAATTATACACACACACATTTTTGACACCGATTAAAATGTAATGTAGGGCTGGAGAGATGGCTCAGGGGTTAAGACTCTCCTCACAAGCATAAGGTCCTGAGTTCATATCCCAGTTTCCACTTAAAAACACCAAGTGGAAACATCAGTGACCTCCACTTCAGACCCTAGTGGGTGGAGGCTGGAAAATCAAGAGAAGCAAAAAGGAGGTAGAAGCAATCTGGGATGATTCCCAATATCACCCTTGGGCCTCCACAAGGACATAGTTCTCTCTGATACTCTCTCTCTCTCTCTAAAGTTTTAAAAATGTTTAAGAAGATGTAAAATATGTAAGTCCTTTAAACAAAATTAAACTTCATTTGAAGAAACTAAAGAAAAGTGAATGAAGAAATCTTATCTTCAAAGCAGAATAATGTGATATGAGTAGGTTGTCAGGTGTCTTATTTTTGATACACGGATTTAATGTCATCCCAATCAGTTCCAATAAAATTTTCTGTGGCTTTACAATGAAAGTGCAAAAAAAAGGTCATTTTTGAAGAAGTCAAATAAAGGAAAACACCTGACTTACCAGCTGTCAAGTTTTATTATAAAATTATAATCATTAAGTTGTAAGATACTAGCCAAAGGAGAAAAATAGAACAGAGATTGGAAACAGACCTGAAGATGTTCATGGACTTCAATACTATTTGAAGATGTCCCCAAAGATTCATGTACTAGGAGCTTGGTCCGCAGTGTAAAGTGCCAAGGGCTGACAGAACCTTTAAGAGCTGGCGCTAGTGGAAAGTAACTGGGTCACTGCAGGTACCCCACACACCACTGGAAAGACTGACGGAGTTTTCACCAGATCCTCATTATTGCCCAAGAGTTCTTTCTTTCTAATGTTGCATACATGAAGTGAATTCAATATTTTCAATTTTCACCCGTTAGTCCCAAGTCCCATTCATCCCCTCCTTTCCCCCTTATAATCCTTCATCTCCCCTGTCAGATTGCATCCTATTTTCAAATCTTTTCACTTGTGCGGCCCACTGTATTTCATCTACTTTGTCTTTGATGACATATGCCTGACATGATTCATGTTCCAGCAGTGAGTATATCATAGATCAGTGAGCATACCACTAAAGAATCAAGAGCTCTTATGACAAGAGCAAAAACAGCCCCTGAATCTTTCAGGAGTGCTCTCTCACCATATAATCTCTGCCTTAGGAGTTCTGTCATCAGGAATCCCTTTGCTTGGATTGCTTTGTTTGCTTAAGACAGGGTCTCACTCTAATTTTGTAGCCCTGACTGGCCTTGAATCATATCGATCTTCCTGCCTCGGCATCCTGTGAGCTGGAATTGCAGGCATGAGCCTCCGCTCCTACTCTTACCTTATCATTCAAGGCTAGGTTTGGTCTCTGATCACTGTGGCTAAAGCAGGGCTCCCGACCATGGTCTAGTGTTCCATCTAGTTTTATGTTCCTTATAGCACTTCCCATTACATGAAAAATCTGCTTACAGCCTATAATTAATAGATGCAATACTAAGTGTGGCCCCTCTGCTCCTTTGCAAATGGGACAGTGTCCATGCTAGTCACTGTTACATTCTGTGCCAAAACAGTTCTGGACACACTGCAGATGAAATAATTACCATTCAGTGATTGATCTCATAAGGCCTTGGTTCAAATTTCTGAAGAAGTATTCAAGTTTAATAGCCTGTGTGTTTCATGTAGTTAGCTATACTATGTTTCTTTGAGCAAAGCATATGAAAAACATTTTATTAACTTCTGAATTCATGCTTCTTCTTGTTTTTAAAATATCATGGTTAAGATGTGTACATTCTGTCAGCATGAAAAAAGAAGGAAAGAAAAAAAAAAGGAACCAATTTTATTTTACTTCCCAAAGTGGAGAAGTCTTCCAATCATAAGCAGTATCCACTCATGTTATTTCGCCTTTAGCATATGAAAAACATCCATCTCACATGCATCATTCTTAGGGACTTCAGTATTTTGAAAATTACTGATTAATACTATGGCTTCCTGCTGTTTAAAAAAACAAGGGGATACTAAATCTGCATCTATGCTAAAAGTACTGAGCTGCTAATAACTGTCTACGCAAATGATAGTTTTGTACACCATTCATTCACACAAGATACACATGCATTCACACCATTGTAAGTAGCAAATGACCGTTTAAGAGAGGTAGAAGAATATTAATGCTTAGTGTCTGTCCAGACCAGTTCTAATGCAGTGCTATAACCATATACAGAGTAACATGGAGGGAAAGGCATGGCTGGAGGGATCAAGAAAAGGGTCCAAGTAGAACTATGGCATCTGGGAAAAGTCTTGAGCTTAGTAGCTAAGAGAGGGAAAGGAAGCAAGCTCTAGATAAGAAAACACTTACAGGAAACTTGCCTTGAAGTGTCACCCTTCTAAAAACCCACACGAAGAAAAAAAATTTAAAGAGACTTGAGAAGCTTACAAAGTTCTGATACCAAGAAAGGGAAATTAAATGACAAAGAGGACAGGACAACAGACAAGGAGGGCAAAGAACAGAGTGGCTTGGGGCTCTTGCAAGAACATCACTGATGTGCTTTATTTATTTATTTATTTGAGAGAGAGAGAATGGATTTGTTGCATGCCACTGGTAGAGGTCAGAGAACAACTCTGAGAAGTCAGTTCTTTTCTTTCATCATGTGGACTTCTGGGAATGGATCACAGTTCTGCCAGATTGGTGAGCAAGTACCTTATCCACTGAGCTATCCTTGCCAGCCCTCTTTTTTTTTTTTTTTTAATCAGTGGAAATTAGCATGGAGAAAAAAGAGGTCAAGTAGTACATCAACACTTGGGAAACTTAGATTTACATGATGGCACAAGAAAACTGGCTCTTCAAAAGAATGTGATCTATGACAAATATGAAGTGGGTAAAGCAAGCAGCAGAGTACTGTCTGGGCTTACTGAGGTTGTCAATGTAAATGAAAAGACATCAGCTAAGATGCATGGCTCAGCAAATTCAGACTGTGTGCACTGTGTACCAGGGCCACAGACACAGACCAAAGACAGATGCAAAAGCTCCAATGAAAGAAACACAGATTGAGAGAAAAAAAAAATCTGTAAGTTCCTGTTGACATAGATATGAAAAATGGCCTAAAGACAACATTCCATGGTAAAGAAGAACAAGAATCAGGACTGCAGCCAGAAAGCATTACCACTGTGTTAGATCAGAAGTTCCGTGTTGTTTTAGCCAATAGACCTTCTTTCTATGCTTATGGACACCAGTTAGCTGAAGCATTATGTGGCTCGCACAAGTCAGGACACTTCTTGACCATGGTTACCACTCCTCATGACCAGGTCTGACTGTCACATACATGGAGCTATCTAATGTGTGATAAACAAAAGCATGCCAATGATATCATTGGTCATGTGAAAAGGGACTCATAATCATTGAGTTTAGGGTAAACTTTGCTGAAAACGGCTTTCTCATCTGTAAGAGGAAGGAAGTAAAAGAGACTGAAGAAATAGATCCGCTACAACTGTAAGGAACTGATCCAAGTCAGGATAGAAGTCTATGAAGATGAGGTCAGAGTTAGGTCTCTTAATGGGGTCACTGAATACCCGTTCTCTGTGGCATTTCATATGCAGTAGAGAGGAGTGAGGGGCTACAATCACAGTACCAGTTACTGTTTTTAATATTCAACCACAGTAGTATTTTAAAAGCAAAATGAAAACTAAACACAACTATAAACACTCAGTGGGAGAGCGGAGGAACAGACCTTAAAAAGACAAGAGCCTGTAGAGGAAAGAGAAGAGAGATGATGAGTTCAATTCAGCTGTGATTTGAATTTCACTTCTGCCAAAGAAAATCCAGTAATTTTTTTTTCTGGGTTCCAGCTCTCTCAGTGACAGCTGCATTCATGAATTGCCAAATTAACTATTGTAGTACTTTCTAAAAATATGTGAAGTACTACCCCCTATGCTTACAAACAAATCATGAAAAATCAGCAAAAAGTCAGGCCCTGAAGGAAATGCATTGAGGTTAAAAAGAGATTCTGCTTTCTATTTAATAAACATTTAAAAATATGATCCAGTACACCCACTCAGTACTATACTTCTGAATCTGCTGATCAGGTGCAATTATGACTTTTTTTGTACACCTATGAAAGCATGCCAAGTCCACATGGGAGCAGTAGTTGAAGAACTCTAAAAGGGACTTAAAACAATGGGACATTTCTGGCATAAGGTAATTAAAATTTTAGTGTACTGGGAACTTTAAACACACAGGCAGGGATAGTTAACATTTACTTAAAAGAAGTGAACTTGGATTGTCTTAGGTAGTCCAATAAAAATGTAAGCATTTCATATTTTATTCTCTATAAGAAAATAAAAATGAAAAGAAACAGTAATATCAACAAAACCAGCCGGGTCCCCCGCTGGTCCCATTAGGGTCAGGGGAGGTCCTCCGAGAAAGAGAAATTCAATACCAGCATGGTGGACAAAGACACATCTTCCATTACTAATTATGATGCAAAACCACAGTGTTTCACAAGTCACCCTCATCCACTACGCCCAACGTGCGGCTGCAGGGCGTACGTCTGGAGGGTCCCACAAAGCACAGCGCCCCTTGGGATGCCTGACCAGGGCTCCCAGGGACTCAGGCTGGCAGGTGCTAGCGCAGAAAGGGACTGACCTCTCCAAGTGGGTTGACACGCAGAAGCAGCGAGATCCAGAGGCGGCGGCACAGCGCCCCCAAGGGTGTCCCTACGGGCCACGTGCACCCCGGAAGGTGGCCGCCCCTCTGCGCAGCACTACGGCGCAGCCCTGCGGGACCCGAGGAGGCGGGGTGAAGGAGGGATCACGACAGGTTGGAGGCAGGCCTACTGCGGTGGAGGCGGAGCGGGGGCGGAGGCAGACCCCGCTGCCTGATGGGAATTGTAGTTTGACTAAGACACTAGAGGACAGTGAGAACTACAATTCCCGGTTTGGAGAGCGGCTACGGGGTCCCGCGAGGTACACTCGGAGAAAGGCTGGGAAAGGGACCACGGACTGCTGCTTTCCCTTTCTCGGAGCTGGGTCGTGCAATCTCTGCAGTCGGTCTCCAGGGGTCCGGCGCCGGGTTCCGGTGCCGGGTTCCGGTGTCAGCTGTCCTCTGAGGTTCGGAGGTGGAGACAGTTACTCTTCGCGCACCTCTTCAGCGCCTCCATGGGTCGGACCCCGAAGGCTAACGTGTGCCACCAGCTGAGCCGCCGGGCTCTGGGCTTCTTCGCACGCGACGCGGGCGTGGTACAGAGGACCAACCTGGGCATCTTGCGGGAGCTGGTGTGCCAGGTGACAGCCCGCTGTCCGCGTCCTGCTGGGGTGCAGTTTTCACGAGCTCGGGTCCCCTTTTGAGAAGTTCACACGAGATGGGGAGAGGAGGGTGTTATTAAATAGGTTAATGGGCCATCAGATGGATTTAGTTTTAAGCTTCTTTGCCTCCCTAAAAACAATCGACCTTAAAAGTTAGACGTCCCAATTAAGCCAAAACTTGAGGGCTGACTGAGACAGAATTAAAAGTGTTTTTCAATAACGGTGGTAGATTCAATTCTTTAATTTAAAATAAGTGCACTGTGGAGGCTTCTTTCCTAAACTGAAATTTCTTGTGTCTTTCAGGAAAGCACTAAATTTAAGAACGTTTGGACAACTCATTCCAAGTCACCAATAGCCTATGAGAGGGGAAGAATATATTTTGACAATTATCGGTGCTGTGTCAGCAGGTAACTTCTTAATGAAAATTCTTGTTATAAACCGACGATAGTTTTTATAGAACCACGTGTCTATGTTAATTTAGTAATAGTGAAACAGGAAATAGAGGATGGTCCACAATAACCTGGGTGGGAAAATATATGTGATTTGAGAACCATATTCATTCTAAAGTTGCAGAACTTACTTTCGTAAGTGCCAACTTAATGCAAAATTACTCAAAGTGCAGGCAAAACAATAGCTTGTTTTCAATACAATTTGCTATTTTAGAATATTTAAAAAGACCAGAGTCAACAATGCTGGTTATTAAAAAATTAGGTGCTACTTTAGAGAAAGGTATCTGTTTTTGAAATGTTTACTTTTTTAAGAGAAAAAAAATTTCAAACGAAAATATATTTATAGATCTAAAATATTTAACAGTCAACACTCAGAATCTGTAAGCCAATTCTGTGGAATTGGTGGTAGTCAATGGGATGTCTCCCCTGTGGTAGAAAATGACTTTCTCAGCTTACCTCTCTCAGGGAAGAAAAAGGTCAGTCTGGGCTCTATTACTCTCTGCTGCAGTAACCCAAAGTAGAGCCTCCATTTCATGGGTGGGGGCCTGGACAGAAGAAGAGAATCCACACACACACCTTTTGACCTCTAAGTCCCAACAGCACATAGCTAATGAAAAATGCTGTCTTGTCTATCCCAAAGACTCAGGTAAATCCTTTGCCTTGAAAGCAGAACACACACACATACACATACACACACACTCAAAAACAGAGAATCCCTGAGCTCTTGGGCACAGCAGTTTGGAGATGCGATACCATTTTCTGAGATGGGAAAAGGGAGCATGCGCTAGTTCATACTACAGACTATCACTACTCTTTAAATTCTTGTAGGTTTTCTTGAATAACTTTTCTTCATGGGCCTTATATCACTAAACTAGAGGCTTGAAATATTGTCCTTTTATAAAACCCATCAGTTTTTCTGAAAAGTGTCTACAAAGCTCTTCATACTAGGAGGGCGATCTGGACATTCTTATGTGAGGATAGAACTCATTTTCACAGCAGTAACTCTTTGTTACTCTTGTACTCAGTTCTTAACTTTCCAAAGTTATATGTACTTTTTTTAATTCTTAAAAATTTATCCAGTAAATGACACTGATTAATATTCTAATGGTAAATAATTCAGGAGTTCTATATACCATTCAGAAGTGTTGTACTCACAGATTAGAGTCATACACAAGAATATTTTCATTTCTGTGAAATTCCATTCGATTTAAACAATTACTGAGAGAATATCAAAGGTGAATAAATGAGAGAATAGCTAAGATGAATAAAACGCCACCCACAAAATTGTTTCTCCTTACAGTAGTCAAACTTCAAAATAAACACCCATGATCACGTGGATCATAGTAGATCAAGTAGAAATCAGAGAAGTATAGATACTAGCTGGTTGGGTGTTGCTCTTGTAGCCCTAGGCAAACCCTGAGCTGAGTAAATAAAAGGAAGATACTACTTTTTTCACATCGAAGATACAATGTTCACTTTTTGTTTGGGAATAAATACTGGGGATTAAGCCTCATACATGCTAGGAAAGCATCCACGGAACTTTTTGTTTTGAAACAGTGACCTGAGCTAGCCTTGTAGTTACAGATAGTGTTAAATAATGGTAGAAGCATGATCTTTCTAAAAGGAATAAAAAATTATGAGGTGTATTTCTTTTATATCCACATATTTTCATCTAAAGTAATGGGACATTTCTGATCTATGGGTATTCATATTTAAGTATCAGAACAACAGGGTGAACTCAGTAGATTCAACAGATATTTATGGTAAATGTTTAGGGGTACAACAACTCAAACATAATTCCATCTTGGAAATCAGTGTCTAAAATATGTAAGGAAAATGTAGTATGTAAGTATGTTTGTTTGGGGTAGTTTCAGAGCAGTCAAACTTCTTAATTTTGTATTTTTCAGATTTTACTCTGTTTGTATACTATGAATCCTGTGATCAGAAAAAAAATAGCAAATTGTAATTTTATTTTTCTTTTTTCCAAGTATTGCATCAGAGCCAAGAAAACTTTATGAAATGCCAAAATGTTCCAAATCAGAAAAAATTGAGGATGCTTTACTATGGGAATGCCCAGTGGTAAGATTTTTTTTTTGAACATTTACTTCTAAAACATTATTTTTAAGCTTAGAAGAACTAGCTATTATTTTGTTATGTTTGTAATGATTATCAAGCCATTTCCCCAAACTCTTTTAATTGTAATTCTTTTGAGGAATAATGCTTTCTTTTGAGAAAGTTTTCTATGTCATCATTTCTAAGATGTCCTCTTAGGAAACACTGAAGCAAATTAGTCACGCCTTTGAATCTACTTGGTAGTTTCTTCAGGAAAACAGAACTCCCAGTTTGTGACCAAAAGAAAGACTTAAAGCATTGGCAGCAATATTGCAAACTTACTATTAGTATTTTTTTCCAGTCTTTTGTTTTTACATAAAACTGTAATTTTTTGGAGTACTAGTTTCCTTTTTTTCCTGGATTCTTACTCTTTTTTCACAGACGGCTCCTTTTTAAAAATTAGAAAGTTTTTCGAAGTTCCGGAAGGACATGAGGGGAAGCTCAGCCTTTTAAACAAAAGAATCACTTCACTTATGGCTAGGATTTTACGTTCAATAGTTCAGAGGCCTCCGGGCAGGATACAGACTCTGACAAAAGGTGTGGATCTCTCATGGGTACAGATTGGATTTGTCACAAATTTACCAAATCAAGAATTCCAGATAAAGTGTTTCAACGAAGTCCTGAAGACATGAAAAATATGGTGGGGATCCCCAGCACCCTCATAAGCTGCATATTGTCACCAGAATAAGAAGTACAAAAAGGCGTCCATATTGGGAGAAAGATATGATAAAGATTCTTGGACTAGAAAAAGCACATACCCCTCAAATTCTTATTTGTGATGACAAAAAGTTTTGTATTGAGACCTCAGAAGAATGTTGTATTGTTAACATGCTAATGTGATAATACTTTTAAATTAGTATTCTGCTTTTATGAGGCAATGTGTGGAATACAACTTTTGTTTAACAAAATAGCTGAAACCTATTATATGTGCTGCTTCTAAAATCTTTTTAATGGGCAAGGTAGAAATAGTGAATTTTTAAAAATAAAAATCTACATGAAGTGATATTTACATAAGACATTGTAAATGAAAGCATTTACATCATTACCTAAGAATCAAATGTAAAACTTCCATGATAAGGCTGGAAAGATGGCTCAGGGATTAAGACTGTGTCTTGCAAGCAGAAGTATCTGAGTTCAGATCCAGGATCCCACATAAAAACACCAGGCAGAAATGGTGACAGCCTGCATTTCTGGCTCTGGAAGGCAGAAAAGAAGGTAACAGCAATCCACGATGATTCCCAAAATCACTCTTGGGCTTCCAGAGTCTTACACAGTGCCCTCTGATACACACATAGGCACATACAACACACACACACACATAGGCACATACAACACACACACATTTTCAGGATTAATAACTTAAAATGAATTAATAAAAACATGGAGCATGGTGATAGACACCTATAAATCCAGTATTTTGGTGGTATAGACAGTAGGACCAGGAGTTCAAGGTCAAACTGGGTAGGCACAAAAAAGTCTCAAAAGCAACAAGAGAAACAACAGTGTTGCAGTTTGCCTGCATGGTTGCTGATAAATCATATCAAATGGCTTAAGGGAACAAGGGGTTTTTTTTCTCTTATGATTACTGATTACAGTTCTTAGTCCAGCTTGATGGGAGAACACACACCAACACCAGGGCCGTTTTATCTTACTTTGCCTTAATTCTCTCTTTATACAGTTAATATTTTTTCTTTGGTTTACTTGACTAAGTAGCTATTTTCTTTGGACATTGAGTACTGAAGATTTTACATGATCAAATGGTATTATTTTATACCTTTTTTTTAAGGGGGAACTACTTCCTGATCCCTCAGATTATAAGTCCTCACTCATAGCCCTGACTGCTCATAATTGGCTACTTCGTATATCAGCAACTACAGGGAAAATCCTGGAGAAGATATATCTGGCTTCTTACTGCAAATTCAGGTATTACTGAATTTATTATTTAAAATTTTGTTGTAAAATATGAGATTTGTGGGGCTGGAGAGATGGCTTGGGGATTAAGACTGCCTCACAAGCAGAAGGTTCTGAGTTCAGATCCCAGGTCCCACTTAAAAATACCAGGTGGTTGCCTGCACTTCTGGCCCTGGTGGGTGGAGCCCGAGAAATCCCAAATCAAAGCAAAAGGAGGTAAAAGCAATCCAGGATGATTCCTGAAGTCACCATTGGTCCTCCACAGGGATACGGAGTGTCCTCTGATACACACACTTGGAGATAAATACTCATACTCATGTGTGTGCATACACAAGCAGAATAAATAAATTTTTTAAAATGGGACTTGTGACCCTGTATGTGTGTGTCTGTGTATATGTATGTATAGACAGAAAGGTAGATAGTATACATGTATCACAAAATACATGTGGAAGTCAGAGGGCAACTTGCAGAAATTGGTTTTCTCCTTTACCATGTAGTATCTGGGGATCAAAATCATATTGTCTGGCTTGGCAGCAGGTACCTGTACGCACTGAGCCATCTTGCCATTCCATGGCCCTTGAAATATCAAGACAATACTGAGCGCACCAGTTTTTTCAGTGTATATTCCAATCTCAATTTTATACATCTATTTTTTTCTTTTCCTTTACTTTCCGGTATATGAAAATCTGAGAATAGTTACTTCACATTATTTATCTTTGTATTACTTCTAAGTAATTGACCCACATATAATAGTTTTAAAAATATTTTTATTTTTATTTTTTAATTTGTGTATGTGTTGTATGTATGTATGTGCTGCATGAATGTACATATGCTGACGTACATGCCCTTGCACACGTAAGTAGTGAGCGGAGCAGGATGTCAGGTGTCTTTCTCTATTTTCTCTGCTTTATTGCCCTAAGACAGGCTATTATACCAGATCTGTGGCTTGCCAGTTTGTTTCAGCTGACTAGTCAGCTAACTTTGGGAATTCACTTCACTGCTCTCCAATGCTGGGAGAGCATGCATACATAGCCATACCCATTTTTTTTTGGGTGGTGCTGGGGATTCAAACCGAGGTCCTCACACCAGCAGAGCATTCACTTTTACTATGGAGCCATCCCCAGACCCAGACTTTTTAAAAAATTCCCCATGTTATCCTTCTGCAAAAATATTTTCAGTTTTTTAAATGTTATTTTCTAATAGAGCACTGGTAGGTTTTCCTAAATGGTAGTCTTTCATTTAAATTATTATTCTGGTACAATCCAAGAACTGTTATTTTAACTACTAGCTTTTTAATATGAATATGTACATTCAGTTTGTGAAAGTAATGTTTTTAATACTTTTCATAGCTCTCCATTTAAAGCAAAAGTTATGGTTTCTTTTTGCTTTTTTGTGCGCGCGCGTGTGTGTGTGTGTGTGTGTGTGTGTGTGTGTGTGTGTGTGTGTGTGCAGGATGACTTTGAACTTCCGACCCTTCTGCTTCTACATCCCAAGTGTTAGGGTTGCAGGTTTTTTTGTGCCATGCTGGGAATTTGTGCATGCTAGACATGCTTACTCTACCAATTTAATTTCATCACGATCAGCTAAGGTCTGAATATTATTAGATCAAAAATATGGGCTGGAGAGGTGACTCAGGGGTTAAGCCTCTGCCTTGCAGGCAGAAGGTCCTGAGTTCAGATCCTAGACCCCACATATAGACGCCGGACGGAAGCGGGGACGGCCTGCGTTTCTGGTCCTGGTAGGGCGGAGCCTGTGAATCCCGGGGCAGAGTAAACAAGGAGGAGGTGGAGGCAGTCCATGGTGGTTCCCAAATCGCCCGTGGTTCTACACACACACACACACACACACACATACATACACACACATACGTATACACACGCACAATTGAATAAAAAATAATTTTTAATTTGGCATGGTAATGTTTGCTGTTGCAGTCAGCCTGCATGGTTGCTGATAAGTGACCACCAAACAGCTTAAGGGAACAAGGGTTTATTCTCTCTTATGATTCCTGGTTACAGTTCTCAGTCCAGCCTGATGGGAGAGCACTTACCAACACCAGGGTTGAGGGAACTAGCCACACTATCACCACATAACAGCTGAGAGAGGGACAATCCTTACTTGCCAGATCAGCATGTCTGGCCAAGTGAACAGAAGGATGCCAACTCTCTCAACCAGCTTTCAGTATTTTATTCACCTGTTCAGGGCCTAATCCCATCCACCATGGACTGGGTCTTCCCCATCAGCTAGACAATCTCTTGGAGGTTTGCTCTGGGCTTAACTCAACCATTAATTTTCTACAAATGTGCCCAGAGCTCAAACGGTCAAGTTGACACCTGTGTCTAATTATGATACTTGCCTATAATCCCAGCCTTTGGGAGGCTGTGTCAGGAAGTTAAAAAATTCTAGGTCATCTTTCACATAGTGAGCTTGAAGCCAACCTGGACTACATGAGACCTTGTCTCAAAAATTTAAGTGTGTAGAAGAATTATAATGTATATTTAAAATAAATTGTTTTCATAATTTAAGAACAGCAAATATTTATATATGAATATATATGTATATATGGATGTGTACATTTGTATGTATCTGTACATCTCTGTATAGTCTGCTTGTGTGTGTGTCTGTATGTATGTATTTATACACATGTCAAGCCAGGCGTAGTAGCCTATGCCTATAATCACAGAACTAGGGATGTTGCAGTAAATAGAACTGTAAATTTCAAGTCCAGTGCAGGGCTGCATAATGAGACTCTAAGTAGAAAACCAAAGTATGTTAAAAAAAGATCAGTAAATAAATTATCTATAATGTTTTGTTCTTAAGTATACAGAAATGAATGCCATGCATTAAATTCTTTTTTTTTTTTCTTTCAAAGATACTTAAGCTGGGATACGCCTCAAGAAGTCATTGCTGTCAAGTCTGCTCAGAACAAAGGCTCAGCAGTGGCCCGGCAGGTACACATCATTAACAGTCAACAAGCCAAGGATTTGCTTCCTTAGCAATTTGTTTGCACATTTGTTAGGAAATAACTAGTGATCTTTGATTTCTGTAGAGCACTATTTAAGTTTTAAGGTAAAGTTTTTTTCTGAAGCATGTTATTAAAATAAGATTTCTCTTTATAAATAAAAATCTGGAAATATATTTCATCAAACTTATTAGGAAATATGTAAAAAGCATTTATTAAACATTATTTATAATATAGGTGTAGATTCTGCTGTTAGAAGTTTTGTGTTTCTTTATATCCTAGAATAAGATTTGTGAAAAGGATAATTACTTTCTGTTCCTTATTGGCAGGATCTGTGTTCTTTCTTACATTTAATGTGAAATAAAGCTTTTTTTATTTTTTAAAAAAATTCCTTTACACTGACTATGAAGTCATTTATAGAGAATTCTAGGGTGACATTTTGTTGATGGGCGATTTCATTTGTTTTTGAGACAGAACCTAGGCGTGGAGTCTAAGACTAACTGTAGAACCTCCTGCTTCAGCCTCAGAAGCTGGGTGTGTCCACCATGGCTGCCTTAGGTGCCCTTTAACAAACTAAGTAGTTCTTTTGATTTTTGCCTTATTTAGAGAACTACATCAGACATTCCATTTTGGTTAGGCTGTTTATTAGAATTCCAGTTTTAAAGTACAATTATACAATATTTCAATGCAAAGAAATGTTTACTGTTATCTTTTGTGGATTTTTGTGTTTATGCACATGTGTGTATCTTGTTCAGTGGCCTTGCTGCTTATGTAATTTTTCAGTCTAGATAGGTGTATGTTCTTGATTCATAAAAACATCTGTATGTTAGGATAGGTGGATATTTTTAACTCAAAAAGAGTGAAGTGCTTGCAGAGCTGCCTGTCAGTTTATTATTTCCTTCTAGGCGGGCATTCAGCAGCCAGTTTTGTTGTACCTTGCAGTATTTCAAGTTCTACCTTTTACGCTTGTAGGGATTCTAGAGATCAACAAAAAGGTAAGAACTCATTTCTTATTTACTTGAAGTATTTTTGCTGATAATAAGATGTAATGTCATCACTTGCTTATTAGGTGCTTTGATTGGGAATGTTCCCCTGTCTATAAAATGTTCACTGACCTGGCTTTTTCATATCCAATTGTGAGCATTTGACTTGAGAACAGAGACTAGTTATGTTTTTGTCTTTCACCACATCTTTATGTCTCTCAAGTGGTTAGTGTTGGAAATCTGTGGTCATTAACAAGCTGCTATTTTATAAAATTATGAAGTGTCTGAAGTACTTTTTTTTGAAGGGAGTATTTCCAAAGCTTGTTACGATGATCAGTAAGCTTCAACAAAATGTCTTATTTTAATTGCAAGGTATAAATCTAAACTTACCTTATGATATATAAACAAGACTTGTAATTAAATATGTAAATTTTCTAACACAGTTTGGGGCTTTATTGTTGACATTTTTCTCAATTTGGAGGAAACATAGGAGGAAAGATGACAGAAAGCCCAATTTGTAATTTAATTGTTCTCTTTGTGCGCATGGATTAAGTATTTATTTGTATATATTACATTATATAGTAAGAATGAATACTGAGCAAATCAAAAATTGTTCCTGTTTATTCTTATATATCCAAAGTAATCATTTGAGGAATGTGGTTCTGATTATAGTTATTTGAGATTAAAGCATCTTTTTTATCATATGTGTTAAGCTGACACAAGGCTCTAGGTAGCTCCAATTTTTTTTAACTCTAAGCAGCTATATAAATGTTTGTCTTTATAAAGAACATTTTAGTGTGAAGAATAGGTTCTAGCCAGATATGCCTGGTAAATATTCCTTTAAAGTACATGGCCTTAGTGTATACTACTATCCCATGAGGAATAGAATTGGCTATTGATTACTGTTGACAAAGCTGTGAAGCCAGTGAGTGCTGGTGCATCATTTTGAAGGCGATGTGGTATGCTTACATTAGCTCCTCAACCTGAGGATGCAGTGCCTTACTGCTTGCCTCTAATAACACCCTTGCCTCAATTGCTGAATTATAATGCAGTTTTAATGCTGCTTGGAAGTGTTATCATGATGACCTAAATATAAAGCAGGAATCAAACATTTGTGAACACTCAGAGAATTGGCCTTCTGGTCTTTTCTTAGGTGATATCTGCCTTTCCCCCCAGATTTTCGGGAATGTTACAGATGCTTCTTTGTCTCATGGAATACTGATTGTGATGTACAGCTCGGGACTAGTCAAACTGTATAGCTTCCAAGCCATCATCGAACAGGTAGAGGAGACTGAAACTTATTGTATTATAACTAGTGTGAGGTTTGGACTTAAATATAGTGGTTTTTAAATGATTATAAGATGTTTATATATTGTTAAATGCTATTAGAATAATAGAAATGCAAAAAAAAAAAGTAATCTGTGCAGGAAGGGTGGAGAAAATAAATAGTAAGGCCCTTGAGTAAATTAAGACATCTCCATCCTGTACATGTGCATTTTATTTTTTTCTTTCCAGATCGCAAATAAATGGGCTCTAAAGCCACCATTTTTGTTTTGTTTTATTTTTAGTTCATGCAACAGAAACTTGACTTAGGGTGTGCATGCAGATGGGGTGGGACTTCTGGAACTGTAGGAGAGGCTCCTTTTGGCATTCCTTGTAATATTAAAGTCACAGGTATGGCTACTATATAGTATTTTTTCATCTTAAAAAATAAATGGTTATAAATAGTTTTTCATTATAATAATTTAAGTGGTTTTCTCTTTAATTGTAAACTGAATCATTTTGTTCCCATACAGCATATTGCTCATTCTTGATAAATATCAACAGAATCTGTCAGTTACTTATTGTAGTGAAGGTCTGAGGACACTGAGCCTTTCCTGGGCAGAGACTCCACAAGTCACTTCAACTTTCTGTTCCTTGATCTTGACAATGATGAGTGACAGCAAATCATGCCATCTTCCTTATAATTTTATATTTTCTAATTCTCTGAAGTTTGCCCATTTCTAAGAAAGATGGTTTCAAAGGAAATATTAATATTGTACCAATGAGATGTAGACATAATCTAAATCTAGAGAGAACTTCCCAGTATATTTATACACTAACAAAGCACACACAAAATTATACAATACAATAAAATTATAAATTAAAATTATAAATACAATACAAAATTATAAATACAATAAAACAAATTTTCTGTATTTCACTTGAGGCAGATGTAGCATCACGTACCTAACTCCTGAGAAATGGAGTCACAAGAATCAGGAGTTGTTCAAGGTCATCCGTAGATTTACTACAGAGGCAGTCTGGGCTACAGAACACACTATTTCAAAAATAAATAAAAAGTAAACTTAACTTGAAATTGACATAATGATGCCTAAGACTCTGTATATAATTTTTAAAAATTAAAAAAGAAAAAAATGGTTTTCAAGTTTGGGTAAAAAGTAAAACTAACTAAATTCAACAACTAATTTAAAAAAATTAGCCATTATTCCTATTCAGTACATATTAAAGTAAATAAACAAGCAAGTTCAAAGCCAGCCTGTGCTACATGAGATCCTGTCTCAAAAAATAAGTAAAAATAAATGAACATAAAAGCAAAATTTAATAATACTATAAAACATAACCTATGAAATTGTAATAAAACTGTAATGAGTGTTTATTTCAGGGATAGAGACTGAGTCCAAAACTCATCTCAGAAATCCAAGGATAGTTTAAATAGTTGCAAATAAATATAAAAATCACACACATAAATTAATTGATAGAAAAAAATGTATCTTAATAATTTTTTAATCTGTATTCTTGATTGTTCAAAGTCATTCCTTATCATGTGGAAGACATTTCATCCACATCCTGCCAGGAACATTTTTATGTGAATAAAATGTTTTTTTTTTTTTCCTATTATTACTTGTTACTGATTATATCATTGACAAACAGGTCAAGAAATAGAAATGGGGGCTGGAGAGGTGGCTCAGGGGTTAAGCCTCTGCCTTGCAGGCAGAAGGTCCTGAGTTCGGGTCCTAGACCCCATGTACAGACGCCGGGCGGAAGCGGGGGCGGCCTGTGTTTCTGGTCCTGGTGGGCGGAGCCTGTGAATCCCGGGGCAGAAACAAGGAGGAGGTGGAGGCGTCCATGGTGATTCCCAAATTCGTCCGTGGTTCTACACATACACATACATACACACATATACATATATATACATACATACACACACATGCACTCACACACAATTGAATAAATAATGAATAATAAAAAAATCAAAAAAATAGAAATGAAAGACATGATTGAAAGAAAGGAAAAGAATGGTTTTTTAGTAGTAAATGACAATTATATGAACTATGAAGAGTGTTCAGTAGAGCCAGTTAAGTTTTCCAGTAGAGAGAAATGCAGAGTGTTGAAATTGAGACAGTTTGTTACACGATCATAATAATTGCAAGGTCAGGCGGGTGTGTGTCCCAAGAGTGAGGCAAAGTATTTGTATCACTTGCTGCAGATCTTTCCCTTCTATTCCAGTTGACTGGAGTAGGACTGTAGGGAGCTGCAGTCTTTCTAGACATCGGCTGAGTTTCATTTCCCATAGTCCTGTAGCAAGGCTGCCTGTTAAGCTTTCATTTTGAGATAAGTTAGAGGAATATGGTTGCTGATCATGGGTCATAAGGCCTAATATGCTTGTCTACTTAAGCCACCTTTTGTATTGAAAATGGAACATCATGTTTTATTTCTTACATCCATGATGTTCAAAAGAAATGTTTTTAAAATTGCTATTTTTAAATGCTTTGGACCAGCTGAATTAGGTAGTTTTATGAAAATCAAGCAATACTTCCTAGCCCCATAAATGCTTCTTATATTCATTAAATATACTCATTGGAATCTTTTAGGAATTTCAAATTACAGATGCCAATAGTAATAAATGGATTACTCTCTAAAATGGTAGCATTGTTTTTTGTTGACATGGTGGGGCAAACAAAGAACAGGTGGCAAAGGCAAAGCATTTAAAACTTGAAGGTTTGATTTGGTCCCTGTTTGGAGGAAGAAGAGCACATTGGGGTAAGAATTTTAATCTGCTACAATAGGAGTGAAAATTCACTATTAACTGATGTCATGATTGTGAGCCAGTTATTTAATTTTGGCGCTTATATTCCTCAACTTTAATAATAATGTACCAAGCGTGGTACATGCTATAATTCCAACACTTGAGAGATGGCATCAGGAGAATCAGTTCAAGTCAATTTCAGCTACATTGTAAGTTTGAGGCCAGGCTGGGCTACATAGGCCTTTTAAAAACAAACAAACAAACAAAAACAATAAATACTGTAATCTCAGCACTTGGGAGACTGCCTTAGGAGAATCAACACAATTTCAAGACCAGTCTGGGCTACTCAGTGAGTTCTAGAACATCCTATGCTAGAAAACGGGATGCTCCCTGTCTAAATAAATAAGCTTGAAAATATGATTGATAAAATTATTTGTCTATATAAAATAGCATTTTTTCAATGGCTTTTTTGGCAAGTTATGTTTTCATGCGTATTTCACACTGTCAAAACTGCAGACCTATTTCTCCTAATTTGTTCTTTGGTGATAAATAATATTGTTCTAACTGTAACTTTTTTCTTAGTCTAAAAGCAGTTCATTTACATTACAGACAAATTAGAAAATATCAATAAACAAAAGAAAGAAAACTTAAAATGTCCATAGTTCCCTTATGTGAAGTTAATTATTACCACCTTGATGTATTTCTCCTTCTTTTTATAATGTGTATGTGTTTCTGTAAGTTTAAAGCAAAAAAAAAAAAATCATGGTGTGTTTTTGGGAGGAGAGAGAGAGAGAGAGAGTGTGTGTGTGTGTGTGTGTTTGTGATAGCATATTGCTAAGATGTCCAGGCTGTCCCATAGCTCATTATGTTTCAGAGACTTGCATCAAACTCAAATCCATCTACTTTAGTCTCCCAAGTGCTGAGAGTGTAGGTATGAGCCACTATACCTGGTTATAGAAATGATCTTGTGTATTTCACTTTAAAAAAAATAATAAAGGGCTGGAGATGACTCAGTGGGTAAAGTACTTGCCATGCCTGTGTGAGGACTCGAGTTTAGACTCCCAGAACCCACAGGGTATACAGTGGCTCACATCTGTAATCCATGACCATTCCTGTAGCAAGATGGGAAGTAGAGATAAAAAGTTCCTGGGAACTCACCAGCCAAACTAATCTGGCATTTGTAATGGCAAACAGCAAGGTGGAAGGCAAGGACCCACACCTGGAACTGTCCTCTGACTATCACCTATGCACCATGAAAACAGCATAGAATCTTTGTCTTCCCCAAAAGTTCCCATGTGTCCTGCTCAGTCAGTTCTGTCCTCAGCGCAGCCTTAGAAAACAAACAATCATCTTGTTTTTACTGTTTTTACATTGAATGGATTTTTAAAGGTTTCAAATAAATGGAATTATCGGGCATCCACCTTTTTCTATGGCTCTTTTCACTTAGGATATTTTCAATTTCATTTCATGTTGTCACATATATGTACAGCTTAACCTACTTTTAATGTTAATATATTATGAGTATTATGACACAAAACCCAAATCATGAAAGAAAAGACTGATTACATAAAATTCTTCATGGCAAAAAAACAAGCAGTAACAATAGCAGAAATCCACATACAAGTATAAAAAACTAACCCAGAGCCAATAACAAACTGGATGCAGTGCTCCAAGACTATAATCCCAGCACTGGGGAGGCAAGGCTCAAGTGTCACAAGTTCAAAACCATCCTGGGCTACATGAGTTTCAGGATAGCCTGTGCTAAAACAAACAAACAAGCAAACATCGAATAACAAGTGGAATATAGCTGCGAAACATCCTCTTAAATGGGTAGTTTCCTCATTATATCAAATGTTTCTACAGATCAGTGACAATGATTAAAAAATAAAGTGTATTGTTTTAAAGAAGATGAAATATAAATTATTTAATGGGAGGAGTAGAGATTTTAAGGTCACTAGTAAGAGAAACGTGTGCAACAAGTCACATCTCAGATTCTCACATATCAAAAAGTTGCAACTTTTACTTTAACATGGTCGGTGAAGGTCAGAAGAGGCACTTTCACTCATTGTTGGGCCCCTTATGGAGGACATGTTGTCAATATATGTACACATTTAAATGCATATACACGTAGAGCCTAGGAATTTACCTAAATATATGTAGAAAGTGAAAATGTTAATAATAACATTGTTTCTAATAGTAAAAAATTAGAAACAATATATGCTTTGGTAAGCAACAGGAGACATCTAATGTGTGACAGCGTTAGAAAGGAGTCTAGCCGTGGTGGTTCCTGCTCGTAATCCCATACTTGGGAGACTGAGGCAGGAATATGGTAAATTCTAGGCCTGCTTATACTACATAAAAAATTAAAACTTTTTTTTGCTTTGGTATAAAGCAATTTCTAAGATGTATTATAAAATAAAAAGGGTCAAACTATGTATTAAAAGACATATTCGTACCATATATTGAAGCTGTATATACAATCATGCTTTTAGATTTACTTAGATTGTATAGAAGGGAATGTAAAAGTCTGACAAGTAGAGGTTACTAATGAAGAGAAGAACTTCATTTCTAGCTGTAGTGATTCCCTTGCCCATGCCAAATATGACTGCATGCATTTCCTTGATGTGTTGAGAATGTGGCTTTTTTTTTAAACATTTTTTATTATCTCCGCTCATACAAACTTAATAGGTACACCGGTTCCCTCCCTCCCTCTTCCTCCCCCTCCATCCCCTCTGCTCACCCTCCCCTTACCCCTCCCTCCCCACCCCCCAGTGCCTCTCCTCCCCCAATCCCCGGAGAATCCTTTAATGTGCATGCCAAACTCTCCTCTGGGTCCTCCTGACTTGTATCCCTTTCATGAGTGGGCTCTAATTTATTATTTTCACATGTTGCTTGTTTCTAACT
Organism: Typhlomys cinereus; assembly: GCA_023101885.1. Classification (NCBI taxonomy): domain Eukaryota; kingdom Metazoa; phylum Chordata; class Mammalia; order Rodentia; family Platacanthomyidae; genus Typhlomys; species Typhlomys cinereus. The sequence goes on along the minus strand of JALPQD010000307.1, from coordinate 1,860,480 downwards.
TCATGCTTAAACAGTAGATATTCCTACATCGAGCATTTGTCTGTGATCCCAGCATGGGAAGGAAGGAAGGCAGGAAGATGTTCAATTTGAAGCTAGTCTGGACTACATGGCAAGACCTTGCCTCAAAAACTTAAAGCTAATTTTTAAAAGATTTTTTAAATTAATATTTTCTACTTTTACAAGCATATTGAGTATTCATCCCAGCCTCCCTCCCTCCCATTCCCTCCCTTCCCTTTATTATTCCATTCCACCTTTCTGCCTGTGTGCTTCTGTGGACTTTAGGATTCACTCTGGCTTGTCTACTTCTGTGGGAGTTCAGGCCTCCGTAGTGTAACCAGTTACCTCTCTTCAGGCCACCCCACTGATGTGTGCATTTCCCTTCACTCATCTCATCCAGCTTTAGAGCCAAAGGTTTACACTGTGAGTTCCCATTCTATGGGTATAATAACGGGTGCCTACGGAGCAGTTTGATGTACTGTCTTCCCTCCTATATGTTTATTGGCTGTCTTCCCTATTAATCTGTTTCCTTCCCTTTTTTTTTTTCTTTAGGTTCTTGTCTAGTTTACAGTAACAAGTGGGTCTTGAGTCCAATTAGAAAGTTATTGGATGTCTCCTTGGTACTAAAAGCAAATTTTAAAATAAAAGAATATTCCTACAACTGCTAATGATCCTTTCTGGACTCTGCTATCCTTTATGGGTTGCAGAGTGACCATTTTAAAGTGTCTGTCATCATTTGTCCGACTTATAGTAACTGGCTTGGTTGTCATTCCTCAAGGTCTATTCCCCTTGTTCCTTGAAATAGAGTCTTTTACTGACCTGAAATCCCATGAGCAGAATACAGTGGTCAGATAGCCCCAGAAGTCCCATACCTGTCTCTTCCTTCCTAGTTCTGGGATATCAGGTGCTTGCCTCCACATTCAGCTTGCTTGCTTGCTTTCTCTCTCTCTATCTCTCTCTCTTTTTAACTTTATGTGGCAAGTATGCTTGCAGCAGTGTGACACTCATGTAGAGAGAGGTCAAAGGAGAACTTTGTGGAGTTCGTTCTCTCTTTTCACCTTTTCCTGGGTTGTGGTGAATCCAACTCAAGGGATTAGGGTTATACATAGAAGCCTTTATCTACTGAGCCATTTCACAGGCCCAACTTTTTTTTTATCTATTTTGTACTTGTAATTCATCATGAGTGGTGTGTGTGTGTGTATCAAACTCAGTTGTCAGGCTTGGCAGCAAACATGTACCCACTGAATCAGCTCACTAGTCTCCTACATAGTATTTTTGGAACTTGAAAAGTTGTTTTGAGCAGGCTTTTGCACACTAGTCCCACTTATACTTTGATTTTCCTATTTCCACATCGTCCATTCTTTTTTAGCTATATAATTATATTTTTAATTCACACTGAGCCTCTTGATTTCAAATAAAACTTTATCTTATTATACACATGCACAGACACATACACCTCCTTTTTTCTTTTTCTTTTCTTTCTTTCTTTTTTTTTTGAATAATTTTTCACATAGCTCAAGCTGACCTCAAACTCACAGTGTGGTTGAGGATGACATTAAATTTCTGATCTTCCTGTATGAGTACTGAGATTACAGATCTGTGCCACCAGACCTACCTCATGCGTGCATAATTGATATTCTTAAAATGTTTCTGCAAAAAAATGAAAAAGTGGAGTAAAGGTTAAGGTTTTTGTGCCCAGCAGTATATAGCTCAGCAGGTCAAGTGTTCCATAAAGAAATCGCTTTTCTATAGAATTAGATTACCAATTTTCTTTAATTTTAAAAAATATATTTTTTTGTAAGTTTATCACATGTACAATATATTTTGGTCATATCAGCCTTCACTTCTCTGGACTTCCTCTCTCAGCCATCCCCCCATCTTCATGTCTTATATTTTCATTTCTTTTGTTTTGTCTTTTGTTTTACTAATAATCCACTTAGCCCCATTAGTGCTGCCTACATGTGTGAGGGACCAAATGCTGGATCATGGGCAGCAGAATTAGGCTACCAAATTTCTACAATTAGGCTCACTTGTTTTTGTTCCTGGTTTGCTGTTTCCATCTTCATTTTATTCATGAAACTATGAAATGCGTGCATAGATGAAAGATCAAACTATGAAAAGACGCACTCGGAAATTTGCTTCTCAGCTTTGCCCTTACATCCCAGTGTTCCTTCCTACATCCCAGCTCTGCCCTCCAAGGTAAACATTAGTATCTGTTTTTAGTTTATCATTCTGCTATTTCTTTTTGTAAAAATAAGCAAGCATGTATATGTATAGTTTATTGCCTTTTTAAATACTACATTTTTAAATTTTTAAGTAGAAATTTGAGTAGAAGAAATATATAGTTTAATTATCCTCTACATTTTACAATTTAGAAAAATCTTATTCTAAATCTTCCTTTATAGATAATGCAATATTCTCTTTTGTCCTTTATATTAAAACTCTCTTTCAAAATATTGTTATTTGATCTTGTAGTCTCAAAGAGTGCTAATTAAGCCCAGGCAGATGGGCACGTATATGTTATCCTAGCATTCAGGAAGGTGAGGTAAGAGTTTTGAGTCAACTTGGACTATATAGTTAGGCCCTGTTTCAAAAGAAAGAAAGAAAAAAAAAAAAGTTGGGCCAGCAAAATGGCTTTGTAGGTAAAAATGCTTTTCACACAAAGTAGGAGACTTGAATCAATCCCCAGAGCCCGTGCAGTGGGAAGAAAGAACCAATTCCCAACAGTTGTCCCTGGCCTCTGCACAAGTACTCTGCACATACACTCCCCGTTAGTTAATTAAACATATTTTAATCAATCATGATTGTTATGTCCTGTCAGGCATGGCAGTGTGCACTTAGGAGGACACTGAGACAGGACTGCCATGGGTTCTGGTTCCAGTCTGGGATCCACAGCAAGTACCGGCTGGTCAGAGACACTTCATGACTCATCTGTAGATTTCTTCACCAGAAGACATGGAATCAGCTGTTGTCTGAGAATTTCCAGGCCTTTTTAATGGAGACCTGCATCACTGATCCAAATTTGGACCCTTGGAGAGTTAGCAGGGCCTATTAGAATTATGCAAGCATAAACTCACTACTACTTTGTTTCATGTTCAACTGTGAGAAGTATTTATATAGTACTTTAAATTAAAAAAGTATTTTAAAGATACCTATAATTAAATTTTAATATTAAATTGAACTCTAATTTTTCCTGTTTTATAATTCTTATTTTGCTCATCCACTATTGTTTGGCAATCATTTTATTTTCTAGTTTTCCAAACATAAGAAATGGTTGTCCCTGCTCCCCTCCCCTTTTCCCCTTCTCTTCCTCTCTCCTTCCTCTCTCATCCTCCCCTGCATTCACCAAACCATTCCTCTATAACCATCCTCTTAGCTATTTGCTCATGTGAGCCTCAGGGTTCCTTAAGGTTGTCTACTCGAGTGCACAGCTATTTTAATTACCATATACAATATTTGAATTTCTTTCTTAGTTTACTGACTTATACCTTTTGACTTTTTTGTTTGGATATTAATATTTTCTTACTAATTGAAAAGACTTTTATGTATTGGACATTACCCTTTTTAATTTTTATTAATTTAGTATCCATCTATGTGTATCAGAGGCCACTGTGTGTGCTTGTGGAGGCCGAAGGGCAACTTTGGAAGTCATTCTGGATTGTTTTTGCCCCCTTTTGCTTTGCTTTGGGATTTCCCAGGCTCTACCTTCCAGCACCAGAAGTGCAGACCTCACCATTTCCATGGGCATTTTTTATGTGGTATCCAGGATACAAACTTTGGTCCTTCTGCTTGCAAGGCAGAGTCTTAATCCCTGAACCATCTCTCCAACCTGACATTACCCTTTTCTTAAAAGTTTTTTTTGTTTTTTAAAGTACTTTAGAAACTATGGGGCTGGAGAGGTGGCTCAGGGGTTAAGCCTCTGCCTTGCGGAAGGTCCTGAGTTCGGATCCTAAACCCCACGTATAGATGCCGGGCGAAAGCGGGGGCGGCCTGCGTTTCTGGTCCTGGTAGGGCAGAGCCTGTGAATCCCGGGGCAGAGTAAACAAGGAGGAGGTGGAGGCGGTCCATTGTGGTTCCCAAACACACACACACACACACACACACACACGCACACGCACGCACAATTGAATAAATAATAATTAAAAAAAATAAATAAAGTACTTTGGGAACTAGAGAGATGGCTCAATCAGTAAAGCATGAGGAAGGTACTTGATTTCAATACTCAAAGCCCATATAAAAACTGGGTGCAGCAGAGCATCCCTGTAACTCCAATGCTGGGGAACAGAGATTGGAAGATCCGTGGAGTTTGCTGGCTATTCCTGGAGCTTAACCAGTGTAGTCAAATCTGGAAGTTCCAGGTTCAGTGAGACTGCTTCAAGAAATAAGGTGGGTAGGCTGGGAAGATATTCAGGAGCTAAAACCTTTGCCTGGTAAGTAAAAGGATCTGAGAGGGATCCTCGATCCAGCATAAAAATGCCAGGCAGAAATGGGGGGAGGGGTTGCTGCATGTCAGGTCTTGGAAAATGTAGCCTAGGAAACACCAGAGCAAAGCCAAAAGGAAGTAGAACAGTCCAGAATGATTCCCAAAGTCACCCTTGGGCTTCCATCGGCACACATGCTTAAGGGCCCTCTGATACAAGCACACAGCACACACGTGCAAAAATATTTTTTTAAAAAAAGAAATAAAGTAGAGGACAGTTGAGGAAGACACCCAAAGTCAACCTGTACCTCTGCACATGCATGCACATTTGCATACACACAAACCATTAAAAAAAACTTTTAAAAACTATATTCGACAAGTCTGTAGCTGTTCTTTCTCTCTACTCAAAATTATGTTTGTGAAAGAAAAAAATTATCATTTTATTACATACAGCTTTAGGAAGTAAATAGTCCTTACAAGGAGTTCTAATGAAACATTCTGTGTAGAACATTTGAGTCATACATGAATAATTTTCCTAAGATAAGTCCCTTTAATATTAGCAGCTTGGTAAACAAAATAAAGAAGAAAATTAGTCACTTGATCTCTATAGCTACCAAAAGAAATTGTGATTGAAAGCTACAATATCTTGCACTTTTAAGAATATATCTATTTCATTGCTTCTCAGCCTTTTGGCTAAGATCAAATGAAGAATATATTTATTATACTGTACTTAAAATTGTGATCAAAGAGGAAGCTAAAAAAGTTAATAGTTTCTCCTTTGATGTCTGTTCCCACATGAAGCTGATTAGATATGTCTGAACCATGTTAAAATTAACATAACATGCTTGATGATAATCCTAATAGTAGCAGCTACCCTTTAATTAAGTCTACATTGTGGCAGACCCTAACCCAGTTGTTTGTCTTCACTCTGACTGATGTTGCTTTTACACAATAAATCTTAAGCAAGACAGATCTTGTAAAGTTTATTGTGTATATCTGTTAGCCTATGGTATGGAAGTCTTCACATTTGGAAGATTTATGAGATCTAATTATCTATGTGATTGCTGTAAGAGTTGTACATTGTGTCTAACTCAGCATCATTTACATAGCAGAGACTCCCAAAGTAGTACTTTAAGGTCTCTCCCCCTCCTACATTGTAAGTACCTTCTGTCCAGTTTTTATTGCTCATATATAGGCCATACATACTAAAAACAGATACCCAAAAAGCTGACTCAGCTTAATTTTGTTTCCTAGTAGCTCTTCTTCTCAAAAAACCTCTTTCCTTGTTCCATTCTATTTCCTTTAACATAGTAACATTTCATTAGTGGAACTTCATAAAGGATGCATGCAAAGAAAAGGTTGAATTTTGTTAATAAATGGTGCAAGACACCAGAAGTGAGAAGCTAATAAATTCCTCTTGCTCATCTTTACAGACTCACCACCATTGCTTTTTGAAGTCTCATCTCTAGAGAATGCATTTCAAATTGGAGGCCACCCTTGGCACTATATCATCACGCCTAACAAGAAGAAACAGAAAGGAGTTTTCCACATTTGTGCTCTAAAAGATCATACATTGGTAAATCATGTTGCCCCTTTCATTTTTCATTTACTTGTCACATGTGACAGCTTTTGTTTGGCCTGTCCTGGTGGATTTCCTGCTAAAAACAAGTCTTGGTTTGCTTACTCACCTCTCAACCAGACGTCTTTAAGTCACCAATATCTGCCTGCCACATCTCTGTTGTGCTTAATTTTGCATCCAGTCAAATCCTGCCCAATTTATACTCTGGACTTTTAGTACATGTTCTTCTTAGAAGAATTGATAATACATATTCTGCTATAAATAAGTGTCCTTCATGCATACCTAACAGATTTCTCCTTCTAATAACAGTTGGAACTATTAATCAAGTCTATATTTAGGCACATTAATAAGTGATTGCCAAACCCAGATATTAATGTATACATGATAGTATTACTTCCTAGTTTTTCTGTGTATAAGGTAAAATATTTGAGCACACATATGGACATATGTCATACAGATTTTTTATTTTAATATCTAAATACACTTCAGTGAAGTAAGTTTTTTTTTTTTTGCCTTGAATGCTAAGTGGTATTAAACCATTTCCTCAGATATGAGAGCTTAATATTTGACTTACCTAAGGAGATTATGTGACCTATGTCAAAGACTTTATGTTTTATTATGTGTTCGTGTGTGTATTGCCTACTCTTCTGATTGACAGGTGGTTGGAGATGGAGTTGGGAGGAGGAAATGTGAGGCACCACACGTACATGATTATGGAAAGTCCATGGACTTTGGAGGCACACCTGCTGTTTAATAAGTTCAAAACACCAGACAAATGATTGGTTCTCTTTTGTACCAGTCTCTAAGGAGCCATAAAATGAGATTAATATCCACTTTGAACATTATTAAAATCAATACAGGTCTATTTATATGTGCATGTGATGTTATTTGTATGGTATAATACATGACACAGAGTAAATCTATGATTTCTGACTTTTAAGTGTTTTGGATTTCTCAAGTTTATATGTCCTAATTCTGCCCTCCCATATATCCCAATTCAGCTGATTAATATTTTTTCTTTCCTACACCTTTGACTTGCTGATAGGTGTTAGATTTGAAAAATTATTTGATTTTCTTCTAATATTTGTTCTCAATACCTGTTTCTCAACTTCAGGCAAAAAATGGCATCCAAGAAATGAAGTGTTGTTCTTTAGAATCTGATTGGATCTATTTCCACCCTGATGCTTCTGGAAGAATAATACATGTTGGTCCAAATCAAATAAAGTGAGTGATTCCATTAGTACTTCAAGTTAAAAATAGTTTTGGGTTGCATTTATTGCTGTCTTTATTTTTGCTGTAGCTATTGTAGTATGTGAATAATGAGTTTAGTTAGGGTACTTCCTGAGAGACCAGTATTTACGAAATCTATTTTATTATTGTACTTTCACCATTATTGCTTATATTACATTTAATATATATATTTAATATATCTTTGGTATATGATGTGTGAATGAATGAAAGAGAATTACAGATTTGCCTTCTTCATTTGGGTTGTTTGGTTATTGTTGTTTTTATGTGTGTGTGATTTATTTTCTCCCTCCTCCCAGTTATCCTTTTTCAATAATCTTACACTATAGTTAGCTTCTGGGCATACTTGTAAGGGATTGTCTTGAGCTCATTAATTGATGCAGGAAAACCCAGGACTGAACAAGAATGAAGAGAAAACTGAGTCTTAGCAAGCAGCAAACACATTCTGCTCTTGACTGTGGGTGCATGCGACCAGCTCCTGCTGCACAACCTCCTTGCAATAGTTGATTGGACTGTGACCTGGAACTGTGAGCCACTTCAGCCAGTCTCCCCTCAGTTGCTTGGATCAAGTATTTTGTTGCAGCAATGAGTAATGAAGCTAAGACAACCACCAAAGAAAATAAGAAGAATTAAGGCAGAAAGGAAAGGAAAATAAGATCTACGAGAAGTATATGTCCTTTTGCCAGATTTTCAAAGATAAGCCTTTTAAAATATTGCCACCAATTGAGATAACTAATCTATATCTAATCTGGTGATTTTAAATATTAACTGATTTCTTCATCTCTGGCAATGTTGAGGTGTCTGGTTACCCTAGACATGGTACCCGGTTCTCCCCACTCTTTTCTCTGCGTGCACGTGATGAGATCAAGCTTTGAGTGCCGATAGGAAGCAAATTATTTTGTCTTGCTTAATGGGCTTGATGCATGTGAACGCTGGTATTCAGCAAACCCAAATCTTCAAATATAATCCTAAGAAAAAAGTACTGTCGGTTGCAGATTTTAAATTCTATTCTGTTATGAAAAATCATAAAACTTATAGTTTATGTTTAATTGCTGATTCAGCCTGTCTTGTTGTACAGTTAGTGCTGAGTCCTGTTCTTAGCCATCCTATTCTACAGAAGTGAATAGTGCAAGCATCTGCCGTGATGTCATAGGGGTGAACCACTGAAGACTTGCTACAAAAGAGATGAGGTTCTTCACAGTATCTTTCATTAAATCAGTCAGAAAATGATTTGGGCCTTCATCACTGTCTGTTGTTACAGTTGCAGTTACAGTTTTATCTGTTTAACAAAACCTGAATACAAAGAGGCTTATGTACATTTGAAGAGCAGATATTAGTATTGCGGACTAATTAATAAAACAAAACTCAGTGTTGTTATGGTAATTTTCATTTGTTGAATTTCATCTTAATTCAACTTTGGCAGTGCTTTGAGGTGTTGGATTCATAGAATTCTTTTTTTTTTTTTCCTTTTCAGGGTTTTAAAGCTAAGTGAGATAGAAAATAATAGTTCTCAGTATCAGATTTCTGAAGATTTTGTCATTTGGGCCAATAGGGAAAACAGAGTAAGTCAGAGTTATTTTTAAATCCTTTCTATATTGTCTTTTTATAAAAATATAATATGCTATTTCACCTTTCAGTGTGGCTGAAAACACAATCCTATAAAAGTCTATTCATTTTGTCTATACACATAGCTAGTTTAGCCTCATGTACATAAGAGATTGGAAGAGAGTTGGTTATATTGAGTTTATTTTTTGAATGATTCTTTTTCCTTTCTGGGTTTCTCTTTAAGTTTTTTAAATTGATAAATTATCAATCTTTGGGTCTAAATAATTGTGTAAATGTAAGGCTAGTTAGAATGTATACACAAATATTTTTAAACCCCTTAACATGCTTTAACTCCAAATGGTATTTTTTCCTAGTATATAAATTAAAAACATGAATGCAATGGAGAGGGAAATTCCTCTAAGCTGATTTTAAGTTTTCTGTGCTATGCTAAAAGACAGAAAACTGAATGAAAATTATATCAGTATTCTGTAATTAACTTTTGCCTATTGTGATATACAATTCTTTCCTTGACTAGGAAAGTTTTCAGCTCAATTTCTAATCCTTTAGTTAGTAAAAGCAATTTTTTTTAGGTTTTAAGTGGATAAAATATCACAACAGGCAAAAATTAAAGAATTGTGGATGTTGGATGGGGGCTAGTTACTTTGACCAAATTTATTAATACTGTGTTGCTTTCAATTGTATATAATGGAACTTGTCCTATTTTTATTTCTCTCCCTCTGATAGGATGAAAACTTATTCACTGTTACAGCTTCTGGACGAGTGGTGAAAAAAAGTTTCAATCTTCTAGATGATGACCCAGAACAGGAGGTATCCCTGTGGCTAAAATTAACAAGCCAAACTAGTATCTACTTGAATGATAAAATTCAAATTAGTGCTTTCCAGATCTTGAGGGTAGAGATTGGCAATAAGGAACCCTACAAGAGAAGATTGTGTGTGCTATTTTAACTTACTGGAATTGTTCACAAAATTATATTTCTAGAAAAGTTTATAGAATCAAAATAATTTGAAAACATGTTTAGCTTACCATTTTGTTACTATGCATTTTTTAAGGGAAATTTTTCAACAGAATATGCTGTTAGTTTATGGTGATTCCAGCATTTGTACTGAGATAGGATGATTGCCACTAATTCAAGTCTAGCCCACAGTATAGGATGAGTTACAAGCCATGTTAGGATTATCTCAATAAAAGGGGTCGAGCATTGCTAGGGATGTGAGTCATTTGGTAGAGGACTTGTCTAGCAGCACGAAGCTAAGGCTAATTCCTAGTACCACAGAAATTGGACAACTTGCAATCCTAGCACCAAAGAGGTAGAAATAAGAGGATCAGAATTTCAAAGTCACCCTCAGCTTCAAGTTAAAGCAGCTTGGAATACCTTTTCTCAAAAAAAAAGTCTTAAATTATATTTTCATGGCTTTTGTTTATCTTTTTCTTTGTAAAAATGAGTAGCATTAATGTACTTGAACCATAAGGATAACGTAAGGTTATGGCAAATCAAGTTAATCTTTGTGCTCAACTTGGTGTTCCCAGTCACCAAAACATTTTCATCCCTTTCTTTTAAAGATACATTGGGAATATGAAATCATTCATTAGATCAAATGGAGAGCTGTCACATAAATTCTGAATCCTTAAATCATGTAACTGTGTTGTTCGTGTGAGCATACCTAGATGGAAATGACTATTAGAGTCCATTTCTAAAGACAGTTTTTGAAAGTCTTTTAAAATGGATTTGTTGCCTGGTGTGAGTGCTGTCAACAAATAACAACAAAAATTCACACATTCTTCCCTTTCCATATTTTTGTAAGCAACAGAATAATTGAGCTACAAATGTAAAAGTATTCCTACCTCATTACTGGATTTGATCCTTCTTTCCTCTGTCCTTTTCATTTGTCCTCCCCAAGACTTTCAAAATTGTGGACTATGAAGATGAGTTGGATTTGCTTTCTGTAGTAGCTGTTACTCAAATAGATGCTGAAGGAAAAGCTCACCTGGATTTCCACTGTAATGAATATGGAACTTTACTTAAGAGCATTCCCCTCGTGGAGTCATGGGACGTGGTGAGTAGAACGCATGGATACAGAGCTGTAAGAGTTTCTTTATGGGCCATTTGTTAGAGCATGTCCACGTCACCTGTGCCAGCGACCACATGAAAGACATTATTGTCTGTGTGAGATAAAATGAGTACTTCCTAAGCCTGCTTCCCTTCAGCACTAGGGGATGCCTTCTCACTAAGAGCTTTAAAGGTAAAACTTATTATGTTATTTCCTTGCCATAGTCTTTGATTTTTCTCCCAATTATAACTTTGATAACATTTTTTAAATATGAAAAATAATGTAATTATCTCCACATTTATTTAATGGGTCTTATTTAAGCATGCTAGGTGTCTTGCACTTAGAAATATTTGTCCGCTCTTCCAATAAAAACCTATATCTGGTCATTCAGTCAAATAAGTATAGCAGTGTTGACAAGAGACAAATGGCATTCAGGCTTCTAAGTCCAGAGTTCTTTTCATTGTCTATATTTGCATTAGTGATTTGCATATCTAAAATAGTGAAAAATCTCTCTGGCACCTCCTTTGACACTATGTGTATATATGAAGATCTCTGGCGTAGAATGTTATAGCATTATGGAGACACAACAGTGAATATTGTTGTGAAAAGATTCCATATGACTGTGTTTTTGTTACAGACATATAGCCATGAAGTTTACTTTGACAGAGACTTGGTGCTACACATAGAACAGAAACCCAACAGGATCTTCAGCTGCTATGTTTACCAAATGGTGTGTGACCCCGGAGAAGAAGAGGAAAGCCTAAACAGAAGTGCTTAAAAAGAGCGAGATCACTGAAACCCCCCACCAGCCTTATTTGCATGACACACTTCGCAGCGTGTCAGGGAAGGTCTTGTGTTAACTTCAGATGACTAGATTAAACTCTTGCCACTTCAGTTGATAAGGACTTCATTTTATATGCAGGTGTTTTCAAAAGCTGAAAAACAAAGAAGACAGATTAATTCCAGTTGTCAAGGACATATATCACTGATGAAGTGGTATTTAACATAGTTCATAAAAGATAGTATGGAATTTTGATTGACAAGGCTAGAAGAGACAGACAAGTAAAAAATTTTAAGACATAAGCCCAGTGTGGTAGTGAACACGTAAAATAACAGCACTCGGAAGCTAGAATAGGAGTTCAATGCCAGTGTTGACTTCATTGCAAGTTCTAAACTAATTTGACTTATATGAGACCTTGTCTCAAAACAACAAAAAGATTAAAAAAAAAAAAGATTCTATGTACTGCATACCAATGCTTATGGATGAGAAATGTAAAATGCCACAAATATGTCATCACAGGCTATTTTAAAAAAAATACATATATGCAGATGTTTTATATTTCCATACAATATCAATAATTGGTTCTAGTTCCCAAATTACTTTTTTGTCCATTGTCTTATTCTCTTGGCTTAATACTCTCATTGTGAATTTGTGTTTCTTTATGAAGGTTCATGTGTACAGGTATGCTGATATGTGTGTAAGCCATAGGTCCTTCCCCAGAAGCTGCCTGTCTTGTTTTATGAGACAGGGCCTCTCACTAGGACCAGGGCTCAGCAATTGGGCTCAGTTGGTAAGCCCCCATTTCACTTTCCCAACACTGGAGTTATAAATATACCACTATGCCTGGCTTTTACATGGGCACTGGGGGGTTGAACTTAGGTCCTCATGTTTGTGCAGCTCCCTCCCCAGCCATATTTGTGTTTCTAGAAAAGCTTTCAAGCAAACCTGAAATGAAACTTTTTTCTGTACTTTATGCTTTATAACTGCATAACTTTTAATATATCTAAATATGTTGTTCTCATTCAATTTATTTTGTGAGTCTTTTAAGCAGTATTTTTATAACTATGTAAAAACAGAAAGATGCACTAGCCTATACTAGATCTATTCCCTAGAAGAGTTAGTAAACTCCAGGAGGGCTTCTTCTCAGCTTAAGAATTATTTGATTAGCCAGAGGAAGATTTTTGTCTGCCTTACTTATGAAAAGTGGTTTTTTTTTTCCTTGTTTGTTAGAATAGATTGTGATAGTTAAACTCCAGTAATGACTTTTCAGAATGCTAAATAAAAGCAGCCCCAATATAGGGAGATGTATCTTTATGCTCCCTATTTGAGAGTTTCCTGCAATACACATGTTCAGCTTGTTCTGCTTCAGCCTCAGAAAATGACTGTCAAACAAGAAAAGAGTATCTAGGTCCAGTGACTCACACCTGTATTCCCAGCATGCTGGAGGCTGAGCAGGAGGATTACTGTGAGTGTGAAACCTGCTGGGCTACATGGCAAGTTCCAGGCTAACCAGAGCTACATAGCAAGACCCTATTTCAAAGGGGGAAAAAAACCAAGAATGGTGGCTCATTTTTGTCATCGCAGCACTTGGAAAATCAGAAGAATCAGGAGTTCAAAGCCAGTCTTGAAAACATAAAGCCTTGTCTCAATAAAATAAGCCAAGGAACATCAGTAAAAATCATCATTGAATCGGGGCTGGAGAGGTGGCTCAGGGGTTAAGCCTCTGCCTTACAGGCGGAGGGTCCTGAGTTCAGATCCTAGACCCCACGTATAGACGCCAGGCGGAAGCGAAGGTGGCCTGAGTTTCTGGTCCTGGTAGGGCGGAGCCTGTGAATCCCGGGACAGAGTAAACAAGGAGGAGGTGGAGGCGTCCATGGTGGTTCCCGAATTCGTCCGTGGTTCTACACACGTGCACACACACACACACACACACACACACACACACACACACACACAAATTGAATTAAATAAATTAAAATAAAATCCTTTAAATTGGGTTGATCCTTTGTTAGAATGATGTAAATCCATTCAGTTCATCCTTTAAACATTGGCAAATAAGTTTCAAGTTTATTTTGTTCAATAGGAGTAAGGATAAAGGTGTTAGCTAGTCTAAAAACTAAGGAATTAGTACCAGGGTGTATGAAATGAAAAAGAAATAAAGGAAACAAACCTAAAACCATCTTTCGTGAATAGAAGAAAAAAATTCAGGTTGAATATCCTTTACTCAAAATGCCTAAGATCAAAAATTTTTGTATTTCAGGGCTGGAGCGAGGGCTCAAAGGTTAAAGCCACAGCCTCACAAACAGAAGGACCTGTATTCAGATCCCACATCCCACGTAAAAATGCTGGGCAGAAATGTCTGGCCTTGGAAGGTAGAGCTTAGGAAACCCTCAAGCAAAGTATAAAGGAGATAGAGCAATCCAGGGTAATTCCCATTGTCATTCTTAGGCCTCCACAGGCACACATACTCAAGTGCCACACACACACACATATATAAAAATAAATTTTCATACTTCAGATTTTTTTATGGTTTTAGAATATTTGTATATGTATGACAAGCTCTTGTGGATGGAATATGGTCTAACCAGAAACTTTTTGTATTTGTATTAAATATATACCTCACATACATATGCTGAAGGTATACATCACATGAGTCAAGTGTTGAGTCTTCCATCATATCAGTGCTCAAAAAGTTTCAGATTTTAGAACATTTTGGAGTGCCAAGTTATGGATATTAACCCATATGATATCTTAAACTAAGGTAGAAATGTGAGCGAAGAAGAAATCTTTCTGAATCCAATACACTTATTATACAATGCTCACCTGGAAGAATAGAATGATCACTCTGTGAACAAGATAATAAAATTATCTTCTATATTAGATTCTAATAATCATATTGACCTGAAAAGTTTTTTTAAAAAGTTCTCATTTTGTGCATATTTAATGGAGTTTTTAGTCTCTCTAAAGCTGTCGGGGCATTTTAAAGATATATGATTACAGAGTAGTTGAGTAGTTATAATGCCCACCCTTTCATTTAGCTTTGTCTAAGCACTCTGCCTAACATTTGTATCTTGAAAGAACAAGCCCCAGAAGAAGAGTACAACACAGCAACAAAAAAGGAAACAGTACCTAGTGGGCTGCAGGGTGTTTGTTGGCCACTTCCAGACCCTGCAGAATAGGATTGTTTACACTTCAGTCTTAATAGAGTTGGGTTTTTTTGTGGTTTTTTTTTTAAGTTTGTGTCTGTATGTCTATGTGCATGTTTTTGTATATCAGAGAGCACTATGTGTGCTTGTGGAGGCCCAGGGGTAACTTTGGGAATCACCCTGGATTGCTCTACCGCCTCTTTGCTTTGCTCTGGAGTTTCCCAGGTTTCACCTCCTAGGATCTGAAGTACAGACCACCACCATTTCCTCCTGGCATTTTTTACGTGGAATCCAGGATCAGAACTCAGGGCCTTTCTTATAAGGTAGAAGTGAACCATCTTTCTGGTGAATTGTTTTTTTTTAAGGTAGTTGTTGAGTTTTTCCTTTTAATGGGTAATGTCGTTGCCCCCCTCTCTGTATGTGTGTGTGTGTGTGTATAATAATAGGACTCATTTATCTAGAAAGGCATTTGAGAAATATCTGAGATGCCTGGCTGTTATAGTGGGAGTAGGAGATGAGCTACTTCTACTCTATGAAGTGATCACTAAGGAATGTCTAATATGAGCTAGATATGATGGTGCACACCCATTATCCTAGCATCTGGAAGACCAGGGCAGTTTGCTTCAAGCTTGAGTCTAGCCTGGGTTGTAGTTGTATGGTTACAGTCCATGAGACCATACTGTGCTGCCAAATGAGAGAAAATGAGAGAGATGGAGACAGAGAGAGAGAAACTACATGCTTCCCTTAAAGGTAGGGACTTTCCAGTATCTGCAACTGTTTACTCTGCAACTGAGACTTGGCCATTCTGTTGGGGGTAGAAACGAGAGTTAATAGCTTTTTGTCTTAATTCCCCTTTTCACCTGACTTCTTTAGTGAAACTAGCTATGTGCTCACCTACTTAGCATGTGCTAATGACAGATATGACACACGTGTGTACCTTTTCTGAATATTTAATAAAACACCAAGTGAAGTGGGGTAGCCTCGCTCAGCAATTACAGTTGTGAAACTAAAAAGAAGGGTATTTCTACATTAGGTCTTTGATCTGTGTGTGTATTCTCAGAATCATGTTTGTACAGTATTTGTTACAATTTTAGGAGGAAACAAAACAAATCCTGTCACAGTCATTTGGTAACCAACAGGCGAGGAGATAATATTGTTCTGTTTAAATAGACTAAGATACTACATAGTTTCCCACCAACTGAATTTTTTGCATCTTATACATACTTTTTAAAAATAGAAGCATAGACTGTGTGTGTTCTTTCCCTTTGTTTTGAGGCGGGTTTCACTCTGAAGCCCCAGACTAGCCTGAACTTGTCATGTGACCCAAGCCACTTCAGACTTGTGGGTCCTCTGTCTCTTCCTACCAAGTGGGATTATGCATACTAGCCACCACAAACAGCTATGTATTTATTGGGTATTTTCTATTTTCAGCGATTGTGATACATATAAAATAGATTGTTTCATTTCATTTTGAAAATAACCCATGAGGTACAAACTATTACCTTTCTCTTTGTACAAATGAGGGGACTGAGGCTGATATAAAACTCATATTGTAGCATTATGACAGTTACATTCTTGAAGATGTATAAAAATGTTTAATAAACATGAGGTGCTTTTTATCTGTTTGTTTTGTGTCACATCCACCTCCATCCTAGTGCTGAGGACTGAACCCAGGGTTTCATGCCTAAGCAAGCACTTTTACTACATCCCTGCCACCTAATAAAAGTTTTAGTGATGATAGAATTCTAATATTTGGATAAAATAGAGTTGATACATTAATTGACAGAAAATATGGTTGGAAGTACGTCAGAAGTGATACTCATTTTCTTGTCATGACAGTAAATGCCATTATTAACAACTACTTTGAGTGTAATTTGGCTTCAACTCAATGACTCAAGTTCAACTCAAAGCTTTTGCAGTCAGTACTTAGGAGGGAGGAGAATTGCTATGAGCTTACATTCTGGACTACTTAGTAAGTACCAGGCCAGCCAGAAGTACATAGTAAGACCCTGTCTTACAAAATTAAAATAATAACAAAAATAGAGATTAATCTATAAGTTTATATACATTGTATTTTAGAACTCTAGAGCAAATTTTCAGAGTTAATTTCTGGTTCCTGTGTAGCTCTAGAATCTCTGTCTTACACAGAGAAAATTTATTTCATGCAAAGGATATGTAATAGATAAGATGAGTAGAGAACCCTTCTTTGTCTTTTTATTGAGATAGTCTTAAACACACAGTAAAGTTGAAATGATTTCATTATAAGTGACCAAACATCAACCATATGGACTTGATGCTGTTTTATTACTATATTATAATTACTGTTTATTATTTTGTCACTATACTTCCCTTCTAATAGCAGGCATCTTGTAAATTATACATTTGGTTTTAAGCTTTTTCATTTGGTATATATATATATACAATGAAAGGCACAAATATGTAAATCTGGCAAGTTTTTGCAAGCATGTAACTGGGCCTTGCAGTCATCCTGAACAGTTTCCTACCACCCCAAAGATCCTTCTTTACCCTGTCACTTCACCTATCTCTTTGGCTATAACTACTGTTCTGATCTTCCTGTATCCCAAGTTAAACTTCTCGAGGTAATGTTCTTGTGGTTTATTCAAGCAGCATGTATCATTTGTTCATTATTTTTATTCTTGAATATTTCCTACGAATATGTCAAATTATTTTTCTATCTTCCTATTGATGATGTACACCTGGGTCATTTCTGCCTTTTCTTTCCTTGCTGTTATAAATAAGGCTGCTGTGACATTCCTATATATATCTTTGTGCACGTAAGTATTTCTCTTGGGTAAATTTCACAGGATGAAACTTTTTTATCTTCCAATAGGTGTATGTTCAATACACCAGGCCTTTTCCTAAAGGATTATACTGTTTTACTTGCCTATGAACTCTGGATGAGACTTGCAATTGCTCTGTATTTTCTTTCATGTTTGTGAGTGTTCATCTTTCCTACTTTTCATGTGGGGAACATGTAAATCATTCTTACTGATATTCAGGTTGCTTCTACATGTGTCCGCCAGCCCAGTCATCTTGCCAAGTTGCCCTCTTTATTATCCTTTTCCACCCATGCCCAGGAACTTCAGACTCATTCTTGGTGATTAAAACAACCCAAAACCCAAATTGTGTTTATCAAATAATAGAAAAGATTACTTACCAAGGAAGCCTGATTCATTTGCTGTAGGTTCTGAGGGCACTTTTACAATTGTTCAAGTGATAGTTGGAGCTGAGTACAGTAGTACAGAAGACGTTACATGAGTCTGTAATAAAAGGAGAAGATGCTGTATGCAAGATTTTGACATCGCATTTTTTCAGGTGCAATTTGAACTGAGCAAGTTGTATCCTTCAACCAACTATGTTTTATAATGTGTTACAATATCAAATAATGCATTCAAGTTTTAATACTGCTCAAAATTTTAGAACCCTTTATTTTTCTTTAGTTCCTTTTGATTTCAGTTCAAATTTCTAGAAATTTTCTGAAATGTTCTGTTCTCACAGTCCTTTCAGCCATATCTGGGAGTAGAGGGGATTGAACAGAAATCTAAGCCTCCTGTATAGAACTAAATTATACCACACATGGGTTTTAGACCTCAGACAGCATCTCATTAAGTCAATAGAAGCTAGCAATGAAAGGGAAGTTTCTAGTAAAAGCCTTTGAAGGTTGTCTGGTGTTCTTTAACTCCTTGTCTAATGTCATTGTTATTAGAAGCAATAGTTTCAAAGAGAATTTTGAAAAAAATGCTGATTTCTCAAAGTTGTAATAGTCAACTTTGTAGAAGTCCAATAAAGATATTGGTAACGGTGTGTAGTTCTTTGTATACACATGTGACTTGTTTGTAGTTTGTAAGTTTGTAAAGGGGGGCCACATGTTAGACATATAGTTTTTTTAACTTTTTAAGAAGCTCCCAAACATTTAATGTTATTATTTAGGATGTGTGTGTGTGTACATGCCAATGCATGTGTGCTGTGGACGTGTGTGGAAGTCAGAGGACAACTTTCAAGAATCAGTTCCAAGAATAAAACTCAGATCATTGGGTTTGTATGGCAAGTGACTTTATCCACTGAGCCATCTCACCAGCTTTTTGTTTTGTTTTAGTGTATTTCTAAACTATTTCCACAAAATATGTGTGTCATTTTCTTTAATTCCCATTGTCAGTATATGAGAGGCCCTGCTCCTTCATAGCTTTGAAGCTTCAGTCAGTCTTAACAGGTGGGTTAGTGGTATCACTGCAGTTTCAGTTTTATCTCTCTGGGGGCTAATGATGACTAGGTAGGTTTTATTTGTCGTGTGATTTATTATTTTGGTGGCACAGTGAACTCTTTGCTTTCAACAGTTGAGCTTGTTTTCTTATGTGGTCAGAGTTCTTTACAGATTCCAGACACGAGTTCTTTATCATATATGGACTCATAATGTTTCTTCCTTCTCTGTAGCTTATCTCTTATTCCCTTAAGGATATCTTTATTTCTGATTTTTCTTTAGTGCAGGGAATCAAACCTAGAGCCTTCCATATGCTAGACTGTATCTGAGTTATATACCTAACCTGGTTTGTTTGTCTGATTTTTGAGCCAAGATTTCTCTTGGTCACCTCGGCTAGCCTCAGACTCGCTCTGTAGCCTAAACAGGCCAGAACCTTGTGATTCTCGTGCCCAGAACCCTGAGTAGCTGGACCTGGAAGCCTGCCCAGTTAGGCCTGATTAGTTTGGAATTTTTGTGACATTTAATATGTATTTTTTATGGGTCACACTTTTAGTATTACATATAAGAAAATCTTGTCTGAAGTAATCGTCGTTAGCCAGGTGTGATTTTGAACCCGAGGAAGCATTTGGTGATGTTTGGAATGATTCTTGGTTTTCACAACTGTGATATGATTTGGTATCTCGAGTAGAGAACCCAAGGTACTGCTGATCATTCTGTAGTCACATTAAAGAATAAATAATAATAATAAGGCCCAGAGTGTCAACAGTGCCAGATTGAGATGTGCTGGCTTAATACAAAACATTCTCTTATGTTTTCTCTTAGAAATGATTTTTGATTGTGGTATATTTTGCTTGTTTTACAGTCCTAGCTGACCTAGAACTTGATATGTTGACCAGGCTGGCCTCCTTCAGAAGCCTTCTAAGTACTGGGATTATATGTGTGCACTCAGCTGGTTTTAGATTGTTTTATGATACCATCTTGAGCTTTTATATGATATAAGGTATAAATCAAGTAGGGCTTTATTAAAATGTGGCTGTCCAATGCATAGAGAATAATATTTAAATGCTCCATCTTTTACCATTATGATATTAGCTGTAGATTTCTTATAGATGTACTTGGTAAAGTTCTTTGCTCCTATTTTTCCTGGTTTTTATTTGAATTCAGCTGATGGAACTCAATGTCTTTCTTGGCAACACTTGAAATGATTGTAAAGGATTTTTATTTTTGTCTCTAATATGAAAAGTTATATGGATATCTCTTTTTCTTGAAAAAAAAGTGTCATAGCCAAATGTAGCTTCAAGCTATGTAGCTCAGGCTGGCCTCAAACTCATCCCTCCACTTCCATCCTGCTGGGATTACAGATGTGAACCATCATGCCTAGCTACACTGAGGTTTTTTTTTTAATTTGCTTATGCATTTATTTACTTATTTAGTGTGTGTGTGTGTGTGTGTATGTATCAGACAGAAGGCACTGTATATCCCTGTGGAGGACCAAGGGTGACTTCAAGAGTCATCCTGGATTGTTTCTACCTCCTTTTAGCTTCATTCTGGGATTTCCTAGGCTCCATCCACCAGCGCCAGAAAGGCAGACTGCAGCCGTTTCTGACTGACTTTTTTATGAAGGACCTGGGTTCTGAACTCAGGACTCTCCTTGCAAGGAGAGTCTTTTAACCCCTGAACCATCTTTGCAGCTCTACATTGAGTTTTTTGAATTCTTGTAGTGTGCCTACCTCAAATACAACGCTTCTGTTCCTTTGCCAGTGACTATATCTTTATGTGAACAGAATTCAGCTCATTAGTGCAGATATCTGCATTTCTTCATTTCTGGTTTAAGATTCTTGCCCCAATTTTGTAGTATATATACTGCATGATCACTACTAAAAAATAAATAAATAAATAAATAAATAAATAAATAAATAAATAAATACAGTAACTTTCTTTGAGGAAACCAGTTGGAATGACAGTGGACATAAACAGTGGACTCTCATTTTCTGTGACTATCCCACAGTTACCCAGTCCTCAGCTTCCTGGTGGGACCATGGTCCACAGACTATTCTTGATTCCTATGTAAACTGGAAGCAGCCCTGACATTCAAGAAATTCAATTGCTTGAGATGAACTTGGAAGTTGGCATTGCTAACATTCACACCTGCATCTGCACAGCACCTCTGTCCACTCTCCATCCTGTATTCTCCTGCCCTTCCTTTGAGATACTCTTGCTGTGTAGCTGAGACTTCTCAAATTTGGGGTCCTTTTGCCTTAGCTTTTCAAGTTTGGGACTGCAGACCCAAGCCACCATGCCTAGCTTCCCCACCCTTTAAACTGCCTGTTCTAGCTGGGTACAGCGAGTTCATAGCCTGCCTGCCACCTCCTCCACAGACAACATGAACTGCCAGCCTTCCTGTGTCACTAGTTTTTGAGCCTCCTAGAGTCTGTAAACTTGTCTCAAATATACTAAATTTTCCTTCAGTTCATATTTGTTCATTTGTACCCACTTTCCATGTCTGACATTTATAGAAGGCAGGTAAAATTGCACAAACCAAGCCAGAAGGAAAGAATCTCAACACTCAAATTACTCTTTCCTAGGACTTACAATATTGGAGACCTTTCCCTGACTCATCTTAGTCTAGAAGGTTAATTTAGTTTTATTTAGCTAACTAAATAAAAATCAAATTAGAGAAACCAGTTAATACACACTATGATCTCAGAGTTGATACTAATAGTCTGGATCCATTTTAATTCAAGCTACTTTGAAACCTTGGATCACTATAGAAGAGATGAAGCATGGTTAACTAAATTCATAATGATACCTCAAGGCAAGTATTCCTGTTCAAGTAATAAGCAACCACAGTCTGTCTCTCACACATACAAAACATTTACCGGTTGTTCTACCATTAAAGATTTATGGCTCAATGAAGGTTTTTATTTTTTTCCTGAAAGTGCATCTGCTTAAGTAATAGCCATTTCTGAATCCTATTCTGGGGATTGTTTTCCTTCTGGCAGCTCCAGGGTGTGAACCCTTTGTGGGATAGGCAAGTGCCGTACCGCTGACGACTGCCGGAAGCTGAATCCTATTGTGATCAGTCCTTTCATTTTTTTGAAATTTCATTTCATTTCTTCTTTATCTGTAATAGCAACTTGACCACTTACAGTGTGTAACACTCTAAGAACCATTCTAACAGCTAATTTTCCTGTGTGGCATCCATCTACTGCTTTTTGCTGTAGAGAGCAAGGCCAGTGAGTTAATCGATTTCCCAGGTCCAAACCCTTCTTCCTCCAAAACATCAGTGGTTACCCAACATCTGCGTGGAGATGTACTGCCAACACTTACTGTGAACTTCAGAAGGTCCTTGGGCCCGCTGCCACTTCTACCATAGCATCTCTATTCCTGGAACTTGTCTTGGTCTGTGTTAACAGCTGGACTTCTGTTCCAGTCATTTCCTGTTTCCATTTCTATTAGAAATCTATACCCAATACACATTGCTAGAGATCAAACCCAGGCCCTTACATACCAGACAAAGGCTCTCTGGCTAAACTACGCCCTCAACCCATACTGGAAGTCAGTCTTGAGTGCCTCTGCCATGTTGGCTAATGCTGGGTTGATCACATGATATATTGCCCCAACTTGGAAACTTGAGAATGAGAGAAAACAACTGTCACTGTGCCGCACAGACCCAACCTCTGAGCAAAGGAGACACACAGTTGCTCTGAATGCGCTTTGCTCTGAGACGGAACCAGTAAATGGTTAGTCTCCACATTGCACATAATAATGTCAGTCTAATATGCCAGGTTTCCCAAAATCAAGGAAGTAATGAGCAGACTCCAAAAACTCTTCTCCGTTTTTCATCTGAAACCACTTGTAGTCTCCGGGGCTAGGGCGGTCCTGCTGCTCCCTGCTAATCTAGATCCTGTTTTCTCCCACAGTTTACCTGTGCCTCCCTCAACTCAAGCACTTACGTTCTGGATCTTTCTGTCAGTCCCACTTCTGGCACTGATCCATCGTAAGTGACAAAGTGATATCAAACAAAACACCAGAGACCTAGAAGGTGGGGAAGCTTCTGGAACAGAAAACAATTTAGAAATGGTTTCACAGATGAAGGCCCATAAATGTGTAAGCCTTCTAGAATGTTGGGCAGATGATGATAGTATATACGCAGGTGAGGTCATCCCTGCCAAGGGAATCTGATGCCACTCGCTTCTAGAAACTCTTTCCTCTCATTTAATGTCCTGTATGACTTGGATCCATGTCTACGTAACTGCCATATTTTGGGGGTCTTATATTTATTTTATAATGGTAGAAATCACTACAAAATCCAACAAAATTAATCTACAGGCATATGAATGTGCTGTAGAGGCACTCATGGGCTGTATACCTACCAATAACTAATTATGTTTATCGCTAAACCTCTCTTTTCCAGATATGCATGTAATTACATAATTTACTTACTACATTAAAATGTAAAAGTTTTATTTATTATTTATTTTTATTATTTTATTTATTTATTTTTTGAGATAGGGTCTCACAGCTGTCCTTGAATTAACTCATGGCAATCCTCCTGCCTTAGCCTCCCAAATGCTGGGATTACAAGCATGAGCCATCTTACCTGTCTAGTTTTCTTTTTCTATTAGAAAAATTGAATCCTTTGGAAAGACTTTCTAAATCAGTGCATTAAAAAGTTGAAGCTGTGAAAGGTTGGACAAAATAGCTAAAAGATTGGGTCTCCTCTCAAAAGCAAGCCTGAGCAAAAGCACAGGGGCTACCTCCTTGGCTAAGGATTGAGATTTCAGAGGGCCACAGCGAGAGACCCTCAGAATGACACAGGGGAGGAAGGAAAGCCACTGTGAGAGCTGACATCGGTCTGACCATCTAATGTAATCTGCTCTTAATCTTGGGAGTCAGCCTCTGGGAAGCAATGGAAACTGTCCCTAGGGGCAGTATGAGAGGACTGGGGAAGAAGGAGGAAGGGTCTATCCTCCAGTCTTACTCGCCGTTCCTCATATTCACTTCTAGAACATACCTCTCCAGAATTTCCAAACTATCTCAGCCTTGATTGGCAGGAAGCAACGGGGACTTGGGAGGTGTGAGGTACTGCAGGCAGGCTGAACTAGCATGATTTAAAAAAAAGAAAGAAAGAAAAGAAATAGAAAAATGGAATGCTGGAAGGAATTGAAAGAAATCTGGGTTCTGATTTCTTTGTATGGCTCTGGGTTCTTTTTGCTTTAAAAACGCCAGTTCTGGGAAATGGGACATGTAGGTTCTGGGTTCTGGGTTCACTCCCCAACCACACACATGGGCACATACATAAAACTAGAGCCAGGAAGAAGTATGGTTTGTGCCAGAAATATGGAAAAGAACAGTAATAAGTAAACTCAAAGCTGAAGAAAAAGCCTGTAATCCTAGGTACGTGAAGCTGAGACAGGAGAATTGCTTCAGACCAGTCTAGGATATATGCTTACACCAGATCAACCAGGACTACATGTTTGCATTTTATAAGCATAGAAAGATTCGTATATCTTTATGTAATGATTTCCCTTATAACTAACTTTTTGTGTGTGTTGAAAATTGAACCCAGGGGTCTCATGCCTGCTAAGCATGCATTCTACCCCTGAACTACATCCACAGGCTATTAATTGATTCTTTAAATTAATTGATTAACTTTCCTTAATAATGTTAAATAATAGATCTTCTTTGTTCTTTCTGAAAGGTTAAACTTTTGTAACAGCTTTATTAGCTTGTAATTCATATGCCAAAGCATTAACTTTCTCAAGATATGGATTTCATTTGTTTTTAATATTCATGAAGTATACAATATTATCATTGGCATCTGATTTGAAAACATCCCTGCAATGTTAAGTTTGTATGAGTGGAAATAAAAAAAAAAAAGAAAACATCCCTGCAAAAGAAACCATAAGCACATTCGCAGTCATTCCTAAGCACCTTTTTCTCAACTTTTCTTATAAGTAGAATCACAGTACATTATCTCTTAACTCTGGCTGATTTCACTTAACAAAATATTTTTAGGTTTCAATCCTACTTGAACTTCAGCAATTCATTCCTTTTTTGTTCTTTATTGATATTCCTGTTTTTCTTTTTTTTTTTTTTTTTTCCTGATATTTCTGTTTTTGAGACAGGGTCTCACTTAATCCAGGTTGGCCTTGAATTCTTGATCTTAAGTTCAGGGTTCACTCCCCAAGCACACACATGCGTAAATAAAGCTACAGCCAGGAGGAAGTGTGGTTTCTACCTCCCAAATTCTGGGACCACAGGTGTAAAACCAATATGCCTGTCCTGTAAGGCGAACTAATCCATTGTAGCTACGTGCCACATTTTGTTTGTGCATAGCATCTGTTTAGACATGTTAACTGGTTGGCACCTTTTAGCTATTATCAGTGATGTGTAAATGTTTGCAGACAAGTTTTTGTTCTCCTGGGTAAACTCCTAGGAATAGTTTACTTGGTCTATGTTTAACTTTTTTAGGAACTGCAACTATTTTCACAATAATTGAAGCTCCATTTTACATTTTTATTAAAATGTAGGAGGGTTTCACTTTTTTAAACTCTTGCCAACTGCATGGTTTGAAAGTGTTCTCTAAAGGACCATGTGCTAAATGGTTCGTTGAAAGCCTATGGGGTCTTGGGAACTGATGGGAACTTTTAAAGATCTGGTGGGAAGCATTTATCATTGAAGAGGTGACTTTTGGGGGGCTGGTGGGGCCAGGTTCTGGCATCTGTTGAAATGAAGAGGAAGCAAATGACAAATCTTCATTGGGAGAGTATGAACCATACCTAACAATGAACAGCCAAGGCATAGACCTCGCTGCAGTTACGTGCAATCATACCCAGATAGACTCACAGGAAAACCAAACCCAGGAGAGTGAGTTTTATAAGTCTCCCATGGCTTGCCAAGTAAAACCTTTACCTGCCTGTCTCCCCTGTGAGTAGAAAGGAAAGAGAAGTAGACTGTTCCCTTCCTCAGAAGGGAAGCATGAGCCAAGCTCGGGTCCACCCCAGGAAGGGCAAAAAATTAGCCTTGAAGTGTCCACTCATATCTTGGCTTCAAAATTTCTGAATACTGTTCCTCCCGCCCGCCCGCCCCCCATAGATGGGACTCTCTCTCCGTAGGTCCTCCATCCCAGGTGAGTTACCCAGCCCCCAGGAAGCCCCCTGTCCCAGCTCCTCCCACCAGCCAGCCCAGGCAACACCCAGGCTGCCTCCGGTTTGCCTGGCCCACGCCCCGGACCCCAGCCCTTTTGCTCCTCCCACTCACCTGCCTGCCCGACGGGGACAGGACTTGCTCTGGTTCCTCCATCCCTGGAGCCTGGGTGGGCCACTAAGCCAAGTCCCAGGTCCCAGGTCCCTGGTGAAGAGTTCTGCCAACACCATCAGCCCCTCTGCCCCTCCGACTCACTAGGGACCCTCGCTCGTGGTACACAGAGGACACACTACTACACAGAATTCAACACAATCAAAAGAAAACCCAAGCAAAGCTCTAAGGGACAAAGGCCATACATCTGAAGTCCTCTAAAATCATCCTATCACATGGGAGAGATTCTTCACATCCAGCCCAAAGATAAGTAAACCTCTTTTTTTTTTTTTTACCATACTGTCCTTTTTAGTATTAATCACTGTAGATTAACTTTTCCATACAGCTATCCCAAAAATATATACAACTCCAGGGATTATACCACTCACCCTCACATATCACCAAGATACTAAATCGTAAAAATGCACTACCATACTAATATTCACCCCCTGTCTACTTAACCTGACTTAACTGATGTACTAACAGCCTGAGAGCCTCATCTAGGAAATAATACTAACAACAGACAAACGAACCCAACTACAACGTAAGTACCAGTAATAACTGCCCAAGAGTAGTAATACCAACTAAATCAGTTCAGTCAAAAACACACAGAAACTAAAAGGTCGTAAGAGACAAAACAACAATGCCCAAGTCAAAGTGCAGATCCATGAGAAATAGAACCCAGGAAGACAAATTAACTCCATAATGATGGATTCCAACCAGAACTAATTCACAGATAATAACCAAGAAAGCCAGACCCAAGATAACGACTTACAAAGTATGATCATTACCATGATTAATACTATGAAAGAGGAAATCCGGGAGGAGTTAAACAACTGCATCAACCACTTTGAACAGGAACACAACAGACACTTGGAGGAGTTGAGAAAAATAGTTCAAGAAACAAAAATAGACATAGAGCAGCTAAAACAGTCTCAGGCAGAGTTTAAAATCGAACTAAAAGACAAGTTATCTTCAACCCAATAGTCAACAGAGAGTCTTATCAGCAGAACTAATGAAGCAGAAAATAGAATTTCAGATCTTGAAGACAAAGTGGGAGAATTAATCAACTCAATGGAAGAGGTTCTTAAAGCCAAAAAGATACTTGAGAGGAATATTCAAGAGATATGGGACACCCTGAAGAAGCCTAACATGCGTATTCATGGAATACCAGAGCAAGAATCCCAAAATACCACACCTGAGGAAAATTTTCAAATTATCATAAATGAAAACTTCCCTCAACTAAAGAATGAGAGGTTCATCCTAATACAAGAAACATTCCACACCCCAAACAGATATGACCAAAATAGAAATCGCCATGGAAAATAATAGTAAAAACACTCCACATTCAAGACAAAGTGCTGAGAGCTTCAAGGGAAAAAAAAAAGTCACTTTTAAAGGTAAATCTATTAAAATAACAAATAACTTCTCAATGGAAACAGTAAAAGCAAGAAGAGGTTGGAGAGATGTACTTCAGGAATTAAATGAGCAAAAATGTCAACCCAGACTGATATACCCAGCAAAACTATCCGTCATGATCAAGGGAGAAAGAAGAGATTTCCAGCACAAAGACAACTTGAAGGCTTACATGTCTACCAAACCAGGCCTTCAAAAAATGCTAGAAATGATCCTCAAACTTGAAGAAAAAAACAAGTGTATCCAGGAAGACAGAAGGGAAGTATAATACCACCAAAACCTAAATGTCAAACAATACACTTACGAAAGCCACTAAACCCAAAACATGTCCAAAATTAAAAATAATTTCTCCATTATAACATTAAATATCAATGGCATTAACTCACTGATCAAGAGACATAGATTACAAGCTTGGATTAAAACCACAACCCATCAATCTGCTGCCTTCAGGAAACTCATCTCACCACAAAAGATAGGCACATCCTAAAAATAAAAGGCTGATCAAAAATTCTGCAAGCCAATTGGAACCAGGAAACAGGCAGGGGTAGCCATTATGCTTTCAGACAAAGTGGACTTCAAACCAAAAAAAATCATAAGAGACACAGATGGATATTACATTTTAGTCACAGGTACAATTCACGAGGAAGACTTCACAATACTAAACATATATGCACCTAATACAGGCCCCTCCACATTCATTAAGCAAACCCTATAGCATCTAAAGTGAGAAATCAACCCCCAAACAATAATTCTTGGGGATTTCAACACTGCCCTCTCAACATGGGATAGATCAACAGGCCAAAAGCTTAACAGAGATACTTTGGAACTCAACCAAACCCTTAAAGAAATAGACCTTACAGATCTCTATCGAACTTTTCATCCACGCACTAAAAAATACGCATTTTTCTCAGCAGCACACAGAACTTTCTCCAAAATAGATCACATATTGGGCCACAAAATGAATCTCCACATATACAGGAAAGTTGAAATTCGAGCCTGTAGCCTATCAGACCACCATGGTCTAAAGTTTGACATCCACAACACAATAAACAACAGAAAATACACTAACTCCTGGAAACTTAACACTATGATGCTGAATTAGAATTGGATTCAGGAGGAAATTAAAAAGGAAATTCAAGATTTCCTGAAAGTGAGTGATAATGAAAATACAACTTACCAAAATCTCTGGGACACAATGAAAGCTGTTCTAAGAGGTAAGTTCATAGCTCTTAATGCCTACATCAAAAAAATGGAAACATCAGAAATAAATAACTTCACAATGCAGCTTGGAGCTTTAAAGACACTAGAGCAATCTGATCCCAAAAGCAATAGAAGAGAGGAGATTAGCAAAATAAGGGAAGAAATATCTGAAATTGAGATTAGGAAAATGATACAAAGAATCAACCGGTCAAAAAGCTGGTTCTTTGAAAAAAATCAGTAAGATTGATACACCCCTAGCTAAATTAACCAAAAGCAAGAGAGAAAAAACACAAATAAACAAAATTAGAAGTGAAAATGGAGTTATCGCTATGGATACTCAAGAAATTCAGAGTATTATAAAGTCATATTTCAAAAACTTATGCTCTGTGAAATTTGAGAACACAAAAGAAATGAATGAATTCCTAAGTAAGCACAACTTACCTAAATTGAATCAGGAAGTTGTGAATTATTTAAATAGTCCTATAACATATGAGGAAATCAAGGAAGTAATCTCGAATCTTCCCACCAAGAAATGTCCTGGGCCAGATGGATTCAGCACAGAGTTCTACCAGACATTTAAGAGCTAATAACACCAATACTCCTTAAACTGTTCCATCAAATAGCAAAGGAAAGAACACTACCAGATTCTTTCTACGAAGCTAATATTGTCTTAATCCCAAAATCTAATAATAAAGATACACTTAAAAAAGAAAACTATAGGCCAATTTCATTGATGAACACAGATGCAAAGATTATCAACAGTATTAGCAAATCAGATTCAAAAACATATCAAAAAAGATCATTCACGGAGATCAAGTAGGCTTTATCCCAGGCACACAAGGTTGGTTCAACATACACAAATCAATAAACGTAATCCACCATATAAACCAGTCTAAAATCCAAGACCACATGATACTCTCAATAGATGCAGAAAAAGCTTTTGACAAGATCCAACCGCCTTTTATGATTAAAAAAAAAAAAACCCTAGAGACAGTTGGAATGGAAGGAACCGTTGTCAATATAATAAAAGCTGTCTACAACAAGCCCATAGCAAGGATTATACTCAACGGGGAAAAACTCAAAGCATTCCCACTTCGATCAGGAACTGGCCAAGGCTGTCCACTTTCACCACTTCTCTTCAATATTGTACTTGAAGGCTTAGCTGAAGCCATAAGACAAGAAAGGGACATAAAAGGGATTCAAATCGGCAAGGAAGAAGTCAAGTTATCTCTATTTGCTGATGACATGATTGTATACCTGAGTGATCCTAAAAACACCAGGAAACTCCTGGAACTAATACAGAAGTTCAGCAGGGTAGCAGGATATAAAATAAACATACAAAAATCAGTGGCATTCTTATATGTGCAGAATGAAAGAAGTGAAAAAGCCCTGAGAGAAACAATCCCATTTACTGTAGCCCCTAAAAATATGAAATACCTTGGTACAAACCTAACCAAGGAAGTAAGTGACCTTTACAATGAAAACTTTAAAACCCTAAAGAAAGAAATTGCAGAAGATACAAGTAGGTGGAAAGATCTGCCATGTTCCTGGATTGTCAGAATCAATATTATAAAAATGACCATCCTACCAAAGGCAATATACAAATTCAATGCTATACCAATTAAAATCCCAAAGCAATTCTTTAAAGAAGTTGACCAAACAATCTCAACGTTCATATGGAGGCACAAAAGACCCAGGATAGCAAAAACAATCCTGAATAACAAAAACACTGCTGGAGGTGTCACCATACCAAACCTTAGTCTATACTACAAATCCATAGTTATAAAGACAGCCTGGTACTGGCTCCAAAATAGACACACAGATCAATGGATAAGGATTGAAGACCCAGATATAAGCCCACACAATTACAGCCATTTGATCTTTGACAAAGGGGCCCAAAAAATCCAATGGAAAAAGAACAGCTCTTCAACAAATATTGCTGGCAAAACTGGATGTCCACATGCAGAAGATTAAAACTCGATCCGTACTTGTCACCATGTACAAGAATTAATTCCAAATGGATCAAGGACCTCATTATAAGGCCAGAGATCATAAAAATCTTAGTTGAAAGGGTAGGGATCTCCCTAGAGCTAATTGGACTAGGCCAACAGTTCCTAATCAGAAATCCAATAGCGCAGTCAATACAACCAACACTCAACAGATGGGATCTTATGAAATTAAAGAGCTTCTGTTCAGATAAAGAGATTGTAACACGAGCACAAAGGCAACCCACAGAATGGGAGAAAATCTTCACTAACCATATATCTGATAGAGCTCTATTATCCAGAGTACACAAAGAACTTAGAAAACTAAACACCAAGGAAACAAGTGGCCCAATTAAAAAATGGGCCTTGGAACTTACCAGAAACTTTACCAAGGATGAAATTAAAATGTCTAACAAATATCTTTAAAAATCCTCCACATCCTTAGCCATCAGGGAAATGCAAATCAAAACCTACCTGAGATATCATCTCACTCCGGTCAGGATGGCAAAAATCCACAATACAAACAACATCAAATGCTGGAGAGGATGTGGAGAGAGGGGAACTCTCCTACCTTGCCGGTGGGAATGCAGGCTCATACAACCACTCTGGAGAGCCTCTGGTGATTCTTAAAGAAGATAAAGATTGAAATGCCATATGACCCAGCTATTCCACTTTTGGGAACAACCCTCATACAGCAAAAATTCACCTCGATAGCACAAGCACAACCATGTTCATAGCAGCACTGTTTACAATAGCAAAGTCATGGAATCAACCCAAATGTTCAACAGTTGACAAGTGGATAAGGAAAATGTATACAATGGAATACTACTCAGCTATCAAAAATGATGAATTAATGCAATTTACTGGGAAATGGATGGAATTAGAAACAATTATATTGACTGAAGTATCCCAGACATAGAAAATTAAGCACCGTATATACTCCCTAAAAGGTGGATCCCAGTACCAAACCCACTTAGAGACACATTCAAAGATAAATCTCTGTAACATCTGCAGTAATTGTAAAGTTTATAAACAGGAGAGAAGGGGAAGAAGGGCCCTGCCAGAAACAAGGAGAGAGGGGATTATACTACAGGAGAGATAATAGCCCTACCATCAAGGACTGCAAGTAAGTAATGAGACATCTGGTTAAGTTCACAGACTGTCCTTCCTGGTCATTTGCAACTGATGGGGTATGATCTTATCAGAAAGGGAGGGCATACAGTCTGGCAGATAGAATGTAACCATTTTGCAATGGGAGACTGACTCACCCCTTACAGCAGTCTTCTATTCTTATTCCATCTACCTTTGAATCTATCCTTATAAGAAGATTCTATTTTAATAGCTTTTTATCTCTGGCCAGGGGGTGACATCCAATACCCATCTGGATGGAGCCAAGGGCATTGCAGAAGCAGCAAAACTGAAAAAAAATCAACAAACCATAATTCAGAACATCAGAGACTCTATATCAACTACCTGGAATCAGGCCTGCCTAATCTCTCCCCATCCTGAAGCTCAGGGAAATTTGAAGAGGGGGCGGTAAGAGTGTAAGAGCACAAGGATGGGAGGAGTCGTGATATGCAAGATACTCCACACAAGTTAGAGCCAAAGCATTTATAATAGGACTCTGCATGATCTGCGCAATGACCAACATATCATTGGCCCCTCGAAATCTAGCATGGACTAAAGGCACTAGGATCCTTAGAAGCAAGGGATTAACAGTCACAGTAGTGTTCCTATACTTAAGGGAAACACAAGAAAGAGTTCTAGGAAATGCCACTGAGTCCTTTACACCTCATTAGAGAGGAGAACCCAGAGGAAAGTTTGATATACACATTAAAGGATGCTTCAATACTCTGGTTTCTCTTCAGATCGCATAAATCTTTTGCCTTTTAAAGGATGCTTTAGAGATGGGGGAGGGGGCACTGGGAGAAAGGGAGGGAGGGGAGAAAGGAAGGGGAAAAGGGGGGAAAGGAACAGGGAGGTCCAGGGAGGGGTAGAGGGAGGGAGGGGACAGGGGTACCTATTACGTTTGTATGAGCGGAAAAATAAATAAATAATAAATAAGTAAATAAATTTCTGAATACTAAATTGAGGCTGTGGGTTTGCAACTTAACAAAATCATACGACACTGTATTTCCTGAGAAAGACCAGAATAGTCATGGGGTCTACTGAACATCCATCTAAGAAGATGGAAAATGTCTCTCACGTAATAGTCTCCTAAGGGGACAACTGCATCCTAAACAAAGTTCGAATTTTACTGTGCATACTAGATTTTTTTTTTCCCTGACTGATTGAGACAGGGCCTTGTCATGTAGCCTAGGCTTGAACTCATAACCATCCACTTGCTTTGTGCTTATGGGGGTCGGGATTACAGGTGTAAATCACCACCTGACTTCTGGCTCTTTTTCAATGCACTAGTTGTACTTGTAAAGAACAAACTCATTCAAGTTAGCTCAAGTAACAGAGAATCATTTTAAGAAAACGTAGATGTCTTAAAGACACCTCATTCACTGGAAAAATATCTAGAAGGCTATATGCCAAAATAGTACAAGTTAAGTGTCCTTTTTCTGTCGTGCTCGGGGCCAGAAGTGTTTTGAATTTCAGATTTGGGGAAAGATTTTAGAACAGTGGCATAGAATAATATCTCTTCAAAATGGGTCCCAGTCTGAGTCAGAAATGCACTGATGTTCCATTTATACTTGATACTCATGGCCTTCAAGTAATTTTATGTACTTTTTAAATAATTTTAAGCATGACACAAAGTTTTACTGCGTGTGATTTTCCAAATTGGGATATCATGTTGATGTTCTGAGTTTCAGAGTTTAAGGGCTATGCATAATAATGTTCAGTTTCCCCTTGCTTACCAATACGCTTGGTTTAGCGATAATGATTCCAACTTCCACTTCCTGTCTCTTCTTGTATGCATACCCAAAAGCATGGAGTCGTATTGAATAAATGTAGAGCAAAGTGAAAGACCCCAAGAAAAGCTTGTCTCCATATGCTGGAACATATGTGGCTGAATTTATGTGGCATGACTGACTTAGAAAGAATGCTTTGATTTTTTTTTAATGGCATGGAAGAACAATTTCTTAGCTGAGTGTATGTGGCTCATGCCTGTAACCCCAACACTTGGCAGGCTAAGTCAGGTGGGTTGCAAGTTTGAGGCCAGCCTAGGCTGTATAGCAAGCTCCAGGCCTCAACTCCAGAGTGAGGATATCCCATCGAGGAAAGAATTGGAAGGGGCTAACTCAGAGGGGCTAATTCACCATTCTGTGTGTGTGTGTGCGGTGTGTGTGCACGCGTGCGCAAGCACACACCTGTGAAGGCCCAAGGGTGATATTGGGGATCATCCTGGATTGCTCTGCCTCCTTATGGCCTTGCTCTGGGGTTTCCCAGATTCTGCCTTCTAGGGTCAGAAGGTGGGTCAGAAGAGGAAGAGGAGGATGAAGAAAAGGAAGAGAAATAGCAGAAGTTGACTTATTATTGGGTTCATTGAGAGAGTGTTAATCATGAGCGTAACGTCTTTATTCTTATTTAAGCAATCTCTTTCTCGTGTGTTAAGGGGATTTAATCATGTAAAATACAGATGAGATGGCCAATTTGTCCCTGGGGACATCTTGGCATTACCTTGTACCTGGTGTACCTGGTGATAGGATGAGGAATAAAGGACAGGCATGTCCTATGGCATTGCTGACAAAGGAGGAAAGAAACTGGGTGGGCAATAGTTTCTATGCATCAGAGCACAGAAAGGCATCAGAGTCTATTTCTCTCATCCCCATGAGTGTTTTTATTATTATTCTAATATGATATGTTGACTTTTATACAGATATCTAGGGACCAGTTCTTCATCTGATACATGTAAAGACAAGTGAGGATTTACTTAATGTTTTGTTGTCTTGTTTTCGAAACTGAGTCTCAGTTGGCATTGAACTCCAGCTCCTCCTGCCTCAATCTTCAGAGTGCCGGGATCACGGTTGCCTTGTTGAAATGTTTATTGAGCTTCTAGGTAAATGGCATGATGATGACCAGTCCAATAACTCAGAAGAAGCACACGTGGAAGCACTTTCAATGTTGATGAGGCCTGTCAGTGTTCAAAGGGACAGACATGCCACTCAAACTAGCCCAAGTAATAAAATGAATTTACTGGCTCTTGCTACTGAAAAGTTCAAAACCTACTTCATGTACTGCTAGATGTGGGTCTCAGTAGCATCTCTTCTCTCTCCGCCTAAGCTCTGCTTTCCTCGGAAGGAATCAGGTGACCTAGAAAGTTGTCTCATTTACAAACCCAGGTAAAATCTCCCTCCAGATCCACAGTTCCTGGATTCATTTTGCCTTTGAACTATAATTTCCAAGGTTCTTTACAGCTTCAACATTTAGATTTAGGAAATAAAAATATAGATGTCTTAATGTGGTGAGGCATGTCTTTAATCCCAACACTGGTAGAGACAGAAGGATCAGAGATATTCAAGGCCATCCTGAGCTACATATTGTATGTACAAAACGTGTAAGACTTTTTTCTGAAATTCAAGTTAACCTAGGCAATCTCTGTGTGGCTTCTCTATTGTGGAGATGGCATGGATTACTTAGAGGTGGTCACAACCAGCAATGGGAAGCCCAGAGGGGCTACACCTAGCTACATCCCTCAGAAAGGGGAAACAGGGCCCAGTTCTGAGCCTGGGTTAGTCTCAGGTATTGTTGTGAAGACACTAAAGCACACAGGCAAGCCGTTTAGTCATAGCGTCAAGGAACAACGAAGAAGTGGCTCAGTGACATTTTGGCAAACAAAGGAGAGGGCCCATGGATGGAGAAGGGACGACCCTCAGAACAGAACCTAATGATGGTTTCTAGCATGCAGTTCAGCATTAACACCCTCAAGACTTTGACTTTTGGTGCACTTCTGTGTTCCTGATCTTATCTGCGTGCTCCCACATATCCTGTGTGTTTAAGGAAACTCCAGTTATGGGGATGCTTGGGGTAGATTCACAAAGGGAGGCATGCGGTGTTTGTTATAAAAGGTTCATTGTGCTTTGGTTCTCTGAAACTGACTGCTCAGGGCTTCAACACTTTGAGAAACCATTAAAGAAACAACTTGCCAACACCCTGCTGGCACCAATATTCTAATGCCGAGACCCAAGAACCAAGGTGCAGGACTAAGTCAATGAATCATTTAAACGATCAAGGCTTGCTCTTTTAACTTCTTCCTGATATCAAATCATTGTTTTCATAATTTGCTTCTAAAGCTAAAGGAGATCTCTGCTTAAATCAGAAATGAAGGAGATGCTGCCTTATCTCCCAAGAGGTGGCATTATGCAGAGGAATGGTAAGGCCATACACAGAGATACCCTAGTTACTGAAGGGTCAGTTTCTGTCCCTAATGCTTGCTGGTCTCTCTCTCTCTCCTAACTGGGACAGAGCAGCCTCAAATAGTCTAATCTTTAAAGATCCCTGATCTAATTTTGTTTGAGCAAGAAGCTCAGAAGATACATTTTGAAAATATGCATTCATTTTATGTGCTGTCTGAACCCCCTGGGACAAGGCGATAACTGCGGTGGATGTGGTGGCCGCAGTGACTATGGCAGTGATTTTGATGATCGAGGCAATTGGGGATGTCCAAGAATCTCTGAGGACAGATAGGATTGCTTGAGGGCACAAGCTGCCTGCTCCAAGGCAGAGCTCACTATCCATTGCAGGTAAGATTGACTGATGGCAAAGCTTCAGCCCTTTCCTTTAGCACATTATATGAGTGATGCTGAGGCTAGAAAGGTTAACATGGCTAGATTGCAGAATGGTAATTAACATGTGATTTGCAGAAAAGATGACATTAAAGTCTTGAAGGTGACAACCTCTGGAGGTAATAGTGAAGTGGGTTCATGAGAAATCATGACAAATATGTAAGACCAGAAAGTGCAAATCCTAACTTGATCATGGGCTGTCCCTCACCATCATTGGCCAATAGACTCACAGTTTCCCTGTCTGACAATTCGGGGAAACAATGGGAGATCAAGACACTAAAGGACATTTTTAATGGCGTGAGAAAGAGATCATGGCAGACCCATAAAACCTACTAAATCTGGGTTCCATCACAGGGAAATGCCACAATAATTAAAGGGAAGTGTTAAATTCCAAATGGTGTTGGAGTCAGACTTCTAATCCTTGGGTTTCTAGGGTTTGGTTGCCAACTAAGGTATTAAGTTAGTCAATCTACAGGAGATCCAATTAAGATCTTGTCCCTCTCCAATAGTGACTGCCATGGTTTGAATATGAGCTGTCCCCCACAGGTGCCTATATCCCGTATCCTTAGCTGTAATGTATGGGAAGGTAGTGGCACCTTTTTGGAGGTGGAACCTTGCTGGAGGAAGGCACATCACAGGAGGTGGGCCTTTAGGTTTTGGGAGCTCAGCCCTCCTTGCAATTTGATCTGGTTCTCTCTGAACTATCCTTGACCAGCTTCTGCTGCCCGCCATGTCTTCTCTGCAGTAATGGACTATACCTCTCCTATAGCTCCTTTTCTTCTCTTAAGTTGTATTTGAGTATTTTCTCATGGCAACAGACAGAAAAGAAACTACGACAGGGACCCAAGGACAAGAGACAATAGGAATATTGGGTCTGGGTATATTCTTTCATTTTTATATTCTCCCCTCTTCTGCAGTATGGATATGGATTCAATGTTGAACAACTAAGTCATGGTTCATTTACTATAGAGGTTTAAATGGAATACGAAAGTTACTGGCAGTAACACTGGTTGCCATGCACAGAGGCAATTCTGCCATAAGAAAATACCAGACATGGAAAAGTTTGGGCTTTCCAGTGGGATAGCCCTTGTTCTCACAGCCCTCTCTCCAGTCCTGGACAGGGCCTGGAGCCAAGAGCCAGTTTCCTCCCTTGAAGTCTCCCTTAGTTAGCAGATCAAATACTGGGAGATTTAAAACATGTGTTCAATAACACGGTATTACTTTATCCCATGGAAATGTTCTGCAAATCAGGAAACCCGAACACTGATACTCACTCTGCTTATAGACAACTTGGGGTGTGCGGCCATGCCATCTGTTTCTCTGTGCTTCTCTTTCTTTCTTTCTTTTTTTTTTTTTATTTATTCAATTGTGTGTGCGCGTGTGTGGGCATGTGTATATGTATGTATGTGTGTGTGTGTGTGCGTCTATGTGTGTGTAGAACCACGGATGAATTCGGGAACCACCATGGACGCCTCCACCTCCTTCTGCCCCGGGATTCACAGCTTCCGCCCTACCAGGACCAGAAACGCAGGCCGCCCCCGCTTCCGCCTGGCGTCTATACGTGGAGTCTAGGATCCGAACTCAGGACCTTCCGCCTGCAAGGCAGAGGCTTAACCCCTGAGCCACCTCTCTAGCCCTGTGCTTCTCTTTCTTTACTTATCAAATTATTCATCACAGACACACTGAGTACTATGAGGCTGGAATCACATGGAGTCTTAATTTGAAGCGTGGGCTTTACCGCTCCTATGCTAGTAATCACAAAGAAATAGCTGGCACAGGCATAATCCCAGCACCTGGGCGGGGGAGGCAGTGGGATGATGATTTCGAGGTCAGCATGAGCTATATAGTGAGACCCTGCCTCAAAAAAGCAAAAGTCAGTTGTGGTGGCATCTACCTGTTGTCCCAGGACTCAGGAAGCAGAGGCAGAAGGATGAGTTTGACACTAGACTGATCTACAAAATGAATTCCAGGCCAGCTAGGGCCACATAATAAGATCCTAGTCTCAAAAGAAAATAAGGAGTTACTCTATCCAGGCATGGTGGTGCATGAGAGAGGAGGACAGCAGCAAGCTCAAAGCCAACATGGCTTATACAGAGAGTACTGGGTTATGCTGGCCTACATGCCCTGTCTTGAAAAACATTAGGGAAGAGAAGGAAAGAGAGGGAAGGAAGGAAGGAAAGGAAGGAGGGAGAAAGGGAGGGAAAGAAGGAAGGAAGGGAAGGAGGGAGGGAGGGAGGGAGAGAGGGAGGGAGGGAGGAACACTTCTGTTTTCCATGTGAAATAATTTCTAGACAATGTTCAAAACTTATTGGCCTCTGAAGTTACACTGAGAATAGTGAGCCCTGGATAAACATGAATGTGATTAATAAGAGTTTATAATTTGTCTAACAAAATTAATAATATTTACTGGCATTCTACCAAGGCTGGGAGGGTCCATGAGCTTAGGGCTCAAGGAAAGTAGCTTGCTACTTAAAGAGAAACGTGGATCTCAGTTTTTCTTCTCTATATGACAGTTGATAATTCTTTTTAACACAATAACTTCCCTCCACTAAACAAACTGCTTGATTGTTGAGAGATTCACCCTTCATGTCTTCTCAATGTATTTCTCTACTGTTGAACTAAACACTCCTTCAGCTCCCAGAGTGCTTGTTTAATAAATGATGTTGTGAAATCCTCAAAGAAAGACTTCCAATTCCCCCACCCACCCACCTTCCCCCCCAAAGCTGAGATGAGGCTCCAGCACCCCATGGTCAGGCTCAATGAGTGCACTGCAGCTCAGGCACAAATGTGCTTTCTGTGTCACATCTGTTGTGCAAACTACAGGACTCCTGATGCTGTCTCTTCCCTTGAATATGTTCCCCTCCACTTTTCTTCAACTTGTGGGGGGGGGTACCTCATATTTTACAGCTATTTTACCTGAGTTTTATGAGCTGCTTTGAAGAAAGAATGTTGCCAGTATGCCAAAGTGCATGCAGGTACACGCAGCACACACACAAATGACAACCTGGCTTGTACAGTGGAAATAATAGCTGATGGGCTGAAACTATACAATCAAGAGTTGTTAGAAGCTGAGATCCAGTCCAACGTCATAGATGAAGCATCTGAGATTCAGAGAGGTCTCACGGTGTAGCCAAGCTCACACAACCGAGGATGGACCCACTGCAAGCAATCCAGTCCCCACGGTCTGTTTGAGGAAATCAAGTCTGGCGGTACCAGAGCTCCATCCGACTGTGCGCTGCATGGCCGCTGCGGAGAGAGCTGTGTGGCTATGGCGCAGATCACAGGGCCACCAAGACTGAAGTATTTCTCTGCTGACCTTCTCCACCAGGCCTTGGCCTTCGGGGTTTGCTGTCTATAGCTGGCAGAGGGGAGCAGAGAGGAGCAGATGTGGAAACATGTCTGAAGTCAGGACTGGCACAGGGAGCACCTGGGCACCTCAT
Source organism: Typhlomys cinereus (assembly GCA_023101885.1). NCBI lineage: Eukaryota > Metazoa > Chordata > Mammalia > Rodentia > Platacanthomyidae > Typhlomys > Typhlomys cinereus. The sequence goes on along the minus strand of JALPQD010000307.1, from coordinate 1,820,400 downwards.
TTCTGTCCACATTCCGGTGGTCAGCACTGGTCACAGGAAGAGCTGGGACGTGTCCCCTTGGAGGTCCAAGCCAGCCCTGCGGTGTGGAGAGGGGCCAGGCTGCTGAATGGAGAGTCAGCTGTCCCTACCCCCGGCGCGGGCACCTGTTTGCTGTCTGTGATGCAGTGGCCCCATCCCTGAGCCCACAATGTCTATGGACGGACCCTACCTCTTTTGTTTGTTTGTTTTGTTTTAGTGTTCTTCATTTTAATTAAAGTGACAAGAATACTTCATATAGACAACGTTTTATTTTAATCTGTTCCAATGTGACATTACTGGGCCTTTAAGACAGGCCCATCACTTGTTGGCCTAGGAGGAGGCAGCATCATCACTTCCTTGTGCTCAGTAATAAAATCTCCAAGCAGAAAGTCAGAGGTTACTGCTGTTTAATATTCTCCAGACTCTACAAAGTGTGAGCATAATAATGGCCAAGTGTTTAACTAGGAAAGCATCAACACAGAAGCATCCACCTGTCCCCCGCTCCCAGGAAAGCCGAGAAAGCCACACTCGGAATGAGTGAAGCCTGAGGCAGGTGCCCAGGGAAAGACAGAGGGACCCATGACGTCACCAAGAGAGCAGCCGCTTTAGCCCCAAGTTCTTTGACTCTCTGGTCTCATCTGCAGGAAGCCTGTGTGCTTCTGACCTTTGAGATGCAAGACATCATCCCAGACATAGGACACTTTGCTACCTCACACCCCTTCCTTTATTTGGGGCAACGGCATCTCTGCCCAATCTGAACTCAACTGTGTGACCATATGGCCTTGTTTTTTATCCACAATGATAGATACAAGGAGAGATTGTGACAGGTCAGAACGGTTGGAGTCTTCCAGATGAAATGGAAATGGTGAACAAACAAACAAAAATCTTTTCCCCAAAGAACAAATCAACCAACCTTGGCTATTGTCTGTCTGTCTGTCTTTTGTCTTTTTGTGTATTATAGACTCACAGACTCACAAAGTTAGAAGGACCAATGCCCATCACCCAATTTCTCCAAATGACCTCATGTGACCTTACAGTGTCAGCACCTGGAAGTAACACGCAGCATAACCAACTAGGCCACTGTCCTCATTCGGAGTTCACCAGTCCTCCCTGCGCTTGTTTAGTACTCGTGGCATTTCATCTGCTGCAGAAAATCACAACCCCCTCCCGCCCAGTCAAGACATGGAAGGGTCCACCAGCACAATGAAGTTCCCCTGCTCCCCCTTTGGCATCACACATTCCCACCTTCCAAGATGGCTTGGCTACTGCTCTTCATCTTTTCTCATTGGCTGTTTCCACTCAGCCTCACCCCTGTGAGCCAGCCCTTGGGGTGCTGCATGTAGCAATAGCTCCTCCTTTCCTTGCTGAGCAGAGTTGTCCTTTGTGGATGCACCACAGCTGTCAGCCTCTTGCCTGCTGAAGGACATTTGGGTCGTTTCCAAGTAAACGAACATTTTTAAGAAACAAAACTTTTATACGAACAGAATTTCATTTGTCTGGTGTAAATGCTCGGGAGGGTCCCCACTGGATTGTACGACAAGTATGCACGAGTCATAGTAAGATGTTGCAAGCTGATCTGCAGTGTCCCTACTATCTTACAGCCAGTTTCTCTGTGTACATTTAGTAATGGAGATATTTTGAATTTATTTTAAACATCTGACAATATCTTATTGTGGCTTCAGTTTGTATTTCTCCAACGATTAACAGTTTTGAATGTCTATTCATAGGTTTGTTTGCCATCTGTAATCCTTTGGGATACAGTGAGTATTCTAATCATTGGTCATCTTATTTTCATTTGGAATGTTTGTTTGTTTGGTGGTCTGGATTTTTGAGAGAGTCCTCTGTGGTTCAGGCAGATCTCAAACTTGCCACGTAGCTGCTGTTGACCTTGACTGGCCACAGACCCTGCGCAGCGCCCAGTCCCCATTCTCCTGTACTTCTAACTAACTGAACCAGCAGATTCCCACTTCTCTTTAAGCTGCTTCAGATCATGATTCCGATGTCCACTGCCAAAAATATAATACGTGCCCTCATAATTAAGCATACTTTTCCTTCATCTTTTGTTCTTTCCTTCTCTCTCTCTCTCTCTCTCTCTCTCTCTCTCCTCTTTTTCTTTGCCTCCTTTTCATTTTGTTCTTTTTAGGCAAGGTCTTATGTACCCCAGAATAGCTTTGAGCTTGATAACTAACCTGAAACCCCTCATCCTCTTAGCTCAATTCCCAAGGGCTGGGGTTACAGGCCACCCTGTTTGGCTCTTTTTGCTTTTGTAAGGTGTGGGCTGCTGTTTACACACGTTCACCAGGGTCCTCGGGGTGGCTGTCTTGGAAGGTGATGTGGAATCTGACAGGTTGGGTCTGCTGGGGAGTGGTCATTGAGGGTGCTACTGCTATGTGGACTGATGTCCTCATGTGACCCTAGCTGGTTATGAGTACGGCAATCTATGAGCTCACTTGGCCCCTGTCCAGTCCCGCTGTACCTTTCATTCATCGTGTGGTCTGAAACAAAGCAAGAACATAAGCAAGCAGGAGAATATTAGTTTCATGTTACCATGAAATTCCACAGGCAATTAGCTCATAAAGAGAAATCTCTTGCATTAAAGACTGGGCCTCTCCTTCCCTGTGGCCCGTGCTGATGAATAGTGTGTAGAAGCCAGAAATAGAGGACAGGTTCAGGGAGAGCTTCTACAATCCTCCCGGGACATGCTCCCAAGGACCTAGGAGCTTCTAGGTCCTACCTTGTAAAGATAGGCAGTTCCTTCCAATAGCACATCTCTTGGCAACCAAATCTTTGGCAGGTGGAGTTTGGGGATATTAGAAAAAAAAAAAAAAAAAAAAACACAGAGGTCCTTGATGAAAAGGAGTTTCATTAGAGCAAAGAGCCTTGTGGCTATGGGCTTGGGGGAGGGCAAGATTAGGCCTTAAGGAGGGAAAGCATAAGAATGATAGCTTAAAAGCAGGAAAAGATAACTACCATGGATGAAGTGGCAGAGGTGGAAGGAAATCTACAGAAAAGTCTATTGACAGAGGGATCTTCTGTGTGGTAGGAAGTTTTGAATCATGTGACCCAAATTGACCTAGTGAATGCACTAATAATCTGTGGGCAGGGAAATGCCAGAAGCTGCAAGGAGAGGGGCTACGTCTAACAGGGCGCTATATCTGTAATCAAACCATAGCCTCAAAGAGCAGCAATCACAGGAGAAGATAATGCAAGCTATAAAGTTATGCTCTGGATATGAAGTATCTCCACCAAATGGGCCATGTGTGGAAGGCTTGGTCCCCACCTGATGGATCCTATCCCTGAGAGCAGATTGAACCATGAGGGTTCTGAATTGGTGACTTAATCCCTGAATGGAGTTCTAATAAGACATCATTATTAGGAGGCAGTGGAAAGGAAGAGATGGGTCTAGTTGGTAGAAGTCAATAAGTCAGTCAGTCACTGGGAGCATGCACTGGAGAAATATAACCTAGTCCTCAAAGCTTTTCTCTCTGTTTCCTGGCTACCAGGAGCTCAGCAGTCTTGCTACCCCATACCCTTCTGTCATGATACTCAGCCTCACCAGAGGCCCACAAAACGTGGGGTCAGCTTACCATGGACAGACATCTCTGAAACTGTGAGCAAAAAAAAATGTTTCTTCCCTTCAAATAATTTTTCTCAGGTACTTGCCACAGTGACATAAGCCAGTACATATGATGAAACTTAAAACAGTTTTTTTTATTTTTTTATTATTATTTATTCAATTGTGCATGTATGCGTGAGTGCGCGTGTGTGTAGGTATGTATGTGTGTGTATGTGTGTAGAACCACGGACGAATTCGGGAACCACCATGGACGCCTCCACCTCCTCCTTGTTTACTCTGCCCTTGGATTCACAGGCTGCGCCCTACCAGGACCAGAAACGCAGGCCGCCCCCGCTTCCGCCCGGCATACGTGGGGTCTAGGATCCGAACTCAGGACCTTCCACCTGCAAGGCAGAGGCTTAACCCCTGAGCCACCTCTCTAGCCCCAACAGTTTTTTTTAAGATAGAGAAATGTGAAGGGACACTGTGACAAAGTTATGGGAAACTCATTACAATCTTTTGTTAAACAATTTTGCCATTTGATCAAAATGTTTTAATTTAGTAGTCTCAATTTATGAATTAACTTCAAAAGCAATCAGAAATGTCTAAAAGTTATTTACATCTAGCAGTATCTTTGAAGGCAGTTTTAAAACTTTATAAAAACCTAAATGTCAATGTCAACAAATAAGGAATTCACTAAATAAATTGTGCAGTATAAGTAGCATCTGCAAGTCAGGGCTCTATCCAAAATACTAAGTTTGAATCACTATATCATTATTTTCTTGCTGTGGAAACTTTGGTGTTGCCTACTTCTCTTGTGGTCTGGTTTTCTCACCTATAAAATGGGATTGTTAAGAAGAATCAAATCAAGAAGCTGGAGAGGTGGCTCAGGGGTTAAGCCTCTACCTTGCAGGCGGAAGGTCCTGAGTTCGGATCCTAGACCCCACGTATAGACGCCAGGCAGAAGCGGAGGCGCCTTGCACTTCTGGTCTTGGTAGGGCGGAGTCTGTGAATTCCAGGGCAGAGTAAACAAGGAGGACGTGGAAGCGGTCCATGGTGGTTCCCGAATTTGTCCGTGGTTCTACACATACACATACACACACATGCACACACGTGCACGCACACATACACACGCATACACACACATGCACACACGTGCACACACACATACACACACGTGCACACGCGTGCACACACACACATACACACGTGTGCACACACATGCACACATACATACACACGCGTACACACATACATACATGCGTGCACACACACGCGCATGCACACACACACGCATGCACACACACGCACATACACATGCACACACACATACACACGCATGCACGCACATGCATGCACACACACACACATGCACACACATACACGCACAATTGAATAAATAATAAAAATAATAAAAAAATTTTAAAAAGAAGAATCAAATCAAATGATAGATACTAAGGGGTGAGTAAGCCTCAGCAATTTTCATGATCAATATTAACAGACCATCTACACTTTACATGAAAGAAACTGGCAATCACCCCACATTGGTAGAGAATGACAGAGGGGTAATCCTCCATCTGGAACTGTGTCAGAAGTCAAGTCTACGTGTCTGCTTCTTATGCAAAAGGCAGGTGTCACAAAGAAGGGTGAAGGCAGGTGGGCAGGTGGAGCAGGAGGAAGTGTCCCTGGTATAGTCTGATGGAGGTTCTGGCCAAGCCTGGTTGTGCTTACAGAACATATTAACAGTCCTTCAGTGAAGAAGTATTCGACTGATTAAGAGACAGATTTTTTTCTTGTGTGTGTGGCGGGGGCGGGGGGTTATATCAGAGGGCACTACGTGTGCCAAGAGTGATTTTAGACAGACATCATTATCCTGGATTGCTCTACTTACATATTGCTTTGCGTTTCCCAGACTCTGCCCTCCAAGGCTGGAAGTGTAGGCCATCACCATCTCCTCCTACCTCAGAATTTTTACTTGGGACCAAAACTTAGGTCTTTTTGCTTTCCAGGGAAAGGACATCTCTTGATCCCTGAGACAGACTCCTCAGTATTCTACTGCCTTGGATTAAGTTAAGACTCCATTAGTCCCCAAGGACTTCTCAAACCACTGACTTTTATTGTTTGACATTCCTATCATATTAGGATGATGACTGTACTTTGTAAGATGGGAGTTTGATTTAGCTCTCTCTTGGTTCCTAGAGTCCACTGTTCAAGGCACAGATTTAAACATAGAAACAAACCTCAGAAGTTGTTCTGTCTTTCATACCCCCATGGACTCCTATGGCAACCTGTAAGACCTCTCCTCACAAGAAAATCTAAATATCTGGAAAAATTCTGTGAAGTAAAAATCTCATCCATAATTAAGTCATAGCTACTGCGAATGCTAGTGTTGACTGTTCCCGGAATTAAAGAAATAGGTAAACTTCACTTAGGACTTATGAGAATAAAAGTATCATGTTCCCCATAGATATTTTATCCACAGATATCAGGTTAAGAACATTAAACAAGTCTAAAACCAGACTACAAATTTAGGTTTGGGATCCAAAGTGTCCTCTCCTAATGGTTCGTGTGTGGAAGGATTGGTTCACAATTTAGAGGATCCAGCCATATCAAGGGATTGGGTCACGAGAGCACATATTAGCAAAGTCAAGCCAACACTTATCCCCCTGAGACTCTTCCCAGAAGACCAGTGCCTTGTTCCAAACCACTTCCTGCTGTGTGTCTGGAATGTTAAGGACCTAGATTTGGATAGAACAGTGGCCAAGTGAAATTATTCTGGAGCAAAACTGAATATGGAGAGTTGATGAGACAGCTCACAGTCAGCAACACACTCACTGTGCAGCATGGGGACCTGAGTTCATCCCCAGCATGCTTGGCACGATGGTGCAGGCTGGTAATCCCAGTGAGTTGTGGTGGTGGTCATACAAAAGTGGGGGGGGGTGGAGACAAAGACAGGAGGATCCTTGGGACTCCCAAGTCAGCCAGCATAGCTTAATCAACAAGCCCCAGGTCCCATCTGTAAACACCAGCCATGATCTCTGGCCTCCACATGCTCAGACACTTGCATTGCACCCCCCACACCCGCCTGGAAAATTTTAGAGTTAAACCACTTGGCTTTCCCTTAGAGTTTTACCCACTAACCAAAATTATAATTAAATCTTTCCAAGATCTAGTAGGATCAATCTAAAGTATTTGTAGGTCAAATTTATTTAGTAAAATATTTAACTACTTAAGAAAGCTTCTTTGGGCTGCAGAGGGTTTTTTTTTTCTGATTTTGATGTGTGTGTGTGTGTGTGTGTGTGTGTGTGTGTGTGTGTGTGTGTGCATGAATCTCATACTTTACAAAGCCTTGAGGTCTGTGCCAAAATTCTTGAAATGCATTCGAGACAGTCTGCTTGCGAAAGCTCTTTAAAAACGCATCAGTGGTAGAAAGATTATCATTAGGGCGTTCATTTTTGTTGCTACAAAGCCAACTAGAAAGCTCCCAATAAAAGGTCTCTCAGGACAAAACTATGTTTTTGGTTCCTTATTAATTATACAGCCCAGTTCTTCACACAGTATAATGTCCCATTCCAGCAGTCTAATGTTCTTATAAAATCTGGTGTATGTGAAGGTAGCTCAATTAAAAGAGGAATGTTCCAGAGCTTTCTTTCCATGCCAGTTCCTTGAGGTTTGTCTCAGACTCTAACCTCTTGGTCAGTCTATCAATCACATAGTTCATGAACGTGTTTTGAAGATAATTTTCTCTGTCGACAACTGTTCTAAACTTAGCTCTATTTTCTTACTCTGTGTATTATTATTATTATTCATCTCTGGTCTTTGGTGCCATATGAACCCAGAGAACTACCACTCCCACAATAAACAAACTAGATTTAATGTCTTTGATATATTTGCCATGATGAAAGCATATTCTTCCAAAGAACATGGTTTTGACTTTGCACTTTTAAAACAGTGACCCTCCCTTTATTTCATTAAGGAGTTTTTGATCACTTCTTTGGGCTGGGCTTGCATCATGAATCGGTGTCACCTGTGAGTCACTTTACCTTGATTTTCTGAGATGCAGCCCCCCCACACACACACACAAAATGCTGGCGATTGGACCAGGTTTTCACGAATGCTGGGCAGATGCTCTACCACAGAGCTGTATCCCCAATCCTGGGACGACTTCTTAGTCCCCATATCTCTTATCTAGTATAAGGAAGGAAAGAAAGTATGATCTCATGTTTGATTTTTTCTTAATGTACTTTTCCATTCATGACATGTTCTAAGAAGGTGTGTTATTCAGCATTACATCAGTGTGGTAAAGCACCAAGGAAATCAACTTAAGGGAGAAAAGATTTATTTTGACTCATGGTTTGCTTACTTACATATGTTTCAAGGTAAAGTCTCATTCTGTAGCTCAGGCTGACCTGGAATTCTCTATGAAGACCAGGATAGCTTCAAATGCTTCCTACCTCTGCCTCCCACATACTGGGATTACAGGGTCGCACCTAGTTTTAGAGGTTTCAGCCCATATCCCTTGGCTCCACAGTGAAGCAAAACATCATGGTGAGACGCATGTGGGGAGGCAAGGTACCCTCATGGAGGCTGGGAGGCAGAGAAAGAACAGGAAGGGAGGGGGCAGCGTTCACGGTGGTGGGGAGGGGCTGTAATCCCAGCATTCAGCACCACTGAAGGACTGTGTAGTTCAGGCTGATCTGTCTCAAAAAAAAAAAATGTGTATACGGAGGAAATTAAAACACTTCAGTAGGTAAAGTGCTTGCTCATAAAATGGGCAACCTGAGATCAATCCATAGAAGTCACATAGTAGAAGAAGAAAAATCAACTTCCAAAAGTTGTCCTTTGATCTCCACTTATGGACTGTGGCCTCTCTGTCTGTCTCTGTTTCTCTCTCTCTCTCTCTCTCTTTCTCTCTCTTTCTCTCTCTCTCTTTCTCTCTCTCTCTCTCTCTCTCAAGTAAATACATAAATTTATTTTTTGCATGTATAAGTATGGGTGTGTATACAAGTGTGTGTGGGCGAGTGCACGTGGGTGTAGAAGTGGACACTTGAATGTGTGTCTGTGGAGGCCCAAGGGTGACTTTGGGAATCATCCTGGATTGCTTTGCTTCCTTATTGCTTTGCTCTGGAGTTTCTAAGACTCCACCTCTCAGGACCGGAAGTTCCACCATTTCCACCCAACGTTTTAAAGTGGGTTCTGGGATCTGAACTCAGATCCTTTTGTTTTTGAGACAAAGGCTTAATCCCTGAGCCATCTCTCCACTCCAGAATTAATAAAAACCTTAAATCAGAAGGGAAATGTGTGGATAAGACATCTTTCGATAGCCCAGTCTTAGCGATCTACTTCTTCCAACTAGGTATTACAATTTCCACTACCTCTCAATGATCTATTCAGTTTAACGGAATTATCCTTTGATAAGATTAGAGCATTCAGACTCCAAAAGCTGAATCTATGAACACTACTGCACTGGAAACCAAGTCTTCACCACAGAAGGCTTTGGGAGACATTTCAGAGCCAAACCATAATGGAAGCCATGGGCTGCTTGCTGGGGGTGGGAGCGTGAGAGAAACAGGAGCCCTAGACCAGAGCATGTTTCCATTCACATTTGCCAGGGTCTTGCAGGAAGCATTAGACTCTTGTGAAGGGCTTATTTGGATAGTTTAATAAATGGGGTACTTTCAGAAGTGCAGACTCAAAGACATCCAAAGCTGGTGGAGACAAGCAACTTCAGGAAGGCTAGGCCTGTAGAGCAGGAAGGCACTATGTTGTCACAGCTATGGAAGAGAAGACACTGGAAAGTCCGGTGACAGAAAGAAATACAGTCACTGCAAAAATCCATGCCCTGACAGGGAGCCAAGAGGAATAAATAGGACATTTGCCTTCTTTCCTGACCTTTAACCTCTCTACAACATCTGTCCACCAAGCCCAGCTTGGAAGCCAGAGGACAAGGAAAGTTGTGGGTGCAACCGGCCTAACACAGGTAGACAAAGGATGGAGAATGGATGCAAGCAGATAGTAACCAACCCAGTCAACATTTGGAAATATGGAAAATATTCCGCTTGTGTCACAAAGCAAATCGCTTTGTGCTTGAAAGCATCCACCAGGCTTCTTAGGCCCCGTGTGCTTACCCTTCCTATGTTCTGCTCTGTGTCCCGGGAAGCTGAGCTTCATAAGCCACGCCGCAATCCCCTGACATTGTACTGAGTTCTGCTTAGCCATTGGTAGACCCTGTGTGGGAGACAGGAGGGGAAGAGAGGAAGGACAGATGTGTTACCCAGTCTCTCCCCATTTCCGGGTTCCTGCAAGCAGGCTGTCTTCTGTCAGACTGCCTTTTCCACTTTTTCCTCAGGATTCCAGTGACCCTTTCCCATCTAGGCTTGGAGTACTGCAAAGTCCTTGTGGTTTCCTACACCTTACCCACAAGCGTAAATAGACCTGCTTGTTACCCAGTTTGAATATGCCAGGACCCTGATAGACATATTATTCCCCCAACAAATGTTTACAGAGTCACTATACACAGAAGAATAAAATGATAAGCTGGAAAAGTAATGCCATTCAGGTTGTCTTGAAAATGGAGACAGTTGTGGGGATACTGCACTACCTCTATGTATGGGGTACAGAGGCCATGACAGACACAGGCAAAAGGCACACAGTCTGGGACCCCAGGGAGACTTATGGGTTTCTTGGAGGAAGTGGTGTCAGACAAATTTAGATGAAGGGAGATAAACAGATGAAGGATATCTAGGACCAATTAGATTGTAGTGAGGGATTATACTGGAAGGCTGGTCTGGGCCAGGTGGTGGGAAATCTTGTCCTGGGGAGAGAGTCCTTTCCTTCCATTTGTTTAGTGTTCCTACCAAGGGAAAAATAATAACATGGACAGGGTCCACGGCCCCTATTCTTTTAACTCTTAATTCAGTTCTGCTACCAGCAGCTTGACACTCCTTGGCTTAAATCCTATCTTGAAAATCATTCTAGAGCCTGCACGCGCATGCACACACACACACACTTTGAGGTCTTTAACCTGCAAAGAGATAAGCTAGCCTCTATACATGAGTCATGGAGGAGATCTACAGGTGAACATTCCCAAATGCATTTTATAAACCCTGGCAGCCAAAGTCCTTTATCTCTGATAATAATATTTAACCCTGGTGGTGCTTTTGCATTACCAGGAAGAGTGAGAAGAATGAGAAAGAGCACTTCATTAATTTACAAGATTTGCGTTCACATTAATTTGGGCAGGTGAGCACTTTTTGATTCCATTTGATCACATTCTATATGCAGTCAGGTGTTGAGAGGTGCCTGTGTTTCCTCCTAAAAACAAATTGCAGGTGATTTTTTTCCCTTTCTTTTTCTTTTTTCATTATTATTATTAGTAGTAGTAGTTGTTGTTGTTGTAGTAGTAGTAGTAGCAGCAGCAGCAGCAGCAACTGCAATTTCAGACAGGGGTCTCATGTATCTCAGGCAGTTCTCCAATATCATTTCGGATGACCTTGAACTTCTCATCCTCCTGCCTTCACCTCCTAAGTGTTGGGATTACAGCCCCTTCTTCCCCCCCCCCCCCCCCCACAGCAACATGCCTAGTTTATGTGATTATGGAGACTGAATCCAGAGTTTCATGCATGCTGGGCAAACATTCCACCAATAGGTTTAACTCTAGCCTTTTTTCTTTTCTTTTCGACGTTGAGACAGAGTCTGACTTTGTAGCCCAGGCTGATCAGAAATTCACCGTGTAGTCTAAGTCTAGCCTTGGCCTCACATTTGGGACGATCCTCTGCTTTGCCACCGCAGCTGTGGGCTCAGCAGGTGGCTTCGTTGCTAGGTAAAGTCAAGAAAGACCCTGCTGTCCACCTTGCCCAGGTTCTTCCTTGACCTTTCCTTGGCGTCGGATGCACTCGACTGAAGCTTCCATTAATTAAAATCTCAGTCATGAACCGCACTCAGCGGTTCTATCGTCCCATCACCTGGAGTGCGCGTCACTGCCTGCTTCGAGGCGGGAAGAGTTAAATGAAAGTATAGGCAAGGGATCCTCGGCTCTCTCGGTGACCGGCCGGTGGGTGCCCTACGCCCTCCGGGAACTCAGAGGCTGCCAGGCAGCGGCCACCGCGTGATCGGGGGTGGGGCCGACTCGCAGCGAAAGCCAGCTACACCCCCAAGTGGCCCCACAGTCCGCTGGCCTCTAAGAAAGCCCCTCCCCGCGGGTGGAGACAGCGCCCAGGAGTCGCCGCCCCGGCCCCGCCACCCGGCCAGTACCCCGAGCCCGTCGCCGCCCCGCCGAGTTCCCGAGCGGCCACGGCGCGGGGCATGCGGCTCTGAGGGCCATGGACGGCTACCGGGGCTTCCTGGGGCTGCTGCTGTCGGCGCTGCTCGTCGGCTTCCTGACGGTGGTCTTCACGCTCATCTGGGTCCTGCACTACAGAGAGGGGCTCGGCTGGGACGGGGGCGCGCTCGAGTTCAACTGGCACCCGGTGCTCGCCGTGACGGGCTTCGTCTTCATCCAGGGCATCGGTACGGAGCCGCTGGCAGGGGCTGCGAGGAGGAAGGAGGGGGGCGCGGGCCGGGAGCGAACCGCCTTTCGGGTACAGGGCGCTGGGACGGGGTGCGCGGAGGCGACGACTGCGGGGTTCCTCGTGGCGGTTAGCGAGGCGCGCAACCCGCGCTAGGAGGGGAGGTGGGGGGGACTCGGTGCACCTGGGGACACCGGCACTTCGAAGCTTCCGAAGTTTCCCCCACGGCTCCTCCACTTAACCCCAAAGTCGTTTCTTGAACGGAGCCTGCGCGAAGAGGGGCGCAGAGCCCCTGCAGACGCGAGGCCTGCCTAGGAACTTGCTTCCGAGCAGTGGAGCCAGAGGGGATGGCGGGAGCTGTCCGCTGGAGCAGCGTCCTCAGCCCCGGGCTCGGTGAGCGAGCCGGGGACACCGGAGCCCCCTCGGGAGCCTCCTCGATCGCGGACCTCCGCAGAACCCGGGGCGTCAGACGATCTGGAGCGCTACTTGGTCAAGTGGCACAAGTTCCCTTGCAAGACTTCCTATGGGGCCGCGGGCCCGAGTTGCGATCGGCCTGCCGGGAGGACCCGCCTCGCGCGGGGCGCCGTGGGGCCCGCGGCGAGCCCCGGGGGGCTGGCAGGCTCCCGGGAGGCCCGCGCGGGCCAGTGCGTCTCGCGGCTTGTGTGATGGCGGTGCGATGCCTCTCCGCGAGCCCTGGCAGTTTCCTGCCGCCCTGGCGAGCTTAGAGGAGTCTCAAGTTGGTGGCACAAACACCATTTCACTTTCCCCAAAGGCGATGGCCTTGAAATACGTTTAGAAAAGGGAAGCGCCATCCTGGGGTTAGAGCGCAGAATAATAATCCGGAGGAATGGCCAAGTTCTGAAAGAGATGCCAACGACCCCGGACCTTTCAGTTTCTTAGCCTCTGAACCATCTGTTCTTCACCCATATTTAACTCTGTGCAAACAAATCAACAAACACAAACACACTTACTTCATTCCTTAAAAAATGTGTTTATATTTCTTTTCCTGTTTTCAATTTGTGCTGAAGGGTCAAGGCAGCCAACAGTCTCCCACTGTGGAATGAGGGTGGAAACGATTACTAAGGCTCAGCCTTAAGAGACTTCCTCGGTATGAGATGGGCATCAGTGGGTAGCGCCAAGTGTCTTCCTTGCGCAATTCCCAGCTATTTGGCCACTACACTGCAATGAGAAGCCATATACTCAAGTTCCCAGGTTCCAGATACCAAAAGAGGCCAGGTGGAGTCCTCAGTTGGCCAGAGCAGTTGGCACTTTCTCTTCCAGAGCAGCTCCTTGTATCAAGAAACCCGCCACACATTTGACCTATGTTCTATAATTGAGGATGAGGAAAACGCAGGTCATGGGCAATGTAGCCTGACTCACCCCAGAGGAGGCAAAGTCAGGAAAGGGCCAGCATTTATTGAGTGTCTTCTGTGTGCCTATTAGGTGTGTTGCTATGGAGGAGTTATTATTATGGAAGAATTAACTTCTGCTTGGAAGTATGTGTGCTTTCAGAGGCCTTATTTTCAAGGATCATCTTATGCTTTTATGATAGTATGTTTTCAGCAAAGAGAAGTCAAAAACTCTCTAAAATACACTTTGAAACTTTTCATTTATGTTAGAGCCCATTAAACAGTTTTTCTAAGAAGTTTTCTGTTTCTTCTAAACTTTGGGCTATTTATCTATTTATACTTACTCTGGGATGAAAATGTATATATAATTTTGGAAATTTTTTAAAATTTTATTTATTTATTTATTATTTATTCAATTGCGCGTGTGTGTGTGTGTGCATGCGCGTGTGTATGTAGAACCACAGACGAATTCGAGAACCACCATGGACCACCTCCACCTCCTCCTTGTTTACTCTGCCCCGGGATTCACAGGCTCTGCCCTACCAGGACCAGAAACGCAGGCTGCGCCCCTCCCCCTTTCGCCCGTCCTCTATATGTGGGGTCTAGGATCCGAACTCAGGACCTTCCACCTGTAAGGCAGAGGCTTAATCCCTGAGCCACCTCTCCAGCCCCATAATTTTGGAAATTTTCATCTGTAGTTCTGATTCAGAACTTGTTTCTTGTTCCAGTCTTTGTCTTGTCAATGTTACACATGCTGTTTCCAAGGATCCTAGATTTACAAAGCATTTTGATCACACAATACACCTGATTAACATCAACATGAGGTTTTTTTAATACACTAGAAAGAACATGTGTATATTTTTCTCCAGTTTTTTCTTTTTTTAACATCTTGGTCCACTGGGTCTCTTTAACCTGAAAAGCAGAAGTCCTCAGTGGAAGGAAGAGTAAATACAGAGATACTCCTTTGTTTAGAATGGGGTTGAATCCATAAGTCCACCATAAGTTGAAAATAGTACAGGTTGAAAAGGTACTTCACGCCCCTAATCTAGGGAACATGGTGGTGTAGCCTCATACCCTTCTGGTAGAGTGGTCTACTGGGGTTTGTGGCTCCTTGAATGGTCCAGATCAAAATCCAGCAGATTAAATCAAAATTTGATTTACAGCTTGTACTGGATGCATACGTCTTCCATGCCTTTATAAAGTCAGGAAACTGTTAATTCAAACCACCCTAAGTCAGAGAAATCTGTAGTTGACTTCATGGGCTGTGAGGGAACACATGTGACAGACTAGCTATGTAGTCACAGAGTGTTTTATTGTGTGAAATTGCTTCAGGGAGGGAAATTGTAGGCTATGAGACATCAGATTTCTACAATGATTATGGTAAGATACAGTTATTTGGAATACACAAATATTTGGAGATGAGGAAGGGAAAACGGATGCAGTTACTACTCTAAACTGGAGATGCTGTGCATATGCTGTAAGCATAGTAAGCAATGTTTGCAAGTATGTTAAGAACAAGCATTAATCCTTTGAAACATTTATGAAGTGAACCGAAGAAAGAAGCTACAAAGTACATCTTTGTCTTCCTTTCCCCAACAGAAATCAAACATATTTTAGGAAATGCATGTGCTCTTCAAGTGTAACAGACTATAGGAAACCTAAAACAAAAATCAAGGTGTTTTTGAGTGGGGACTTTGCCGTGTAGCTCAGACTGGCCTTAAACACATGTGCTCAAAGGGATCTTCTTGTCTCAGCAACCAGAGTAGCTGGGCCTACAGGTGTACATCACTCTATCTAAGGAACAAAATCATAGACTAGTGGGAAATCTAGCTAGCAGGCTGGCATGAATGAGGAAGCGTTTAGAAGAGGTTTTGTGCTTCGTTACAAGGAATGATTCCCATGAAATAAGTATACTGTCAGGAAATCAGAGAATCGACCATTGTAAAGAGGGCCACAGAAAAGACCAAAATGAACAAATGCTCTCAAAGTGGCAGCTGACCTTTTAAAAGGTTCAACACACTAGAGTGCGTTCTTTAGCCAAAGGTAGAAAATTCAGGGTGTCTGCATTAGTGAAAGAGGCCTTGGCAATTCTACACGCCTTTCTTTCCCACATGTAGAGTTCCTTTTGTGATAGAAACTGGAGGAAGAGAAATTAAATAGCTTAATGATCTCAGGTTGATTTTGTAAAGGAATTTAGCTACATTTAAGTAGCATTCAAAAGATAACAGAAATTAAGAGCAATGCTTAAAAGGCAGTTGGGATATCTTATTAATGTAGATAAAAGAAACCAAATTCCAGGATCTCTCCTACATATTTGAAAAAGGCTCTTGGATTAAAACCTGGCAAGGAAGATAATGGAGAAATTTCCTAAATTCCTCCTCCAAAAGGAACCATGGAAAGAAGCAAGTTTGAGAATAAGACCCGTCAACCTCAATGAAGTGTGGTTTTTGCACAGCATCCTGGGACATTTCAAAGCCATTCAAAAAATACTTTGTTACAAATAAATGCAGGAAAATCTCTTTAGCTGACAGAACTGTTTTAAATAGGATTATTTTGTTCACTGCTATATCTCTAGGGCCTAGAAACAAATGGCAGGACAATAATTCGTTAAGTTCTTTTCTTTCTTTTTCTCTACTGAATTGCATTCTGTTAACCTTACCCACTGATCTCTTTTTCTTTCTTTCTTTCTTTCTTTCTTTCTTTCTTTCTTTCTTTCTTTCTTTCTTTCTTTCTTTCTTTCTTTCTTTCTTTTTTCCCTCCCCCCCCCTCTCTCTCTTTCTTCCTGTGCTGGGATCAACTCTCAGGGCTGTATATATGTTTTTCTACTTCTAGCAATAAATAACTGTAAGTGGTTGTTTCTGTTCCATAATTAAATTGTTATTAAAAAAATGTAATTTTAGGGGCTGAGAGGTGGCTCAGTGGTTAAAGCCTTTGTTTCCCAAGAAAAAGGACCTGAGTTTACATCCCCAGATAACACATAAAAATGCCAGACAGAAATGGTGGCAGCCTATAATTCTGTTCTTGAAAACAATGGAGCCTGGGAAATCCCAGAACAAAGCAATAAGGAGGTAGAGCAATCCAGGATGATTCCTGAAGTCACCCTTGGGCCTCCACAGACACACACACACACACACACACACACTGACAATCCAGTTTTCCAGCCCCTGGTTTATAACGATAATGACAGCATCCATGTAAAAGTGCCATCCAGTCCCCTGTGGAGCAGTCTAGAAGCACTGCTTAGTCACTCTCAGGGAGAATGGGTGTGGCAAGTGATGGAAAGGTGTCTGTTCCCAAACTTATGCTCAGCAGCCTGTGCTTGCCTTTGTGTGCCTCCTCCTCCTCTGCTTGATTCACAGCCACAGTTCACACCAGTTCTCTTTCTTCTTCTCACGAAGCTTCCCACTCCTGGCTAATTTCCAACATTTTACACGGTGGTCATCCTTTAAGAACTTACACTCTTGACTCCGCATCCTTTCCGGCCGCTGGCTCACTTTTCTGCTCACCCTTGCGTTGATTGTGAAATTTGTTTCAATACCTGCAGTCTCCGCCGTCTTTGTTCTAGTCTCTCTTAAACCGTCTCCAGCCACACTTTCCATCCTCTGCTGCATAAATTATTCTTACTTTACTGACTGAAGGTTTCCACATCGCTAATATTGGTGGTCAATTTTCTGTCTTCATACGGCTTGACTGGAAGCTAGTATGTGACCTCTCCTTTTGGGGACAGCTTCTTTGCTTAGTGTGTTGTCTCTTGATTCTTCTCTCTTCCCTGGTCACCCCTTCTTGGTCTCCTTAGCATGTGCCTTTGCACTCCCTGATTGTTTAGGGTACCCAAAGCTCAGTCCTCATGCGTTCCATCAGCTCTGCAGATGGTAACCCCACCTTTCTAGATGTTCCAAACTGTGCGGTTCCTCTCTTCCACTTAATCCTTCTTGCACATTCAGATGCAGTATGATACCAATTCTGACCATTGCTTTAATTATGACTTTATTATCTGCCTTTTTCTAGAGAGTAGACTCCCCAAGGGGATTTTTGTCTGTTTTCTCCACTGCTATCTTCAGCTTTACTTAACACAGAGTAGGAGGTAGTCAGTGAATGTTTCCTGAGTTAAAGTTTTCTCAATCTTATAAACCAGAAGTCATGCTTGTAGGGTTTTGGTGTTCAGAGTAAATAACAAAGTGGATTCGGTATGTTGTTTGCTAAGATTCATCCTGGTTCTGTTATAGTAAGATTTGTGAGAAAATGCAGAAGTTTGTTGGCAAAGGACACTAACCTGAGATGACCTTAAAAAATACAAAATTTATTAGAACAGAGGGCCTCCTGGCCTTAGGGAATATGTTTTGGTCTTAAGGCAGGAGAGAATTAAAACAGGAATAATAGCTTGAAGTAGAAGATATAACTGCCATGGTTATTATTGTGGGGGGGGGGGTTCTGAAGCCTTTTGAGAAATTTCTCCAAAGCCTTGGAATTCACAGACAAAGGAAATGGGCTGGGGAAATTGCCCAAGGGAAAAGTCTTTGCCTTCAAAGCAAAAAGACCTGAGTTCTGATCCTCAGATACAATGTAAAAATGGAAATAATGGTGGTCTGCAATTCTGCTCCTGGAAGGTGGAGCCTGAGAAATCCCAGAGCAAAGCAATAAGGAGATAGACTATAATCCAGGATGATTCCTGATGTCACTCTTGGGTTTCCATGTAAATAAATAAATAAACAAACAAACAAACAAATAAAAAAATAAACAAATGGAATTTCTAACTTTATAGAGTGTGGCGGGAAGTTTTACATGATGTGATATAGTTTGGGTTGTCTACTTACCAGGAGTACATAAGGTATTGATAAATAATGGCTATCATTCAGATTGTCTAGGGCCTGGGCAATGAGGAAGAAGGCTGGGCTTGCTTGCAGCTACAAGTGGGAGATAAAGAAAGAAGCTGCAGGGGAAAGGCCTGAGTTCTGGAAGAGGCAGCTAGAGGTTCTATTATGTAGCAGTTTCAACAGTTTCAATCTGACATTCAGATAAGAGAGAGACTACTAGGCTTCTACAGTGGAAACCAGACTACTGTGGAGGACAAAGGGTAGGAACCCAAGCTTGCTGGCTATGTAAGGCACTCAACAGGCATCCTGGAAGCAGTAGTCACATAGATTTACAGAGGACAACTTGGATACCAGGAGATGACATTCATATGGGGAGGAGGAGAGGAGAAGGATTTAAAATCTCCACTACCCACAGGAGCCAATGTCTCTTATGATGCTGTATAGGTCTAGGGACATGCAGTGGGTTGAACAGTGACCTATAAAAAGATAAATCCAAGTATTGTCCCTAGATACCTTAGTATGTGATTTTATTGGGACTTAGGGTCTTTGCAGATGTAATTTAGGTCCTCAAGCGAAGATAATCCTTGATTGGGGTTGGGATGTACATCCAGTACCTGGTGCCCCTACTGAGAAAGAGAAAAGAAAGAAATGGAAGACACAAACACATACCTAACAAAAAGCCTGTGGGAGGACCGAGCAGAGCTTGGAGCACTCATGCGGGGAGCACCACGGATTACCAACTGCCACAAGATGCTAAGAATGAAAGCAACATGCTCTCTCAGCCTCCCGAGGAATCAACATGGCCAACGTCTGGATTCCAAACTTCTGGTCTGTAGATCTGAGAAAATACATTTTGGTCCTTCAGTGTCACTGAGGTCATGGTAATTTGTCATGGCAGCCTTAGAAAATGAACATAGGATAGGACAGTTACCATCACACTCTGAAAAAGCCCAAAGGATTGCCATTCTTCTCGTGGTTTGTTCATTGTTCCACCAAAAACTGACAGGATTTACCAACCAAGGGTGATTTTCAAAGTTCAGATCCCTCCTGCCTGTATCTTTTGAATCTTGGGACCTCCGGTATGTGCCACAAAGCTGGGTTTGTGGCAGATTTTTATTGCAAACAGTATTTGCCTAATAACATTAGTAACAATGTTATTGCTCATGCCATAGAACTGGGATACACTTCACTGAAGGGTGGGAGCTGAAGGGAACTGTCCTGCCAGGGGACCCTCTTTTTAGCAGCAATAGAACACGGCCATGTGCAGATACCAGGCCAAGGCTGCCAGATTCTTCCAATTTCCCTAAAGAATCCAGATATTTACAAGTCGCTTCACGGAAATTAAGCCAACAAAGCAAAACAGCTCCCCTCCCCCAGTAATTCTAATCAAACAAAACACATCTGTGGCCCAAATTGCACTTAGTACCTTCCAGATTCCTTCTGCTAAGCTTTCTGTCTTGATCTTGTAGGGTTCTAAATTGTTCTTGAAAAGGTAGGTCAGCTTTTCTTTCAAGAGCTGTAGGTCAGAAATGTTGGTTTTAATTTTTTCTTCACATGGAAATTTTCTTCATAGGTCCAAGTGGGCTTTCAAATGATGGCTTACTTTGCCTGTATTTTCCTAGGCTTATTCTTTTATCCACCCATCCAGTCTCTTCATATATTATCCTATTCAGTTGATTAGCATGTATTTATCTGTTTGCTTTTTGAGACAGGGTCTCACTTTGTGGATCCAACTGGCCTTGAACTTGCAGTGATCCTTTTACCTCTACCGCCTCAGAGTTGAGGGAATGTCATAGTTAGGCACAGGTATCAACTTGACAGTTGGGGGTTTGAGCGCTGGGCTCATTTGTAGAGAATCAGTGGTCGAGTTAGGCCCAAAGCAGACCTGCAGGAGATTGTCTAGCTGATGGGGAAGGCCCAGACCATGGTGGGTGAGATTAGGCACTGGAATAAAATACAGACATCTGGTTGACAGAGTTGGCATCCTTTTGTACACTTGACCAGACATGCTAGTCTGGCAAGTAAGAATCATACTTCTTTCAGCCATTATGTAAATATGGTGTAGCCAGTTCCCTCAGCTTGGTGTTGGTGCATGCTCTCTTGTAACCGGGCTATCAGTAAGCAAATAAACCCCTTGTTCCCTCAAGCCGTTTGATGGTCATTTATCAGCAGCCATGCAAGCGAACTGCAACAGGGAACAACTGTTGTATGTCACCATGCTCAGTTTGTATATAGTTATTAAACACTTACTGTATGCCAAACACTGTAAAACAAATGAGCAATGGTTTGGGATACAGATAGTGGAAGAATGCTTGCCTAGCATGTCCTGCATTCCATCCCTAGCACTGGAAGGAGGGAAAGAGAGAGAGAGAGACAGAGAGACAGAGAGAGAGAGAGAGAGAGAGGAAAAGGGAGAGAGAGAGAGAAAGAGAGCCAAGATGTCAAGCCAAATCTTCCCATGTATTTAGTCTTCATTTGGCTCTCTGAAGGTTTTCAGTTTCCTGATGCATATGTGTGTTTCAGAGTCTCCACTGTCTCTTAAGCCATGACAGTCATGCAGAGATGGCTGTCTGATTTTGACTTAAGCTGAGGTCCTCTGAATAGGATTGGGTAAATCTGTGGGTGTGCAGGGAAATGAGTTATAAAGATGGATAATCCTGTTCTGAACATTCTGTCAAGGAGGGAAAATCATACTTTAGTCAAAAAGGAGAATTTACAAGTGTTTCAAAATTCCAGTATACTTCAAGCTCAATAACTTACTTTTAAATTCACTTAAAGCTGTTAAGTAGGCCCAAGAACAGAATGCTTTTCAGTGATTTGAAAGTAGCATCTGATCTTCCATAAGCTAGTACTTGTGTCGATGGTACAATTTTGTCTTGCGATTTTGATTTCTATAAAAATTGATAGGTATGTGAGGTAATAGACATATTAAATAGCTTGATATGACCATTTCACAATGTATATAAGAACATCATTGTATAACATAAATACATGAAATATTTAACGATATCTTTTTTTTTTTTTTTGAGTCGGGGTCTTACCATAGACCAGGCTGGCCTGGAACTCATTATATAACTGAACCTAGCTTTGAACTCACAGCAATCCTCCTGCCTCAACCTAATGAGTGCTGAGATGAGAGGTGGGAGCCACCACATCAGATGAATCTTATTCTTAAAAAGTACCTTGGAAAGGAAAATCAAGAGACTCTGCTCAGGGTCTGAGAATAGAGAATGAATTACTCGTTCTATTAAGAGTGCCACTGTGGGTCGGCTTTATGCTCAGTGTTGGGGGGTGACAGTCAACAAGACAGAAAAATCTAAAGACATAAGCAAAGATGTTAAAATGTGTGTCATGTCTGTCCAAAATCCCCTCCCCTCACTCACTCCCACTTTGACAGGCTCTTAATTTTGTGCTACCTGCTGTAAGACACTCTCATGTATGTAGACAGTTGTATCATGACATATGGGTGGAAAACTTGTCAAACCAGAGGCTACATCTTGGAGAATGATATTTTCTTACATTGCTGGGTTTTGATTCTACATCTGGAATCTAGGACATTTTCCAATATTTAAATCCAAATGTATTTTTATTTATTTACCTGAGCAGGTAGAGGACGGGACTCAAGTGTGCAGGTACCAGGTGTGTATGGAGGTCAGAGAACTATGTGGACTCCAGGAATCAAACTCAAGTTGCTAGGTTTACAAGCAGGCAGTTTTTCCCATTGAGCTATCTCACTGGCCCTGAACTCAAATAGAAATGAACATATTTTCATCTTGATTGCCCCGAGAAACATTCTATGCAAATATGAACTACTTCTCACTGTCACCCTTTTCTTTCAGATTTATCACAAACATGTGCTGCCACCAATACCTGTCCTTCAAAAGGGAATATTTTAAAGAGTATTTCTCACATGTATATGTTGGCACTTCCCTTCATTTTCTGGGGGAAATGCTCCTTCCAGTTAGAGCCTCCTAAAGAAACCCCTTGTTTCAGTAACAAATAGCCGCTTTATACAGTTACTTCTATGGGGCAAGAGACCTTTTTCTTCCTTCCCATTGAACCTCAGGCACGGTAAAGTGCTGAGCGAAAGAGCAAGAGATGTTTAAATTCTACTCTTGAGGCAATTTGTTAAAATTCATAACTGTCAAGACTAGTTTCTTGTTTAAGAAATGTGCTCTGACTTGTTACACTTGCCCATTTTCCCTGAAACTCACCATATTCCATCTATTCACATGTTGTGGAAAGCGTGTGGGCAGCTGATGAAATGCAGCCTGTGCCGCAGTCCTTTCCTCTCCAGAGAGCCTTTTGCACTTGCTCAGCTGTGCCGCAGAGCCCAAGGTGGGCCAGACAAATGCTGCAAACTCCTGAGCCTCACTCCCTCATAGCAGCAACCCACGGATTGCCGCAGGATGCCTGTCGAGAGATCAGCCTCAAGGGCAACTGGGTTTTCAGGCTCACAGAATATTTGTTTTACCTTTAAACTACAGGGAATTCTTTAACCATATGGAAAGGAATACAATAATACCCTGTCCTTACCATCCAGAGTTAATGGATGTTAATATTGGGGTTAACATAAAATAAATTTGGGCTAGAGAGATGGTTCAGGGGTTAGACTCTTCCTCACAAGCAGAAGGACTTGAGTTTGATCCCATGTAAAAATGCCAGGTGGAAATGGAAGCAGCCTGTACTTCCGGCTCTGGAAGACAGAGCCTGGGAAACCATAGAGTAAGTAAAAAGGAGATAGAACAATCCAGGATGATTCCCAGAATCAACCTTGGGTCTCCACACGCAAATGCCCTCTGATACACACACACACACACACACACACACACACACATCCCAAAAAATTTTAATCTAGAACATAGAACTGGTGAGGATCAAACATCACACAGATCCTGGAAGAAAAAGGGAGAAGACAGGCACTCTAACTTGATGAGACACTAAAGAAAAGATGGAAAAGCACCAGAGGGACCCAGGGACTCAGAAATCATGATTGTTGGGGCTGGACTAAAGCAGTTAGTACTGATGGTTGGCCATCAGTGGGAGATTAAATATGCCCTGTTCACGCTGCCACTGGAGAAGAAAAGCAGCTGTAAAACCAACATTTGCTACGTGGTGTGTGTATTGGAGGAGGGGGCGTGGAGGCTGAGGCAGGAGGATCGCTTGAGCCCAGAAGTTCAAGAACAGCTGGACAATGAGTGAGATAGATCTTGGCAAGAACAACTCACAGAACAATTTCATCAAAGTGAAAGGTTTGAGAGGCGAGTTTTGAGAAAATACTGACAATAAATAAATAAATAAATAAATAAATAAATAAATAAATAAATAAAAGTTTTGATACTCAGAAAGGAGGTAGTTTTCAGTTTTATCAAAAATTCCGCACTCCTCCGTGTTGCCTGTAGTACTAGGAGGAATATGAAGTCTTCACTGGAAACATGGCTGTCTTTGAATTTTGAGCACCATGTTCTTTCTTTTTTATTGATTTTTCTTATTCTTTGACACTTTCATACATGAATACAAGATAACTGTATGTCATTTCCTGCCCCTTGCTACCTAATCCCATCCCCTGTCCTATCCCCCTTCACACTTTCTTCCTTTTTGCATGCGTGGCCCACTGGGTTTCATCTGTAGTGGCAAATGAGTACTTATTAGCGATGACTTATCAGTGGCTAAATTATTGAATAAAGAAGCTCCCCTTCTCCTGTGTCGCATCACCCTCAATTGTCTGTCAGGGAAGTATAATGCCTTTTGAAATCTTCCCCTTTCCATGGTGAAATGTTAGTTTGCTGAATATTGACCAGGTCTTGTAGAAGTGGCATCGCTTCAGTGAGTTGAGTATAATAAACCTGTCTTGTTATCATGAGTTCAGGAGATTCTTATGCCCTGGATGGCCTTGAACTTGGAATATAGTCGAGGTTGAAATTGGACTCCTAATCCTCTTGCCCATCCTGGATCACCATGTTTTTAAAATAAACTGTAGTCCAAGCCAAACTTGCAATGGCTAGTGGAGGCTGCTAACTGTGAACTCCTGAGCCTACTTCGGCCTCCTGGGAACTGGGATTACATGTGTCTACCATCATGCTGGGCTCACAAGCAAATTTATATGGAAGAACAACATACAGAAAAGTCGCTAACTCACAATGCATTTCTATGACATGAGCACACTGAGTATCAAGACTCCTCTCTACTCCTTTCAGTCATGAGAGCCAGTCTGAATCTCACCACTAGAGATTAGTTTTGCTTTGGGAAATTTCCGATATATAGTGCGATCTAGGTTACAGTGAAAAACTAGATGCTTTATTAATCACAATTTGCATCCTGAGTATTCCCTTTTTACATAGAGTTCTTTGGTGATGTTATGGTGATGACAGTAACAATAATAATTATTTTTGAGTCATAGGAGGCCCATGCTGACCTCAAACTTGTGATTTTGTGTGAGGCCCACTGGGTTTCATCTGGGATGCTATACTGACAAGTGCCTGCTAAGGGCATGGATGATCTATCAGTGGGTAAATCATTGAAGAAAGTAGCTCCCCTTCTCCTGTCTGGCTTTCTTTCCCCAAAGAATTTGGGATTATAGGTACGTCCTGTCACATCCAGCTACTAGTAATTTTAAAGCCAGTTGAGATTGAGTGAACTACTTAACATCTAATCTCAACTTCTTCTGTACAATTGACAAAAATAATTATGCCTTTCTCTAAGAGTTGAGAGGAGAATTAAAATGTTACTATGTAAACTCTTGGCATTCATGGTACTATTGCCTAGCTATGTTGTGCATGTGTGTAATGAGTGCCATTAAACCAGAGGATGTGTAATATCTAAATTTTTGGCAGTATTAAACCTGGAACCTCATGCATACTTGCTAAGGGTTCTACTACCAAGTCATGTCTCTTCTGTTTTTTTTCTGTATACTACATATAAATTTTATTTTGCATGTCACTTGGAAGAGGCACTTGCCTCTGCTCTCCCAGTTATACAAGGTGTGCCACTAAATCTTTAAAGAAGGGATGCTATTAGCATGAGGAAAATAGTCTGCTGTTTATGTTGATATTAACTTGTTTGTAGCATTTGATCTGTGCTTTGCATTCATTCATATTAAAATGATGTAGGTCACACACATACAAATAAGTAAAACTGGAGAATCTGAACCATGTTTGTGGATTACACTGATATCAGTTTCCTGACTGTGATAATATACTTAGTAAAGACAGTACCATTTGGAAAAAGTAGACGGTATGTATATGAGATTTTTCTGGATGACTCCTCACAATTGTATGTGAATCTATGGTTGCCTCAAAATAGGGCTTGGAAGAATATTCTTGGAGCTACATATAGTAAGCCTGATGCTGTCTTAAGCTCTGGAGACACAAGGGAAAAATAGCAAGATATTTAAGAGGTCACATGAAATGAGGGTCAGAAGGGACCTTGAACTAACTTGAAGAGTATACTCTAAGATACTTTGACAGTTAACAGAAGATTTACTGCATAGAGAAATAATCGGCTAAAAGTCTCCATGCCCTCAAGAAAGTATAGTCAATTAGCTTTTGTAAGATACATTCATTAAGCTGAAAGAGTGAGCAGCAGCCATTGGAGTCCGAATTAAATAAAAAAGAATACTGTCCTATTGTGAGAGCTGTTGAATGTTGGGATGGTACCACACAGTGGGAGGAATGACATCTCACAATGAAAGCTTTTTTTTTTCTCCCATGTTTTATTTTTTTTTCCCAATCATACAAGCTCAATAAGTACCCCATCCTCACCCTTCCTCCTCCCCTCCCCATCTCCCTTTGCACTTCCCCCCCTTTTCCCCTTCCTTTCATCCTCCCTCCCTCCCTCCTTTTCTTCCAGTGCCACCCCCTTCCTCCCTCCTGGAGCATTCTTTTGTGTGAATGTCAAATCTCCCTCTGAGTCCTCCACCCTAGTGAGGGGTAAGGATTCAGTGGCATAGCCCAGGGCCCCTTTTTGGGCTCTCTGTTAGGGTGGGAACTCTATTATGACTATTTAATCCCTTGACTCTAAGGATCCTACTGCCTGGAGTCTTCTCCCCTGTGATCCATGCTAGACTTTGGAGGGTTGTTGACATGTCAGCCATTGTGCAGGTCCGGCAAAGTCCGATATGGCTACTGCAGCCCTAACTTGTGTGGAGAATCCTGCATATCACTCACAACAAAAGCTTTAGAGTAGCTGAATTCACATCTGCTTTTGTACTTTTAGATGTGCTTCCTCACTTAAAAGATCTCCTTGATCTCCTATGTTTTTTAATGGTCCTAAACTTCTATGTATCCAAATTGTCTTTGCTGGGTGATCATACTCTTTTTTTTATATATAATACATTTTTTATTATTATTTCAGCTCATACAAACTTAATAGGTACACCAGTTCCCTCCCTCCCTCCTCCTCCCCCCCGAACCCCCTACTCTCCCTCCCTTCACCCCTCCCGCCCCATCCCCCTGTGCCTCCCGCCCCGATACTCTTTTTACTTAATGATTGGAATTAAGAAATCTCCACGACGCCCAGCTAATAGGCTGAAACTCATCTCCTAAGGAAGCAGTTTTTAAAAGTTTTCAGTCTTTCACGTATTTAAAATGTCCCTCACAGGGACCAGATGTTTGGACAAGGCTGGGATATTATATTCAGAACAGAAATTAATTACATGCTGATTAAGGCAGTCATACAAGCTATTGCTCAAACTTGAATGTTGAAACAACTTTATGTCTCCTTATTGAAGTTTAATACATGCAAAAAGTGTACATACTTACAGCTTATTCATTCTGTTTAATGCATATTATTCTATAGCATGAATATATAGCGTTTTTTGTTGTACTGATGATGGGCATTTAGGAAGTTTGTAGAGTTCAGGCAGCTGTCAGTAGTGGTATTAGTAATAACGTAGTATGTCTTCTGGAGAACACATGTGCACATTGCTTTTGGACATACACTCAGAAGTGTGGTGGAAGTGCAGAAAACCAAAGAGGACTGCTCAGAAGCAGGGGTAGCTGGGGAACCGGAAGAAGGAGGAGCCAAGGGAAAAGGGCTTCTCCAAAGGAGTCACTTTATGTTGGTTTTCAAAACTGCATCCTGTCTCCCTAGCCATCATCGTGTACCGTCTACCCTGGACCTGGAAATGCAGCAAGCTCCTGATGAAGTCCATCCACGCGGGGCTGAATGCCGTGGCCGCCATCCTCATCATCATCGCGGTGGTGGCCGTGTTTGACAACCATAATGTCAAAGGCATTCCCCACATGTACAGTCTGCACAGCTGGGTTGGACTGACGGTTGTCATTCTCTATGTTCTGCAGGTCAGTGTCTCTCAGAATTGACAAACAAGATGCAAAAAGTAAAACAGTTTGGAGACTGTAGATGTTTTCTAGGCATGCTTTCATTTACTTCCATCATAACTCTACCCCTGACCGGGTACTAGGTGCAGAATTCACCACATAGGAACAGCATGTAAGATTTGCCACATTGGCATCTATCTGCAGGTGGGGGAGATCGCCAGCTCCTAGCATCAAGACTGGCATTACTTGGGCTCTCCTTCCATGTGCTGAATAAACTAGCTTAAGCAAGAGTGGTGGGTTTCTTCATCACCCTCTCGGCCTCTGTTTTAGGTTTAAATAAGGAATGGGGACTAATTGTGTGTGTGTGCGTGTGTGTAAGTGTAAACAAGAGACCATTTAAGTGTGTGTGCCTTGTGGAGGTCCAAGGGTCATCCTGGATTGTTTATCTCCTTATTGCTTTGATATGGGGTTTTCAGGCTCCACCTTCCAAGGGCCCAAATTGTAGGCCATTGACATAGCCTAGCATTTTTACATGAGATCCAGTGATCTGAACTCATGTCCTTTTGCTTGTGAGGCAAAGGCTTTAATCCCCGAGCCATCTCTCCAGTCCTAGAGATGAATTATTAACGCTTGATGTTAGAAGGCATGGGGATTTTTTTCTTTTCACTTGGTCTTCCCTTTACTTTTTGAAGACATAGACTCAGCAAACACTCTATGGAATGTGCTTTTCTAGAGTGTGATAGTTATTTGGCAGTGTTAGGTCATTACAGTGAAAGCTGATGTTCTGAGTCTTCTGAATTTTCATCACTTTGTTGAGAAATCTTGGTAGCTGCTTTGATTCATTTTCTTTCCTGTTTGGTGATAGGACATCACTGTGAATCTCACTAAAGTGGATACACAAGACCCAAGGTTTATCCTGAAATATCTGACCCCTTTAAAAAGAAGTAACTCACACTGGAGAGATGGCTCAGGGGTTAAGACTTTGTCTCATACTCTATATCAATCACATAGAACTAGGACAGCCTAATCTCTCCCCATCCTGGAGCTCAGGGACATTTGCAGAAGAGGGGGCAGTAAGATTGTAAGAGCAAAAGGATGGGAGGAGCAACGATTTGCAAGATTCTCAACAATAGTTGGGGCCAAAGCAATCATAATGGGACTTTGCATGCCCTGCGCAATGTCCAGCGCACTGTTGCCCTCATAAAGTCTAGCATCTGTTAAGGGCACCGAGACCCCTGGAGGCAAGGGATTGACAGCCATAGTAGTGATCTTATGCTTAAGGGGAACAAGAGAAAGGGCTTATGGAAATGCCACTGGGTCCTTATATGTCATCGGAGAGGAGGACCCAGTGGAGAGTTAGGCGTACACAATAAAGGACTCTCTGGGAATTGGGGGGGAGGCACTGGGGAAAGGGGAGGGGGAGGAGGAGGGAGGGAGGGAACTGGTAAAAAATTTTAAAATGTATAATTAAATTTTTAATAAAAAAAGACTTTGTCTCATAAGCAGAAGGTCCTGAGTTCAGATCAGGTCCTATATAAAAATGCCAGGAGTGTACCTGGGTGGCCTGCACTTCTGGTCCTGATAGGCAGAGCCTGGGAAATTACAGAGCAAAGCAAGAAGGAGGTAGAAACAATCCAGGATGATTTCTGACATCACCCTTGATCCTCCACAAGGACATACTCTGCCCTCTGATACACACACACACACACACACACACACACACACACACACAAATAAATAAATAATAAATAAATGAAATATTAAAAAAGTAGTTCCTCTTACCAGACATTTGTCATTTTTTCTTCTGAAAGAAATTTTTTTAAAAATCTGGAAACATACTGAGTCTTCAGTAAATATTAGTTCATCTCTATGAACATTATCGGTTATTAACACTTGCTTTAGCTGGCCTGTAGGTGGGGCTTAGGAATGCACAAGAGTCAGGCAGGAGGGAGGCAGAGAGATAACCCTGTATTCACCATTATATTCCTAATCCACAGGAATGAGAAAAATAATTTTCAATTTAAGCATCAGAGGACTCTTAAAACTTTATTTAGAAGAACACATATCCAAAAACAGCCAAGAAATATTTGAAAAAAAGTGAAAGGACATCTGCTTATTCAGAGTGAGTTATTAGCACAGGAATGAACCCAAACAAATCCAGATGGAAAGATTAGAGAGGATGGAAACAATCCAAATATGTATGAGAACCTCTCTATGTTACAAAAACGTTCATTTAACAGATTCTGTTCATTTGGGAAAACAAAATATATGTACCTCATCACACAATAGAAAAGAAACCCACCAAATTAAAGGCCTAAGTGTAAGAACCAAAGCCAAGAGAGAGGAAGGAGGGGGAAAGAAAGAGATATAATTGTTTGATATAATAGATTCTTCAGTATAAGATGATAACAAGAAATCATGTGAATGAGATAGTGTTATTTGGCAGTAAAAAGGAAAAGAAAGACAGAACATATGTGTGTAGATACATAAGGAAAGTTGTAGGTAATATACCTAGTTGCTACTGCTGTGAGATTGGATTGGGGAATTACTAAAAGTTTTTAAAGTATTTTTATTTACTTATTCATTCATTCATTCATTCATTCATTCATTCATTCATTTAGTGTGTGTGTGTGTGTGTGTGTGTGTGTGTGTGTGTGTGTGTGAAGGCACTATGTGTCCCTGTGGAGGACCAAGAGTGACATCGGGAATCATCCTGGATGGCTTTTACCTCCTTGCTTTGCTCTGGGTTTCACAGGCTCCACCCACCAGGACTAGAAGTACAAGCTGCCACCATATCTGCCTGACACTTTTACAAGAGATTTGAGATCTGAACTCTTTAATTCAATCCTGATTTATTTGGAGTGGAATCAGTACTTTACAAAATAAAAAGGCATGTCATGTAGGTTGTCTAAAAATGAGATGCACTTAAACTCACTGGAGAGAATGTCTCTCAGCTTAACACAACAGAAACAATTCCTCAGGTAGTGCTGCTTGGGGAAGCTGGAGCCTGCAGGTAGAACAAAGCTCAGAGAAAGGTCAGACTGTCTTCAGATAACTGCTTAGTGGAACATCGTATTCTGCAATTCTGCGTCACAGTGAAGAGAGAGACCCTGCTCTCAGCCATGCCAGCATTTGACCCTTGCATGCAGTTTAGTTTTAAAGCGCTGGTTTAGATTGTATGAGGTCCATAGGTTCAATCCTCAGTAGAAGGGAACAGGGGAAAAGAGGAATCGCTTCCACTTTCTCAGGAAAACAGTCACTGCAAATAGTTCTTGGGGGCATCTCTTGTGAGAGGAGGGGGGGCACCCACTCCTCAGGAGCCACTGCCCACTCTCAGGATGGCCTCAGTCTCACCACTGGGCACAAAGTCTACTACTTCCTGCCCACTATTATCTCAGTCCAGGTGGTCAGTCTGTGCTCCTTCACTTCAATGTAAGAAGCAAAGCTACAGCCAAAGGGGAACAGAGCTTTTCAAGATTGGATAGTTTTGCTTGAGCACAAAGTCTGAGTTAAAATAACTGGACGGAGGCAAAAGACTGCTGGAGATCTTCACTCTGAACAGTTCAAGCTCAGAATTCTTTTCAGCTTATGAGAGTTAGCCTCTGGGGCATTAAACACACACACACACACACACACACACACACACACACACACACACACGGAAAAAGATCTGATTGACTATGAGTGTGTGTGTGTGTGTGTGTGTGTGTGTGTGTGTGTGTGTATAAGAGGGCACTTGAATGTGTGTGCCTGGGAGGACCAAGGGTGACTTCAGAACTCATCTTGGATTGCTCCACCTCCATATTGCTTTGGTCTGGTGTTTCCCAGGCTCTGTCTTCCAAGTCCAGAAGTACAGTCTGCCACCTTATCCACTTTGCATTTTTACCTGGGATCTGAGGAATCTGAATTCAAGTCCTTCTGCTTGGAAGGCAAAAGGTTTAAGCAGTGAGCTATTTCTATCTTGAAAACCCAAGAACCCTCACCCATCTGCTCACCCCCCATTTTGGTCCATGTTTCTATAGCTGCCCCAACCTTAGAAGTTTTATTTTCCCATTCTCTGATTTCTTTATGCTTTTACCACATACTGTGAGTTAGTATATTAACACAAAATATTAATATAGCTAATCTTGCCTTTTTAATTGAACAATCAAAAATTTTATACTATGTACCAAAATCTGTTGCAACACTTTAAGAATATTTTTATCTATCTATCTATCTATCTATCTATCTATCTATCTATCTATCTATTTATTTATTTATTCATTTATTTATTTGAGAGGGAGAGTGAGTTCAAGAACTGAGGGACTCAGTGTCCATGTGGAGGTAAGAAGACAACTTTTGGAAGATAAATTTCTCTTTCCAACTTTATGTGGGCTCCAGAGATCAAACTCAGGTCACCAGGCTTGCATACAGGACCCTACCCATTGAGTCTTCTTGCCAACCCACAGCAGAATTTAAAGAATCTTACTCTAAAAACAGTATTGTTTATATTATGCTTTATGACAAATATGCTATGTTAACTGTGCAGGGACATGTTTTCTGCTTCTCAGATAGGGGCTTCTCTAAGCACATGTTTAAGAGAGGAATACCAGAATTTCATGCTCAACTTAAAGATAATGCCAGATTGCCTTCCAAAACAGCGTATCCCACTCTCATTCCTGCCTGCAGGATCAATATCCCCATGGCACATCCTTGTGGACATGCCTCCTCTGCCAACTTTTTAAATTATTGGCAAACTACTCAGTCTGAAAAGATTCTTCTCCTGGCTCTAATAATGATTTCACTCATTTCTAAGACATGCCTGTTCCTGTCCTCTGTCCATTTAAGAAAATAAATTAGTGTTCTTTTCCTTAAAGATTTGTAGGAATTCAGAATCAAGTTCCTTTTCATTTATATGCATTAGCTTGTATTCCATTTTGAATCTTGAATTTTCTCTTCTATGTTAGTATTTTTTGCTGCTTTGGGCTCCAAGTATTCCCATTCCCAAACATTCATTCTCTTATGCTTTCCATTAAGAATACTAACTGTACTTAAGTGCTGAGTTCATGTGGAATTTACTTTGATGTATGATGTGATTTTGTACTTGTAATGGTTAGCCTCACATGTCAACCAGATACCTAAGAGGTAGGTCCCTGGACACGCTTATGAAAACTATCTAGCTAAAGCAGACCCTAAACTAGCCTATAGGAGACTGTCTTAATTGCATAATTGATGTGAGAGAACACTCCCCATAGTAGAAGCGACCGTTTCCTGGGCAGGTGGATGAAACTGGAGAACTGGTTGAATATTTGCAGGCAAGCAAATATACAGTATTTGTCCTTGCCTGCCGGTTTGATATGCTGTAACCTTGGCAATCGATGCTAGTATGATTCTCCTGTCATAGTAAGTCCATAACTAGGAATCGTGAGTTGGATGGACCCCCTTGTTCCCCTACATTGTTTGGGTTAAATGTTTATTGCAACAATGAGTTATGAAACCACAACAGTACTTGATCTACATTTTTCTCCCTATGGGTTCATTATTTTCACAACACCATTTCT
Source organism: Typhlomys cinereus (assembly GCA_023101885.1). Classification (NCBI taxonomy): domain Eukaryota; kingdom Metazoa; phylum Chordata; class Mammalia; order Rodentia; family Platacanthomyidae; genus Typhlomys; species Typhlomys cinereus. Next base: position 1,787,338 of record JALPQD010000307.1, on the reverse strand, counting down.
AGAATAGTTTCCTGATCTTGCCCCTTATCCACAGTGCCAGCCTTATCACATGTCCTTTCCTTTCCTCTACATCCTGCCCAGTGCAGGAAGAATTGGGGGACAGGGTGTGCTGGAATCACTGAAGTATGTGGAAGTGTGCAGAAGTAGAGATTTGGAATCTTTGGCTCATTCCTATTTAGAGAAGAGTGTCCAAACATTTTTCTGTTGGCTACAGCTGCTTCACATTTCCTTTCTCTGTTAAAAGGTCTCATTTTTTTTTGTAAGTCCTGAGTTGAAATAGAAATTGTATGGAATTTTTTTCTGCATCTATTGAAGTAAATGTGGTTTCTCTTCTGCAATCCATTAATTTAGCCGGTAACATAGATTTCAATTTTAAACAGTAGATAAAAACAACTTTAATCCTCTGAAGATTCTCTGGGCTCTGGTATTTGGATTCTTATTTCCTGTTTGCACTATGCTCACTGGACTCAGAAATGTGGTTTCACAACTCTTGCTGGCCTCCGTCTAGCTGGCTTGCAGCTTCTCTGTCATTCCCATACAGACCACACGAACGCCTACAAACACAGGATTTGCAACTGGGGAACCTCAGTTTGAATCAGACTTCCCCACTTGTAGCCAGTGACCTTGAACGAATCATTTAAGTTCTCTAGGTTGAGTTGCACACTTATAGAGCAAGGCTTGTGATCCTTCACAAAGTCACAAGAATCAAAGCCAAACAGTGTATGAAAAAGCTCAACCCAGGGCTTGGCACAAATGCGACAAGTTAACTGTTATTGCTAGTGCACAAATCTGTACTAGGTTCCTTTGTGACCTGAAGATGGTAGTGGTAGCTCTTATTTCTACTAAGAATTATGGGTATCTTCATGGTTGAGAACATGCATTTTATGCCAGTGAAATTCATTTATTCAGCAGAACTAAATGCCTGTTATGGCTAAGTACCTTTCTAAGCATAGAAACGACATTGTTTCACAAGACAAACATGGAGTCAAAGAGAGTGTGCTCTGCTCTTGTGATATTACAAGGGGAGACAGATAAGTGAGTACTGGAGAAGAGGCTGGAATGTTCTGGGAGAGCACTTGTGTTAAAGCAGATTCAGGAAGTTGCGAGTCATGTGTTCAAAGCTCAGCAAGTCTTCTAAGTGACTGCAACAGCCTGTGAGCAGTTTGGTGTAGCTGAGGAACAGAAAAGAGACCAGGCTGCCAGTGAGATCATGAGTTGGCAGCTGGACAGGCATCCGTATGGAAAGTCTAGTAGAAGATGTTTCCGAGGCTCAGATGAGATGCAGTTGGCTTAGGGAGCAGCACTAGCAGTGAACCACAACGGACAGATCCCAAGGGTGCTTAGGATGTGGATCGTGGAAAGGAAATAATCTAAGGATAAGAGTTGGTGGTGGCTGAGACAGGAGCATTGAGGAATGTCAGATGCTCCCGAGAAGAAATGCAGGGAAGGTCGGGAAATTGTCCATTGGGTCAGTGAAGGTGGAGGGCAAAGTCCACAGGGGATGAAGAGGAAGTAGTTTGTTGTCAAGCCCTTGGGTGAGAGAGGGAGAACATGGGCAGTAACTGATCAGGGCTGGTATGTATATGTTTACATGTGAGTATGTGTATGCACATGCATGTGGGAATGCATGTGTATGCATGTGGCTGTGTATACTTCTGTTTTTCTTTGGAGAAGCTTAGACATGTAAGCATGCTGACATGATGGCGCCAGAAAACGAAGCCTGGAGAAACACGGTAATCTATAACTAAATCTCTGGGAAACCACTGGAAAGTTGGAGGCGTGCTGTCAGCTCCTCTGTAACTGAAGAAAGGGAGGAACTGTGGCTCCAGACAGTTTGGGAGTCGATTTAGTGTTCTGGCAGGACCCCAAGGCTCTTCTCTGGAGCCACTTCTGATTGCCACGTGAGATGATCCTCTGCTGGTATGAGGAAGCGCCCCAAGAGGCAGGGACTTCACTATGGACAGCTGGTTGACCAAAGGGCAGTCAGTGCTGAACTGTTCCCAACTGGAGTCTCAGTGATACCAGCCTCCTTGATTGGCATTGACCCCAGGGGCCTAGCAGTTGGGGTTGGTCACAGGGACAGTGGAGGTCAGTTGGGGTGTTGCCAGGTACACATGATGAAGAGGCAGTATAGCAGAGAAATGTTGTATGTCGACCAGAGATTTACCAAACAGTTTCAGTGACTGTTACCTGCTTTATGAAACAATAAACAAACAAAACCACAAAAACTGTGGGCCCATTCCGTTAATGCTGGCTTGGTTTTTTTTGTTTGTTTGTTTGTTTGAATTTTTTAAATCACCAAAGAAAAGTGCTATTTGGTTCTTATATGGGAAGAATGTAATTTAGAAGCAATGTAGACCACAGTTTCTGAAAGTTTAGTGCCTGGAACAACTGCACTAGCATCTAGGTAAATTAGAAACATAGGTTCTCAGCTTCCTGCTAAAGCAGAAAATGCTGTAGAAGAGCTCTCCCAGGTGGTTCAGGGGCGAAAACAGTTAGCTAAAAGAAAAGGGCGTAATGGCTTCTAGGTTGGACATCACTGGATGTCCTTTTGGGGGTATGTAGATGTTTGATGTGTGTATGAGGACAGCATGTGTGCCACAACTCATGTGTGGTGGTGCGGTGAGACCTTCAGGTGTCATTCTCATTTTTCCATCTTCTTTTGGTGCCTGGTCTCTTCACTGCTGCTGTGGAAGCCAGGCTGGCTGGTCCAAAGCTTCTAGAGGTTCTCAGGCCTCCTCCTCTTCTTGTAAACACTCAAGGACTACAGATGCTGATGTCAAATAATGGTATTTGGGTGGGATCTGGCAATCCGACCTCTGGGCCTCACCCTGTGTGTCAAGCACTTTACTTGCTGAGTCAGTTTCCCAGGAGACTGTGTGTGTGTGTGTGTGTGTGTGTGTGTGTGTGTGTGTGCGTGTGTGTAAGTTGTCAGATCAGCCTGGAACTCACTATGATCCTCCTGCCCCAGCCTCCCAAGTGCTGAAATTACAGACAAATGCCACCACACTGGCTCTCGACAATAATCATGATGAAATTCTCATGGAGCACAGGGAGCTCATCTGCCCTGTTCAGCACGTCAAGCACTCGCAGCAACATCTGGCTCATAACAAAGGTTTTAAGTTACATGGCAAGTGAAGGAATGAGTGTGTGTTTACAGTAACAGAGGGATGAAGGAGAACTGGCAGGAGCTTCCATGTGATCCGTAATGGACTTGATTTCTCATTAAATCTCCCTCCTCCAGTTCTCTAGAAGGAAGTCGTACCAAATACAAAAGCTAGCTAGACAGATACTTTCTGCTGTCGTTTTGACTTTTATTTTAATAAAAGCTTCTGTTGTATATCAGCCTTCACACACACACACACACACACACACACACACACACACACACACACACACACTTTCTGTTTAAGACAACTGTTTCTGCCAAGCATGGTGGCTCATTTCTGTTATCCCAGCACTTGCGAAGTAAAGGCAGGAGGATCAGAATCAAGCTCAATCTCGCCTGCACAGTGAATCTGCGGTCTGCCTGGGCTGCATGAAATAGTTTGAACACCCAGCCAACTAGACACCTGTTCCATAAAGTGACACAAGACTGCCACAGTGAAATATATTTTTATCTTTAAAGATAGTGGTAATTAACCGAGAAAATCCCAAGCATTCCGGAGAGACACTGCGAAAGTAAATTTTTATTATCCAATTATAAAAGTAATACACATTAATTGAAGTGAATTAAGAATAGAAAAACACAGATAAGAAATCCAAATCACTGATAGTCCCAAATTTATTTACTTATTTATTTCTGTTTGTTTATTTTTAAAATAGAATCTCACTATATAGGTAGCCCAGGCTGGTCTTGAAGTCTTGCCAATCCTCTTATCACAACCTGTCCAGTTCTGGGGCTACCAGCCTGAGCTACCACACCTGGCAAATGATGCCAATCTAAAGGCATCTCTACACTTTGGTTTAATTCCTTCAGGCGTATCATTATGCCTGTGTGAATATAGAGGTAGATGTTTCATTTTTTAACCTAATAAGGATCAGATTGTATTTTCATGTTCATCTCTGAGCAATGTTTTGGGAGATTTTATTTTCTTTACTTCTGTTTTAAAAAAAAAATCCACCAGTAAAGTATAGCTTCCTGAGATGATGATTCCTAAACATGGAACATTGTTTACGCACAGTGGCACTTAATAAGTGGCTGTGACTGTAGATAATGGAAGATTCTATGGCCTTCTCTAGGAGAGTTTTCCAGACCGCAGCTAACTCGTGTCTTCAGAGCAGTGTGTGAGTGAAAAACAGTAGTCTTACAACTTCAACATTAGTCAACAGTGTCTAAGACTCCCCTGGGCATTCTATTAAAATATAGGCTCCAGGCCAGTGAGATAGCTCAACAGGTAAGAAAAACTGCTTAAAAACCTAGAGACCTAAAATCAATCCCTGGAAGCCCATGTAAGGCATGTACGCAACTGTCCCCCCACTCCCCCCTTTCTATTTTGTCTCTCTCCTCTAAATAAATAAATAAATAGACTTGGGCCACCATTCAAAAATTCTGACATTGTCAGGCTGGGTGGAAATCAGGCATTGAATGCATCCTTAAGTGTTTCTGGTCATATCTTTTATAAATCAGACTTTAGGAATCACTGACAGGGTCAAAGGGCTCTCACTAGGTAGTGACAAACCATCTTCATCTGGGAATTGGTAAGGCTAAAGCAGTTAAAGTAAATAGATGATTATAAATCATCACAAATTATACATTTTCATGACTGCATCCTTTGAAACACTCTCAATCAAAGACAAACATCCTGTAGCATTTCAAAGCAAAAGATGCAAATTGCAGAAGGATTGTGTGAGCCAAGTTCTAACTTCTTATCTTGTGACGTCATTAATGGATCCACAGGATAAATCATGAAGAACAGGAGAAAACACAGAGGCCCTGTAACAGTAGATATGGTCAGGGAAACAAGACTGTGACAGCTATCTGCTTCATTGCATAAATGCAAAGAAACACCCCCTGAGGTAAATTTGTGGTGCTCCTGAAGCTGAGCTGCATTACCATATGGAAAGCACACTGTAGACATCTTCCCCTTCAATAGTAATAGAATCAGCCAAAAACTGGACCGTTTCCAACATATTCCGGCATTTGCGATGAACAGGAAGACACCAGTTGTGGTCCACCAAAGGCAGTTTTATTGCTTTCCGCTCATTCCAGTGCATAATACTCAGCAGATTCTAAATTCTTAAGGCTTTGGACTCCGCTCAGCTTCTGTTCTGCTTTCCCTCCCTTTAGTCATTGTGTCTCAATCAAGAAGGAAAAGCAATGTTAGCGATTTTCCCTATTTCTCTGTTTCTTTTTTCATAGTTGTTCTAGTAGACTTGTAGCTCCTAAATTAGTACCTGAAAAAAGAAGTTCCTTTAGATCATTAATCTTATCGCAACTATACCATCTTTATTCTCTTGAAGAGGGGAAGACTACTTAGTGGACATGAGATACAGAACAAAATAACAGAACTATGAAAGCATCGTCAACTTTACTTTGTACCAGAATCTCCCTGAAAAAAAAAAAAAAAAGTACCCTGCTATGAATTTAGTTTTCAGGAAGTGAGAACTTGGGCTGTGTTTGTTTCTTCCTTAGAAACAAATTGTCAGTTTCTTTCCAGGTAACTTTGTAAGTGAGGTCTCAGTTAGTTTCCTAATATATTTGTTTTAGTGTTTTAAAAAGTTTTTGCTTTCCCTTCATGCCTGACAATCTTAGGAATCTGACTAACACATCAAACAGCTAAGTACCTGAATGTTCCTTGTAACTTTGTTAAAGGAAGGAGGAAGAAGAGGGGGAAGGGGGAAGAGATGTTGAAATGAAAAGATCTCTTCATCTCTAAGACACACTGTTAAGGGGAAAAAAAGCAATGTATAGAGCTATATATATATATATATATATATATTTCTTTGCTCTCTTTCTCTTTCTCTCTCTCTCTATCTAGGCTATATATAGGCTTATGTGAACATATAACACAGTGCTTGTGAAGCTGAAGTTGAGTTAGGGCACTTGGAACTTTCTGGAATGTAGGAAGGTGATTACCATAGGTGTTACCTTTTGGGTACTGGAAATTTGCTTTTCTTTATGAAGGTTTTTGTCACTTCATATGATGCTCTTACAATAATAATTTGAAATTTCTTCAAACGTGGAATAAAACGCTAACCTTTGCCCTCTTTGGTGCCCAGCTTGTCCTAGGATTTTTTATCTTTCTGCTCCCATGGGCTCCTCCCTCCCTCCGAGCAGCCGTCATGCCCATCCACGTTTATTCTGGACTTCTCCTCTTCGGAACAGTGATTGTAACGGTCCTCATGGGAATCACAGAGAAGCTGTTGTTTGTCCTGTAAGTTGCCTATTTTCCTTAAGCTATATAGAATGTTAAATATTTGTTCACTGGGAAAGATATTATATGAATCTAAATGCTTTTAATATTTAAAAAATTTAAGCTTTAAATATTTATTTTAAGACAATTAGTCATTTGATACATGTAGTATCATTTATTAAATACTTAAAAGGACCACTGTCACAAAACAACTATTGGAGTTATTACGCATGCATCTTTTCCGAGTGTGTATTTTGATATTAATTTTAATTATAGTGTATCTACATTCTTCTTTCCTTTCCTATTTATGTGATATGAGTGTCCCAAATTCTCTATCATTTTCATACTTAGGCTTTTTTCATGATTTTGTAATTCTCTACTGTATGACTATTAGCATATCCCCAAATACCTCTTTATTTTAAGCTTCCAGAGAGTTTGCATTGAAGTAATACCAGGGTGCATTCTGAGCAAGTAAGTTTGGTACTATGTTGCACATTTATAATTGAGCACACTTTCTCTTTTGTCATAGGGAAAATCCTCCATACCACTCATTCCCACCAGAAGGTGTTTTTACCAATACCCTAGGGCTCTTGATTGTGGTTTTTGGGGCCCTCATTTTTTGGATAGTGACCAGGCCACAGTGGAAACGTCCCAAGGAACCAGGTTCTGTGTTTCTTCATCCAAACGGAGGCACTCCAGATGGAATGGAAGGCGCTATAGCCATAGGCTCGGGCAGCAACATGGACAAATCGGACGCAGAAGCAGCAGCCAGGAAAAGAAACTTTGGCCTCGATGAGACTGGCCAGAGGTCCACGATGTGAAATGTCTTGGATGGAGCCAGTACTTCCAAATCCAGCCCCATACACTTTAGCTTCTCCTGCTTAGCCTTGAGATGATCAAACTATGCAACGTCACTGTTTACTGGTGTCTCTGGGGAGGGGTTTCTTGAGCAATCACACTAAGTAATTAAATAAGACTTGGGAACTCACCTGAACTGTAGAGGACATACCAAATCTTCTGTTTTGCAAATCAGAGCAAACAGAGATTGTCTTGTTGCTAACAAAGCATGAGACAGTGCCTGGCACAGAATGGACACTCCAGATCCATCTGTCATTCAAAGCATCTCTGGCCTCTTGACATGCAGTCCCGCCCTGTTCATTCTGAGAGACCGGGGATTTCAGCGCTAGTTAGGTAGAATCAGTTCTAAGTTTTAAAATCAGGCCACGAAGATATGGAACAGGGTTTACATTATGATACATGTGTATCTTAACTAGAAATCAGGGCAAAATAAATTCCTTTCTTCTCCTTTCCCATTTTGGTTTGGATCCAGTTGGGCCCTGGTCAGGGAAGTTTAGATGAGGTCATCTGGGAGCAGTCGCTGGGCCATCTTAATGGCTGAAGAGATCTCTGGTAAGTCCTGGAAGGTTTTCTGATCCTTGGCTTAGTTCCCAGACTCCAGGAGTGGGTGGACTTCATGGTCCACCTTCTAAACCTCTTCACCTGAAACCATGCCCGAGTGCCCAAGCAGCACGCTCTACCGACGGCAAGAGCACGTTCCTGAAGTTTCTGTTTTGATTTTCCAAAGTGCTCATCTGGCACTTACTCCTAAGCACTTTATGAATATTACTTTCTCGGTCCCAACAGACAGACCGTGGAAAACAGATATCGTTAACTCGCCCCATTTTTTTAAGAGAAAAATCCAAAGTTTGGAAAGGTTAGTAATTTGGCCCTATGTGACACAACTCCTAACTGTGGGCTGACTTTCAACCCCCAGCGGTCTGGCTGCTTACCCTTACCTGTTTACATGCTTCTTGTCTGGTTTGTATTCATTTGTACCACTTTGGCCCAGCCCTGAGAGCTGCTGAGTGGAACCCAGTGGAGGTTTAAGGGTGTGACTTTACCTTCGGTTCTCTTGCAAGCAAAGCCCCCAAAGGCCAAGAAAAAGGTGCCACTCCTACTTGAATGCTGATCCTGCCTCATTGCCAACAAGGCAGATCCTGCCTTCACATCCTTATAATCTTAAAAGAATGCCTTTCGGACAGAAAGATTTGGGCAAAGAATATCCATAGCTTTCAGGATTAAGTAACTACAGTATTTGTTCCTCAAGATCTTAGCTGCTTAATAACTTTTTGTTCAGAGAGTTGTATATCATGTACTGCCCTCTCTGGGGCAAAGGGCAGAACTTTTCTGAATTTTTGTAGAATTTTAGGGAACTTTGGATTCTTGGTAGAGAACTGAGACTTAGAGGTGATAGGTGTTCAGACAGGGAGATTTCTGTCTAGCTCTTCAGTGGGTGTAAATGAAAACCTATACTACTACTTAGACTGAAATCATGCCTTTGGGGTTTGGTTGATTTTTGACTTTCCTATAATTTCAAATTAAAACATTTTAAAACTAGGTGCAGTAGCGTGAGCCTATGATCATATGAGCTCAAGAGTTAGCCTGGACATCACTGTGAAATCATCTCTTTGAGTTATTTGAGACGGTGTCTGGTAACCCAGGCTGGCCTCATTCACTGTAACAGAAAATGTGTTGAACTGGTCAAATCTTCCTTGTCTCTGTCTTCCAAGTGCTGGAATTCCAGGCATATACCACCAACCACTACATCCCAGCAAAACAAAACAAAGCATTTAAACATTTCACTGTGGATAAAAACTTCTTATGCACACCAACATTTACACTTAACATTTTGGGTGCTTGGTGAACTTCTTCCAGGTAACATGATTATTTTCAAAAACCAAGTGCCAGTTACACTTTATTGAGTTCTTTAAACTCCACAGATAATTACTCAGAACTCTCTTACAGCACCATTGCTTTCTTATTTGATTCTATTTCCAAAACTGGAAGGAGTGTCAGAAAGACTCTCAATACCCAGCCCAAGACCTGGCACAATTGAATTCAGGATTCAATTTAGCTCAGTGCTTAACTAGCACGCATAGAGCTCTGGATTCCATTTCTAGCGCCACCTAAACTGAATGTGGTGGCCCATGCCTACAATTCCAGAATTCAAGAGGTAGAGGAAGTAGGAACAGCTTTCAAAGTTATCCTCTGGCTCTATAGAGTGATTGAGGCTAGCCTGAGATACATGAGACTTTACCTCAAAAATCCAAATAAAATAAAATCAGTTATGCATGTTCAATAGAAGAAGTAATTAATTACATGGCTTCACCAACACATGGATAGAGATGCAAAGAGGTGCATCAGATTCCAGAGTTATTTTGGTGGAAGCATGAGAAGCTAGTGGCTGAGTTCCAAGAATTATGGCTGTCATTTTTTTTTTTAACTATATAGGCCACCAAAGAGGTATCCGTGTGAAGCTAATTGCTTGAAACTAGAATAGCTCCACTGCTAAGTATCTGCGCACTCCTCACCTCAGCCCTTTATTTTCTCTCATGGGCTAATGTGAGGGTAATCTTACAGAAACGTTTCTTTTGTAGCCTCTATGAAAAGGCGCACAGTACAATATATCTAGAAAACTTTTCTATTTGAGAATCTTCTTTTAATGAGCTTTTTATTAGAATGATAATTGCACCTTTATCTTTCCAAAACTGATATTTCCTACTCAAAGTGCCTCCTCCCACCCTACTCTAACATATCACATTACAAAGTCTACAAAGAATAGGAGAGAAGAAAGTCTTCGCTATCAATTTCAAACAGTGATTGAAACCCCTCCCCCCAAATAATTATAGCCCATATTCTCTGCAGAGATAATCTGGCATGGTTTACCCCATAATCTAATTTCAGAAAAGAAAGCTTTATTTTAATATTCATCTACACCAGCAGGAAAGCCTTTTCATTTCCAAGGACATATTGAGAACTCCAAATGAATATACTCGATGGAGTCAGTATCATCAAAAGCAAACGGCTTCTGTGCAGGTGTCCAGTGTAGACCACACCACCCCCCTGTACCCATCTCCCGCCCTGCCAACTTTCTTCCCTTTCCTAGTGTGACTTCATTAAAGTTGTGTACCCAGAGGGACCCTCCAGTGAAGCAGCAAAGAAGGCAACTGCACTCTTTAAGGGCTGCTGACAAGTGACTGCTGTTTTCTACAGTGTTCCTACAGACATTGCATGTCTCATTTTTTAATCAACCTCCCAGCCCCACAGAGTTGGAAGCCCTGTGGCATACTCATTGACCACAACTCCCACTTTGAAAGTGCAAGAGAAGACATAAAGCCTTGTGACCATTGCGTTGGAGTATGATGGGCTGTCTTGGAATGTCCTTTTCTAGATGGGCCAGGAGGAAACTTCTGTGTCTTCCAGTTACACACAGAAAGTACAAAGCACCAAAAAAAGAAAGTGATTATTCTGTATGTATGAGGCATTGGAACACTCGTAGTGGGCAAGATTTCTATCTCTAAAATGCCTTTTTCTCTTAGCATGTTGATGGAAATGTATTAAATATCTCAAATGTTTTATAATTTTGTAGGAAAACATGCATCTATTTTTCTTGACTTTTTGTACAGCAATAAAAGATCCTTTCCAGCTGTTTCTATGTGTATTCTGTCTGTCCTGGTCTGTTAGGTACAAGAAGTTTTCTGAAAGTTTCTTGTCCCTGGTTTCTTTTTTAGTTACTTATTTTTCAGTGGGGATAAAATGTTAAAGTTCTGAGACTGGGGAGATGGTTCAAGGGTTAAAGCTTTTGTCTTGCAAGTGAAAGGACCTGAGTTCAGATCTCCAGATTCTATGTAAAAATGCCAGGTGGAAATGGTGGTGGCCTGCAATTCCAGCCCTGGAAGTTGGAGTCTAGGAAATCCCAGAGCAAAGCAATAACGAGATAGAGCAATTCAGGATGATTCCCGATGTAACACTTAGACTTCCACAGGCACACATACTCAAGTGCCCTCTTTTGTACACATACACACACACACACACACACACACACACACACACACACACACACCCCTGAAAAAAAAAAGATATTTCTGCTATTGAAAATGCTTTTCCGGGGCTGGAGAGGTGGCTCAGGGGTTAAGCCTCTGCCTTGTAGGCGGAAGATCCTGAGTTCAGATCCTAGACCCCACATATAGACGCCGGGCGGAAGCAGGGGGGGGGGGAGGCTGCATTTCTGGTCCTGGTAGGGCGGAGCCTGTGAATCCCAGGGCAGAGTAAATAAGGAAGAGGTAGAGGCAGTCCATGGTGGTTCCCAAATTCGCCCGTGGTTCTACACACACACACACACACATACATACATACACACGCACAATTGAAGAATAAAAATATTTTTAAAAAAATGCTTTTCCTACAAAGTGTACCCTCATTCCATGCTTTTGTGATGCCAGAAATATCAGGATTGTGTTCTGATCACACAGGATCTGAGTTGAAGTGCGCCGTGGCGTGCAAGGCTGTTGTGGGCATCCTGCACAGATGTGGTGGAAAGTGGAAAGTCACAAGAGAGCCTCGTAAATGCACGGTTGCTACAGAGCTCTGTTTAATAACAACCTTTCATTGAGAAAGTATGCGATTCATCCTGGAAGAACTGACCTGATTGTTTTCCCAAATAAGGAAGTGCCAAGTGGTGCCAAAACTCACCCAGTCTCAATGTGACCATTCATGGAGGCTGGGTTTTTGGTTTTTTTTTTTTTCCCAAACCTGCTTTTTACCTGATAGGAAATGTTTATGGTAATTTCTCTCATGTAACTTTAAGAACATCATACTAATGTGTCTTATTGCACAATAGAATTATAATATGTGTGAGTTGGACTTTTGTGTCCTATAATTATTTTGTCATGAATTGATGCTATTAAATTCAAGTCCTTTTAGCATTTTATATACATGTATGGCTGGAGCACTGTTGCAGTTACTCTTCACTGGCTGTGAGAAAATACTCTCATTCAGGTAGCTTAAAGGCAGAAGGATTATTTGTATGTTTTATATTCCAGAGGGAATTGAATGGGTCTGTTTATGGAGAAAAATGCACAGCAGGAGGCAAGATGATCACAGGGGAGGCCAGCTGCACCTTGCAGCCAACAGGAGCGGGAGAGCCATAGAGAAGGTAGTAGGGGCTCAGGTATCAAACTTCAAGGTCCCCCCCCTTGTGACATGCTTTCTTTCACTGTCTTCCCAAACCATACCACCAGCTAGGCATCACCTATTCAAGCACATGTGTCTATGGGGGAACAGTTCACATTCGAACTATGACAAACACATTAACATAATATTTATATGCTATTTTCTCATTTAATTTGTGGTATGCTACACATGTCAATCATCCCACTATGCCACAGACCTCTAAGGCAGCTCCGTTTTACTCTCTATGGTTGTACAGAAAAGAGAGAAGTGCTTCTTCAAGGCTTAAAGCTCCAGGTGGAGCCTCTTCAAAGCTGGCCAATATACTCTAATGCGGCCTAGTGCGAAACTAGGAAGACCACCATATCGTGTGTCTCTCACTTAGGAACTTGAACTGGAAGACTCTTCATGACTAAGTGCGTGAAAATCAGTTAAAAGGATGCTTAGGGGCTGGGAGATGCCTCATTGCATGAAGCACTTGCTGTGTAAATAAACATGAGGCCTTGAGTTCACATCCAACATTCATGTAAAAGCCAGGTATGATGCCATGTGCCTATAGCCCCAGCACTGGAAGGAAGCGGAGGTAGAGATATGTGGATCCTAATGTCTCATTGGCTGGCCAGTCTAGTCCAAATGGCAAGCTTCGGGTTCAGGGAGTGACCCTATCTCAAAAACATGAAGTGGAAAGGGACTGATAAATACATTCTGATGGCCACCTGTGGTTCCCATGCACCTGCACAGGCGAGTGCATACACACATGTACACATGCCTACAGTGCACGCGCGCGCGCGCACACACACACACACACACACACACACACACACACACAAGCACACACACACAGTGTGTCTAGAGGCCATATTCATAATGGAGAGTCTAGAGAAAAGCTGAGAACTACGAGACTGTGAAGTAGCAGGTAGGATTTGTGAACTATTCAGTACCATTTAGACAATTCACAACCGCCATTATAGCCCAAAGATTTCACATCCAGAACACTGATGAGTGAACATGGCTGCATTCCAAATTAAACTTTGTTAACAAAAACAAGTGGCAGGCCCCTCAGGCTGAGGCTTGCCAAGCCCTGGTCTAGACCATGAGGCAGGGCCGTGGTCGTTTGTGATAGGTTGCAATAAGATATCAAAAAGTACAAAGTAATTGGGGCTGAAGAGGTGGCTCAGGGGTTAAGCCTCTGCCTTGCAAGCAGAAGGTCCTGAGTTCAGATCCTAGATCCTATGTATAGATGCGGAAGTGGGGGGTGGCCTGCATTTCTGGTCCTGGTAGGGCGGAGCCTGTGAATCCTAGGGCAGAGTAAACAAGGAGGAGGTGGAGGCCATGGTGGTTCCCGAATTCGCCCGTGGTTCTACACACACACACACACACACACACACACGCACAATTGAATAAATAAAAAAAATTTTATACAAAGTAAGTGGAAAAATATCATGGTAGACAGGAAGAATGGTGGGTTGTGACAGAAGGTCATAGTGGGCCATCTTGGATTGGAAGCCAGCTCCCCTGAGTAGCCAGCACCAGACAGAAGATGGTAAGATCCCGCTACTGACCCCTTGGGCTGTTTTGGAGCTAATTCTAGTTTTTCTGGGGACTTCTAAAGGGACCATGGAAGCTCTCTCTAAATAATGTTCAGTGACTTAGTTACAATTAAGCTCACTTTATGAAGAAAGCTGAGAGGGAAAGTGTCTACCCAGCTCATCCTGCAGGGAATGAATCTTCCTTTGTATCTTCTGATTCTTAAATATAGGCCACTCTCCACTGTCACTGTTTGAATTTGAAGTGTCCCCCACAGATGCATGGTCTGAACCCTGGGTCTCTGGGGAATGGTGTTCTTTTAGGAGGATCCGGAAACTTTAGGAAGTGGGATTTGCCTGAAGGAGATAGACCACTATTTCCAGAAGGTCTGTGGAGTTATCTGTCTTTCTGTCTGCTTCCTGCCCCACTGCTATGTGAATCCCCTTCTCTACCATATGCTTCTGCTGCCATGACGTTCGACCAGTGCATGAGGCTAAGTACTCCAAATCCACGGGCCAAAAGAAATTTCCCTTACCCCCCTAACACTGTTTCTTTCAGGTGTTTCAGTTAAAGTGATGAAGTGCTAACAAATCCACCCTCAGACCAACACTAGTATGTTGGAGCACAGAAAGAATAGCACTCCAAAGTGAAGGTCAGAGAAAGGAATAGGGTTTCCCTTTAAGTGAGTCCTAGAAGCCAGAATCTGTTTTTCTCCAAACTCAGCCTTTAACCTAAAAATATTACTCCACATTTCTAAAAGTTGCTTGTGAAGAAATTGTCTGACCTACCTCATTCTAGAAAGGTTCTGCTCCCAGAATTAAGAGGGAATGCTGCACACAGAAGCTGAAGAGAAGCTGAACACACAAGCCTGACAGGTCCCCCACCCAAATTTACTATTCACCAAAACGTGTCCATGGTCTGCCCTCATCCCCACACAACCATCCACAGTTTGTTGAATCTATGCCTAACAATGGAACGCCATTGTTAGAGCATTTCTGAAAGCTCCAGTGTCGTTTGCAACTCTGAGCCACGGCTGTGGAGACGGTTCTATGGGTGAAGTGCTTGCTGCACAAGCGTGAGAACCTGCATTTAGATCCCCAGTAGCCATGACAATTGCTGGACGAAGCAGTGTGTGTGAGACCCAATGCTCTGCAGACAGAAATGGGAAGATACTGAGTTCACTGGCCAGACTGTTTAAACAGGTAAGCTCTGGGTTTAGTGAGAGACACTTTTTTTCTTTTTTTAAATTTTATTTTCTTATATGCGTGTGCGTGCATGTGTATATGTGTGAGTGTGTATCTGAGAGTACATGTGTCCCTGTGGAGGCCCAAGGATGATTTTGGGAATCATCCTGGATTGCTTCTATCTCCTTCTTGCTTTGCTCTGGGATTTCCCAGGCTCCGCCTACCAGGGCCTGAAGTGCAGGACTCTGCCATTTCCTCCTGGTATTTTTCTGTGGGACCTAGGATCCGAACTCAGGACCTTCTGCTTGTGAGACAGAGTCTTAATCCCTGAGCCATCTTTTCACCCCAAGACACAATCTTAAAGAAAAAAAAGGTATAGAGAGCAGCAGAGTGCACGATTTTGATCTCTGACCTCCAAGTGCTCATACATGGGCGCATACGTACACACACAACAAAGAAGAGCTATGATCAAATAAACTAGCTCTGCTTTTCCCGTTAGCCTGATTGTGTTGATTTTTTTAGAGGGGCTTCGCTGTGTAAATCAGGCTGGCCTGGGGCTCACAGTTCTCCCAAGTGTGCACGTGTGTGAGCATTGTGTGTATATGTGTACCTGTGTGTGGAGGTCAGGAGTTGATGTCAAGTGTCTTCTTTACTCTCCAAGTGCTGGGATTGCAGGCATGTGTCACTGTACCTGACTTTGTGTCAGTTTGGTTTTCAAGCAGATCTGAGGAATGAAATTGTTCATGTTTTCTTTTCTTTTTAAAATCTGTAAGATCTACAATAATGATCTCTTTCATTCCTGATAATGACTTCTTTCCCTTTTTTGATTCATCTAAGAATTTTATTCTTCTCGAAGAATAAACTTTTGCCTTTGTTCATTTTCTGTATTGTTTTCGCCTTTTTAATTCCTTGCTTTCTAATGTTCCTTATTTAAAAGTGTATTAATTTCCAAATATTGAGGCTTTTCTAAATACTTTGTTGATTTTTTTCAATTTAATTCTGTTGTAATCAGAGCACATACACTACATGACTTCGATCTGAATAAATTCATTTAAGCTTTTTTCAGGGCTGAGTGATGGCTCGCTCGGGAAAGTGCTCACCATACATACCATACAAGTACTGAGTCTGGATCCCCGACACCCATATAAGAAGTCAGGGGCAGTGGCACGTGCCTGTAAACACGGTGCTGGGAAGCAGAGACGGGACAATCCCTGAGGTTGCTATCCAGCCAGCCTAGCTGGACTGATAGGCTTCAGTGGAGTGAGACAGCCTGTCTCAGCAAGTAAAGTGGAGAGTAAAGAAGACACTTGACATCAACTCCTGACCTCCACACATAGGTACACATATACACACAATGCTCACACACATGCACACACAGTGTCGCACACACAATGCTCATACAAATGCATGTACACATGATGCTCACGCTGAACACACACACACACAGACATACCCTTTCACACACAAACATGCACACATTCAAATTCTTTTCTAAAGCTCAGCATGTCTATCATGCCGAACATGACGTGTGCGTGCAATTAAAAAGAGTATGAATTTGGCAGTTATATACTAGTCTATAAATGCCAGTAAGTAAAAAATTATGTTGCAGAATATAACTATGTTATAGTCTTTGTTGATTTTTCATTTTAATGACACAGCAATTGTTGAAAGGGAAATAACAATGGTTCCAATTATAGCTGATCTGGGTTTTTTTGTCATTGAACAATATCCTTCTTTATATCTGGGAATTTTCTTTTACTTGACCTCTACAGTAATTAATATTAATATAGCTCCTCCAGACTTTCATTTTTTGGGCACAAGGCCTTGCTCTGTAACACAAGCTGACTCAGACTGGAATCTTCCTGCCTTTGTCTCTGCAGTTTTGGGACTTACAGGTGGGTGACATGCCCGGCAGCTCTAGACTTCTTGCGCTGCTATTTGGATGTTCTATCTACCCATTCAAGTCAACCTACATATGCCTTTATATTTCTTACAGACAACATTTATGGATTGGCTTTTTAAGGAAACCTATGTCTATGTATTAGTCAGTGTTCTCTAGAGGAACAAAACCAATAAAATTAATACACATTGAGGAAAGGTAATTATTAGATCATCTTACACAGTAGGCACTGGATCCTCTCACAGCGGCTGCCTGCACACTGGAGGGGTTGAGGACTCAAATAGTTGCTCGGTTCCCGAGGCCACAGTGCTGAAGGCCTGGAGAATTCGCAGAACCTCGCTGGTCTTCTGTCCATGTTGGAAGGCTGAAGAAACTGGGTTCCGATGTCAGCAAAGGATGCACTCACCCACAAGGCAGGAAGGCAGGAGGCAAAACAGCCCCAATTTTCTCTCAGACCCCTTATTATCTGTAGGCACTGCAGACAAATGCCGCTCACTCTGAGGGTCTTCCCACCTCAGTTCATCTTTCCAGGAAAAAAATTCCACAGACCTGCTCAGAGACAAGTTCATTCCAACTAAACTGATGACTAAAATTATCCATCACAGTCTACTATCTGTATTTTTTAATTTATTTTTTATTTTATTTTTCTAGTTTTTTTTTTAATTTATTCAATTGTGCGTGTATGCGCGCGTGTGTATGTCTGTTTCCCAGACTCTGCCTTCCAGGGCCAGAAGTGCAGGACACCACCAATTCCACCTGGTGGGTTTTTGTTTATTTGTTTTGGTTTTGGTTTTAGTTTTGTGGGTTCTGGGATTCAAACTCAGGACCTTCTGCTTCCAAGGCAGAGGCTTAATCTCTGAGTTATCTTCTTGACCCTGACTTTGGATCATCTTTGATTTATCCATATATTCTGAAGCTAAAACTTATTTCTGTTTTGTTTTGAACTGATTTGTCATGCAGCCCAGGCTGCCTCTAACCCGTGATCATCCTGCCTTGACCTTCTGTAGCCTGAGCTGCAGTGACATGAGTATGTCTGGCTCATGTATCACTTTTGTGTGAGGGAAAATGTCGTACATGCTTTAAAATATATTTTCTCAGAAGCCCATCTGCCAGTTGCCATCTCCCTCCAAATCTTTACTTAGCTTAATTTAACAAGAAGTTGAAGAGATTCTACTTTATTTTAGTGTGTGTGTGTGTGTGTATGTGTGCGCGCGCACGCATGTGCATCATCAAAGGGGATGTGTGTCCCTGTGGGGAACCAAGGATGACTTCAGAAATCATCCTGGATTGAGTCTTCCCCTTTTCTCGTTCACTCTGGGATTTTCCAGGCTCCACCCACCAGGACTGGAAGTACAGGCTGCCACCATTTCTGGCTGGTGCTTTTTATGTTTTTTTACATGGGACCTGGGATCTGAACTCAGAACCTTCTGCTTGCAGAGACAGAGCATTAACCCCTGAGCTATCTCTCCAGCCTGAAGAGATTCTACTTTAAAGGCTTCTTAAGCACAGGAAAGAGGAAGAAAAGCATCTGCCAAGGACCTGAACTTGGTCAGATAGCAGCCTAACCCCAGGGATCACTTGTTTTGCAGTGTGGTTAATCTCCAGATGCCTGGAGGCATAAACATCACAGACTGTGCACAAGTGATGCCAGGTACAGGAAACTGTAGTTAGATAAAGCAGGAATATCTGGATTCAAAAGTGCGACCCTGGGCAGCTGCCTGCACTCCCTCCTCAATACCAGGCCCTCTTTCCTGGCTCACCAGTTAGTTGTAGAGGCTCTGCTGCGGGTCTGTTCACAGGCGGCTCACCTGGGCTCATGCCAGAACACCCAAGGAATCTTTTACAAACGGTTGCACCCAACTTAATTTCTCCCACCGTTTCCTTCCTTCAGAATAGAATGATCCGGAATTCTCCTGGTTGGTGAGGGAAATAATTGTGGCCTTAGAGGCCAAAAAAAAAAAAGCAAAGGCAGATAGATTTTTGTAAGAGGCTAAAGAGAGGCAAAAATCAAATAACAAATACACTTGAGTCAGATGTGGTATGTTTGCAATCCTAGTAGCACAGGATGGCCAACAGTTTGGGCCAGCTATGTTCAACCACCACCCACCAAAAAAGGGGGAGTAGGCTGTTATCATAGTTAGGCACAGGTGTCAACTTGACGGTTGAGGGTTTGAGCTCTGGGCACATTTGTAGAGAATTAGTAGAGTTAAGTTCAGAAAAAACCTGAAGGAGATAGTCTAGTTGATGGGACAGACCCAGCCCATGGTGGGTGGGACTAGGCCCTAAACAGGTGAATAAAATACTGATAGCTGATTGAGAAAGTTGGCATCCTTTTGTACACTTGGTTAGACATGCTGGTCTGGCAAGTAAGGATTGTCCCTCTGTCAGCCATTACGTAGAGATGGTGTGGCCAGTTCCCTCGGCCTGGTATTGGTGCATGCTCTCCCGTCAAGCTGGACTGAGAACTGTAACTGGACTGTCATAAGGAAATAAACCCCTTGTTCCCTTAAGCCATCTGATGGTCATTTATCAGCAAACATCCAAATGGACTGCAACAGGTGTATAGCGTCAAAGATCGATCAGAAGAGAATTTACTTAGCCTAGAATAGCTCACGGAAAGAAGGAGAATCAAGGCTTTGGGGGGAAGATCTTATGGTGGCCAATACTCAGGTATGCAATCTGAAGACTGTTTTTGGAAGTGAACAATTCCCTATTCTTCAGTTTGAACCAAACAATATTTATATGCCTGTTGTCACTACAAGACAGAAAGAGAGCAAACTAAAACATCATTATCCATGATAATCTGATACTATACACAATGGTCAAGTTCACAGGCTTTGACAAAAAAAAAAAGTATTGGGAAAAGCTATTTTTATGTCTCTCAGACTCCACTAGGATAATCATTTGTTCAGTGTCGTTTCTAGAATATCATCATTTGATTGCTTTTCCTCATTACACAACCACCACTTTGTGAAATTGTTCCTTGTTTCATGAAGTGCTCACCGAGATCACCCAAGAGGCCGTTAGGAAAGATCAACTGCAACACAAACTGGTTGACCACATGCTCAGATAAGGATGTGCTCTCGCAGATGAACACATGCATGTGGGCATGGATAAGTGACGCCTGAGACTCAGAGACGTCTAGAGGAAAGCTGATCGTTACAGAAACGCAGAACCCCAAAACACATGAGGGCGAACTCAGTGAATACCTTTCCTTCCGTTAGAGACCAGAGGACTCAACAGTATCTTATGTTAAAGAGTTCCCCAGGAGGTATCTTTGTTCGCTATAGGGACAGTGGAAGGTTCTTCGCGTGGCAAGTCATAGAATTGGTAGGAAAACAGAGCTGAGTTAGGTGCTCCGAGGTCAGGATTGAAGATGTTTCCGGCCACTTTGACAGTTTGACTTGTCTGTGAACACTTCCAGCAGCGTAAACACAAGTTTCACTATTAAAAAACAATTTTTGAATACTAAGCCAAATGCTTGATGGGTTCACTTCCTGGTAGCAAGAAGGGGAAACTCAGTTGAGGTCACATATGACACACTGTCCCTTATCGATACTTCATGGATTCACATCACATAGTCTGCAATTAAACATGAAGTCTTGGTCACTCTGCAAGCTGTTGCAAGCCTCAAGTCACATACTGTGAAAACTACAATGAGCCAGTCAGTCTCTAGGGTGCAACTTCTGCATCCATGAAACAGATACCAGTGATTGGAGTGTGAGGTTTGGGACCCGCTGCTCCACCAAAAGACAGCAGGAATTCTGGGGGAAGGAAATGAATTTATTTACAGTTTTGGCCAGAACTGGGAGACAGAAATCTCTCTCTCTCTCTCTCTCTCTCTCTCTCTCTCTCTCTCTCTCTCTCTTTCCCTCTCTCTCTCTCTCTCTCTCTCTCTCTCTCTCTCTCTTTCCCTCTCTCTCTCTCTCTCAAGAAATAACTATACAGGTACCATCAATTGTTGGGATTAAAAATAAAATTTCTAAAGCTGGGGAGATGACTCACTCACTGGACAAAGTGCTTGGAACCTCAGCACTCATTAAAAAGAAAAAAAGACCTGGGCACAGTAACACACATCTTTAATTCCAGTGCTGGGCAGGCAGAGACAAGGATCCCTGGAGCTCATTCATTTACCAGCAAACTAGATTTTATCTAGTTTGAGCTCCAGGTTCAGGTTCTATGCAGATGCTGCCTTTATTTTTCTACTTTTACAGGCATATCGGGTATTCATCCCAGCTTCCTTCTCTCCCATCCTTTCCCTTTCCTTGATCTTTCCCTCCCACTCCTTCCCTCCCTTCCACCTGTATGCTTCTAAGGACCCCAGGGTTCACTACTCCTGTGGGGGCTCAGGCCTCCATGGCATATCAAGTTACCTCTCTTCAGGCCACCCCACTGATGTGTGCATTTCCCTTCACTCACCCAGCTTTAGACCCAAAGGTTTCCACTGTGAGTTCCCACTCTATGGGTATAATAAGAGCTGCCTACAGAGCAGTTTGATGTACTGTCTTCCTTCCTATAGGTTTATTGGCCGTCTTCCCTATGATCTATTTTCTTTCATTTTTTTAGGTTCTTATTCTAGTTTACAGTAACAGGGATGGGTACCATTCTGAAAATCAAGTCTTGAATCCAATTAGAAAGCTGTTGGTTGTCTCTTTGATAGTCATACCACTATTACACTGGTGGTCACCTGTTGCCATGGTGATTTATATTGCAACTTACAGATCTCATGTTGTTGATGGGGCTTGTGATTATTTCTCTCCTCCACTAGCTTCTACCGTATTCCTTGGTATTCTATAAGGTATATAGCAAGGAAAAAGTCCTCAGACCAGTTCCAGTTGATGTATTTTGCCTGTGTTCTGTGATCAATTTGTGCTCTATCTTCAGTAATAAAGGGAGATGCTGTCTTAAAAAAAATGATGTGGAGAGAGATTAAAGAACACAACTGACATTGACTACTGGCCTCCAGATGCATGTGCACAAACACACGTACATGCCTGTACACACATGCACACATGTAAATACATCTGCACACACACATGTACGCAGTGGGAGGAGGAGAAAGAGACACACGTAGAGAGAAGCAGAGACAGAGAAAGAAAAAGAGCCCTTCTCCTCTCTGTTTTCATTTGGCAAAAAGAAATGGCTTCTGGGTGTGCATTAGATCCAGAGTAAAGTCAAAGCTAAGACCACAAAACTCTTTGTTGAGGCATCAGAGATGTTTAAGGGGTAACTTCATAGACTTTTCAAGAAGACAAGAGACCTACAAATCTTAGAGGTACCATTAGACAGCAGCGTTGGAGGGTCTAAAAGAAAGAAAGTGTGAACTTTGTCTAATCAAGTTTGTTTAGAAATTGATTCATAAGAAGCCTACGACATTTTTTCAAATGAATTATAATCAGCTTGGGCTGAAAGGAACTTTCAGGCTTTTGAATCTGACACTTATCAGCACAAAGACATCTAAGAAAATGCCTATTGGAAGAATTAATGATCCCACCTGGGACGTCAGTTTCAGTCGTCAACTTGATACTTAAGAGATGGGCCTCCAAATATGAAGAATTACCCAGTTAAGGATATCTTCTGGGAAAACCTGTAGGAGATTGTCTTAATTGCATAATCTACATGGGAAGCGGAGTGGGGGAGTGGCCACCATTCCCTAGGTGGGTGGCATGTAGAAAGATGGTCAGCATACATAGGTTCTTCCTCTCTGCTCTTGACTTTGAATGTGGTGTGTCCAGTTCCCTTTTGACCTACTATGGGGAGGATGAGCTCCTACCATGGTGGACTGTTGTAACCTGGAATTGTGAACTGCATAAAATTCCTTGTTCCCTAAGTTGTTTGCATCAGTATCTATCATAGCATCGAGTTATCAAACTGAAACACCCTAAATGCAGTCCTCCAACATCTTTCAAGTTCCTTATTCAGGAAAACTGTATACGTGGAGCAGCTCTGAAGAGCTGGACTTCCAGGAACCATATATACTATCCTACAGTAGAAAGTAGGCAGAGGCTTTTCTTCTCCACTTCCCCCATCCGCCATGTTCTGTCTGGAA
Source organism: Typhlomys cinereus (assembly GCA_023101885.1). NCBI lineage: Eukaryota > Metazoa > Chordata > Mammalia > Rodentia > Platacanthomyidae > Typhlomys > Typhlomys cinereus. The sequence continues at coordinate 1,764,313 of JALPQD010000307.1, read as the reverse complement.
GAGAGATCCTTCAATAGAAGGAACAGATTGGGGTTGGACACCTAGCTTTTATCAAGAGACAGCCCTCCCTTCCTGTACATGTCCCTTCCCAGTCCCCCATAGTCCTGACATGTTGACTCCTTTGTTTGGCTATCTGAGGCTGGATGGAGTCTAACGCCTTTGTCCCTTAGGAATGTGGAATTTTTGGAACGCATGTGCTTTTCTCAGTATCCGTCCTTGTCAGTATATTCATAGGCTAAAATTATTGAATCTTCTGATGGAAAAGCATAAATTCATCACTTCCTCCTTTCCAGTAGCAAACATGGACTACCAGTCAGGGAAAAAGAAGAATGGTTTATGGGGGAGGGAATTGAGAGTCCAAGCATTGGATCCCACAGAACTGTTCCAGGCAAGAGCGCTGAGCTGTCACGAGCTAACCACAGCTGGATTTCAGAGGACAGCAGTGCACCTTCCCTCACCCATTTTCATATGTATGTGTTTGGGGTACATGTGTATGCTTGTTCATATGTGTGTGTGCACATGTGTGTACATGTAGAGGAGGGCTGGGGTTAACATGGGAATCATCCTCCATTGTACTTCCTCCTATGTATGCTGTGTGCCTTTTAGTCATCCTCTAGATCAAGGCTTCCGGAACAAAAATTCCGTGATCATTCCGTGACAGTATGCTGGAAGCTGCGGGAAGCAGCTTGTGTCCTCACTTACAGGTCTCTGGTGGAGAGGAACTGCATTTAGAAAATACTCAGCAGTACCCACAGAGCTTCCATCACTTCTGGGTCTGATTTACTTATTGAGGATTCAAAAAGAGACCATTTCAACAAAGCTTAAAAAAAGAAGCTAATTTTTCATGCTAGAAAGTATTGATATACATATACATATGCATATACAAATGCATATATATGCATATATGTATATATGAGAGTGACAATCACTGAGCTTAAGAGAGTAGAAAATGTTGAGTGACAGGAAGGAAAATGCCACAATCATGATGATGTGATTCCTGAGAGACGGGGACAGGTGTGATGGATATGGTAGTTTTATATCAATGTGTAGGACTTACCTATTTCATAATAAGCCAATTTAAAATAACAGTCGCAATGAATTTTTTTAAAGAAGGAAGGCTAGTTGTTGCTTCTTAAAGAGGGTGTGACCTTTCAGACATCAGTCAGAGTGTTTGATTCCGTGCATACACATCTCCTGTACTGAATAAGAGTATGAGGATCATTTGGTTAACATTCGGTGTTCTGTGCCCCTTATAAATAATTCCAATAGTAACCTTTTTCATTGGAAACACCTGTACGGTGCCGACTGTGATTACTCCCTGTGGATATTGCTTAGCTCAAAATTAATATATCATACTTTCTAGAATGACAGGCTGTGGGCTGGAATAAGAGAAAACAGTAATTTCTAAGATGGAGTAATTACTAGAGGATCCAGGTACTATTTACTGACTTCCTTCTTTGTTCTCAAGCCAACAAAATTATCAAGTCCACATTCCTAGAGTCCTTTATTAGCCTTAATCTTAGGTTGTCTATCAAAAACAATGCTGTTGTGGATTAATAAACACCACAAACCCATAATAAACTGCACAGGCTCTCGGTCTTCCCAGGTAATAAGTGAGCTCAGTTGAAGCATTATCAAAGTGACTGACTACAAGCTCTGTGCTCCGCGCTGGCAGGCTCCGGCTGTGGCGGCCCGGACGCTGCACTATCTAAAATATCCACGAGGTGGCAGCAGCTCCACAGCGACCAACCCAGGGGCCTCAGGGGGTCGCTTCTCACCAACGATTCTGGCTTCAGGTTTGGTTGTATAGCTGAGCATTGGGATTAAGGAAAAACGTTGTGGTTATTTTCAGTTAAAATACTCGTTCTAATTACAAGTAACTCACAGCAGTAGTTTGCTATCTAGCAAAAAAAAAAAAAAGTCTTTCCTCTTTTTTGGATACCTGATAATAGAATACATTCATTAAAAAAAAAAAAAAAATCCAGGCAAAACTATGAGGAAAATAAAAAAAGATCCAAGGTTGCCAGGGGTTGGAGTGGTGATCCGATGACTTGGTGCACAGAGGATTTTTAGGACCAAAAGGATCTCTTGTGCACGCACACACACACACACACACACACACACACACACACACGCACACGCACCTGTAGAATACACACACCACCTGAGGTAACCTGTGATCCTTGGGCTATTGATTAATGTAGGTTCAGCAGCAGGCTAAGCATATGTGGAGTTGAGATACTGAAAATCCCCACTCAATGGCGCAGACCTGTTCTAAAAAACAAAGTATTTAAAAAAAAAAAAAAAAAACTTTTTCCAAAAGTGAACTAGGCTTGTGAACATTTTAAACTAATGCACATGGGGGGATGTCAATATTTGCAATATTGAAAGGAAAACATGGTGTTGCAGTTCGCCTGCATGGTTGCTGATAAATCACCATCAAATGGCTTAAGGGAACAAGGGGCTTAACTTCTCTTATGCTTACTGGTTACAGTTCTTAGTCCAGCTTGACGGGAGAGCACGCACCAACACTAGGGCCAAGGGAACTGGCCACACCATCACCACATATGGCTGAGAGAGAGACGATCCATACTTGCCAGACCAGCAAATATGTATAAGAACGTCAACTTCCTCAACCGGCTCTCAGTATTTTATTCATCTGTTCAGAGCCTAGTCCCACCCACCATAGGCTGGGCCTTCCCCATCAGCTAGACAATCTACTGCAGGCTTGCTCTGGGTCCAACTCAACCACTAATTCTTTACAAATGTGCCCAGAGCTCAAACCCCAACTGTCAAGTTGATACCTGTGCCTAGCTATGACACATGGTCCCCTTAGGTGCAGACATTGGAAGAATTAAATAGCAGGATTGTTTGACAGGTAAATTATAGCTAGTTGCAGGTATCCTTCTGACTAATGTCCTTGCACAGGTGAGAAGCTATGGAAACTCTGATTTGCAGCAGTTAGTAGGTGACTCTGACCTCTCAAGGATTTAAACCTCTCAGAGGTGAATACATGGTGATCTTCAGATATTTTTGAGCTGATCTTGCCTTATTTTCAAAGTGAAGGAAGAAAACCCATGTCAGGGGCAGACATTCTTTTTTTTCTGGGCATTTTTCTTTTATTTAACATTTTAAAAATTTTTTCCTAGTTTTACAAGCATATTGAGTACTTATCCCTGTCTCCCTCCTTTCCTCCTCCTTCTCATCTTCGTTCCTTTTCCTTCGTTAACCCATCCTTCTCCCTCCCACCCTCCTTCCTGTCCAATTCTATGGACCTGAGTTCCCTCTGGCTTGTCTACTCTTGTGGGGGTTCAGGACTCTCTGGCATATCAAGTGGCCCCTCCTCGGGCCGCTCCACTGATAGGGGCATCTCCCTTCACTCATCCAACCCTAGTTCACAAGGTTTCCGCTGCATGCAATTATCTCTCCTGAGAGACTTGCTATTTTATGGGGCATTGTCAGTCATTATGCAGGTCTGGTAAGGACAAGTCCTGCCTTGAATGGACTATCTTGTCCAATGGTGGGCTTTCCCACCTACAATCTTCCCCCCCCTCCTCTTCTGCAAGGTTCCCTGAGCCTCGGGATGGGGAGAGACTAGGTTGGCCTGTTTCTGGGTGAGCATTGCAGGGCTGCTAGTACTCTGCATTTTGGCGGCCACTGCTTTCCCCTTAGGTGCAGACATTCTAAGCATGCCTGGAATGTACAAAGAAAAAAGATTAAATGGTCATCAGAAAGGAATGGCCCAGGGGCCAGAGATCCAGGTTGGAGCCTTTCCCTAAAGGACTCAGGATCTAGGCGGCCTCCTTGTCAGAATGACCAGAAGATGCCTGGGCTTTGAAACCTCAGGCATCTGTGCAACTTGCATGGGATACTCGAGATGCTCAGTAAATATTTCCAGAATATTGTTGGGCAAGTGAAGGTGACTTTAATAAGCAACCCAATGGGCTGAAGAGATAGCTCAGGGCTGAAAGCGTAGTAGGAGGACTCAAGTTCTGATCCCAGATCCCATGTAATAATGCCAGGCAGAAATGGCAGCTGCCTCTACTTCAAGCCCCAGAATGCAGAGCCTGGGAAACCCCAGAGCAAAGCAATGAGGAGGCAGAGCAATCCAAGGTGATTTCCAGTGTCACTTTAAGGTATCCACAGGCACAAACACTCAAATGCCTTCTGGTGCACACACACATACAACATCAAAATATATAGCCAAGGGGATTTGTAACTAAGGCATTGTAAAGCTATTGTCCCTAGTTCTTGACATAGTAAATGCTTGGAATTTTTTGAGCTATAGAGGTGAGCAGACAACATGTATGGGGAATCAAAGCTGACATAGGCTATAATTGAATCGGGTGAAGCATTTATTAAGTCTCTCCGTTGACTGCAGAGTCTACCAATAGGCTAGTCTAGCTAGCCAGTTTGCCCTGGGATTCCTTGTTTTGGCCTCCGAGGGCTGGGATTCCAAGTGACCACAAGGCCTGACCCACTTCTACTTGTGTTCTGGGGCTCTTAACTGTGGCTCTCATATCTGAAGGGCATTTGCCTTATCCACTGAGCCATCTGCTCAGCCTCCGGGCTTCTGCTACTCGCAACAGGCTTCCTTCTGTTAGGTCTGAGTTTACTCACTGAGTCTAGCATATAACCTGACTTATGTACTAGAGAGCTGACTGACTCCAAATCAACTGTGGAATTGTAGCCTTAGAACTGCAGAATGCTAGAGAAAGCAGCCAAGGTCAATTAGCAAGGACCAATGGTCTAATCGACTGCATCTAAAATCCCAGAAGACACTGTCAAGGGAAGCTTCTGGGCTGGTGAATTCACCCGTGCTCGCAGACCCTCCAAGGAGGAAGCCCCTCTGCTCCCAGCTTCCGGAGCTTCCACACGCTCCCATAGCCTCCACCTCTGGCCGTTCATTTGCATGCCTTATGACATCCTCTGTTACAAGCCAGTGAGCATTGTGTTTGTCAGGGTGCTGCTGCAGCAAGTAAGTAAATCAGAGAGGCAGATCTGCCACAACAGGGGAGGAAGATGGGATTCCATGTCAAGGATTTGTGCTCATCCCCTGCAATGAAAGGCAGGTCGACTGGAGGAAAGCATGCACGCTACTCAGGGGTGTTCTATGTGCCACAGGGGATGGCTACTTTTATACTGAGGCTTGATGAAGAATAGACAAGCAAGCAGAACCACACCTGGGACATAATGTGTGACCTGACAGTACATGGAGAGGGCAAGCCCAGTGAGGCCTGACCCGTGGCTTTCTAGGCACCAAGGTACCTCTGGGGTGCAGGGCAGACTCCTGGCACAGGGTCCTTTTTCCTGCTTCTCAATATATTTTGCTTAAATTGTTCCACCATGGGCTGGAGAGATGGCTCAGGGGTTAAGATTCTGCCTCGCAAGCAGAAGGTCCTGAGTTCAGATCCCTGGTCCCACGTAAAAACACCAGGGAGAACCAGTAGCAGCCTACACTTGTGGTCCTGGTGGACAGAGTCTGAGAAATCTCAGAGCAAAGCAAGGAGGAGGTAGAAATAATCCAAGATAATCCCCAAAGTCACCCTTGGTTCTCCCTAAGGACACACAGTGCCCTCTCTCTCTCTCTCTCTCTCTCTCTCTCTCTCTCTCTTTCTCTCATACACACATACATAATTAATAATTTTTTTTTTAAAAAAATCGTTCCATCATGCCCTGACTCCAGTCTTTGAATTTGGGACACAAGGGTCTGCACTGAAATCCAGTAACACTTTAATTTACTATCTCCCACCATGGATCAAAGGGTTTTGTTATGGCCAGATACTATGCTGAAAGGCTGGGGGAAGAGGGGTAGAATAATGCCATAGGGGTTCATGGCTGGCTTTGGGAGAAAGGGGTGCTCGTTTCCATGACCTGTCTTGGCAAGAAAGGGATGCAGGAGAAAGGGCAGGAGACAGTCAAAGAGGCCTGCTTCTGAGCCCTTTGCTTGGGTTCAAAGTACTCAGTAGATCGAGGTGTCTTTGGGGTGTGGTGTTCTGAACCCCAGCAAAGCCAAGGCAGGCAGACCTGTTGGATGTCCTGCAGACCTACTGCTGGTACCTGAAATCTGCAGTGGGGGTGGGCTCCTGGGAATGCGCACTTACTCTGGGGGAGAGGGGGGTCCTGTGTCAACCTCGTAGATCCTGTCAGAATTTAAGTTACAGGACATTCAGCTGACTTCGGGCACTTGGAAATTTTACTGGTGAGAGGACACTCCCCCTCTTATTTGGTTTTAGAAGCACCATGAGTGGAGAAACTTTTTTTTTTCCTTATCGTCCCTAAAGAAATGCAATAATAATTCTCAATAGCGACCATGAATGTATTTCCATCCATGCTGAGAAGTGGGTTTCACTTTGGTGCGAAGCCTTTTCAACATTCCAGGGCTCAGGAACTTTTGTGGAACACCGTCCATTGTTTTTGTGGTGTTTGGCTGGTTGGTTGAAGCATAATAGCATTATACAGTCAGAACTGAGAACCAGTGAGGCACCGCAAGAGTGCGGCAAGATTGGTTATTGGCTATAATTTAACCTGAGTGATTAGAAATGGGTCTCTAGTTGAAAATAATACCTATTGTTTGTGGGTAGAAATACAAGGGTATGTCTTGATCATTTTGTTATGACACCTCTTTTTTTCCTTTGTACAAAAGAAATACATGCTTAATATGGAGACGGTGAAAAGTACAGTCAAAACAAAAACCCCACTCTCAATTGTTCACCAGTGAAAGACATTGCAGTTTTCTCTTCTTGTGTGTATGTGTGCATTCTTAAAGTGAAGATGGAATCTAGCCATGTGTTAGGGACAGCTTCGTTCACTCAGGAACTCGCTGTGGACATATTCCCAAGCTAAGACATTGTTCTGTGACTTGGTTTCTAAAAGCAACTACGAGATGCACTGTAATTTCTTTAATTCCTTATTGACTAACATTGGATTGTTTTCAATTACTCTGATCCAATCATACAAATGTTAAGAGTTCTTTTAATACAGTTCTGTGGGGTTTGTTACTGCATTCAGTCCAGATCAAACTTTAGAAATGCCCATAACTTTTCCGTTTTCTCCTGCTCCGTTAGGGCAGGCTTATTGAGGAACCAGCGAATGAGCCTAGATCCTCGAAGGAACTCACCGGCTGCCTCCTTGTCCATTCGGATGACCTGTTTTCAGAAGTTGATCCTCTCCTTCCACCTTGTGGGCTTCCAGGGATTGAACCCAGGTCACCAGGCTTGTGAGCAAGTGCTCAGCAGCCTCCTATGACCCATTTTTCAGGTGCAGAAACAGCATCCTTTTGCCCAAACTGTCAGGCAGGACAGTTTCAAGTTGACCCACTATTTACTACATCAGGGCTTCTCAAGCTTTAATGTGCACCCAGGTCACCTGAAGGTGTCATGATCCAGATTCATGTTCCACATCTCCAGGGTGAGACCAAGAGTCCACACTGTTAACAAGCTTCCAGGTGATGCTAAGACCATGTCATGGACCACGCCTCCCTAGCAAGGACCAGCATTCTAGTCCCACCAGCCTGAACACAGCTGTGTCTCAGCTCAGGCTTCCCGCATGCAGCAAAGACAATGAACCCCACAAGGAAGCCACAGGGAGAAACTGAGTACCTGCTTTCAATGATGCTCCTTCAAACGAATTGAATCGACATTACTTTTAAAAGGATATGTGTTCACTTTATTTTTTAGCATCTTCTCTAGTGCCCACAGGCAGATATGTTGTTGTCGTTTGATTTTGTTTGTTTGGGGGACATAGTCTTATAGTGTTACCTAGGTGTGAAGTCTTGAGTTCAAATGATTCTCCACCTTAGCCTCCTGAAGTTGCATTAGCACATGCACGCTACTGCACTTAGCCCTGGTTTATTTTATTTATTTATTTATTTATTTATTTATTTATTTATTTATTTATTTATTTTACTCTGTGTGTGTGTGTGTTTATTAGAGGACACTGTGGATGACCAAGGGTGACTTTGGGAATCATCCTGGATGCTTCTACCTCCTTTTTGCTTTGCTCTGGGATTTCCCAGGCTCTGCCCACCAGGGCTTGGAAGTACAGGCCACCACTTTTTCCACCTGGTGTTTTTACATAGGACCTGTGATCTGAACTCAGAACCTTCTGCTTTTGAGGCAGAGTCTAAACCCCTGAGCTATCTCTCCAGCCCCTAGAATGGTTTTATAGTTGAAACATGCCATGTCACAGATCCTGGAACTGAGCAAAAAGGAAATTTTCTTTCATCCATTCATATGGGGATTTTTTTCTTACTTTCCTGAGTGGTTTATTTGAAAATCCAAAGCAGATACTGTTTCCTGAGAAACTTTTTTAAAACTAAGTTATTTATCATTTTTTTCAAGAAGGTGATATAACCCACTATCTACTTTTTGAATAATGATATGTGACATTTAAATATTTTGTACTTTTTTGTCTTGTACAACATGTTTCTGCAACATGCATACATGTAGAGATTAACAAATTAATACATGCTTTTGCTAAATTTTGAGGAAGAGCAAGAATTTTTTTATTATTATTTATTATTTATTCAATTGTGTGCATATGCGTGTGTGCACGTGTATGTATGTATGTGTGTGTGTGAAGAATCACGGACGAATTCGGGAACCACCATGGACGCCTCCACCTCCTTGTTTACTCTGCCTCGGGATTCACAGGCTCCGCCCACCAGGACCGGAAACGCAGGCCGCCCCCGCTTCCGCCCGGCGTCTATACGTGGGGTCTAGGATCCGAACTCAAGACCTTACGCCTGCAAGGCAGAGGCTTAACCCCTGAGCCACCTCTCCAGCCCCGAAGAGCGAGAATTTATGCAGCCCAGCCTGGCCTCAAAATTGTGACCTTCGTGCTTCAGCCTCAGAAGTACTTGGAATTAGAAATGTGTGTGTACCACTATGCAGAGGGAGAATTCTTAAGCAAACAACTTTCTTTTCTTTCCTTTTTCTTTCTCTCTCTCTCTCTCTCTCTCTCTCTCTCTCTGTGTGTGTGTGTGTGTGTGTGTGTGTGTGTGTGTGTGTTGGATCAGAAGGCACTGTGTGTGTGTGAAACCCCAAGGGTGACTTTCAGAATCATCCTGAATTGCTTCTACCTCCTTACTACTTTGTTCTGGGATTTCCCCTGTGGCTGGTGTTTTCCCCTGGGATCAAAAATCCAATTTAAGTCTTTCTGCTTGTTAAGCAGAGGCTTAAAATTAACCCCTGAGCCATCTCTCCCGGCCGTTAGCAATTTTCAAGAGTACAATGTATCATTACCCAATGTTGTCCAACAGAACTCTTGAACGCATTCCTTCCATGTATCTGTCAGTTTAAATATTTTAATCAGCGTCTCCTCAATCCTGCTCACCCCATGCCCCACCTACCTATCCCTCCTAACTTTAAGATTCCATGTATAATGTGGAGTGTTTCTGAGAGTGGCTCATTTCATTTGAAACTATGATCTTCTTCTATATCAGTCCCACCCCGAGAAGAGGGTGTGGTAGCAGGCAAGCGTCAGAGGGTGGGGTGCTGCCGAAGAGTATCTTCTGGACCTGGCAGGGCTGCTGTACCCACGAACATTTACTTCCACAAGACCTGCACAAGATTGGGCCTGTCAGGTTGGAGAGATGGCTCGGGGATTAAGACTGCCTCACAAGCAGAAGGTCCTGAGCTCAGATCCTACGTCCCACAGAAAAACGCCAGCACGGAAAAGGTAGTGGCCTGCACGCCGACCTTGGTAGGCAGAGCCTGGAAAATCCCAGAACAAAGCAAAAAGGAGGTAGAAGCAATCCAGGATGATTCCCGAAGTCACCCTTGTCCTCCACAGGACACAGTGCACACACACACACACACACATACACACACACACACACACACACACACACACATGCAAAATAAATAAATAAAAAGTTTTTTTAAAAATTGTGCCTGTTAGCATTCAGGACGGGATGACTTCAGGAGGCGCTTATTTCTCCCTGAGGGGTAGTGAGGGTTACCTTGGCTGCGGGAAGAGAGCGGCTAACTTCAGTGGTGTGCCCACTGCTATATTGTACAGGCTCCAGCGAGTGCCCGGGCACACGCCAGTACAGGCACCCCGATGAAACCCAGTGGGCCACATACACCAAAATGTCATGAAAAACAGGGAAGCTCGTAGGGAAGAAAGATTTTAGTGGGAGAAAGAGGAGGAATGGGACCAGGGGATGAGGTGTGAAAATAAGTTGAATTCATCGTTGAAACTGTCAAAGAATAAAAATTTTTAAAATGGTGTTGCCACAAAGGACAGGATCTCATTTATGAGGATACTTAATGCATGCTCATTGCAGAGAATACTGATGTGTTCGAAAGCATCCCAACCTCAGCAGAAGTCCCACAGGTGACTTCCCCCAAGTACTCAGCAGGTTAAGTTCTTCCTGGCTCATAATATCTGACACCCGACTTCAAATATCTCTCCAAACCTTGTCCAGTTTTTCTGCCCCCCATCCTGGAAGGAGGGCCTGTAAGTTCGAGACACTCATAAGGACTCTAACTTCTCCATGCCCTTTGTCAATCATAGTGCTTTACTTGGAAGAAATTACTGAATCTGCGAAGTTTTATATTTATTTTCATAGGGGGAATTATTCCACTTGTAGAACAAGTGGAAATTTAATTGTTTAATGATTTCTGGTTTTTCTTAACATCAGCATAGCAACCCCTCATTAGCAAGTCTGTAACCCACACTCTGATGCGATAATTAAACACACTAACCCCTTCCCGAAAACTCACACTGCGTTCAATCAATTCAACACTATAGAGTACTGGACGGTAATGACTAGAACTATTTCTCAGGGTGTCCGACTTTACACTCCGCCACACAGGGATATCTTAATACATGCTTTATAATGCTGTCACCATAGCAACTCTCATCTCTGTTTTATGAGAGAGAATACTGAGATCCAAAGATGTGAAGTGATAGGCTAGGAGCTGGTTCAGCAGGAAGACACCCTTACATACAAGCCTGAGGACTTGGATTTGATCCCTGGGGCACACAGAAAGGTGAAGGATTCCACAAACTGTCCTTTGACGTACATGCTCATACCATGGCCTGTTTTAGACACACACACACACAATGATGATGATGATAATGATATTCACTAAGTGTCTTATGTTCCCAGAGTGGCAGAACATAGCGAATGGTCCACTTTTTAAATGTCTAGGAAAGGTTGAGGTCCCAGAGCTTGGAATCCCAGCCTGACTCAGCTGGGACCCAGCACCCTGTTGCAGTTCACCTGCATAGCTGCTGACAAATCACCATCAAATGGCTTAAGGGAACAAGGAGGCTGGGCCTTCCCCATTGGCTAGACAATCTCCTTCAGGTTTGCTCTGGGCTTAACTAAACCATTAATTCTCTATAAGTGTGCCCAGAGCTCAAACCCTTAACTATCAAGTTGACACCTGTGCCTAACTATGACAGCCCCTGTTTGGAATCTCCTGACGGCAGAGCCATCAGAAGGAGGTTCCAGGCCCCAGCCACGCTCCTGCAGCTGCAAGACAGAGGTTGCAGAGGCCTGGGCCATCCCCGCTCTGGAGGACCCATGGGTGGAGCTCTGCTCACCACTGTTTGAAGTGGCCTTCACTGGCAGACATCCTAGAGGCAATGGTGGCAGCCTGGCCCTTCCCTCTGCTTTCCCCCATAGGGACTCTGACGAAGACCACTGTGCAACTTGCCTCGGGCTGTGCTGGATGGAATGGATGAGCCGACGACACAGAAGGAGGTGGGGATGGGAAGCTTGCAGAATGTGCAGCACAATTTCTAGAACATGTGGGCAGGAACATATGTGGCTGCTCATAGGTTAGGAGTAAGAAGCAAACAGTGGGGGGGAGAGGGTCATCCAGGATCTAGGGCAAAGCGGCCATTGGAGAGAATAGCTGATCCTCATAGACCTCAATCTTGATAAAAACCAAGCATAGTTCTTTCAGTGGATCCAACAGAGAAAGGTTTATCCCAGCCGTACCGCGTGCAGGAAAATCTTCCGTGTAGATTATCATACAGGTCTTGAAACATTGTCTGGTTTTCTAAATAAAGACTCTGGCAGGACAGGCAAATGAAGGGATGGTTGTAACTGTCAGACCTTGATAATCTGGCTGAACACCCTCTGGTGTCCTCCTTGGTCATTTACCTGGTTTCTAGTCTTAAGGTTAGTAGAGTCCTGTGAATATGGGTAAAGGAAAGACATTACTATCTAATCAATAAGGCTAATGAGGTCCAGGAACTGGCATCAAAATAAGCTGAAATGATTCTGACATTCTTTCTGATCCTCATCGTAGCTGGGCATTTGTTAATAGCCCTTGTGTGCTTGTTCAATGAGTTGTGTGCATGAAATTGTCAAACCTAAAGTGAGCAATGCAGACCATCTTGATATGACGGAGGCGTGGGGTCGATGGCAGAGAACTGCAATCCAAGATACTCTGAGAATCAAAAGGGAATGAAACAAAAGACAATATAGAGCAAAGGGCATGAGTGGTCTAACCCCTTGTCTTGCTTTCCTTCTCCGTACTCTTTCTTCCTTTCCTTCCTCTTTCCTTTTCTTTTTTCCTCCCCTCTCTCCTTGCCTTTTCTCTTCTTCCCTTTCTCCATTCATTCATTCCTTCATTCCTCCTTCCCTCCTTTCTTCCTTTCTTTTTTCCTTTCCTCCTTCCTTTTTTGATAAATCTAATCTAGTCCAAGCTAGCCTTGAACCCCTCATCTTTATGCCTCTACCTCCTGAGTGCTGCGGTTGCTGCTATGTGCCACATGCCCACTTTCTAAGTCACATGTCTGTGGACCCATATTCTTCAGGGTCCCCAGCCTCTGGCTAGCCACCTGCACAGAAAGGTCTCCAACAGACAGACAACAGTCCCTCTGCCGGCCTAAAGGACCAACTGCACCTAAGAACTAAATCCTAACCGTTCAGCTGTGGCTAGGGAGTCTCTTCGGCTAGCCATGGCATGCCCCTGTGTCTTTAAATTAGGGAGCAATAAAGCCATTTTGTATCACACATGATAAACCATTCAGATTTGAAAAGTGTTTATTTAAAAAGGGAGCGTGGAGTATAAACCAAAGTAACATGTGCAACTTCTGGGTTATGTCTTGCAGAGGAGATGCGATTCTCTGCTGCTTTCTGTAGGCAAGAGAACGGGTGACAAGGACAAGTGCCACAGCAGCAGCAACAGGGCAGAGTCCTGAGCCCTCGGCCGCACCGTGAAAGAAAGCCATCAAGAGAAACAGTCCTCTAAAATACTTAAGGCCACTGGATCCCATGTCCTACCTGCCAGGGTGTCTTTCCCAGCAGTATCACTTCCTTGAAGCTCCTTTAAGGCTCTGCCCCTCCCCCACTGTCATTTCCCAAGCCAGGTTCAAGGGAGAGTTTGTTCTGTACTCGACCCTGCTGTGCTTCTTAGCTACATTCTGCATCTCTTGGCACAATGTTCTTTCCCTCCCTCCATTCTCTGTTCAGTCAGTCAACCAGTCATTGCTCTTTCCCTGTCCAGAATACCTGTAATTAAACTCAGACGCTTTGGGCCACTGGCATCTGTTCATGCTTCCATCCTGCAGTTCTGCCTCTCCTTCTGGACTGACTGGTACCTCACTAGAGAGGGGTGCAAATTATCCCCTGCAGAAACCTGGGTCTCCATTCAGGAAAAGGACAGGTTCACACTTATGAAACTGCGGACCGAGATGAGGAAAGGGAGGAGATTGCTCCCCCCCCCCAAAAAAAAGGAAAAACGCTCTTTCCTGACTGGATCTGCACACGACAGATGCAAAAACTGACCTTCCTGGAGAGAAGCCAGCTCCGGTCTGTAAGGTCAGCCACTCCTGTGAACACTCAGCCAACAGGCCAGCTGCTGACAGCACAAAGATGCTATGAAGACCCCCAACTCCATCTTCCCCTGAGGGCTGTGTGTGGTAACTGCAACTCCAGGAGTAAGTATTGCTTGAAGAACTCAGCTTACAGCCTGTGTTTAAGGTCAGGCAACTGATACCAGCACTCAGTGCCAGAGCAAAGGTTTAGGACAAGGTTCGCACTCTAGAGTATCTGAGCTTAATTGGGTTTCGTCTCTCTGGGGGACATGTGGCTATATCTGAGGATACATTTAGTTGTCATGATTGGTGGGATGCTGTTGGCAGCTAATAGACAGAGGGCGGGGATGCCTCAGAACATCTCACAATGCACATGACAGCTCCTATACAAAGATGCCCAGTACAAAATGTCAATCATGCTAAGGCTGCAAACCCCTGTGTTAGTGGGCCGAGGACTAATGGGGCAGGGCCACTATCCCAGAGATGTCGCAGGTTCTGAGCATTTCCCGGGGCATTCTGGATCCTCTCGTCTACCTCCTTAGTGCTGGGATTACAGGCATGTGCTCTGCTCCCTGCTAAACTTAGACAAACTTATTTCTTAAAGTCCAAGATGCTGAGAAGTTTAGGATGAAGACACTGGCAGACTCAGTGTCTGGTGAGGCCCATTTTACATTCCAGGTGGCACTTCTCTCTCATCCTCACATGAAAGAGGGGGCGACTCCTTCAGTGTTTCCTCTGTGAGCTCACTGACATCGTACTGAGACCTTTACCCTCGTGAGTAACTATGTAGAGACCTCACCTTCTAACACCATCATCTTGGCAGTTAGGATTTCAACCAACAACTAAAAATGCACTTTTAAAAATGTGGATTTTGAGTGGCTGGGGCAATGGCTCAGTTAGTTTACTTTGCAAACACGAGGATCTGAGCTTCATCCCCAGACACAAAAAGCCAAGCCTACATGACGGGGAGGTCTAGGTACAAGGGATGAGCATATTACTATTGTTTTGCCAAAAAGACGTATTGTCAAACATTTGTGAAGTATTCTGAGTAAACCCATAGGAGATTGTCTAATTGATGAGGGAAGACCCAGCCTACAATGGGTGACATAATTCCCTAGACAGGTAGAGAAAATGGAGAAGGCTGTTCAGTACTTTGGCATACTTTGGCAGATTCACAGACTGACAAGGAGACAGTTTGTCCCTCTATCAGCAATTCCTGTGGATGTGGTGTGGTCATTTGCTTTGACTACTGATGTGGTATGAACTCTTCTGTCAAGCTTGACTGTTAACTGTAACTGAGAATTCTAAGCAAGAATAAGCCCCTCATTCCCTTAAGCTTGTTCTTATTCTGTATTTATCAAAAACATGAAGACAAACTGCGACAAAATCTGGTACTGGGAGTGCAATGTTGCTGATAAATTTGGCTATGTGGCCTTCGTGGATTTCAAACTTTTGTTGGAGAAATGTGGAAATGTTTAAGGACTTTGAAGTTATGTGGACTAGAAATGCTATTGATAAGAGCTTAGTAATGGGGACAGAATTATGTGATGAAGGGAACAAGAACTTGGGCAAAGTCGTATTTTAAGGTAATGGACTGGTTTGCTTAGTAGATGAGAACTGTGTAAGATAAGGGTAGACAGCAGAGCAGCTGCAATTAATGCAGAAATTATTGTTATTGGAGAAAAATTCCCTCTGATACACACACACACACACACACACACACACACACACACTAAATAAATAAATAAATAAAGTTTAAAAAATGAATGTAACAGCTATGGGGACATGAATTGACAGGTTATGGTTTAAAAGTAAAGTGTTTATGTGTCAAGCTGGTAAGGGGTGGAGTGTGCCCAAGCTAAACTCCGAAGCCTCAGGTCAACTGAAGAGGTGCTAAAGCAGTCATAGGGACCACAATGTAATCTGTGGCTGAGTCTGTACATCTGGAATTATAGCCCTCGGGAGGCAGAAGCAGGACAGTAACTTCAAGATCAAGGTTAGTCTGGTCTACCTAAGAAATTCCAGGCTCAAAGAACAAATCAAACAAACAGCAAAAGCAAACAGCTACCATGCATCCGTGTTCCTGGGGAAAATTCAAACAGAAACTCAACTTTCATTTACCAATTTAAGTTGTTATTAATTTATGCTTTCCTGATGATATCAATAAACAAAAATAATTTGAACCCAATGATCACATACGATCATCACAAATAAACACGTTTTGCCCAAAATGAATATCATCTTCTCTTGATACCCATGGGAGATTAGTTCCAGCCCTCCTACAGACATCAGCATCTGAAGATCCTCGACTTCCTTTAACAATGGTATGCCTACCCTCCTATATCTTTTAGGCCGCCTCCAGATTCTTTATGATACTCAATACAATACAAATGCTATGCAGATAATAATTCTATATTATTTAGAGAAACCCAAGAAAAGACATCTACACATTCAGTTATAGATGCATTAAAAAAAGACATTTTCAGTCCATGATTGATTGGATGCACAACTCATGGAAACTGAGGGCAGACAGTAGTCTCTTCGCTAATCCCATGGCCTTGGCCTTAGGCCAACTGGCTTCTTGCTTTTATTATTTGCAACAGAATCCAGGATTCAGAGTGAATAAAAGAACTGAACAGAAATATAATTCCCAATAATATTGTCTCTGTGCCTTGTGCACTTATCCTTTCTGTCTCTCTCCAGGGGAAAAGCAGTTATTCTTACTTATGCTGAATCCAGCTGTCCCCCCCACAGTGGCCATGTAAATCCTGGCACCAAGCATGCGGCAGAATAAAATCAAGGCTGTAGGAGGCTTTCACAGGAGAGCAACAGGCGGCCCCAAAGCCCCAAACTGCTCCATCCATTTTCTCCTAAAAATGCAGGGTTCTATTCATCGAAAACTTTTATATATTCTTGGGATTTTTTTTCTTACAAAAAAAAAAAAAAACATGATATGCAGGCAAAGAATAACGACTTGCAGTTCACAGTCACACCATCTTTTCATTTCCCAAAGTAAAGCAAATATTCCAGCAAATATTCAGCGTTGACTGTATTCAGCAGGCAAGAAAAGTCTTTGGCAAAGAGGGATCTGACCTCCAATTAGACATCTAAGTGGCTCGGTTTGAGGGAAACTGTCTCCTCTCTGAACACCCATTTAACAAAACGTATACCAGGAAGGCTGAGTGGAAGAGACTAGGAAACTTTGTTTCAATGTGAATTTTAAATAGCAGATTTCTTGTCATCTCTTCTGAAATAAAAGAGCATTAATTACTTAGAAATGACCAAAAGTTAAGGACAATTAAGTCCTATTCTCTTATTTTTTCCCCTCCTTTTTCCTCTGTTTTGAAAACAATCTTTCTTTTTACCAGATGTGGTGGCACACGCCTGTAATCACTCAAGAGGGGGAGACAAAAGATCACAAGGCTGATGTGAACTACATTTATAGTGAGTCCCTGTCTCAAAAAGTACTGAATAAACAAAACAGTTTTTCATTACAAATCCAGATTACCATATGCTTTATTTATTTACTTAGTTACATGTGCATGATGTATGTCAGAGCCTCATGTAACAGGCTAACTTGCTGTGCAGCAGAAGGTGACCTTGAACTCCTGATCCTCCTGACTCTACCTCTCAGGTGCCAGGATTGCAGGCATGAGCCAACATAACCAGCCTCCTCTATGCTTTAAAATTTTTCTTTATGTACTGACATGATGTAATAAAATTTTAAAGAGTTTCAAAATCACACTCACACTCTATTAAAAAAAAACTAGATTCCATTTACCAAGCTTTCTTTCTGTCCTGAATTTGCACACATTTCACCTAGTTTTAATCCTAGAATATATTAGATTTCAAAAGCCCTAACTTTTTTTCAGTAGTGTTTCTCTCTTAATTAGTATCTTTGTCATAGATAAGTATCTTTCCATAGATAAGGAAAGAAAGAAAAAAATGCCAAACTAGTGTTTTTAATCTTGCCAGATATGATTGTTCATGACTAGTTTGTTTGTGCTGTTATTACAAGCCTGGGTAATTTCTAAACCATATGTATTACTCACAGCTATGGAAAGTAGGAAGCACAAGATCAAGGCACTGCAGGTTGAGCGTCTGGCAAGGTCCTGATCCTCTACGGTGCCATGGTTATTTTTTTTTCTTTTCTATTTCAATTAAAGGCATAGGTTTGCCCTCCCTGAACGGCAGCTGATTATCTGAGAGAAGATGGCAAGATGTAATAGGAACAAGACTGAATGAAAGGAAAAACCTGTGATGAAACTTGTGGGTGAACACATGGTCTCTTTTCTAGGGGCAATGAACCATAAAAAGAATTTTTCCAGCTGAAGAAGAGGAGATGGCAGACATAGCAACCATCTCCTTTGAGCTGCTTGATAAGGCCTCGAATTCAATCTCATCCCTCCTGATTTAATCACCTTTTAAATGCCTCAAAACTTAATACTAGCACACTGACATCTAGCTGTCGATGTATGAATTCTGGAGGGGACACACACGTTCTAGTCATAGCAGGACCATGTTTAAGGGGCATACCTGTAAAAATGAAATGGTAGGTGCCATGATTTGAATACAGTTTATTCTCCTGAATTTATGTAGCTATACAATGTTAGTGACAACATTTAATCCTACTATTGTGATTAGAGATGGGGAATTGGAGAAGGGATGAAGTATATGAAAAATTGTTAGGATGGAGCCCCCATGACTGGGTCCTGGTGTCTGAAAGGAGAAGGGAGAGAGGGCAGATATACATACACAGTCCCTGTTTACTGCCATGGGCATGCAGCAGCAGTTTGTCTGCTTGCATAAGTGAATTCTAGCCAGAGAAGAATCTCAAACTCATTCCGGAACCAACAAGCTCTAAGTCATTGACTAGCAGAGTGCTGGTTAATAAAAGAAAGCTAAAATGTAGAATTACCTTGGTTAGGAGCTAAGCTTGGCCCACAGACGCATAACCGGGAAAGTTTCACAGAAGTACTGCACCCAGAACTGCCAAGCATCAGGGATGGCTGGGATCAGATCTGGGCACCGTCTAGAATTTTCTATGCTGATTCAGAGTATCCTCTGACAATGCAGAGAAAGACAAAATAACACAGGGAACAAAGAAAGGAGAAAGTGAAAGTGACTATTTGGGACTCACATTAGTTACATCTTCCAGTTTTTGAATCATGATCCAAACAGTTTAGGGGGATAAGGAAGCTTATTCATACTGACCTCTGGAGCCCAGGGAACTGGATATAACATATTCACAGGAAGAACCAAGATAGGGCCATTCATTCTAGTTTACCAGTCTGCCAAACTAACGTTTTATTCACCTGCCCAGGGAATAGTCCCATCATTATAAGCTGGGTCTTCCCGCATCAATTTAACTAAATAATTCTTCACAGGCATGCCTAAAGGTTTAGTTCTCAGTGGTCAGGTTGATACCTGTGTCTAACTAGTACAGGACTCAAAAAGAAAAAAGAGGTAGAACATAGAACCAGCATTCAAGCTGTTGGGATTATAGACATGAAGGCCAGGCATGCAATAGAAGGAAAGATTATTCAGGATCTAGGAGTTCTCCAAGACAGAGAGCAGTATGTGGACAGTATCCCCACTTGATATGGATACTACACGTATACTCCTTCCATACTTTCCGCCAGGAATTTATATCTCACTAGGAGAGCAGGAAGAAAGGAGAATTGTGCATTTGATGCATATTTATCCAGAACAGTTGAGTTGAAACTGCAGGCTACAACTGAATTAGAAAATTGTCTTTGGGGCAGATGAGATGACTCAGCAGGTAGAGGTGTTCTACATACAAGCCTGATGATTTGAGTTTGATCCCTGGAAGACATGTAAAGGTGGGTGGAGAGAACCAATTCCAAAAAGTTGTCCTCTGACCTCCACGTGCATGTTGTGACTCGTGTGCTCACACTGCACATGCACATGTACTCACAGGGGCACACATACAGACATATATACAAATTATAACAATAAATAAAAAATAGGCATTAAAAAGAAAAAGAATCTTTCATATTTGAGTCTTGAGACTCTAAAATTCTCCTCAGCTACACAAGGATAAATGTGGAAGAGTCATGGGAAACTAAATTAACTAGATTTTGGAGACAATCAAGATCTAGTTAACTGTGGTGATGGAGATGTTTCATATCTGCAGATAAGGCTTTGGTGTTGTGTGACTGAGGAGCAAAATTACTGAATTATTCTTAATTTCTTCTAATTAGCTTAATTCACATACTAGCAAGTGGCTAATGCCTGCCCTATTAGACAACACATAGAGATTAATAGAAATTGAAATGGGTGTGCAAAGCTATCAGCCACGGTATTGCATTTAGACTTGATTGTATTTCAAGAATATTTCGCCAATGGTGAGCTTCTTCTGGGGCTCTCCATTCACTCATTTAGGAGTTGCAAAATACTGTTCTTCTAACTTGATCATTCCTTCTTCATTTCAAAACTTAAATCTATCACCTAAATCAACACTTTGATTGTTCTGAGGTATAAGTATACAACAAAAAGAGAATATGCTTTTTTTCTATTTCTTCGAAAAAACAAACTTATTCCCTAATGCTTTCTGAAGATGGATAATTTCCGTTGTCCAGCATCATCATAAACTCATGACTCGAGTATGTTTCAATCCATTACAACCACCGTTCCTCTTGATGCTTGAATTGCCCATACTGGATCTGCAAGAACTGAGAGATGTCATTTTACCATAACTTCTGGGTTCGTACAGCCTTCTAACAAAACAAGGTCTTCTAACATAACAAGGGTTTGACATAATTATTTCCTGCCCCAATTAGTAAACTATTTTCTTATGAAACGCTGGTCCTTTCTTGGTGGGAAACTGTGTTTGATGACCACAGTTTGGATGCCACGATTGAATGCAGTAGCAACCTGTTGTTATTTCTAGACCTTTCCAGTAGACAGAGCTACGGAATGTTATCAAATAAAAAATGCATCATGAGTTTATATTTTTGAATTTGTGTTTTTTATCTTTCTGCTTTCATATTTAGAGCATCTATGCTGAAAATCTTGGTTCCTAATGAATGAATAACTATTTGCTTTAGCCTAATACATAAGTAATCATTCAGATTAATACTAATATTACCTACAATATGACTAGTGGGGCAAAAAACTAAGCTTAAATTAGACATGGTGGTGTCTCAGGAGACTAAACCAGGAGACTTGAGAGTCGGAGGCCAATTTGGGCAATTTAACCAGACTGTCTGAAAATTGTTTAAAGATTTCAAAGGTTTGTTTAATGGTAAAACTCTTACCTAGAAAGATCACTAATATATTAATATTATATATATATATATATATACACA
This sequence comes from Typhlomys cinereus, assembly GCA_023101885.1. NCBI lineage: Eukaryota > Metazoa > Chordata > Mammalia > Rodentia > Platacanthomyidae > Typhlomys > Typhlomys cinereus. The sequence goes on along the minus strand of JALPQD010000307.1, from coordinate 1,743,197 downwards.
GAGAGAGAGAGAGGGTGGTGGTTCATTTTGCATGTGTGTTTTGTGTGTACAAGAGGGCAGTTGAGCATATATGCCTGTGATGAGTCCCAAGGGTAACATCAGAAATCGTTCTGAATTGTTCTCTCATTACTTTGCTCTGGGGCTTCCCAGCCTCCACTTTCCAGGGCAGGATTGCAGGCTGCTGCCATTTCTGCCAGGCATTATGTGGGATCTGAGAATCTGAACTCAAGAGCTTTTGCTTGGGAGGTTTTAATCCCTGAGCCATCTCCCCAGGTCAAGTTTTTTTTTTTTTCTTTTTTTCAGTTCTTTTGCCTTAGATTACATGGCAGCCAAATTATGATGTCTTAAAATACTGTTAATACTTTTTTTTTTGGGGCATGGTTAAGCTGCCCACACAGCCCGCAACTGCTTCATTAATTTCATGTTTGATTTTCATAGTTATTCTACTCATATAAAAACATGTCTATGCTTCCAAAGTCAAATCTCCCAAACAGGTAATCTCCTGGCTATCTAGCTCCTAGCCCCATCCACTCCTCCCCTGGGTCCCACTCACCTCTGTGAAAAGCCTTTCACAAAACCTGAACCGAGAAGAAGGGAAGAAAAAGAAGAGAAGAAAAGGGGAGGAGAGGAGAAGGGAAGGGAGGGGAGGGGAAATGAAAAAGAACGAGAAATCAGCCCGAGTCCTAGTATACCCCCCTCCCCCCGCTCCTCCTTTTTCCCTTTGATTTCCCCAAAGTGGGGGTAATGGCTGCATTGGGTCAGTGCTCGGCATAAATGTGATCCTGGCGGCAGGTGAAAATGCCAAATTGTTTCACTCTGCTTTTTTATGTCCTCCGGGGTCACAAAGTTGAGATGAGGGGCTCGTGTTTTCCACCGATCTAGGTCTTGCAGTGTGAGCAGCCCGTGTCCCAGCCGTGAGACAGCTGCGTGTGTCTTCAGCAAGGGACTGGAGACCGCACACTTTGGAATCCCGGAAAGAGAAATCGGCGAAAAATGCTTTAGTCGGCGGCCTTCCTCGGATCTTCACTGAATGGTTTTGGGTGATGAACAGTTGCAATTAGCCCCATGGGTGGCCCACGGCACAGTGCCTGGTGGGAGCGCAGCACAGGAGAGCCACGACCACCGCTTCACTGAGAAGTAGCTCTCAAGTGGCATAAATTCACATGTTAAAGCAGATAAATCAGAAGTTTTTAGTGTGTCCACAAAGTTCTCCACCTCACCATTAAGTACCTGCAATACATTTGATCATCAGAAGGAATAATTTTCCCACCGGCTCTTGCTCTGCCACTTCCTTTCATGTGCGCCTACCATTGGCCTACAATTTAAATTTCTCTCCATAGAGTCATTTCTTCTTCTTTCTTTTCTTCTTTCTTCTTTCTTCTTTCTTCTTTCTTCTTTCTTCTTCTTCTTCTTCTTCTTCTTCTTCTTCTTCTTCTTCTTCTTCTTTTCTTCTTTTCTTCCTCCTCCTCCTCCTCCTCTTCCTCTTCCTTCTCCTTCTTCTTGATTTTCAGTTGTATGTGTATGTGGGGTGCTTATGTACATAGGTGCACATGAATACTTGTTGGTATCCTGCAGAGGCCCAAGGGTGATATGCAGAATCATCCTCCATTACTCTTCCACCTTATTGTTGTGGCCTGGATTTCTAATTAAACTCAGAGCTTTAGGGCTACTCTGGCTAGCCAGCTTCAGCTGAGGATTCCCAGATTCTGTCTTCCAAGGCTAGAATTTGACCACCACACCAATCCAGCATTGTTTCATAGGATCCGGGAATCTGAACTCAGGCCCTTTTTTTCTGTGAAACAGAAGCTTTAACCACTGAGCCATCTCCTCAGTCCTGGTCTTTTTCTAATGGCATACGTTCAGTGAGCATAGTGATAGGTTTCATGAAGACTACTTCTTTCAAGTATTTCATATCCCCAGTCTCCCTTCTGCTTCCTTGACATTCACATATGTATCATACACAGATACATATATGATCATTTTTCTAAAGCAGCCCTGATACTTTTTAATCCTATGAGTAATGTATGAGGGTTCTCATTTCTCTATGAGCTTGCCAGAACTTACTGTTGGCCATCTTTTGAACTGTAGCTTTGTAGTGGGCATTAACTGTATCTTCTGGTTTTGGTTTGGTATTCCCTTAATAACTAGTTGATTATCTGTTCTAGTTTAATGAACATTTGTATGTATTCATTGGAAATTTTCTATTGATCATTTACCTACTTGCTAATTGAATTATTTATTCTTTTATTATTGAATTACCTTTTTTGAGACAGAGTCTTGCTATGTAGCCTAGCTGCCCTCCAATGTACAATATTTCTGATTCAGCCTCCTAAGAGCTGGGATTACATGGATGCATTCCAAATTTTTGAATTATTATATAAATATATTGTAGAAATGATTTTTGTCAACTACATGACTTGTTGTTAAGACTTTTCCTACAGAGTTATGAACAAATATTTAGTATACATTTTTAGTAATGAACAATAGATCTGAAACACAAATGATAAAAATATCAGCTGTGGTGCTGCACAGTTATAATTCACGTCCTATAATCCCAGCACTTGGGAAGTAAAGGCCAGAGAATCAGGAGGTCAAAGCCAACCTCAGCTACAAGGCAAGTTTGAGGTAAACCTCATAAGACGCTTTCAAAAATCCAGACCGACTAACAAACAAAGATGAAATGGCAACTGATTAGAATAGTCACTGTAATCCCCAAAGGATTACAGATAGTAACCAAATCCGTGTACAGACATTCATAATTGTTAATCATTGGGAAAATGCAAACTTCAGCCACAATAAGATACAGTCTCATGTTTAGAATAAACAAAATAGCTACAATCCTAAATTCAGGCAAGGATGCAGAGAAACGGACCTTTCAGACATGCATCCTGGGGCTGTAAGATAGTACAGACGATGCAGATCATCTTACCAACATCTTACGGTGAGGTGTGTATATTTGTCATACGATCCATTGGTCATCCTTCTGAATGTTTACCCCAAAGAAATGAAACTCTCTTCAAACAATAAGTTTCACTTGTAAAAAATATTTGTTTACTTGAAAACAATCCAAATGTTCTTCAGGAGGTGAATGGCCGACAGCTGTGGTGCGTCCACGCAGGACAGCTCTGCTCAGCAAGAAAAAGAGGAGCTATTGCCACATGCAGCACCCCAAAGGCTCTTACAGGGGTGAGGCTGAGTGGAAACAGCAAATGAATAACGGTCAGCAGTCGTCAAGCCACCTTTGAGCTGCTATTGCTCCAAATAAAGGAAGGGGAGTGGGGTAGCAGAGTGATTTATGTCTGAAATAATGTCTCACACCTCAACGGTCGGCGCACATAGGCCTCCTGCAGATGAGACCAGAGAGGCAATGAACCTGGGGCAAAAGCAGCTGCTCTCTTGACACCACAGGTCCCTTGGTCTCTCTCTGGGCACTTGCCTCAGAATTCTGAGTGTGGCTTTCTCGGCTTTCCTGGGAGGGGGTGATGGTGTGTTGACGTGGTCATTATTAAACTCACATTTTGCAGAATCTAGACAATATTAAAGAGCAGTAACTTCTGACTTTCTGCTTGGGGATTTTAATACTGAGCACAAGGAAACTTTATCTTTATGTCACTGCCTTCCTTCCAGGCCAACAAGTAATGAAGAACATGTAAAAAAAAAAAAAAAAAAAGTGTGTATCTGACCCAAATCCCCAGGGGATCTGTTGGAACAGGTGTCAGGCTTTAAGTCGGTAATGACTGCATTAAGGGCTGGGGTCAGTCCATAGACTTGTGGGCTCAGGGATGGGGCTACTGCATCACAGACAGCAAACAGGTGTCGGTGCCCGGGGCAGAGACAGCTGACTCTCCGTTCAGCAGCCCGGCCCCTCTCCACACCGGGGGGCTGGCCTGGACCTCCAAGGGGGCACGTCCCAGCTCTCCCTGTGACCAGTGCTGACCACCGGAATGTGGACAGAAATGAGGTGCCCAGGTGCTCCCTGTGCCAGTCCTGACTTCAGACATGTTTCCACGTCTGCTCCTCTCTGCTCCCCTCCGCCAGCTAGAGACAGCAAACCCCGAAGGCCAAGGCCTGGTGGAGAAGGTCAGCAGAGAAATACTTCAGTCTTGGTGGCCCTGTGATCTGCGCCGTAGCCACACAGCTCTCTCCGCAGCGGCCATGCAGCCACCCGTGGCGCACAGTCGGATGGAGCTCTGGTACCGCCAGATTTGATTTCCTCAAACAGACCGTGGGAACTGGATTGCTTGCAGTGGGTCCAGTCCTCGACCGTGTGAGCTTGGCTACACCGTGAGACCTCTCTGAATCTCAGATGCTTCATCTGTGACGTTGGACTGGATCTCAGCTTCTAGAAACTCTTGATTGTACAGTTTCAGCCGACCAGCTATTATTTCCACCGTACAAGCCAGGTTGTCATTTGTATGTGTGCTGGTGTACCTGCATGCACTTTGGCATATTGGCAACATTCTTCAAAGCAGCTCATAAAACTCGGGTAAAATTAGCTACGAAATAGGAGGCATCCTCTCTGCCTACACACAAGTTGGAGCAAAGTGGAAAGGAACATTATCAAGGGGAGAGACAGCATCAGGAGTCTTGTAGTTTGTAGAACAGATGCGACAAGCGTGTTTTCTCAGCGATCAGACCGCGGGATGCTGGAGCCTGATCACTGCTTCGCAGTGGGGGAAAATTGGAAGTCTTTCTTTGGGGACTTCACAGCACTATTTATTAAATAAGCACTCTAGGAGCTGAAGGAGTGTTTAGCTCAACAGCAGCGAGACATTGAGAAGACAGGAAGGGTGATCTGAGTCTCTTCACAATCGAACAGTTTACTTAGTGGAGAGAAGTTAATGTGTTAAAAAGAAATATCAGCTATCTCAGTGAGAAAACAAAGCTGAGATTCCTAGTGGTGTTTAGGTAACAAGCTGCTTTCCATGAACTCTAAGTTCACGGACACTCTCAACCACGTTTGTGGGATGTCAGAAAATACTATTACTACCACTACTACTACTGCTATTATTATTATTACTAAACAGAAAAAATCCGTGAAGACCCTTTCAATCTCATATTTGTTTCTGTTCAAGTTTCAATAGGTCCAGTGTAGCTTCAGGAGACAGTATTTTATTGAACATTATCGAAGTTATTCCACTGCCGACAATGTTCACTGAACTAGGGCAGGATATGAGCTGTCCGCCAGCGCTGTTCTGCCTGCCCCATGATATCTGTGTGAGGTGCCTGGTGCTTTCAATGCAAGAGTGAGAGAGTGGGAAGAGATGGCAGCACATGCACAGTCAAGCAAGTGAAAACCATGGTCAGTCTGAATGAGCGTAGGACCATCTGCGTCTGCTACCCAGGCCTGTGGAAGGAAGTTATGCTTATCCATCCCTCATAGATGGGAAGCAAAAGCTCTCTCCATCCTTGTAAGTATCTTCCAAAGGAATAGCTTTCAATACCTTCAGAAAACACATACACACCTCTGGGTTGCAAGAAACACAACTCTTCTCAGAGACAAGTTTTACTTGGTAAATGCTATAACAAAGAGAGAGAGAAGGGGAACTATGCCAGACACTATTTGGAATGGGTAGTTTGTCTCTCTTGGCATCTCTGAGCTTCCCTAGAAAGAAACTCAAGAAGTGAGGTGAGGGTAAGTCTGGGCGGTCTCAGGGTCTTGGTCATGAGCTGTCAGAAGCCCCGTCACAGGTTGGTCACGTGTCCTGGGGCCAAGCCTGGATGGTTTCTATAGCTCCATATGACCAGCATCACCCAGCAGAAATTACAATCTTCACCCTGGAGTTGGAAACACACATACATCTCTGGCTTCACAGCTGACTGAGCTTCTTCGGTCTGCTGGACGACTATGGCTTTCGTGCCTTTCTTTCAGTCTGTCCAAGACACTCCGTGAACTCCTAAAGCTGCTATTTGTTCCTCCTTCTTGTCTTTGCACCTCAAGTCACAGTTAAAACTTTCTCCAGGGCGAACTGGTGAGCTAGTTCAGTGGATAAGATGCCTGTGCCCTCAAAGTTAGAATTCTGAATTCAGTCTCCAGAAGCCCATGTGGTACATGCAGGTCTTTCTCTTAAACTCTCTCTCTCTCTCTCTCTCATCTCATATAGCTAAATTTGAAAAAAAAAAAAAAACTTCCTCTACATTGTGAGTGACTCAAAATCTAGGATCTCCGTGCATCCCTGTGTCTTGGGACAGTGTCCAGGAATGAATTCTGAGCTGAGAGCTGATTTTCCTGGGAGGCATTGCTGTCTTTCAGAACTCAGCATTGAAAAGGTAAGGTCCCAGGGCGAATCCAGCTCAAAGGACCTGGAATTCAACTCTGCCTTTCCAAAAACTTGTGGGAAGAGGAATCATCACTTGTCTTCAGAGAAACTTCTCTTTAAATCAGGCTTCTAACAGCTAATAGCTCTCCTGGCAAAGAGGAAAATGTCATGCTCTTTTAACAACGGTGCTTTTGACATTGCCTCTTCTGATACCTACTCTTGGTTGCTGTTACTGACAAGGGTAACCTATTTGCCGGTTGTATAGCACGTCACAGCGTTTCCTTGGTTGGGGATAATCTATAAGCTTTATGAGGGGAAAAGGGGAAAAATGAAAAGCAATTAAACTGAGGTATGCTTGTAAAACAATGAATCAAAAATCCAACGGATGTATTAATTTCTCTGCCATGGCAATTTAGCTTTGTTATAGACATCCTTACCTTTAACATTGGTTTCCAGAGTGCTCAACCAATTGAACTGCAGTTTGCTTCACTCTTCCCTCTTAAGGCCTATTTTAAAAGATAAAGTGAAGCTTGACTCGCAATTGACCTTTCTGAAATAAATAGTTCTGACTTTTTGCTGGGAAATTGAAGAGTTAGCTGCTGTCAAACAGATGCATTTTTCTCACAAAATGTACAATTATAATTCTTTAAAATTTGAAAAGGGAAGAGATCAAGGCAACCTGGTTTTAAGAACCACCAAAAAACTTTCATACTTCATCTCAGATTGATGTCTAAGGGAAATTTCATGTCTCCGACATCTGCACTTTGGATATATTCATTCCTTTGGTGTCAAATCTTTGTTGACTTTCTGTCAGTATATTTAAAATTCAACTATATTAGCCTAGGAGTGACCAATAGTCTTCCAGCACTATTGCATTGTGGAGACAACACTAGGGCACTATATAACCAATCATAGCAATCTGAAAGGTTTTTTTTTTCTAACAGCCTTCTTTGGGGAGATGGGAAGAAACTGATCTTTCCACGAATAACACTGTTAAAACCTGTCTTTTACCTTCAATCAGGTCTTTTTTTTCTTAATGCCAATTTAATGCTTTCTTAAATGTAACCACATTTTTTGAGAAAATAAGAGGAAAAAGGATAGTCATAAAACCAAGCAGATTGCAGGGATCATGCATACATTCAGTATATATTGCAGATGCCCATTGGAACATGAACCTGGAACCGACAGTACTTTTAGACATGCCAGGGGACCAGGGGTTCCACTAGAAAACCTTCTCTTTCATCTTGAATGACAGTTCCATGAGGCGTTTGAGTTGGTGCTGGAAAGACTGCTAAGAGCAGAGGCATAGACAGGACACTGACCATGGACCTTGGCTCCTTACAGGTCTGTCGGTGGATGTGTTTGCCAGAAGTGAGTATTCACACCAGAATCACTAAGGCCTCTGTCATCCTTACCTGGAGTGTAACCTCAGGGTTTAACCAGGAGTCTCTGAGCTGCCCAGGAAGATGACTCGATCGTGTCTCTTTTCAGCCCAGCCTCATTCCCGTCTTATATGCAGCTGTTGGGCAGGGAGGTCAGGAGGTCCTGTTACAGGAAACGATGTCCATTCCCACCACCGAGGGCCAGGCCACCAATCCTAATTTTATAACTCCAAAGACTATTTTTCAACTGTTCACGAGCAGCCCAGACTTTGCTAATGGAATAGACATTTCTGCCTGCAGGTTTTGTCACTGAGATGGGTCATTAACAAACAACAATTTCATAGAATTCTACATAAGTTTGCTATTGTAAACAGTGCTGCTATGAACATGGTCGTGCTTGTGCTATCGAGGTGAATTTTTGCTGTATGGGGGGTTATTCCCAAAAGTGGAATCACAGGGTCATATGACATTTCAATCTTTAATTTCTTTAAGAATCTCCAGACGGCTCGCCAGAGTGGCTGTATGAGCCTGAATTCCCACCAGCAATGTAGGAGAGTTCCCCTCTCTCCACATCCTCTCCAGCATTTGTTGTTGTTTGTATTGTGGATTTTTGCCATCCTGACCAGGGTGAGATGATATCTCAGGAAAGTTTTGATTTGCATTTCCCTGATGATCATAGAATCAACACAAATGTCTGACAGTTGACAAGTGGATAAGGAAAATGTGGTACATCTATACAATGGAGTACTACTCAGCCATCAAAAATGATGAATTAATGGAATTTGCCGGGAAATGGATGGAATTAGAAACAATTATATTGAGTGAAGTATCCCAGACCCAGAAAATTAAGCACCGTATGTACTCCCTAATAGGTGACTCCTAGTACAAAACCCACTTAGAGACACTCAAAGATAAATCTCTGTAATAACTACAGTAATTGCTAAGATTATGAACAATGGGGAAGGAGGGCCACACCAGTAACAAGGAGAGAGGGGACCATGTTACAGCAGAGAAAATAGGCCACCATCAAGGACTGCAAGTAAGTAATGAGACATTTGGTTAAGTTTACAGACTTTCCTTCCTGATCATTTACAACTGATGGAGTATGATCTTACCAGAAGGGGAGGGCGTATAGTCTGGAAGACAGAAAGTAACCATTTCGCAGATGGGTGATTGACTCCTCCCTCACCGCGGTTTCCTACTTTTATTGTATCTACCTTTGAATATACTCTTATAACAAGACTCTAATTTAACAGGTTTTTATCTCTGGCCAAGGGGTGACATCCAATACCCATCAGGGTGGAGCCAAGGGCATTGCAAAAGCAGCAAAACTAAAACAAAAATCAACAAACCATAATCCAGAACATCATAGACTGTATATCAATCACCTGGAACTAGGGCAGCCTAATCTTTTCCCATCCTGAAGCTCAGGGAAATTTGCGGAAGAGGGGGCGGTAAGATTGTAAGAGGAGCAATGATATGCAAGATACTCCACACAAGTTAGGGCCGAAGCAATCATATTTGGACTTTGCATGCCCTGCGCAATGTCCAACACACTATTGACCTCACAAAGTCTAGCATTTGCTAAAGGAACTAGGATCCTTGGAGGCAAGGGATTGACAGCCACAGTAGTGTTCCTATGCTTAACGAGAACACAGGAAAGGGTTCTGGGAAATGCCACTGGGTCCTTGCATCTCATCGGAGAGGAGGACCCAGAGGAGAGTTTGGCATGCACATTAATGGATGCTCCAGGGATGGGAGAGGGAGGCACTGGGGGATGGAGAGGAAAGGGGGAGGAGAGGGGGGCACAGAGGGATAGGGGGTTGGGGGGGACCGGTGTACCTGTTAAGTTTGTATGAGTGGAAATTAAAAAAAAAAAGAATTCTACATAGGTTTTGGATAAATGTTTTTCTTTGCCAAAATGCATTCAAACTTTAGACAATTTAATTGGACCTGGTTTTAATAATAATAAAAAATATTGTTCTAATTCTTCTTAACGTTGGGTTCATTTTCTTCACATTTGTTATATATCCACATTTCTGGTGTATGTTTTTTGTTTTTATTTTTTTGTCTGTTTGTTTCTTGCTTTTTGTTTTTCTGTTATAAGTTCTAGGGATTGATTCTGACATTCTCCAGATCTTATTGTTACCTAGTCTAAAGGCTAGAGTTTCTGGAAAAAATAGAAAAGCCTTCTAAAGTGGCTTCGTAGAAATTTATTGTTAAAGAAATCATTGAAAAGAAATACTCTTTTTTCTTGAAATCTTCAAAAGTATATGCATGAGTGAAGTGCAGCCAAGTGGAAAGAAACCCCAGTGCTGATTTCTCCCTGGCTTCAGAGTAAGTTTTTATGTTCTGCCTATATAAAATAAGAATATTTTATCTCTGCTTGGTTTGCTGATGGGTCACTTGCTGGTAACTTAATGAAAAAATATTCCTAACTATCTTAGCTTTGCTCTTGTATTACATTTGAAGTTATTCAAAGGGGTCAGTTGCTGAACCTTCTGGATTTCAGTTGTAAGCCATAGTAGCATATACAGTTGTTAATATCCATTTGAATGAACTCAAAAAATGTCCACCATTTCAAATTAGCATTGTTTTAAAATTCCTATAGTCTAAGTCAACCTTTGGTATTCACTAAATTAAAATCTCTAAGGATTAGGCCTAGAAACTGTATTTTTAAATTAATGCCAGTGACTGGGGTTGTAATTCAATAGCAGAGCACTGCCCTAGCATGCACAGAGTCTCACACACACACACACACACACACACACACACACACACACACACACGCCACCATCATACCACACAATATTCCTTAAGGAATTCTTCTGTATACTAAATTTTGAAATGCACCATTCTGGGAAGCATACAAATAGATCTTGATTAACTATATATATAGCATCCATATATCTATTTTCTAAATCCAATATGATTTCAAATATTCTGCTTTTTTTAAGTACACATACAGATTTTTTTTAACGAGTCCAATTTTAGAGTCAGACAATAGACCATCTGTTCATCAAAAAAATCTTTTAAACTTATGTTACCTAATATTCTATAACTAAATAAAATGTTTGACTTCTGCATTTGTATTTATCTGTTGTAAAATAGTACTCTTATATCATACGCCCTCATATGTTAAATGCCTTATAAACCAATTCTATAAATGTTTGTGCTCCTCCAAAACTTAATGGTGAAACCCAATCCTTGAAGTGACAGCGTTAAGAGATGGGACCTTAGATTACGTAAGCAGAACCCTCATGAATGGGATTAGTGCCCTTGTTATGCCCAAAAGAGCTCATGAGGTTCCCTCACCCCCCTGCAGTATGAGGTCGCAGCTAGAAAGTGTCATCAGTAAGGAAAAGAACTTTCATCAGACCACAAACATACTGTGGCCTTGATCTTGTAATTCCTAGCTCCAGAGCTATGAGAAATAAATTTGTAGGGATTGTTGTTGTTGCTAAGTTTGTTTTTATTAGTTTGTTTTCTTTCTTTGCCTTAGGTAGAGTCTTACTGTGTGGCCCAAACTAGGCTGGAACCTAACCTACAGAGCTTGACCTCCCCTCCAACAATGTGATCCTCTTAACTTTGCCTCTCTAGTGCTGAGATCACAGGCATGGGCCACCCACAAGCTGGTTTGAATTTCTGTGGGTTTTTTTTTTAAATTTTATGCCCACCTAGTTAAAGATATTTTGTTGTAAACATCCCAAACAAACAATTAGGAAGCACTTTAATTCCCAAAGACCATAAACCAACATGGATGAACTTAAGTAACAGAAGAATTTCTTACATATATTACAAAAAAGTTTCTGATTTAGAGAAAGAGGTGATAATCAAAACCTGGGAAAGGTGGGAAGCAAGGAAACCTCAAGACCTTCCACAGCAAAAACCTTGTATACTTGGACTTTAAAGCACTGTCAGTAAGCAACTCTGCTCTAACGACTTTCATAATCTCATGTTCCAAGTACAGATTCCGTGGTATTGTAGGTATTTGACTTAATTGTTTTTAAATAGAAAATTGCTATGTAACCCAGCTGCTTTCACACTATGGTCTTTCTGCGTCAGCTTTCCAAAGTACCAGGAATCCATGCATACTCCCATCACACCTGGCTTTGTAGGTACTTCATACTAGCGTGCTCCCCACCTTCACTTCCCATACGCAATGCTTGAGGTTGATTTTGCTTGATTTTGGTCTACTTCCCAGGCTCATGGGTAAGTCTACATTGTCCCACCCCAGTCAAGCTAATGATTGGTTTTGACATGGCCAATGATATATGGAAGAGGTCTGCTAGTGGCTTTGGGAAGAAATAGAAGAATATATATTTTACTAGAGTAGATTGGATATTGCCATGCCTGTATGCAAAACACCTACTAAAGTTCTAGTGTGATTTTGCCCCATGACTAAATGAGTTAAGATCAAACCAAACATGATCATGTTCAACTGGGAATAGAATACAACAGCTGGAATCTTGATCTCATTAGGTAATATCTCTACCTCCTTAGTGTCATTACGTAGCTACTTACCTTTGGGCATCTTTTTTGGCATGTGTGTGTGTGTGTAAATTTCAATTGTGTGTGTGCATACATTTTCACATGTGTGGGTACACATGTGTGGCACCCATGCACATGTGTTTCTGCATATGGAGGCCTACAATTGATATTCATGTTTTCCTCAGTCGCTCTCTGCTTTATTTATTGAGGTAGTGTTTCTTAAATGAGCCCAGAGCTTACTGATCAGAGTGTGCTACCCAGCTTGCCCTGGGGATCGCCTGTCTCTGCTTCCTGAGTGCTTTTACATGGATTCTGGGGACTTGAACTCCAGTCCTTAACTTGACAGCAAATATTTTGTCCACTGAACTTCTGTCAGCTCCTGAATATCTTTTCATAAAAAAAATAATTTCCTTAGAGTTGAAAACTTCCACAAGTTTCTTGGTAAGTTTTGACTATCTGTAAACAAACACATATTTAGCTATGCCAAGATTCCAAAGATTATACAGGTCATTGCTCTGGTCCTCTGTTCATGGGTAAAAATCATAAGGGACGCTCTTAGTCTTATGGCAACAGCCCACTTCCGGTACCAGTTTCTGTTAGTTATTTACTCTTCTTTGTTGGTATGAGAAAACACTCAAATTCAAGCAACTTAAGGGGAGAAAGGGAGAACTTCAGAAGCTGGAGACAGCTCAGCTCACTGCAAACATCACGAAGGCAGAGGAAGCAAGAGCAGACTGCTAGTGGAAGCAGGGTGGGGTTACCAGGCTTAACGGCCAGTCATCTGTGATGTGTCTTCCTCCAGCAAAATTCCACCTCCTAAGGTTGCCATTGCCTTCCCAAATGTTAACAACAGCTAAGAATGCAAACACATGAGCCTGTGGGGGAAAACTCACATTCAAGCCATGACAGGGACTGGGGCATGTGGCTTCATTGGGTGGCCTCTCCACGTTACCTTAGTCACCTTCTCTGATGCCAAGACCCTGTACTCTGGCATCAGTTCCTCCTCTAACCTTAGCTTATATTTCAAGTTGATTACTTTCTTGGCCATGCTCTTCATCCACTTATCTATCCTCACTATTACTTGCTTGCATCTGAGTTTACGTATGCATCTTCACATGTTCATGTGTCTGCCCACATGTATGTGGAGGCCAGAGGTCTACTTCAAGTGTCATTCCTTGGAAATTGTCCACTTGGTGTTTTTCACTAGGACTTGAAACTTTCTGATTAGGCTAGACAAGGAGCTTCAGGGATCTACTTGTCTCCCACCTCCCCTATGCTGGGATTATAAGCCAGAAAGATCATACTTGGCTTTTTATGTGAGTGTTAGACTGGATTCACGTCTTCATGCTTGTGCACCAAATATTTTATTGACTGGGCTATCTCTGCAGCCTCATGTATTAGAGTATTTTCCGAATGCATTTTAGCTAATAGTTTTACAAGATGGTGGTTAGACTTTGCTATTATTTCTCCTTCTCTGTCTTCTGTTCCTCCTCCTCCTCTTCCATCTCCTCTTCTGCCTGTTTCTTCTTCTTGGAACAGCATGTTACTATGTGTCCAGACAGCCTGGAGCTTGCCATGTAGCCCAGGCTAGCCTTTAAATGGAGGTCCTCCTGTCTCAGCCTCCCTGCTAAGATTACAGGAGTGAACCATCATGCCCAGCTGGTCACTAGACTTAGAAACACTAAAGATTTTTACTAGCCCCATCACTCCCTGTCTTCTTTCCTTCTCTCTGTGCCACCTTTCTATCTTCTAGCTTCTTTCTATTTTATTTCTTAGGATAGTGCATTACTATCAATATGTCACAGACTCAGATTAATCTGATAAACACAACAAAGCCTCAATAGTCCCATTTGTAAAATCAGAATTATTTGAATTCTGGGTATATAGCTAGGACAGTGGGTAGCTTTTTCTGTCAAAATGTTTCATACACTGAAAATCAATGTGCATGCTATCTAAGTAAACTATAGAGAAAATGAAATCAACCTGTATTCCCCCCACACCCTTTGCTGGTCTCTCCTAATCACACCCTCACTCTCAGAAGACTAGTATCCTGAAACCATGTTTCATATTCTCTTGTTTTGCTTTATTATTTTTACCACATGAAGTTATAGCCCCAAATGATATGTGATCCAATTGCACATACTTTGGGGCTTTTGTAAATCCCTTGGCAACTTACTTTGTCTTCTCAATATCCACTTTAAAAATATCCTATCCATTCCTGCTTTGCATTGTTTAAGGTTCTGAGTAGTGATTTTGCATTGTTCATATTGCAAAGTTATCTATCTTTAAGATAGAACTCAAGATCCTTTTCTGTGTTGGTTGAAATAGTCAGAAGGTTAATATGGCAATAACAAGGAGATTTTCTGATAGTTAAACTAACTCTTCTCTCCTACAATAACTATCATCACCACACTGTATTATCTGCTTTATGTATAGCTGGGCTCATGTTGCCAGTATTTTATCTGTGATTTTTTTTACATTCTCATCTATGAGAAAAACTGCCTTGAAAGTTCTCTTTACTAAACTGTTCTTATTTGCTTTTGTTTGCAAGGACCTGCTGGCCTCATTAAATAAATTAACTGGCATTCTCCCTTTCTCTAAGCAACTCCACGCTCTGTTGCTTCAGTGTGAGTCTGGTTTGCACGCGTGTTTTAGTTTGATTTACCTGCTCCCACCTCTGTCTCACTCACGTGCTGCTTCCTTTCTCCCCTCCCGTCTCTCTTTCTCACACACACACACACACACACACACACACACACACACCTTCTTTTCTGTATACTAGAGCACTCACGATTGAAAAGCCTCAGAAAAAAAAATTGGCTGCAACCCAGATAGCAGGCCTGATATTTATTTTAATAAACGTTTTCACCTTTTCAAACATAATGTTTGTTTGTATTATATGTAGCCAATTAATACTGTCTAGATGCGGAGGGAAGGAAATCTCATAGCCATTTAAAATAATACTGATTGTTAAATAAGAATTTCAATATTCTATTCATAACTACTTATTTTTTTCAGTTGCATTCATAACATGGCAATCCTAGTTCTTTCTGCCTCGTAACACCCAGCAATGAAAAAAAACAATTTACTGCTATAAAACACACACACATATCACACATACATACACACAGCACATTGTACACATGCCACAAACTCATATCACACACCACACACACTCATTACATACACACACACAAACACACCCTACATCAAAATTTCATGTAAGTAAGGGCATTTTCACAATAAGCTGTGATGACTTTAAAGGTTTTTCTACAAAATCTCAGCTTTGTGCTTTACAGATATCCTCTCTCCTTTAAAATAGCACAAGTGCAATTTTTGTTGGAGCATTATTTATGAATGGAAAATATTACTTTTGGTTGAGGAGAGAGCTCAGTGGTCAAAGTGTTTGTCATGTAAGCAAAGGGAACAGAGCTTGGACACTCAAATCCCAAGTAAAATGTGGTAACCCACTCATAGTTCCAGTCTTGGAAAGCAGAGACTAGGAATCCTCAAAGCAAACTGGGTAGCTAGACTAATCCTATTGGTGAGCTCTAGATTTAATTAGAACAGTGTTTCAAAAAAAAGAATAAGATGGAAGAACAATTAAGGAACAACCTTGGGTCTCCACATATTCATAAACACTTATACACATGTATCAGCATACGCATGTGCACTCACACGCATGCAAAGGTGCACATACATACACACATACATCGGAAAATGGAAAAAGATTAATTTTCTGTAAGAAATATAGATTCTCCTTCTTTATTTTAGTTGAAACGTAAACAGCTTTCAATCCTCCATATCAATATGGTTTCTTTTCTTCTATAAACTCCCATCTCCACTGATACAGAGCCACTGTGTTGCAGGTTCATTCCATCATCCTTCCATTTCCCTGACCTTGGGGGCAAGTCAAAAGTTAAAATGGAAGTGCAGGATGGTTCTAGCTGACAGATTCTAGGATTTAGGGGCCAAAGAGGTCATCACCTGGGTCCTTGCCAGAAGCTGTCAGAGATTGGTCACTAAAAACTGCCTCATCATTTTAGTTTTTTGCTTACTATGCATGCAAACATCCTGAATGATAAGAAAGCAGCATTTAAGAATAAGCTTGAAATAGACAGATCCAAGGTTGCCACTTAATTAAAAATATTTTTCTTTTTCCATTTTCATGTGTGTGTAGGAGTCTATGAGCATGTGTGTGGGCACATTTATGTATGTGGTTGTGTATGCGCATGTATATGCACATGTATATGGAAGGCTAAGATTGATACCAGGCATTACTCTCAATCTGTATTCTACTCTTGTTTTGTTTAGACAGGGTTTCTAACCAAACCCAGAGTTCACTGATAGGACTAGTCTGCCCAGCCAGCTTGCTTTGAGGAACACCATCCCCTCCCCTGTCCCACACACTCCTGGGATTTTATGTGGAACATAGGGATCTGAACTCTGGTCTTTTGTTTGAATGGCAGGTAGTTAACCCCGGCCCAGACATGTTTAATTTCTAAATCATTCACTGCTCTGGGGAGAGAGTTCAGCAGGTGAAATGCTTGCTGCACAACCATGAGGACCCAAGCTTGATCCCCAAGTCCCACCTAAAAAAACAAAAAACAAACAAACAAAAAAACAGGCACAGCAGCATTCCTTTAGAATTCCAGCACTGGGGAGGCATTGACAGGAAAATCACTGGGGTCCCAAAGCCAGTCAGTCTAGCCTTCATACTGGCCTCCAGGCCAATTCTCCAAAAAACAAGGCAGATGATACTTGAGGAGGAACAATATTAGAAGTTGTTTTCTGGCCTTCGCACACACATACATGCACACATACATGCATACTCGCATCTATGCACACATACATGCACACAGATCTGCATAGGAACATGCAAATGCACACATAAGTAGCCAGGGCAAAGCAGCATAGCCTAGGCAGGAGGTGTGAGCAGCAGGAAAATGAGCCTGCCTGCTCTCCAGCATGCTCTCCATTCTCCTTATATAGACCTGTTTTTTGTCCTTCTCCAGGAAGCGGTATAAAATAACCAGTTTAATTAACAGACTCTGCCTTCTTTAATGTCACTCATACATTTGAATGTTCTGAGAATACTTAGTGGGTGTATTCTTGTGGGTGTATGTGTACATGCAGGTACACATGCATGTGTATGGAGGCCAGAGGTAGACACTGGGTATCCTATATTATTGCTTCTCCATCCCATTTTGTTCAGGCAAGGTCTCTCTGAACACATTCAGCTACAATGGCTGACCAACAAGTTCCAAAGACCTTCTTCTTTCCATGTCCCCATACACAAGGTTACAGGCTCACACCAGTACATTTGAGTTTTACATGGATACTGGGGATCTCAACTCAGAACCTTATACTTCAACTTTACCATCTTAGCCATCTCCCCAGCGCTTGTTCTTACAAATTTTAAAATAAAATTTAGATGTCAACATTTAGAATAAAAGTATTAAGCATCTACTGTTGTATAAACTATATTTACATTTTTATAGTGTAACATTTCAAATATATTTCCATATATCAATAAACATTATCTTTCTACAACATATACATCTATATTATTCCACAATATCGACACCTTATGCTTACTTGATAACCCCTACTTGGGAGTCAGACAGAGAAGAATATCCAAATTTGAGGCCTTATCTCAACAACAACAAAAAAACTGCAAGTTCTATATTGCAAGTAATGTACATTGCCAAACCAGTAGCACAGAATTCTTAGATTTCTTCAATATTTCTACTGTCATATTTGAAAGTGCTGTAACATTAGAACTGAATTCCTATGAATCTTCTTAATTGGACTCCTAATTTCCTTAGTAGAATTGCTGGTTCAAAGTATTCATAACATAATGTGTTAAGTATTTATTGCCCATGTCCATATGCACTTTAAAGTGTTTTTTATAAATTATGTATTTTCTCTTAGTAGAAAGTTGGCCTTTTAAATAATCATACATTCTCTCTCTACTTAGCATTGTAATTAGGTTACAATATGCTGGCAGTGAATTGACTATGCTGAAATTGTAAAGGGTCTTACTTTTATTCAGAGTTATAAATCATTCTTCATTGGCTAACTGCTCACTTTCTTGAATTCCTTCTATACTCAGAGTCCTAATAATTGGTTTTATAGTCCTAGGTTTCTTGGTCTATTAATATAGGTAAATCTCTCTGGTACTGCTATTTATCAGTAAGCTGCAAAGATTCAAGTGTATTCGAAGTAAGCTCTGCTAGGTCTCTTTGATTTGCAAATTTACATGTAAACTCCAGACCCATATAGCAGTTAAATGCTCAGTTTTTTGATATTAGCAAAAAATGAAAAGCAGCAGTTTGTATCCTTGCAAGTTTATTTATTTTTAAAACACACATAGGTCAATATGCATTTGCTAATATGATGTTTTACTGCTTACAGACAAGGAATCTATTATTTAACAAATAGATCAAATATTTCCAAATGCATTTGGTTATTGTTTCTTATCTGAATAATATCACTTGCCACCTCAGCCTTGGCAAATTAAGAGTGGCACTTTAATTGCTGCTTCACTATGTTTAAAGGCTCAGAAAATGCTTATGACTAGGCCATGGACAAAAATAGTTCAACTTGAAATGTTCATGTAAGTTCACAGCCTGGACTATTTCATTCACATAAAGGGACAAAAGGGAAAATATGACTTGTTTAGGAACAACTGTTATGCTATGACCGAGTTTCTTAAGTCAATGTAAAGCAAATATGCAACATGCATTGGAAGACGTCAGTGTACTAATTCAACGTATTTGGACTGGGAGGGTGTGTGTGTGTGTGAAAATTTG
Source organism: Typhlomys cinereus (assembly GCA_023101885.1). Lineage (NCBI taxonomy): Eukaryota > Metazoa > Chordata > Mammalia > Rodentia > Platacanthomyidae > Typhlomys > Typhlomys cinereus. Next base: position 1,724,249 of record JALPQD010000307.1, on the reverse strand, counting down.
ATATTTAGAAATACAATAAATTGAAGAGTGGCATCGTGATTTTAATCACCCAAATGAAGCAATGAGCTAGTCATCTGTAACGAATCATCATTCTACTTTCCACACCTTTGGGGATTGATTTCACCCCGAAGTGAACAAAGCTGGCGCCTGCACATTCTGCTCCCCAGCAGTGACCTCTCTGATTCAAATGCAAAACGCTCTTACAGATGAAAATTCACTAGGACGAAATGTTCAATAGAAAGATTACATTTCCAGTGGGGCAGAAAGATATTTGCCAGCATCTCATTAAGGCTTCGATACAAAGTCTTGGATTTCAATCAGCACTGAGATAGAACGGCAATAATCCAGGAGCAAGAATGGAGCCGGGGCTTTGTTTCCTTGTAGCAATATACATTATCCCCATCTACAATAAAATCTTGGGAAAAAAACTCCTAAGGAATGGATATGGAAAGAAATAACCTCGTAGTCATTTTAATGTCAGCCATACAGCGTATTCCGTAAAGCCTTGCGGCCGATAACTTTGCCTCTCGCTCCTGGAGGAGAAGGCGACATCATTTACATTTAGCCCAACACGTGAGGAAGGCTGAAATTCTGTGCACCGTAAATGTAACATCAATTCTCCCACCTCTGCAGCCCCACCTCCTATCATTAATACACTCCAGCCATTTTCCCGCTAGCGCTTTATGCTCTTCCCCCAGAAGTAATTTAGTGACTTAATGGAAATGTGAGAGATTTGCTTTAACAGATTTTATGAATTTAAGCAAAAGGTCCTGCAGAACATCTCCCTCTGCAAAGAGGTTATTCTTTGGCTGGGAGGCATTTGTAATAGTTCAGTAATCAAAAAAAGATTTGCTTCAGACTTGCTAATTTGCTCAGTCTCTTAAGTAACAAAAGGGTCTAAAACTCTGCCTCTCGATTTAAAGTGAGCCCCGTAAAAGCTTCCAGCTTGGCGAGAAATCCAAGAGTCCCCATTCTGAGCTTTTAGCCCCATTTCAATTTGTGCAAGTGTAATATCATTAGGGCCTGATTTTTTTCCACTGCAGAGCAGTTGTGGCTTTTCGTGGAATTTGGTTCTTTATCTGGAAGGAGGCTGCTGGGGGAACATACAGATGAAGGCAACTACCACAGAATTAAAATTTGCTTCTCCTGAAAGATGAGAATAAGTGCGATGTACGATTTCGTGGGAAAGTCTCTCGCCTCTGAAACGTTTGGTCAAATGCTGTGAAGCAAGAAGTCTGGGCTGGATTTTGATTGTGGGGGGGGCATTCAGCTGCACTCTTCTTAATTTGCACGGTTGTGTCTCCATTAGGCAGAACCATGTCACCGTATCCACAGCTAGAAAGTGTAGAAAAGTGTCAGGCACCAGGATGCCCAATCAGTATTGGCTGAACGAGTGAGCTGCAGCTGGACAGAGCCTTGGCAGTGGCTGGGGCATGGAGAGAAACTGTCCCTTGTTTCAGGATCTGTTAGATGTGACCAGCCCTTGCCTGGCTCTTTGGGGCTGTTTGTACCACCTCTCCCTGCTTTCAAATGCCTCTTCCTAGAACTAACTAATCAAACCATGAGACTTCACGGGAAAATGTACAGCAAGGACTAGAGCCTCCTAACCTGGAAAGCAAGTAGAAGGAAAAACCTGTGACTTTGTCATCTTGCCCAATAACCTAGATGCTTTCAATGAAAACTACACAATTGAGAGCTGGAATATTTGCTAGAATCCTGGTATTGTTCTATCTGTTTTAGTTAGGACAAATTCTTCTGTGGCTCAGACTGATTCTGAATGCATCATTGTCTCAGTCTGCCTGCATAGTTGCTGATAAATGACCATCAAATGGCTTAAGGGAACAAGGGGTTTATTTCCTTACGACTGTCCAGTTATATTTCTCAGTCCAGCTAGACCAAAGAGCACGCACCAATATCAGGACTGAGGGAACCAGCCACACCATCACTACACAACGGCTGAGAGACGGACGATCCTTACTTGCCAGACCAACATGTCTGGCCAAGTGTACAGAAGGATGCCAACTCTCTCAACCAGCTTTCAGTATATTATTCACCAATTCAGGGCTTAGTCCCTCCCATCATGGACTGGGCTTTTCCCATTGGCTAGACAATCTCTTGCAGGTTTGCTCTGGGCTTAACCATTAATTCTCTACAAATGTTCCCGGAGCGCAAACCCTCAACTGTCAAGTTGACACCTGTGCCTAACTATGACAATCGTGAATAATGACTTTAAATACCTAGTCCTCCAGATTCATCTTTGAAGTTCTGACTTTACAGGAATGTACCACTATACCCTGTACCTACTTTTAAATATCTCATTGCCTCTTAAGTCCTTGTTGAACATGTGCTTATGCTATATAGACTGGGGGTAACCTAATTGAATTAAATGAGCACCTTTGAATGTACCATTCTATGAACTACTAAAACCCCCACCATGCATGGCCAACTTCTCCCAAACAAGGTGGAAAAGGAACATGAGGGGTGGTGAAGACAATAGGACTTGTCTGTATGTTACATGAAGAGTGATATGGGAAGAAAACACAACACATTTGGAGAATAGTTAATACGAGCAAGAGATTTTTTTCCAATACTATCTTCATCTCTCAACATTCTTCCAGACACATTTTGCCACTTACTAATACAGTTTTTCCTCATTATGTTGTTGCATAGGCACCATCCAAGAACCTAGAGCTCACCAAGTAAGCTAGGCTGGCTCATCATTGAATCTCTGCTTCACCAGTGCTGGGATTACAAGTATACAGCACTATGCCTAGTTCCTCTCTCTCTCTCTCTCTCTCTCTCAATTGGTTCTGGGACTTGAACTCAGGTCCTCACACTTTATAGACTTAACTACCTCCCCGACTCCCTTTAAATAGAATTGCTTTTTTTATTTGTTTTCTCCCTCTTCTTCCCACACTTTTAGTAAGTCGTAGTTTACAGAAATTTTATTCTAATCAGCAATTTATAAATGTTTGTTGTTTTTTGGGTCTAAAAGTTAAACATTTCAATATAACTTAGTCTATTAACTGCATGTCAATCTGTCATGAGAAACCCAGAGAAGATTCTTGGATGGTGCCTATACAACAACATAATTAGGAAAAACTGTATTAGTAAGTAAGAATTTAAATTACCTTGAGTATGATTCTTCAGTTGTCCATCTATCCTCTTTTTTGAGACATAATTGGACAATGTCTGAAGAATCACACATATGCACACACTGAACAAAAATAGTGATTTTTGCCATTGTCAGTAATTTCTACATTTTTATTTCAAAATAAATTTAAATTCTTATCAAATGTAAGTTTTTCTAAATTATTTTCATAGGTTAAACATTATAGTAGCAATACAAGGTCCCTGGCTCCACTAATACTATCTGAACCTTTAGCTGTTTCTTCTGTGATTGATCTCATTCCTAAGTAATATTTTTTGGCTACTATTTCTTGACTTTCTACAATTTGACTTTTTCATTTTTTTCCTGTCTTCCTACTGTGCAACAGGAGCATATGACTCATACCCACATATACTCTTCTGCATGCATGTTGCTTTTTCAATCTGCTGTGTAATTATCGAGTAATTTTCATCCACCGATATTCAATGTTTATGCTATTACCATTTTGTTAACATTAGTTACAGCTGAGCAACATAGTAGACTCTCAGTACCTCTTTTCATGTACAATGCCCCTCCTCTGTCTCTGAGCTTTAATTGCTTAATTTTCTGTGGTTCATCACTAATGTCTCTGCAAGAAGTATAAATACCTGCTAAGTACATTCAAACCCACCCAGGAATCTGCAGTTAAACTCTGTTTCAGCAACACCCCTATTGCATTCTGAGTTCCTATTGTCCAAGTAAATGCTAGGAATTCCTTTCTTCTCTGGCCTTATCTGCACGTCTTCTTTCTTGGCTTACACTCCTATTTTTCCAAAGCAATATCATGAAGATTTCTTTTCTTTTCTAATATTATAAACTTGGACAGGAGCCAGACAAAAATGACTTAGCAAGCAAAAGCACTTGCTGGGTAAGCCTGACAATCAGGCTTCAACCCCTGGAACGCATACAAAAGTAGAAGGAGCGATCCAACTCCACAAAGCTGTGCTCTGACCTCCACATGCACGCTGTGGTGTATGGACTCACACACATATACACACACACACACAGCACAGACAGCTCAAATAAGTAATATTTAAACTTAAACAAGCAATTTGCTATTTTTGTTTATTGGATTTATTTTAGTGGCATATTTTACTGACTTCATTTTTTAAAAAGATAATCTCACTATGCAACCCAGGCTAGCTCTGAGTTTGCAAGTCTTTCTGATTCAGCCTCCTGAGTGTTAGATTTCATGTGTGTACCACTATGACTAACCTGACTTGATTTTTTTTTTTATTCCTTGGAACTTTCATACAAAATGAACTTACGTGTCCTTGTTCCCTTCGCCCCTCCTCCTCTCCTTTCCTGCCTCCAGTTCCCCATTCCAGCCATGCCCCTCCCACTCCTATGTCCCTTTGTATGTGTGTCCACTGGGGTCTACTCAGAATGCCTGTACTGGCAAATGCCCAGCACCTGAGGTGGCAAAGCAACTCACCAATATGCAAACTTACAGGTGTAGAAGATCCTCCTCTCTTGCCCAGCACTTGACCCAAAGATTCTCTCTGGATGATGCTGTATCTCCTGAGATTCTCATTCATTCATCGGGGGTGGGGGGGAATCTTAATAAGTCAACTACATCAAAGACCACCAGAACACTTCAGACTATACTTTGAAAACTTATGTTGTTAGCTCAAGAATCAACTAAAATCATATAGTTGTATTAATTCTTATCACTGTGAGAAATACAAAGAAAAATGACCAGCAAGGAGTTTATGATGTAGAAAATGAGGACTGATGACCCAGCAGGTATGCTCAGTGAAATCTCCGAGTCCTGAAATGTAGAAGTAGAAAGCAGAAGTCAGCATGAGAGAGATGTCTTTTGAAAGAGAACCCTACTGGGAATTTCTGACTTTGAAGATGGAAGTTGGCTAGGGACATGTCCCCTATTGTCTTTGGGATAAGGTGTAAGACCCCATTTCATGGAGCTGGCTTTACTAGTCTCCCTTGGATAGAAGGGACTAAAAGTGTGACATAGATCCCTTGTGAATTTTGGGAAGTCGTGTTGGCCCCTTAGTCTAGGTAAGAAGTCTAAGACCTCCTTCAGTAAAGGTGGAATGTGTCAGGCACCCTGAATAGACGGGCATGGCGTGGAACCTTAGGTAAAAGAAGAAAGTTCCATCACTCTTGCTCACAGGGCATGTGCTCCATACTCACAGGAGCTTCTTTGGGAAAAAGTAATGCATCCAAAGACCAGTGTAGAAGAAGGGGAGTATCTAAGTCCTTCTGTAATAGAAGTTGGTTGAAAGAGACCCATTTGACCAGAAAAAAAAAAAATCCAGAAATCAATGATTAATTTTGGTGCAAGACCCACAGCTAAAAGCAAGATTGTACATCGATTTCTCCCCATTGACAAGATCAATGCTTCCTCCTGGACCAGACCCCTTCAAAGTCAAACAGGTTAAAATCCTCCTAAAATAATTATCCGTCAAGACCAAAACAAATAGAGCGCAGTGGTGCTTACCTATGCATTCCTTTCATATGCAACAAGTGTGTCTTCTTCTTCCTTCATCGTTCCTTCATTTCCAGTTGTCTTGTCAAGTGTTCACTGCAAACGTTCTGTAGCATCTATTGGTAATGACTTAGAATTCCAAGGCAAACATGCCAAGAAATGACCCAGAGCCTGATTTCCCTGCAAGCATACTCTCCAATTGTCAATCATTTACTTCATTTGTGTTTCTCCCTGCATGGGATTTCCACACGAGGCTCTGACCTCCAAAGCCATGTGGGTATTTTTAGTGCTGGGATGCTACAACAGCACCAAAAATAATGGGGATTTTCTCTTCTGCAGCTCTAGGGTGCTAACCAGGGCCTTGTATGTGCTAGGAAATATTTGTTCTCTCTCTCTCTCTCTCTCTCTCTCTCTCTCTCTCTCTCTCTCTCTCTCTCTCAACAATGACACCATGCAGCATTGGCTGGTCTGAGATATAACTCAAACTCGTGACCCTCCTACCCCAGACCCTTGAGCTCTCATGTTATAAACATGCATTATCATATCAGCTTACAAATATTTTTAAGGAGGACTGTAAATTTTAAATTATAACATTAAACAACTCTCTATGCCCCTCACTGGTTGTACATCTCCCAGATATGTAAATAGAAACCACACCCACATCCAAGAAACATAATAAGTCAGAGAAAGAGGTCAGTCAGGAAATGACTACAAAAGAATCTGGGCAGGGAAGAGAGGAAAATATCTCAAAGGCTGTTCCATGCACTCAGTTAAGTTGCAAGTTGGGATCACAGGACTTAGGAGGTTCTAGAACTTTTGTCTTAGACCATTTTAAAATTATTAACTTTTAAACAGCAGAATTACATAGTTAATGACAATAATACAGATTTCAAGTTTTTAAAAGGAAAAAGACTCAAGCCCAAGGAACATTATAGCAGGGATTTTTCTTGGGGGTGGGAAGTTGTGTCTTAGTAAAATCACTTGCGAGAACAGGGACCTGAGTTCGATCCCCGGAAGCTATGCAAAAATGTCAGGCACCATAGCACATGCTTGCAATTTCAACATCTAAGAGGTAGAGACAGGAGGACCACTAGTGCTTGCTAGTCAGCCAGTCTAATCAGTGACTGTAGACCTTGTCTCGAGGGAGGTGGATGGTGTTCCTGAGGGTGACATCTGAAGTGGTCTTCTGGCACCCATACGTAAACATTACCACACAGGAGCAAGTACGTGTGACACGCATGCACACACATGCACTCACACTGACCCATACCCACTCACACTGGCACACACACACATTCACATTTTTACTTTTTAAAAGAAGAAAAACTAGTTAGGACTTAAATCATTTTCTTCTGTTTCTCGAAGTAATAAAATTCATTTTCTGGTTTGGGATTTAATCTTTTAATTGATCATTTCCCTAAAAATGCTTCAAGAAAAAAATGCTGATTTTTTTCAAGTAATTTTCTGGACAGAACTGAATGAAAAGTAGTAACTTTTTAGGGAAAATTTTAAGAAGGACATTTTCAAGATTGAATTCTGAACTAAGAAAGCAATGGCATCTAAATTATTTTAAAGTAGCACTTTACGAAACGACAAGCACAAAGAGTAAGAATTTATATTGTCTTCCTAGCTGTGTGAGATGCTGTTTAATTCAGTGAAAAGGTATAAAAGACACAATGGAACCAACATTTACAGAGAACCTGCCATATTGTGAACATTGGGTAGTAACTTACAGTGCATATAACTTCAGTATAGTCTGTTCCTCTTTCAGACAAGAAAACTGAGGTTCTGTGAGGGGAAACAACCTATAATTGACAGGACACAAAATTTCATTTCTACCTTCCCACTCTGCTCTCTGAGTGTTAACTGTCTAGTGACAGATAAAACAAATAGTCCAGAACCAAATGGATGCATAAGCAGTATCTTAGTTCAAGGGAGAGCAATTCCATTGGGTTGGTAATGGCAAGGTGAAGGCTTGATCTTCTTGCTTGGTTCAGAACAAGGTATGGGTTGGAATTCCACTGCATAGCAGAGTGAATGCCCCCACCACATCAAAGCCTCCTGGGGTCTTGCTGGCTGGTTGGAATACATAATAGAATACTGCTCTAGAAAGTCATAGGTTCAGTCCAGTTCCCACTTCCATTATGGGTGCCTGGTAGTGCTAAGTCTTGCCATTTCACTATCCTATGCTCTACGTAACCTTTTGTCTGACTCCAGCCACTTCACTCATTTCCAGCTCCTCAGACACTCCCAGCTGTCTCTCCACCACTCCCTATGTCAGAGTTTTGTGTATATGCACTTCTGAGTGTTTTCCACATTGCAGTGTAACTCTGTCCCCAAACTATTGGAATTCTTTAGATGGAATCACCAAAAGACTAACTGTGACTGATTAAAGCATAAGAAAATGGATTGAGGTGTATGAGGTAGCTCAGAATTTCCTGGAAGAAACAGCACATTTGGCCAAACAGAGCTCTGAGCAAAAACATACCCAGAGTCAGTCTGAAGCTGCCTTTACTTCTGGAAATGAAATTTGCATGGACCAAGGGAGTCACTACACCAGAAAGTAGATGTCACTATTACAATCACTGACTTCTAAATGATTGCCCTGTTTCTTAGTACCACTAGGTCCTGATCCAGCCATAGGCAGGAGACACTGACCAACCATACCTAGGTCACAAGCCACAAGATAGTCAATGAATTGCCAAAACTTACAATGAGAAGTACTCAAACACAGAAAAGGAGTTTGGATGCTAGGGAACCCAGATTTCCTACCTCCTCCCTTTTTTCCCTGGCTGCCTTTTTAAGACTGGCTTCCTTACGACTCTTCACTGGTCTAGCTGTCCAAAGAAGCCTTCCCTTGACCACCCTATCTTAAAAGAGCTGCACAGGACAATCAATAATTATCTATTTGGACCATCTAAGAAGGATTCTGAGTGATTTGCACACACTGTCTGTAACCATGCCTTGTGACAGCTCTTGGTAAATACTTGTAGTATGTACAAATAAATATGTGAGTATCCAAGAGACAGAGAATTAATTTACTGTAGCTACTTTTTCTTTTCTTTTCTTTCTTTTTTTAAGGAGACAAGTATTGCTAAGTAGTCCAGGCAGGCCCAGAACTCTCTATGTAGTCCAAACTGTCCCGGAGCTCAATATATAGCTCAGATGACCTTGAACTCACAATCCTCCTGTCTCATCCTCTGGACTATTGAGATTATAGGCACATACCACCATATCTGGCCCTATCTGCTTTATTTTCTTTAGATCACATATAGCTTTTTTTTTTTTGCATGTGCACTGATGTGTGTGTGTGTGTGTGTGTGTGTGTGTGTGTGTGTGTGTGTGTGTATTAGAGGGCACTGTGTCTGCCTGTGGAGGCCCAAGGGTGACTTCAGGAATCATCTTGGATCGCTCTACTTCCTTACTGCTTCATTTCTGGATTTCACTTTCCAGGACCAGAAGTGCAGGCCACCACTATTTCAGCCCAGTGTTCTTACATGGGATCTGAGATCCAAACCAAAGTCCTTCTGCGTGTGAGGCAGAAGCTTAACTACTGAATCATCTCTTCACTCATGTATAGGTTTAATTTAAAGGAATTTCCATAATTACACTTCCCAAATAGGATCCTTTATATCTTCAGCCACAATCTTACTAATTAGTACAATATCACATACTATTTTGCAGTTCTTATTTTTTTTAACTAAATGGTCATTACTTTTTTTTTTTGAGGTAGATCTCCTGTGTCTCAGACTGCTCTTGAACCATGTAGCCAAGAAGGGCAGGACTAAGACTCCTGCCCCTCTTTATTCTACTTCCCAAGTGCTAGGACTACAGGTATGTGCTACCAATTCCAGTGCAGGGCTGGGGATCAAAGCCAAGGTTTCATGCATGTTAAGGCAAGCTTTCTACCACCAAACTATATTTTCAGCCTTTGTGCAATGCTTCTCTAAATAACCTCCATCATGCTTGAGGCTTTCCTCTCCTCCCCTCCCCTTCCTTCCCCTCCTTTCCCCTCCCCTCCTCTCCTCTCCTTTCCTGTCCTTTCCACTTTTTTGTGTGTGGGGGGTATAGAAGAAGGCATTGTGTATGACTTTGGGAATCATCCTGGATTGCTCTACCTCCTTATGCTTTGCTCTCAGGTTTTCCAGACTACACCTTCCAGGGCCAGAAATACAGGCCTCTGTCGTTTCCACCTGGCATTTTTGCATGGGATCTGGGATCTGAACTCAGGTTCTTTTGCTTTCAGGGCAAAGGCTTAACTCCAAGCCATCTCTCTAGCCCCCAGATTTTCACTCACTATTTCCTGCTGACAATGACGCTGCTTCTTTTACCTAAAAGCATAAGGGTAGAAACATGCCTTTGAAAAGGTCGATCTTCTTGATCTGAATCAGAGGATTCTTCTAGAGGACCTCCTAACTGTGGTCCAGTGTCACATTAAAGGCCTCCATCAGGCTAGAGATTAAACTTTTTAATGAGCATCTCCTCAACACTCCACTAAGCTCTTTAATGCTGCCTAAATGGCACTTCTGCCAGCAGAGGCACCTCGGTTTTTAATTTGCCACCAACTTTACAGGAATGAACCTCGACAGTCTCCACTTCCAGCAGGGCAGCTTCCCTCTTCTGGAGCTTGAATATCACTCCGCTTTAGTACTTTTCTTTTCTTTTCTTTTTTTTTTTTTTTTTTTGCAATGGGGGCCAATATTCCATCAGTTAAAATCATGAATCTTTACTTTTTCTCTACTATTCAGTATGGACCTCGCCACGTGTTATTTCTTAGTGAACATTGACAGCATGCAGCTATCGGCTATTTCAGATCTTTTTGTAGCATTTATGTATCCTGTGCCACATTTAGCATGGCCCTCAGATTGCACACACAGGAATTGCAGCTGGCTTACTGATGGTGTCACCACCGGCTGGCTCCTGTCCTACAACTCTAGAAGTCTAGCACTTGCACTAAAAAGGTTTCAAGGGTCCCTTACTCCACTTGCAAAATTGTGCATGACAGTGTGTGAATAGCTGCACTTTTCCAAGGAGAGGTAGCATTTTTATATCAGCCTCTTTAAATGAATTGGAAAAGTTTTCTGCTGTGTCTGTAGAAATGTGTCTGGTAGAAGGACAGATTGAGAAATTCGAGTGCATGCAAGGGTTCTCAGGCCCTGTATTTCCTAGAATAGCAGCAGCAGTAGTAATAGTGATGACAATAACGAACATTCATTGGGAATCCACAACTTAATCATGCAACTTAAGCAGTCCTATATCCCATTATCAGAATTAGGTCCCTGTAACATGTTCCCTGATACCTTCCTTTTGTCGGTTTACATGCATGTTCATTCACCCTTCTCCACCCTGTTGCTGTCTCTCTATGCCCTCTGGCTTCCCATTGGATTTGACCAGCAGAAAGTTGTAGGAAGTGATCAGGACAAGACTGGTACCAGGGGTGTTGTTCTGTGAGAACCCGTTCAACTGCCTGGGTTTCTCGGCAGAGGTCACTGCTCCTGTCAATGTCACTTACACTATAGAATTTTCTCAGACCCCACCCGGGTGCTCCCCATTCCAGCCTTTCAGGCCTGGAGGGTGCTGACAGTTATCTAAGATACAGGCTCTGATCTGTTCCTATTGTGTCACTTAGAGTTCCCCACCCCCCATACCTGAGAAGATTATAGTCCCTTGGGTCAGTAAACTCTCCTTGAATGATTGTAATTTGAGTGTGCCATCTCTTTTAGCCTACTGACTCTTTTATTCAAGGAGAGTAACTTAACACAGAAGTTTCTGTAGTCAGTTCTTTCTATATTCAAATTTTATTCATAGGAAAGTGCTTTGTTCCCAAACCCATTAAGCAAATTCTGAATTAAATTATCATACTGCTCAGAACTCTCAAGTGTCCCATGCCTTAAATTAGTCAAAGAATCCTACTATGTCTACCTTAAAAAAAATTCCCCCCATTGTCTTCTTTCATTTAATCCTCTCTCACTTAAATTGCTAAGTGGTCTCCCTACTCCTGCTCTACTTTCCTCACCTATCCATCTTCCATGCAACTACCAAAATATTTTAGAAATATAAATTAGAGCACCTAACCATTGTAAAATGTGTCGGTGGTTTCCATTGCCATTGAGATAAAAAGCCCAAAGTACTTAACACTTGCACTGTGGGCCTGATTTAGCACTCACCACCCTTGGTATGTTATGCTAAGTGCTAATATTTGTCCACAGCACATCTTCTCACACGTTCTCCTAACTCCTGCGCATCCTGTAGGCAATAACCTGTGCTGCTGCTTCTGGACACTAGCCCGACTCCTCCAATCTCAGAGTGCTTACCATTCTCAATGCTTGTTACTTCTTGCTTAATTCTCCCACTAGACTCTAAGCTCTTTGATACACGCATAATAAACATGTTTAATTTGCTCTTCTGTTTGCTTGACAGGTCTCTTTGTTCAGCCCAAGTGGGTCTTGAACTTTCAATTCTCCTCCCTCACCCTTCCCAGGGCTAGAATTACAAGTGGTGTACAAGTGGTATATCCTGCTAATAAGTATTTTTGAATCAACAGTGAATGAAACATCTTATGGAGAAAACATCCTCTCTAAACTATGTAGTCTGTGTATATTCAAACCTAAGGGTAGGAAGAAGAAGAAAAGGAAGGAGGTCCTGAGACTAGGATAAGATCTAAAGAGGAGAGTGGAACTGAGAATGTGTAAAGGAAGGCCTTGCAGAGGAGATAGCTGGAACACATTTGGCCTCAGAAGAGGATGTCACGGGTAACCTGGGCAAAGCAGTCTCAGGACACAGAGCAGAGCTCAGGCTGGCGAAGACTATGGACAGGAGGGGACCATGTTACAGCAGAGAAAATAGACCTCCATCAAGGTCTGCAAGTAAGTAATGAGAAACCTGGTTAAGTTCACAGACGTTCTTTCCTGATCTCACCAGAAGGGGAGGGCATATAGTCTAGCAGATAAAAAGTAATCATTTTGCAAATGGGTGATGGACCCCTCCCTCAGTGAGGTTTCCTACTCTTATTACATCTACCCTTGAATGTGCTATTACAACAAGACTCCAGTTTAACAGCTTTTTGTCTCTGGCCAGGGGGTGACATACAGTGCCTAGCAGAATGGAGTGAAGGGAATTGCAGGAGCAGCAAAACTGCAAAAGAAAATCAACAAATCACAATCCAGAACTTCAGAGACATAGAACTAGGACAGCCTAATCTCTCCCCATCCTGGAGCTCAGGGACATTTGCGGAAGAGGGGGCGGTAAGATTGTAAGAGCAAAAGGATGGGAGGAGCAACGATTTGCAAGATTCTCAACAATAGTTGGGGCCAAAGCAATCATAATGGGACTTTGCATGCCCTGCGCAATGTCCAGCGCACTGTTGCCCTCATAAAGTCTAGCATCTGTTAAGGGCACCGAGACCCCTGGAGGCAAGGGATTGACAGCCATAGTAGTGATCTTATGCTTAAGGGGAACAAGAGAAAGGGCTTATGGAAATGCCACTGGGTCCTTATATGTCATCGGAGAGGAGGACCCAGTGGAGAGTTAGGCGTACACAATAAAGGACTTTCTGGGAATTGGGGGGGAGGCACTGGGGGAAGGGGAGGGGGAGGAGGGGGGAGGGAGGGAACTGGTAAAAAATTTTAAAATGTATAATTAAATTTTTAATAAAAAAAAAAAGAACCAGAGGCATCTGTTTCCCTTTGGTTTGCAGATAGCAGAACCTTTTTATACTAATGAAAGTATCTTCCAATCTTCACTATGTGAAGCAGATAAGCTAGAATCTTATCAGCTTGGGTTCATTTTGTTCATTTGATCTTGTAACAGGCACTATTAAGTTAATCAAAGAGCACACTTTTGATAAACATAAACATTTGAAGCTGGAGTGAATGAATGTAAATCCTAGTTGGTTTTTATTTTGTTTTCGGTTTGCTGTAGTGCTGGAGATTGAATCTAGGGGCGAGTGTCCTTGGCCACTCAGCTGCATCCCAGTCTGGGACTCTGCAGGGTTCATTTAAGCTTTGTGTTAGTCTGTATTAATTACACCTGTCGCAGTCCGCCTGCATGGTTGCTGATAAATGACCATCAAATGGCTTAAGGGAACAAGGGGTTTATTTCCTTTGGACAGTCTGGTTACAGTTCTCAGTCCAGCTTGCTCGGAGAGTATGCACCAACACCAGGGCCGAGGGAACTGGTCACGCCATCTTCACATAATGGCTGAGAGAGGGACGACCCTTACTTGTCAGACCAGCATGTCTGGCCAAGTATACAAAAGAATGCCGATTCCTTCAACCAGCTCTCCATGATTTATTCCAGGGTCTAATCCCACCCACCATAGGCTGGGCCTTCCCCATCAGCTAGACAGTCTCCTTCAGGTTTGCTCTGGGCTTAACTCAACTAAGTCTCCATAGATGTGCCCAGAGTTCAAACCCTCAACTGTCAAGTTGACACCTGTGCCTAACCATGAGAATACCTAATAGGAAATTTCATTAGGATGGTTTCATATATATATATGCATATGTACATATATATATACACATGTATGTGTTTATAATATATATACATGAATACATATATGTCACATTCACCTTCCATTACCCTCTCTTGTTACTTCCCATTTCCTCTTATTCCCTTGCTTTTCCTAACCCAATGACTGCACTCTTAACAGAAATCTAAACATTGAAAGAAAAACCTGGGATCAAATGCTTAGGGAGTTTCTAATTCATTAGAAATTCTGGAGTTCTGTGGAACAAACAGTCTTTAGCATCAAGTTCTGAAAGGCAGGCCTGCCTCGGCCCTAACTGTCTGAGCGATAAACTCTCTGGTGCTACGGTGCTTACTTGTTTTAGAGGAGACCCTGTGTTTTGTGAGAAGTGGTCTCCGCGGGATGGTTCTTTTCCCAATTATTGATGAAAAAAAGTCTAAGTCATTTGACTCCCCTTCTGCAACTCCTCTTCTAGATTCTGTCACAGAAATACTCATACTTAACATATTGGTGAATTTATCCCTAATTTTCTCTCTACATAATTGTTTACAAGTAATTGAAATCATATTCTATATATAGACTTGTATCTTTTCACTTACAATTATTACAAAATATTTTCTTGTGTCCAAACTCTCTAGATACCTAATTTTTAGCAGAGGTAAATTTCCATTATGTTGCCTATATTATAATCAACAACCCTTTATGTAGTCAGACATCCAGAACACCTCAATTATTCATAATGGGATGCAGTGCCATGATAAATATTTAAAAGTGTTCTTTTAGAATTTATCTTCTTAGTGTAGACTGTCAATTGTGGGAGAAAGTGTTCAGTGATTAGTAATTAGTAATTATTAAAGCCCTGCAAATAGCTTTCCTAAAGACTGTCAACAAATTCTCACACTTACTAAGAGCATTTGAGTGTGCTCACTACTTATTGAAGCCTAGAAGTTTGAAATAGTTCCCATTTGATAGTTACAAAATTTTGTTTCCATGTTTAAATGAGTGTATCTTCACTAAGAAGAAATTGAATATGTCACATATTCAAATGGTTAACATATTAATCATTTGAACTCACTCTGTTACAAACTTTACTTTGCCTATTTATTTTCTTGTATACTTAATTTTTTGTGTGATTTGTGTGAGTCCTCTGAATGTCAAAAGCTAACTTGTAAGAAGCATGTTTAATGATTTTTAGTTCAATATGTTGCTATACAATGTCCTGAAAACCAACATGTTGGTTATGACTTCTAATTTCCTTTGCTTGCTTGTTTTATTACAAAGTAAAAAGCAAGATTATAGCTTGTATACGTGTATTATTGGAATTCCAGGTCTGCAAGGTCTAGAGTAACAAGTACTGCTTTTATTGTATAGTAATTGTATTAAAATTCAATTGAATATTGCTTGCATTCTCACCATGGCTAAACACTCTTCTAGGGCTGGGAACACACTATGCTGGTAACTAAGCAAGATGGGGCTCTGTGTCCATACTCACTGTTTTGATACTTACCTTGATACGAATACATCTGACAACTGCCAAATACATGGCACACTCTTGGAAATGGTATAATCATTCAGAGAAAAGCATGTTGCTGTAGACACAGGTGTCAACTGGACAAGGTAGACTTGTGATAGTAAATCCTGCTTGAGCATCAACTTGACTACACCTAAGATAAACTAACAGATCAGATGTCAGACCACCTGAAGAACGTATCTGCACTAAGATATTGAAATACAATGACCACCCCTAAATGTGGGTGGTACTTTCAGCAGACCAGACAAAAGGAAGGACAAGAAAGAAGAGCCTGACTTTCTCTGTGCGGGCAAACTCACTTTCCCTGCAGCTGCTGACATCAGAATCCAGTTTCTTTGATCTTCCAAACCCTCCGAAGTCCACAGACTCTCCAGGAATCGTCCAGCCTTCAGTGCCAGCCTTCGACTGCTGATATATACAGCTCCTGAACTGAGCAGCTACAGGCAGCCATTGTTGAACTGCCTAGATTTTATCTCATAAGCCCATCCAATAAATTTTCATATATATATCCATTCTATCGGTCTTGCTCCTCTAGAGAACCTTGACTAATACACATTAAGAAAAAAAAACCAGAAGCTAACATCTAGAACCTTCACTACCTGTTCTTGCCTTTCTGTTCTGCTTTCTGATTTGTTCCTAAGATAAAGAAATGGAAGTACAATGGAATCTGTGATCCCGAGGTTCTGTACCAGTGAAGATGTTTACTGCTGGTCCACTTCTGACCTTGCTTCCTCCTTCTTGCAGGCTGTGTGTGCCAAGTTCTTGCCTGCCATTCTGACTCCATAAGTATGTTGTCCTTTCTCTGCCCTTTGGTCCCCTTATTTCTGCTTCATTCCCACCCTCACTGAGCCTGAAGCGCTCATGCTTGGACCCCAGCATGCTGGATTTGCCTGTTCTCCTGCAGTGCCTTTCTCAAGAAGAACGTCTGTTTTGATCTAATGTTAGACCCACACTGGCTACAGGTATTTTCCTGATATCTCCAGAAAAGATGGAGAAGATAGAATCCACAGTGGTCAGTATGGAGTGCGGAATCTAAAGGGGAGAGTTTTCATGCTACTATGACTCGAATGAGTGAAAAACAGTGGTTTCTCACAGTGAGACAGGGACCAGGAAGAGAAGCTTGTTGAGAAACTGTTCAGTTTTGGACATATTGAATTTGGGGTGCTGGTAGGTGCTTCAGGAGATACCCAGCAGAGAGCTGGATATATGGCTTGAAAGCTCAGGAGATAAAGTTATGTTTGTGTAAATATTCCGCAATGTGGAAGAAGGTGTACATACATATACATGTATTCTGATATATACATGTACATGTAGTCTGATATATAGCCAGACAACATTCTCTATATCTGAAGGCTATTGAGATTTCTAAAGTTACATATAGCTGGAAAGATTACTGAGTAAACCATAGCTCTTTTCATTATGTAAATCAGAGCATGTTGTTAATCAACAGTTCTGTATAATTAGAAGCTCATTTCCATGTTAATGTAGAAAGTCTTAACCACCCTGAAATTTGCCTAAAGTCAGGTAAGGTCAAATGGCGAATAAATATTTATTCAAATAAATATATTACAGGTCAATACTTCTAACCTGAAAATTAACTAATCTGGGCCTGCCATGGACTTTACATAATGGCAGTGGTTAGCTATATTTTACGGGACAATTAGTAATTGTTGTTTCACATGTCCCACATTCCAAAGACAAAATATTGAACATCCAGAAGTAGCTCTTCAAAAAAACATTCTAAGATTTTATCCTGCCACAAGACACTAAATCAATACAAGAGACTCTGGGAAAGAATGAGTACCCCCTTGAAATATTTGGAGGGTATGTGCTCCTTTAGTGGGACACTCATAATTCCCATTATAGCTAATGTGAGATGGTGTGTGCATGGGCGTGTGTGAAGAGAAGCAGAGGCTCACCGGTTTCTATCAGAAAATGATTCCTTTTGTGTTGATCTCCTAGCTGTGTTTTCATTCTACCTTTTAAAACCATTACACCTAACAGAGTTTTGAGTGCATTACAGGTAACTTTAGGAAGCCATCATTATCTCCTCTCTCTTAACCACATAATAGGGAGTAGAAAAGCGAGAGTACAGTATATACACCACGCTGAGTAGAAGGAACTTGCCTTGAATTTTTGAGCCCCTCAGCCTATTTTCTGTAATGCTCAGCAGTGAATCACTCTTAAGTGCTCCATCATTCACTAGGATATGTGCTTCATGCCAAAGGTTACCAGATTACAAAAGTATTCTCAGCTCAGAAGGGACTCCTAATTCACCATCACCTTATTTTGACACTAAGAGAGAAAATATGTGCATCAAGACAAGTAGAGGAAATAATGGGAAAAAAAAACCTATATTAAGTTAACAATGCAGCAAACACTCTGAAGGAAAAAATACAGACTAGAACAATAATAAGGATAATAGAAAAGTAATGCTGTTAAATTATGAGAGACTTGCTGGTCAGCTCATGAGCTCTTCCTGGAGTGAAGATAGTTTCTTAAAGAGCTTCCCTTACATGTGAGGGGAAATGGGAAAGTTAAGATAGCTCCCAAAGTTGGGAGAAAACATTTCTTTTGCCAGTGTTTCTAGAACGGTCAAATACAGTTCCCAAAGGTAAAGTAGAAGTATTTAGGAAAAAAATTAAAAATGTAAGTGGCTTAGTAGGAGGTGTTAATGGATTGAGAATATGGTTTAGCATTTAAAGCATTTGTCATGCAAACAAAAAGGCTAGAGTTCAGCTGAACCCTTGTGGCTGCCCACCTGTAATTCTAGCCCTGGAAGGCAGAGCCAAGGAATCCTGAGAGCAAGCTGACTAGCCTTTCTAGCCCTATAGGTGAGCTTTGTGTTTAATTAGAGATCCAGACTCAAAATAAGGTGGAAGAGTAATGGAGATGGTTCCTGATAGCAATCTTGGGCTTTTATACACACACACACACACACACACACCTGTATGCATACATACATGTGCCTATCCACAACACACATATACACACATTCACATATACATGTGAAAATGGGAAAAAAGAAAGAAAAGAAGGTATTAGCATGCAAAAGACTTAAAACAATCTCAAATTCTCAGAGGCAAAGTAGCAAAGGTCTCAGAAGCTTAGATAACCAATGTGAAATCTTAGACAACTCCTAATTAATCTGTGGAAAACAACAGCAATCCAAGATTTATGGAAAGGTCCTGAGGTTTGTTTTTTTTTTAGGTTTTTTTTTTTTTGTCTAAATAAGGAGGTCACAGAAATAAATATATCTTAAATTTTGGTATATTTTAACAAAAGTTGGACCAATCAAATGACATTACAGATAAATGCTAAAGAGTATACAATTAGTAGAAAGTTTCACGTTACTGCTCTGAGACTATGACTTTCCTTTTCATTATGACATAATTTTCATGTTAAGCTGTGTGATGAAGGTTCACACCACGAGGCTGTTGGTGATTAAAGCTAGAGTTGATGATTTAGGAAAGAGTGTATTCCCATGATTATTTTGAGATGTCTCAATCTCTGGATGACAGAGCACATAGATAGCCCTTCTAAGTTGTTTCTCTTCCAGTTTGGGTGGGTGCTACCTCTTTTAACAACATATATTTGCTAAAGTTTAATACAAATTTTTTCTTAATTTCTTTATTTCATAGAACCTACTTATGAAAAGAGAATTCACCTTAAAGTCAGGATTGAATGAAAATTTTAGTGATACATGACATTGTATACCCTCATCTGATTCTCAGCCTATTTTTTGTTAATACTCCTGTACACCAAGAACTACTAGATTATTAGATTAGATTTGTTAAGCCTACTTTTTGTTTTATCATTCCTAATCTATACCTGATTGGATTTGGTATTTCCTTCTTGCTTTATAATGGTGCAAAAACATTCACCAACAATTCTATTTCAAGCTTTGAACACTGAACTCTTTCCAAGCTATCAGAATGCAGTGTGATCATCTTTCATGGTACTTGGCAGTGACTATTGTCCTAGCTACTTGATCCTGAGGATGTCAGATGATACTCGACAATGCATCATGTTGCTAATGCTGTAATGGTCAATGAGTCAGGTATAGTAAATGAATTTTTGATATACAATACTTACAACTTACAGTGGGTGTGTTGAGATCGAACTCAAATGTAAACTGAGTATGATCTGGTAAATGAAATTTTGCAGCATGTCAATTCACTCCTTTTATAATTTCCCTTAAATTGGTAGATTAGTATAATGAATTCAAGTGTAATTCTAGATCTGAATTTAGTCAACAAATGAAAGTATATTTATGTCTACCACATCCTACAAAATGTCCTAAAAAGTTTTAAAATGTACACATACTCCCCCAAAAACTTTTCCATCACTAATGCCTTCTATGACCAATCCTCAGCCCTGTTTCTAAGAAGCAGAAAAGACATAACACTTCTAGGAAACTGACTTTTGCTGTTATTGTCTTTCTATGGTGCTGATAATGCATTTTTTGAGTGTTGAAAATTAAGCAAACCAAAAGGATGACTTTTTTGGCCTGTGTATGTGGATGTGGCAGTATGATTTTTAACCAAGGAAGACCAGACTTTTGCACTGAAAACTGAAAAATATTGATGGAGAAAACTAAGGAAGATAATTAAATAGTTGTTCCATGTTCACAAGAGAGAAGTTTAATATGGTAAGACATCAATATTCCCCAAAGTAATCTACAGATTCAAACAATATCTAGCAAACTCTGAATGGCCTTTATGGGCATTGTTTGTTTCTGTTTTTGAGCACGTGCGGGCGCGCGCGTGCGTGCGTGCGTGTGTGTGTGTGTGTGTGTGTGTGTGTGTGTGTGTGTGTGTATGTGTGTACCAGAGGGCACTGTGTGTGCCTATGGAGGCCCAAGGGTGACTTTGAAAATCACCCTGGATTGCTTCCACTTCCTGTTTGCTTTGCTCTGGAGTTTCCCAGGCTCTGCCTTCCAAGATCCAAAGTGCAGGCTGATACCATATTCACCTGAAGTTCAGGATCTGAACTCAGGATCTTTTGCTTGCAAGGCAGAGGTTTAACCCCTGAGCCATCTCTCTGCCCCCTCTTTTGTTTTTGTTTTTGTGTTTTGTTTTGTTTTGTTTTGAGATAGGCTTTTGTTGTGTAGCCTAGTCTGAGCTCAAATTTGTGATCTTTCTCAGCCTACACAGTTCTGGGATTTCAGGCATATGCCACTATGCCTGACTCCAACGGCCCATTTTTCTTTTATTTTTAAATTCAGAAATAGAAACACATCCTAAAATTCATAGGGAAACTCAAAAACCTCAAATACCCAAAACAGTGTAGAAAAAGTTACGCTGTAAGTCTCATATTTCCTGATTTAAAAATGCACTGCAGGTCCCAGCAACTGAAGCACTTTCACCACTCTGCAAAATTTCTTTGTGTTCATTGGCAGCTGGTCCCTTTCTCCATCTCAGCCCCTGAGTAACCACTGCTTTGCTTTCTGACATTGTAGTCCTGCTTTGTCTAAAATCCTCATGCTAATGTCATTAAAAATCATTTATGCTTGGCTTCTTTCACTTGGTATGATGGTATAGAATACTGTCCCCTGGGCACGGCATGGGTGTTGACATCTTCAACTCCCAGCATGAGAGTTGCACAAGATTGGGCTTATTACTGTTCCGTCGTGGAGAAAGATGGTGCTCATGGGGTCTTACTCTTCCCTGAGAATATGTAACTTATGCTAGCTGGGAAGGAGACATTTTCTTCAGTGGTGTAGCCACTACTAAGTTGTCCGTGCTCCTGGAATAACTCATTACCTATGATCCTGTGAATAATCCTAATTAAACTTAGTGGTTCACCAAACTAGGTCTCCCACTGGTGCTCTATGTGGGGTGAATAGACATATGCTCGTCTCTTGAAACGATGCACTGGGTTCTCAAGGTATCACTATATATACAATATATATATATTGGCATTCGTGTTACTTCTACCTTTTAAAATTTTTTATTCTAAAAGTTTTATGCATGGTATATTGAGATTTAGGAGTTTTTGTTTTGTTTTGTTTTTGCTTTTCTTAATGTAAAATAACTGAAATCGTGAATCCCTGAATTTCATTTATTTATTTATTTATTTGAAAAGAAAGTTAGCATTTATTTAATGAACCTCTCTGTTTGGCTTCAACCTGATTGCACTACATCAATGATGGGGCAGCTCCTGCCTTGTATTTAGCAGCATTCAACCCTTGTCTGCTCACTGACCAATGTCCACAATTTATCAAGATTGACAGCTGGGCAGAAGCTCTGGTTCCTCTTTAAGCGGCAATGCCTCATACCAACTTTCCTGTGGTGATCATGCTGCCAGCATTACCCCAGCCTCCTGGGTACTTCAGTGCTTGCTGATGCAGCCATGGCCATGGCTCACGTGGCCCCAAAGTTTCCGGGTCTTCCTCAGTCCGGATGGCATGGCAGAGGCCAAAAGGAAAGAGCTGAAATGCTTTTAAACAGTTGTGGAAAGCTGTCTTTTTAGATATTGCATCTGCTTCCCTTTCTCTCCCCTTCTTTTCTAGACCTTCATTATATGGTTGTTAGACCTTCTCCTTCTAGTCTTCATGTATCTATATCTTCTTTTATTTTTGTTTGTTTTTCTACTTGTACAAGCATATTGAGTACTCATCCTGCTTCCCTCCATGCCTCCTCCCTCCCGTCCTCTCCCTTCCGTACATCAATCTCTCCCACTCCCCTCCCCCCACTCCTGCCTATCTGCTTCTATGGACCCCAGAGTTTTCTCTGGCTTGTCTATTTTTGTGGGGGTTCAGGCCTCTGTGACATACCAAGTTGCCTCTATTTGGGCCACCCCACTTATTAGGGGGCATTTCCCTTCATTCATCCAGCTTTAGTCCCTAAGATTTCCACTGTATGTTCTTATCTTTCTTGAGTTCCTAGGTAGTCTATGGGAGCATGTTAGTATGTCAGTCATTATGTGATCTGGTAAGGACAAGTCTCACTGTAGTGAGTTCCCAGATGCAACAGTTCTACCTTGAATGGAATGTCTTGTCCATTGGTGAAACTTCCCATGTTTAGGTTCTTACAATCTCACCGCCCTCCTCTTCTGTGAGGTTCTCAAAGCCATAGGATGGGAGATATTAGGTTGGCCTAATTTTGGGAGAACCTTGCTGAGCTGCTGGTATTCTGCATTATGACTGGTTGTTGATGTCCACTTCACTGCTCTTCTACTGCCCTAGACTGCATCCTGTCAGGGTGTTGATATCCTCTACTTCTGTTGTAGAAGACTTTTAGACGGAATGTTAAGTGTTCTTCCAATCTATGGGTATAATAACAGCTGTTTACAGAGCAGTTTGGTGTACTGTCTTCCTACTTATAGGTTCATTGGCTGTTTTTCCCTATTGATCTATTTCCTTCCTTTTTTTAAATTGAGATTGTAAGTTATAGTTTACAGTAATATGATTGTGTTTCATTCTGACAAGCGGGTCTTGAGTTCAATCAGAAAGCTGTTGGTTGTCTCCTTGATATTCATGCCACTATTTCACTGGTGGTCACCTGTTACCATGGTGATTTTTATTAAAACTTACAGATCTCATGCATTGATGAAGCCTGTGATTATTTCTCTTCCCCAGCAGCTTCTACAGTATTCCTTGGTACTGTAAAAGCTATCCAGCAAGGAGGAAGTTCTCAGACCACTTCTAGTTGATTTTTCCCATGTGATCCATATGTGTTGGGTCACATGTAATACATCCCTCTATATCCTTATTGCATGTTATATTTTTGTTGTTAATGCTGTGTTACAGATAATTTGTACCCTCTTACTTTGACAAAGGTCATATCTGAATGAAACTTTTGCATACTTGAGCTCTGCTTTATATCACAACAGTGCTATGAGAGCTAATTTCTTACTTCTAGCTCCAAACCTTTCTTTTTTTATCCTCAGCTCTGTATTCTCCTTCAAGGAATGGTGAGCATATGTAGTCACTATCAGTGAGTCCAAATTCCATTTGCAGCTCCCTTAAAAAAATTTCATGGCCGAATAGTCCTAAAGGTACAGTTTATATCAGAGGACAGTTCTAGAGCTGAAGAGAAGTGAAAGTAGCAGCCATGAGAACTGAGTATGTTAAGGTATCTGGCACCAAAAGGATGGTCTAGAAGGAAAGATACTGACTCTGTGTGGCCAGCCAGACCCTTGGCTATGCAGATTCTGGGGCTACATGAAAACCAGAGCTGACTCCAAAGTGCAGCACCCAAGACTGGGCCCCTGTTGCTTCATTTAAGAGTTGGATTGACTTCTTCAGCAATGCTACATGTATTCAATGAGATTCTAATTTGAGTTATGATATTATTAATTTCTAGCAGCTCTATCAGTGTCTTAGTTTCTCTGTTATTTTTTAACACATTGATCATTTTTTCATTTTATGCTAATAATTCCAAAGCTTAAATTTTCACAGGTCTGGTCCTGCTTTTGCTGACTTGGATGCCTTTTATGTGTTTTGTGACTGGTCTTTGAGTTAATATTATTGCTTCTTATTTTTTCAATTTATTTGTCCAGTTTTTTTTTTCAAAACCTGGATAAAGACGAATTTTTCCAAAAGAGATACATGTTTGCTCCCCACCTCCCCCAAGCTCTAAATGGCATGGGACAACTTTAAATCAAATGTTCTATGTTTTGTGAACTATCTAGGTACTAAAACATCAGACTTATGCATCAAGTGTTTGGATAAGACTTTATGTCTTCAGTGCTTGCCCTACAAGGTTATGGTATTCACCAGATTAAGCTGTGAAGTTTACCTCTACATTCCTACCCTTTATTTTTCCTCAGTATGGGGGATTTAACTTGAGGTCTTACACATGCTAAGCAAACTCTACTATTACTGAACTGCATTCCCAACTCTCCTTGCTTTCTTTTGTATGAAGCATTCCTTACTGTCTTGCCAGCTCATTGACAGAAGGAAACTATTCTATTCAACATTTGTAGTGTTATCCCCCTTTCCTCTTCCCTCCCCCATGGAAAGGTCAGTTAGGAGTGCCTATTAGCCTATTCTGCTTGTTGTAAAAATCTTAACACGATTCTTAAATTTCTCTAATCTACCTACTTTTCTTAGTTTTCACTAGTAGCACATTGGTTTTATGCCTTTATGATTTCTGGTGCCATCCAACAGTCTTCCAGTTCGCCCAAGTCTCTCTCTATCTCTCATCTCCTTGAACAAGAGTCATTAGAGATGGGAAGGAAGAGTCCACAGAGAGGTGAGCAGTGGTGATTGAGGAAACAGATGACGTAACACTCAGAGAACTACAAGGAAGGTGCTAAAGAGACAGAAGGTGAAAAAGCCACAAGAAACCAGTGAAAACTAGAGCTGTGGAAGTTATTAGATCATGGATGCTTTAGCTGCTTCTCACGGAAATCAGGCCTGGCCCCCCTGTAGCACTGGTCTCCACCGCCTGTGGAAATACCAGCAATCTATAAACAAGCGTGCTTTCTTATTCCTGCCACTCCAAGCGAACACCTCTGATGCCTATCCCCAAACTGAATGCCGCACACTGGAAAAACTATTAAAGTTAGAAACTTCTTTGTCCTGTGGGCCCTGCTACTTATCTGTGGCCATGATGGTTATGTCTCCCACTTTAAGCTCTAATTCCTGATCGAACCCGCTCCTGTCTTAAGGCCAAGTCATGGCTCCCACAGCAACAATCTCTCTGTTCTAATGAAAACCTGTATTAGGGCTGAAACGATGGCTCAGGAGTTAAGATTCTACTTCACAAATGGAAGGACCTGAGTTCAAATCCCAGGTCCCATGAAAAAACGCTGGGCAGAAATTGCAGAGAAAAGAAAAAAGTAATCCAGGATGATTCTGAAGTGATCTTTGGCCATACAGTGCCCTGTGATACACACACACACACACACACACACACACACACACACACACACACACTCATTGAACCTATTTTTGCTAACAGAAGACCAATCTGATAGGAGCTACAGTCAAAGAGAGATGATCATAGAGAGATGAAGTTTTTGCTGGAAATGTGGCATCAGAGGATGAAAGGAATAGGGAGGAAACATATCATCTTCATGCTCCAGCTAGCTTCTAATGTCATTGCCTAGGTCTCTCATGTCAAACTTAATCAAAAGACAGTCCTTAAAGAAAGCAAGACCAGTCACCAAAAAGAATATAGTTTAGCAGAGAAGGGTAAGAAAAGAATCTGAGGAACAAAGAAAATAACCAACACACTAGTCTTTCTCCAGGCCACTTTGAAAATATTATCTGAAATGTCAACCTTATCATATCACTGTTTCCTTAAACCCTTTCCTCACATTCACATCTCCTATAGACCTAAACATAAGCTGGATGTGTGACTTTGGACTTGCTTTATTTCCAGCTCTTGTCTTAGCCTACAGCCATTCTCGATTATTTCCTGATTCGCTGTTATTCTGTATTCACACACCTTTGTACTTTGAACATATTCTTTCTTTTTCTAAAGATAGCAAGGTAGCTTTCGGCCCCTTGTTTTCATGACTAATCACTATTCAACTTTCTAGAAACAAAGGCTTAGCTCCAGAGCCACCTCCTCCTGAAAGTTTTTCTTTCCAGGGTGTTTCTATGGCTTCTTTATTTATTTAGTCTTATGATACTTATTTAAATTGAAAAACCAGTCTTTCTCCCTAGATAAGAGAGAAAACACACAGTATATACCATATACCACATGGTGAGGACTTATAACAATTTTCAAGTGGATAAATAAAAACTAAATGTTAGGAAAGAAAGAAACAAAGCTTGCAATATTATAAAGTTCTTTGAAATTTTAAGTTGAAAAGTTTTCAAATTGAAGGAGTGTCCTCAAATTCATTTCTAAGATAATTATTTTGTTCACAAAAAGAAACAGAGAAGGAAAGACAGAAACTCGGGACTTAAAATCTAATCTTAACAATTAATCCTAAACTAGGGTAATATGTTTCTTGGCAATTTTCTAGAACATAGGAACTATATTGCATAAGGTTTTGCCAATAAAACAAGCTACATCAACTCAATGAAAGTTTTAATGATGTTCCAGAACCGCCCAGCAAGATCATAGAAAAAGGAAGAGAAAGGCCTGGATGCGGGGACCAGGTTGATAGGTGGGATAAGAGGAGGAGAGTCTGGAAGAAGGCCCCCCCTTGTAAGATGATATCCTGGTCTTTTGCCCAGCCCAGGAAGTGTGGTCTACTCAGTTATTAGCCTTACTTCTCCAACCCCCTCCAAGGACCAGGTAAGCTCAGGCTTTTATAAGCGCCAACTGGCCATTAGGGGGCAGTGACCATCAAGAAGAAGCTCTGCTCTGGGGATGGAGGACAGAGAATCTTTTTTTAAACTTTAGTGTGTGTGTGTGTGTGTGTGTGTGTGTGTGTGTGTGTGTGTGTCTTTCAGTGAGAGGGCACTTATAAGTCCCTGTGGAGGACCAAGGATGACTTCGGGAATCATCCTGGATTTTTAATTTTTTTTATTATTTATTCAATTGTGCGTGTGTGTGTGTGTGTGTGTGTGTGTGTGTGTGTGTGTGTAGGACCACGGGCGAATTCTGGAACCACCATGGACGCCTCCACCTCCTCCTTGTTTACTCTGCCCGGGGATTCTATACGTGGAGTCTAGGATCTGAACTCAGGACCTTCTGCCTACAAGGGAGAGGCTTAACCCCTGAGCCACCTCTCCAGCCCCTCTGCTTGCTTTTTTTAAGTACGACTGGGATCTGAGGCCCCAGGACCTTCTGCAGGGAGGCAGAGTCAATCCCTGAGCCATCTCTCCAGCCCAAAGGACAGAGAATTCTATCATATTGTTTTGGCATTATCTTTAATTCTTGATAATGCTTTGAACTATGTAAATAAGCTTTTCAAATCATGAGTATCAGCCCATATGTCTTTGGTAAATTCATGCTTCAGTTAACTCTTGACTTTTTTATATGTTACAAATTCGTTTGCTTGTTTTCTTAACAAACATTAAGAGAAAAACATAATGCAATAAAATACTAGAGAATTAATTGTTTTTAATTAACAAATAAATTAATTAATATATTTATGTTTATATTTAGCCTTTATTGCCTCATGGAGCCTGCTAAGAATTTTTTGCCCTGAAATTATATTTGCAGATTGCCTTTATATAATTTTCCTAAAAAGTGTCCTGCACCCAATTCTCAGGTTCACCATAGAAAAATGACATTTCTTAAAGCCAACGTTAGTCAAAAGTAAGATATAATACAGCTGGAATCTTCTCACTGGAATCTTAAAGAAGGCAGGCCTCAGAGTGAGAAATTGAAGGGTGAAGACACACTACAATTCCCAACATGCTTTGCTACCACCAGTTAGACAACTCCTAGAATGCACTGCTCGCCCAGCTGGAGTCTCTGGTTGCTGGGGCTTGTAGTTCTCCCTGGCGGTGTGTCTTAAACTGGAAGGGCCAAGTTTGTGTGCTCGGCCTGGGATGTAACGCGTAGTTTTCCAGCCTTTGGTAAGGCACAGACACGTTGGATCCCTGAGTTGGTGGATTCTTTGTTCATTTGTCAGCTCCTACTTTACAAAAGGAACTTACGGAGCGTCCGCGATTCCCTACCGCAGGATCTCATCTGTTATTCCGGAGAGCGACCGCGTTTTTGGTGAAGTTGTTTGTCCCCAGGCTCTCGCCGTAGCAGCCGCCGCCCATCCCTCTTTGTGTGCTTCGGGAAGCCGCGGAGTGGAGGGTGGCGACAGTTGGCATCGGGGCCGAAGCGAGGGACGTTACCGGGAAGCTGCGGACGACAGGACTTTTCCCCCACCCCGCCGGCTGACAGGTGGGTCGCCCGCCTTCCCCTCCAGGCCCTGGTGCGGGCTGCGTCCCGCGTGGGGTGTCGATGGCCGCTCTTGGCTGACAGCGCCGGCCGCCGGCTGCTGGAAGGGCAGCGAAGGCGCACGAGCCGAGCGCGGCGACTCAGGTCCGCCCCGAGAGAGCCCACCTTGCCTTCGCGACCCTCCTGGGGCAGCCAGGGGGCCCCGGGCCTGTCCTATCACCTCTGTGCGTCCCTGGGTGCCCGAGCCACGACCGCGCCCCTTGGCCTCTAGCCCCGGGGAGAAAGCAGTACCTTTGCGCCCTGCTTGGTTTTATCAGTACAGGTCGCTGCTGTTGGGCTGAACTGCATTTTTCCTCACTTCCCAATGCGACGAGGACGTAACGAAATTCCAGAGACTTTCCCCGCCTAGTAGTTTTAATGCCAGTCGCGGAGCAGAGTCCCTGGCCTGTCTGGGTATGGGGGACCGATCAGCTGTGCTGGCAGATGATGGTTGACCAGAAATGTGCTGATTTTAAGCAGATGTTAATTAGTATTGTCTACAGTTGACCCTAGCAAAAAGTAATATGCCTAGCCCAGTATCCAGAGTTCTGTGTGTGGAAGTTGGCCTCAGCGGCCCGCAGTAGGAAGCTTTCAGAGGTGTGCAAAGGGTGGAGTTAGATACTTGCCTGTTTTCTTTTACAATTCTAAAGAATCTTGATAAGGGATGTGTGCGTATGTGTGTGTATGTTTAAGGACATCACCTTTTTGTTGTTGGAGGTGCTGCTGTTGCTGCTGTTGATATTATATGAAAATCCAATCCCCACATCAGTCTTTATGAAGTATTGGAACTGAAATTTCCTTTATGCGTTTATGGTAATGAACCTCTATCTCTAAATCTCCTAAATAGAATCCCAGAAGTTATTCTCCCACTTTACTTGTTTTAAAAGGTCTAAAGTAAATACTCATACTCAATGTTAAATGCTTAGCAAAAATGATAAAAATGCAGTCCTTAATTTCAAATAAATTACAGTTTAATATGGAACATTTCAAGTGTTCACAAATCATGGTGTAAAAGTGCCTAAAGAGATGTAGGGAAGATGTTACAGTGGAGAAATAGTCATTTGTTAATATTACTACATCAGTTGCACTTTTAGGATTTATAGGAATTTTCTTTTTGACCTTCGAGTGTTTTCATCGAGTTTTTAGAAACAGATACAGAAATCTCTGCCTAGCATAACTGAAGACTTAAGCTCTTTTTTTTTTTTTTAGACAGTATTTCACCATGTAGCCCAGGCTAGCCTACAACTCAGTTTTCCTGCCAACCTTAGGAGAGGTGAGGTTATAGGTGTGAGCCACCACAGCTAGCTAAGACAAGCTTACTGACATGCCTTCTGGGGTTTTTGTTTTGTTTTGTTTTTTACTTTTATTTCTCTCTTTCTCTCTCTCTCTCTTTCTTTCTCACTCTGTTTGTACTTGTGTGCACATGCCATAGTGCACATAAGGGAATCAGAGGACAGCTTGCTGGAATCAGTTCTCTACCTCTACCTTGTGGATTCCAGGAATCAGACTCAATCCATCAGGCTTGGCAGCAGACACCTTTATCCATTAAGCCACCTTGTTAGCGACACTTTCCCTTCCCCCACCCCATCTTCAATTTTAAACTCTACTTTTGACCTTTATCTTCACTGCCATAATATACTGTCATCAAAAGACACTGGATCTGAGCATGACAGTAGGAGGATTGCTATGAGACCAGCCTAGGCTACATTGTGAGTTCTTGGCCAGCTTTGGCTATCATGTGAAATGCTGCCTGTTATCCATCCACCTCTGACCCCTTGCCAAAAAAGTATCGGGACACTTTGTTAAGTTGGGTTTAGCAACATTAAAACACCATGTACTAGCTACTTGTGTTCAAGTTCTAGGTAATATTTTTCATGTATTTGTTTATAATTTCTCTTGTATATATATTTTTCATTATTTTAAAAAGCAGTTATGCGCTCTCATTACATAACTTAAAAATACATGACCTGTTAGCACACTATTTTTCTTGTACTAAATTTTTTTAAAACATACTGTTTTCACCAATGTAATGACTATTGCAAATGTTGGTATGCTTCTTCAGGTCACAAACATGTCGGACAAAAGTGAATTAAAAGCTGAATTGGAACGTAAGAAGCAGCGGTTGGCCCAAATCAGAGAAGAAAAGAAGAGAAAAGAAGAGGAGAGGAAAAAGAAGGAAGTATGTTTGTTCAAAAATAAAATAAAAGGATTCTTTTTCAAATACATACTTATACTTTTCTGTAATAAACTTCAAAATAAAAAAATCTAGCAGTTGTTATTATAGCATTATATATGAATATTTTTAAAACATGAAAAATTATAAAATCAGTAAAAATGTGATTTTTTTAACTGATGAAAGTATTTCGTTTAGATGAATTTCTAAGAATTGAGTTGTAGAAATCCAATTTGCATATGTAATCTAGGAATTATTTGTTATGCAAGTAAGAGAAGACATCTGCATTATAATATGATGTGATGTGGCATATATATCATAAATTGTCTGAATATTTCATTAGTTTGATCTCTTAATAATTTTGCCAGAATGATACTACTAGCAAGCCGAACTGTATCTGATGATTTATTTGATTAGACAATTTGTACTTACCTCTTTTAATGTTAGTCATTGAAACATATTGATTGAGTAATGGGCTTAATAGTAATATAAAAGCACTTCCATCTTTTGATTTTGGTTACTACATGACATCATATGCAGCAACTATTTATTGGCTTTTAGCTGAAGATAGTCTATTTGTCCTGCATTGAAACATACATTCATGAGCTGGAGAGATGGCTCAGGGGTTAAGACTCTGCCTCTCAAGCAGAAGGTATGAGTTTGGATCACAGGTCCCACATAAAAATGCCAGACTGAAATGGCAGCCTACATTTCTTACCCTGCTGAGTAGAGCCTGGAAAATCCCAGAGGGTAGCAAAAAGGAAGTAGAAGCAATCCAGGGTAATTCTAGAGTCACCCATGGGCCTCCACAAGGACACACGGTACCCTCAGATTCACACACACACACACACACTCAAAATATTTTTATTTGAAAAAGAAACATACATTTATTTCTGTTGAAACTCTTTAGGCAGGTTTGTATACTTTTACTATAGATACATTTTAAATGACTAATGTAAGATAGTTTGTTTCAAGTGTATCTTTTGTACCAAGTTTATGTATATTGCAACCTCAGTTAATAGCCAAGATTTTTTCAAAATTACTAGACATCTCTTAGGGGCTAAGAGAAGTATTAGCAAAAAAAAAAAAAAAAAAAAAATCGATGGTGTAGTTTATGTGCAGTTTTGCTGTGATACTGTGAATACCTGTAATTGGAGAATATGCTACTTTGTTATGATCCTTTCTTAATACACAGAAGAGGGCGACGTTTTCATTTGCTATTTGACTAAGAGTTAATAGGTTAGGAACATGATTCAAACTGACAGGGTCAATCTAGATAGTACTTACAACCTTAAACTGTTCAGTGCAAGTTTGATGTTTTTTTTCTATGGATTCCATAAGCAGCCTCTGAGAGATACTTAATATTTGATTAATATCTAATTTAAATTTTATGAAACATAAGAGATAATTCAGCTGAAGCAGTAAGTCTAATAGATGCAGCAAAGTGTTATCTTGGTAACAATCTGTTTTGCTGTTTTGATGAGATTTTCTTGATGAATTTAAGTGTTACCAGAATATGTGACTGACAAAATTAGATCAATATATGAATAATAGTCATTTAATCAACATCATTTAAAGTATTTATATAATATTTTCCCTTGAAAGCTTGAATTTTACTTGATGTTTTATATGGTACGGAGTGTTGAAGTTTGACCAATTTAGCGAAAAGATTTTGCTAAAACTATAAATGACTAAAGTAAAAGTTGGAAAATTTTCTTACCAAAAATGTGTTGTGCTATACAAAAATGAGTTTTAATTTTAACAAATCCAAATTATATGTTTTTGTTTTAACCAAGTATGTTTTTGTGGTTGAGTGGGCATAATGGTACTTGTCTATAATCCCAGGTGCCTGGGATGGCTAAGACAAGATTTCTTAAGCCCGTAAATTTAGGCCAACTTTGGTAATTAATTAATTAAAAATTATACCTATAGGGCTGGAGAAATGGCTCAGGGGTTAAGGCTGTACCTCACAGAAGATCCTAAGTTCAGATCCCAGGTCCCACATAAAAACACCAAGCAGAAAAAGCAGAGGCCTGCATTTCTGCTCCTGGGTGACAGAGCTTGGAAATCCCAGAGGGAAGCAAAAAAGAGGCAGAAGCAATTCAGGTTGATTCTTGAAGTCACCCTTGATCCCCCACAGGGACACATACACATACCCTCTCATATACACACAACACACACACACAAACACACACACACACACACACACACTCAATCAATCAGTCAATCAATAAAGTTTAAAAAAACTTGTAATTTAAAACATAAAAAACACTTTCTCTAGAAGTTTTGATAAACAGCTTCTATAAGTTGCACAAATTCATAAAAAAATTTTATACAAAAGTTTTAGATCTCTAATCTTAAACTCGCTTTATTTCTTTTTCCTTACTGTCATGTACTTTATATCTA
This sequence comes from Typhlomys cinereus, assembly GCA_023101885.1. NCBI lineage: Eukaryota > Metazoa > Chordata > Mammalia > Rodentia > Platacanthomyidae > Typhlomys > Typhlomys cinereus. The sequence continues at coordinate 1,691,287 of JALPQD010000307.1, read as the reverse complement.
AGCTTTTGTGCCACTGGGGATGGGAATTTCTCAGATTCTTGTCTGTGGTCATCAGTTTCATACTATGGAGAATTTTAAATTAACCACTTTTTAAAATGTGTCTGTTTGGAACAAAAAGTATTTATGAATTTTGAAACAGGGTCTTATGAATAGACCAGGCTCACCTTGAACTTAGGCCAATTCTCCTGTCGTTGCCCCCTGAGTGCTAGGATTACAGGCATGCACCGCCATCTCTTGTTTTGGGGGAAAAAAATGGGAAGGTGATATATAAACATGAATCTCATGAGAGTGATTTATGAAAAGGACTTAATCTATATTCAAAACTAATTTCACACCAAAATATATAATTAGCATTTCATTTAAAAATATTTCTTACAAATAGAAATAGTTCATATTTTGTGTAAACTTGAGTTTTTCACTTGAAAATCTTAGACTGATCAGAAGAAAGAAGCTGTTGCTCCTGTGCAGGAAGAATCCGATCTTGAAAAAAAGAGGCGAGAAGCTGAAGCGTTGCTTCAAAGCATGGGCCTGACTCCAGAGTCCCCCATTGGTAAGGAAAAGATGCATTTATGAGAAACAGGAATGTAGTCCGTTCAGCCCAGATACGTTGAAAGGAGTGAATTAACTTGATAGCTTTTCAATATTGTCTTTGTGTCTCAAAGTCATTGATTTTACCATTTATTTGGAATTGCCTTTTCAGATATACATAATTATTTTATTTGTTCTAAAGAGCTGAAAATTAATGTTATCAGCATTAACCAAGCCAAACTTTTCTTATTAAATCAATAATTTATTTAAAAAATACTTATTTAGCAAGTTCTTTGTGCCATATATGTTAAACTCAAAGATGAGTATATTTCCTAATATTAACTCTCTTCCTTTCTGTAGGTTAGAGAAAGTTATATAATTAGTATTCAGAAGTATAAATTAAGAAAGAGCACTGTTCTCTCAATACTAAGAAGCTAGATAGTGTTGGTAACTTTTGTTTATTTTCATTTTGATGACTGTAGTACACCAAGAGGCTGAATAGAAGAGATACTGAGGGCAATCTAGTTGCACAGCAGAACATTTAATGCTTATTTACGTTATGTAGGTATGTGCTAGGTGCTGTTGTGTAGTATATATTTTAGTGTGTTCTTTGTCCTTTAGAAACTGAACATTTCAAGTTTAGCTTGTGAGCTGATGCCTCTGTGTGTGAGTGTGTGTATTCGTGTGTATGTCTATGTCTGTAAGAGGTACTTGTATGTTGGTGCATGTAGAGGCCAGAGAACAACCTCGCTTATTGCTTGGGTGTTGCCCACCTTTTTGATAACAGGCTGTCTTCACCAACCTAGGACTTCTAGAGTAGGCCAGGCTGGATGGCCAGTGAACCCTGGAATCTGCCACCAGATTTTTTATGTGGGTTCAGGGGATCAAGTTCAGACCTCCTGCTTGTATAGCAAGCACTTCATTAACTGAGCTGTTGCCTCAACCATGGTTTATTTGTTTGTTTGTTTGAGACAGTATCTTGCATATAATATAGTCCAAGCTGCTTTATTCTTACTTTTTCCTACTCTTATCCCTTTTCCTTATTGGTAAAATCTGAAGATGGAAGTACATTGACTTTTATTTCTTTTTTAAAAAAATAATTTTATTACTTCAAAGAAAAACTTAAAATAAGAGTAGACCTCACAACATTGTATAGGAAACAAAATTCCCAAACTAAATTTAATGAGCCTATGTTGTACATTTCATTTTTCAAACAAATGAATTAGGTTTTTTTCTCAGTTATCCTAATAACTGAGCCACATTGCTTATTAGTTATTAGTTGTATAACCCTTGAGAGATTTTTTTTCTGCCATTGGTTTCTGTTTTTCTTCTACGCATTTTTTTTCCTTCTCTATTCTTTTTAGGGTTTCAGTTTCACTGAATTTATTTGACCTTATTTCTTAATTTGGCTCACTTTTGTAGTTGACCATTGAGATCTTAAGGGTGTGTGTGTTTTCCCCTGTTTCTCCACTTTCTAGTTCTTCAACTTTCCTCTCATGCATGAAGAATCACTCTTGAATTTTTAGAATATGTAGGCCTTTTAGGTCTGTCATCCAAGTTTACATTTTTCAAAGTTTTATCTGTGTATGTTTATATTTAATAGTGGTGACTGTCTCCTTGCTTATTCCATGTTACTATATACATAGTTATTTTTGACTTATACATAATACACTCTCATGAATTATATTTTCTTTCACAGTCCCCCAGTACTGTGCACTGAGATTGCTTCTGCCTCTTTGTTTTGATATCATAAACAATGTTGCAAAAATAATTTGTTCTTTTTGAATATTAGAAGAGTTTTTCTAGGAGATACGTCCATTGATTTGCTGTATTATAAAGGAGTGCTTAGATTCTCCATGCCACTCTCGAGTGGCTTCCAACATTTGCCCTCCTATGTCTACATCATCATGGGATAGTATCAAACTTTTTTGCCAGCTTCATGGGTGTAAAACAGCATGCCCCAAATATTTTAATGTACACTACCTGATTATAACCATCTTTTCATGTAGCTATTGATTAGTCAAGTTTTCTTGACTAATTGTGTACTTTTATTTGGAAATTGTGTACTTTTATTCTTTTGCTTGTTTATTTTTGAATTTTTTTAATCTTCTAATTTGTAGACTTAACTTATTTTAGGAAAACTTTTGTCAGTATAATCTCAAAAAAAAACCCTTCTAATCTATTACCTATTGAGTCTGTTCATATTCTTTACTGAAAAATCTTTCATTTTGATGTGTCCAAATCTATTGATTAATTTTTCTTTTTTCTTCATTCTCCTTTTCTTTTTTCTTTCTCTTCTTTCTTTCTCTACTCCTTCCCTTCTTGCATTCCTCTCTATCTCCCCTTCCTTCCTTCCTTCCTTCCTTCCTTCCTTCCTTCCTTCCTTCCTTCCTTCCTTCCTTCCTTTCTTTTTCTTTCTTTCTCTTTTTTCTTTTTTTCTTTTTCTCTTTCTTTTTTCTTTCTCTTCCCTCCCTCCCTTCTTCCCCCCTCCTTTCCTCCCTTCCTCCTTTCCTTTCTTCCATGAGATTAGGTAGAAGAGTGATTGAGGATGACTCCTGACAGTCAGTTTCAGGCTTCCACATGACTCTGCGTGCAGGCACTCACACGTTCACACTTGTTCGACCATGCATACACACCCCTACCCATACATAGATGAAAGCAAAAGAAAAGAAAAAAGTTATATGACATTCTTGTTTCATAATAAGATAGTAGCTCTTACTCATCAGTAGCCTTTTAAGATAAGCTGTTAATGGCCAGCAAGACTGTTCGGCCAGTAAAATTACCTGCAAATAAACCTGGTGACCTGAGTTCATTCCCTAGACCCTACAGGGAAAGAGAAAACGAACTTCCAAAAGTTGTCCTCTGGTCTCCACACATGCTCTATTAGCATGCCTGTTCTCTCTCTCTCTATCTATCTATCTATCTCTTTTGCTTTCTACTTGAGTTTCTCTTTCCCCCTTGGATGCTCAAAAAAAAATTTTTTTTAAACCAAGTTATTAAATCTGCCCTTTCTTCCATTTTCTTAATCCTAATTGTTTTTGTTCTGGGGTTATACTCTCTGTGATTCTCCAAATGCCCCATCAATGTCTTCTCCCAGGTGACACCTTTGTTCTTGTTGGCATCTCTAAGAAAATTTAGAAGCCTGTCTTGGTTTAGTTCAGTCTTGTGCATGTTTCCCTTTTTCATGGTATTACACTGTGCATATTTCTGAAGAAAAATCTTCTTAACCTTTCTTAGCATCAACATTTTTGATTTGTTCTTCTATCACTAATGCGATGAACATTACTAAGGATCGAACTTAGAACCTCACACATGGTAGGCAACCACTATTCCACTGAGCTATAGCCTTAGCTTTTTTTTTTTTCTTCTTCTTCTTAATTTGGGACAGGATCTCACTAGCGTCTTCAGGCTCACTCTGTAGTCCAGTCAGGCCTTGAACTTGTCTCAGCCCTCAAGTATGCACTGTATTTTTAAAAACATTGTGACATAGAAGTGCAAACTAATTTTCCTCCATATGGTTAGCTAATTTTCTCCATGCCATTTACTAAAGTCTCCTTTTTATCAATTGATAATGCAGTGCTACCTTTGTCCTGTGGTAAGTTCCCTTGAGTTCTGGATATTTCTTGACTGAGTTTTTCACTATATAACTACGTGTCTGATTCTATACATTAATCTGGTTTTAAGTCTGTGGTTTTGTATTATATCCTCTTTTTCGAAACAGAAAATCATCTTCTGTTCTTCATTTTCAGAATAGCCACGTTTTTCCTAAAAAAGCTTAGCTTGCTTTTTTCCAAAATATTTCTGCTCTGTGCCTTCCATTTAGTTTTTCTTTTTTAATTTTTCTGTATCTAAAACTTGCTTTACAAATACTATTTTGTCATCCCGATATATCCTTATTGGAGAGAGAGGGCTAGTTGCTGTGTATAGTATCTCATCTTCTGGGTTTTCTGATGATTTTTCCAACATTTAATTTTTGTTTCTTTATCCTTTGGATTTCTCTCAACTAGAGGTTTGATCAGAAGGATTGATTGCCCAGGCATGGAGGAATGTGTCTAAAATCCTAGTATTTGAAAGTCAGAGGCAGGAGGATTGTAAGTTCCACACCAGCTTGGTTACATAGTAAAATGCTGTCCCGAGAAAAACAAAAGCTGGATTCATTTCACATTGAACATCTTTGGAAAGAATATCATAATTGATGCTGTGTAGTTTGTATTGCACCATACCAGCAGGATGTTTATTTGACTGCTGAACTATTAGTAATGTTAATAATATAATAATGATAAGTCTTTCTTATCACCTCATGTACTAAGTAGACAGTGTTTTAGTACCGTGTAGGTAGTCATTTCTCTATAAGCTTTCTATATTGTCCTCATTAGTGATTCCTATTGAAGTCAATTATGGAAGATATGCAACTTGTTTTTATGATTCCATCATTCCTTCTGCATTTGTTTGAAATTCTTCTGTGAAGGGGAGAGTGCCTTCAATAATTAGCCCTATTTCGTTATCCTAAATACATTGTCTATTAGAGAATCGGGGTTTGTTTGTTTCTGTTTCAGTTTAATTACTAAATTACTTTTAGGGTGACAGTTGAATTTTTGCACACATTTTAAAAAATAGGTGAACTAATATTTTTGTTAGGATATATATTTACACATACACGTATATATGTATGTATGTATGTATGTATGTATGTATAAAAGCCTACTTATAATTTTATTTTATTGCCTATGCTCATTTGTTATTATAGTTCTAGTTTTAGATAACTTGGTGACTTCCCTTTTGATAATTTTCAGAACAGTTGTAAAAAATCTTTAAAACTTGGTGAAATTTAGCTGTAAAACTCTGACTTGTTTTTTCAGGAGCTAGAGAACAGGAATTATTTGGCATTTCAGGGTTTGTTGTTACCGTTTTTTACTTCTTATATCAGTTCAAGCATTTATTATCTCTTATGATTTCTGCTAGTCAGGAATTTAGCAGTGGCTTGACCCATGATGATTTGTATTCTTGTTGATCTGCAGTTTTCTTATTCTTACCCCAATATACTTAGATTTTTCTATACCTATGTTAGGAAACAGGTTTCCTATATCTATGCTGGGATTTTAGTCAGGCATATAAGAAACTGTACAATTAGTTATAACTTAAAAAATGTTGAAATCCCTCAGAATATCTTTCAAAAATGTATGACCTTTATTGGTAAATGAATATTACCTGTATTTGTGAAATAGAGCTTTTGGTGTGCCATGTGTGTAGGATTTCAGTGTAGATAGACCCTCTCGGATAGAAGAAATGTGAACAAAGGCATAAAAATTGAAAAAGCTAATATATACTCAGAGAAATAGCATGTGATTTACTTTGGCTGACACAGTAGAGAAGATGCTGGAATGGATGAGTTCCCAGAGGATGCTGGGAATGAAGGATGAGACTAGATTTGGGGAAGAGCTATTGGGAGAGCTCAGAGCTGTTTTTTATATGGGAAAGCGATCCCATCAGAGCTTATCAGTTACAAGTTTTGTTTGTTTGTCTCTCTTTCTTTTTAATGAGTGCTGGGCTAAACACTTAATATGGTTACAAATAATCTAAATTCAGATACATTGGAATAGTTCAATTTGACTTTCCTTTGAATATTGAAAAACATTTGAAACATTGCTTGTTGAAACTCAAACTCTTATTATTTAGTTACACTGATTTTTAAGTAAAGGCTTGTCCATCTATTCATTAATTCAAAAGAGATTGAGTACCTTTGATAACCAAGTTTGGACATGGGCTTCTAAATATCAAAAGATCCTTGCAGCTGAAGTTTGCATTCTTGTAGGGGAGCTGGGTGATGGAACTGTAAGGGCCGGCAAGAGACAGGGTGTTCAGGAAGAGCTGTGAGAGAAGTGGGTGTGACAAGTGAGGATAGGTAGATGAAGAGTGTGGGGGCATTCCAGGCTGAGGGAATAGTGACTGTGAAGTCTCCCAGTAGTAGGCTCTGGCTGCGTTCAACCTGTGTGCTTGCACTGTGAAGAGCATAAATGGGCAGAGGCTAGGTTATGGAGGTCTCAGATATAATAGAGGTATGTTCAGAGGAGTCTTCAAGCAAGAGTTTCCTAAATGAGTCATTAAATCAAACTCTAGAGACTGACTGACTGGTTTAATTAGAGCTGTGATCAGGTAACTCTGGAATTTGAAGAGTCGATGCTGAAGGAAGTTAAAGTAAAGATGTCTCTTAATTAACTATTTCCAGCCAGTAACAAACTGGGGTATGTGTATGCACACGTGTATGCACACACACACTGGCATGTGAGTTTCATTGCACAAGCATGAAGGTCAGAGAACAAGTTTTGGAAGTCAGTTCTCACTTTCTATCTTGTTTGAGACCAAGTCTTTCTTGTATCTTCTGCTATACATCATCCTCCAGGGCAGCTGTTGAGTTTCTGTCTGATTCTTTTGTCTCAGCCTCTCATGTCTTGGGATTACAGATGCATACCACTGCATTTGACTTTTTTTTTAATGTGAGTTTTGGAGATTGAATCCAAGCTATCAGACTTCATGACAAGAATTTTTACCTGATAAGCAACCTATCCTCCATGTACCACTTTTGATCTAAGTGTAGACATGAGAGAGAAAGAGAGAATGAAAGATTAAAAAAATACTGCTAAGCTTCAAATCATAAATTTAGTATTATTGCAAATTAGGCCATGGAGAGACAATATGCTATTTTTTAAAAGTATTTTGTGAATACTTAATGTATCTTGTGAATGTGAACAGTTACTGAAAAGTTTTTAACTTTTGGTATAGTTGAATTCATTATTAAAAGGAGAGTGGGGGAATACCAGTTTCATTTATCACTTTGTAAGTAATTAATAATTAGTAAAATCTTATAGTAGATATAATACAGCATTTTTTTTTTGTATTTCTTTTTTTTTTATTTCCACTCATACAAACTTAACAGGTACACCGGTCCCCTCCCTCCCTCCACCCCCTGTCCACCCCCTCCCTTCTCATCCCCCAGTACCTCCCCCTCCCATCCCGGGAGCATCCTTTAATGTGCATGCCAAACTCTCCTTTAGGTCCTCCTCTCCGATGAGGTGCAAGGACCCAGGGGCATTTCCCAGAACCCTTTCCTGCGTTCCCCTTAAGCCTAGGGACACTACTGTGGCTGTCAATCCCTTGCCTCCAAGGATTCTAGTGCCTTTAGGCCATGCTAGACTTTGTGGGATCAATAATGTGTTGGACATTGCGCAGGACATGCAAAGTCCAATTATGGTTGTTTTGGCCCTAACTTGTGTGGAGTATCTTGCATATCATTGCTCCTCCCATCCTTGTGCTCTTACAATCTTACTGCCCCCTCTTCCGCAAATTTCCCTGAGCTTCAGGATGGTGAGAGATTGGCTGGCCTAGTTCCAGGTGGTTGATATAGAATCCCTGATGTTCTGGATTATGGTTTGTTGATTTTTTTTTTCAGTTTTGCTACTCCTGCAATGCCCTTCACTCCATTCTGATGAGTATTGGATGTCACCCCCTGGCCAGAGATAAAAACCTGTTAAACTAGAATCTTGTTATAAGAGTATATTCAAAGGTAGATGCAATAAAAGTAGGAAACCGTGGTGAGGGGTCAATCACCCATTTGCAAAATGGTTACTTTCTATCTGCCAGACTATATGCCCTCCCCTTCTGGTAACATCATACCCCATCAGTTGCAAATGATCAGGAAGGAAAGTCTGTGAACTTAACCAGATGTCTCATTACTTACTTGATAATACAGCATTATTTGCAGGAAAGTGTTTTTCTTTTTGTGGGGAGGAAGATGACTACTATTTTCCTGACTGAATATCAGCTCATTATGTAAACTATTTGATGTGAGAATTTTTAACTGCCAGTAACTAAAAGTAGAGAGTCAGTTCTGGCCAAGATAGAACAATTGTAATCAGTAAGCAAATATATATGCTCCGAAAATAAAACCAAGTGCCATTGCTTCATTTTAGTTCAGGATAGTTGTTTGAAATTTAAATTTTAGGTATAGGCACATGAGATGATGTCTACCAAAGGAACAGAAACTGAATGACATTAAAAATGTCTTTAAGTAGCTAGAGAAATGAATAAAAGGTCTCCCATTCCTTAGATAAGGAATGTGTTAAGAAATAGTATTTAGCATCACTAGTCAGATCACTAAATGTTTTTCCTTTCTTATTTCCAAAGCATTTTCTATCTCTTAGCAGATTTAACATTACGATGAAACTTTTAAAATGTAAACACGTTATGAATAGCTATTGTCTTTTAAAAATTAGGCAAAAACATATTGCCTATATCTCCAGTATTCATATTCTGTGTTTATTTATGCAAATTTGGCCTGAAGGATACAAGATGCTGATAGTTTTTTTTTGTTTTTTTTGTTTTTTTGGGTTTTTTTGGTGAGTAACCCAACTTAAAAAAAAAATCCACTTGATATCTTGTTGTAGTTCACCTACGTGGTTTTGATAAATCACCATAAAACACAAGGGGTTTATTTTCTTATTGATAGTCCAGTTACAGTCTGTAGTCCAGCTTGATGGGAGAGCACACACCAATACCAGGGCCGAGGGAACTGGCCACCCCATCTCTACGTAATGGCTGACAGAGAGATGACCCTTACTTGCCAGGCCAGCATGTCTAGCCAAGTATGCACAAGGATGCCTACTCTCTCAACCAGCTCTCCCTAATTTATTCCAGGGCCTAATCCCACCCACCATAGGCTGGACCTTCCCCACAGCTAGACAATCTCCTTCAGGTTCACTCTGGGCTTAACTCAACTACTAATTCTCTACAAATGTGCCCAGAGCTCAAACCCTCAACTGTCAAGTTGACACCTGTGCCTAACCATGACATATCTTAACCCAGGATATAATTTGTTTGTTTCACTATAACAAATATTTCTTGGGCCATCAAGATGGCTCAGTGAGTAAAGGCACCTGCCACCAAGCCTCATGACCTGAGTTCAATCCTTGGAATCCACATGGTAGAAGAAAAAACATGGACAACTGAGAGTTGTCCCCTGACTTCCACATATGCTCAGACACTCAAGATAAATATTTTAATATATATTTATTGAGTAGCTATTGAATATTTTAAAATAACAAATATAAAAGTATCATTTGAGTGTTCTCTATGAATTTTTCCTGTTTTTATTCAACTAAATTTTTATTTTTTAAAAAGTACCAGTGACAAAACATTTCAGTGTATCTACTAATAGATTCATATTTATTTGATCATTTGACTGTTTGGTGAGATTTTCCAGAATCTCTCACATTGAGAGCTGGAGAGATGGCTTAGGAGGGATTAAACCTTTGCCTCACAAGCAAAATGACCTGGGGTTGGGCCCAGATCCCACCTGGAAGGTGGATTCTGGGAAATCTCAGAGCAAAGCAGTAAAGAGGTAGAGCAATGCAAAATGATTCCTGAAGCCACTCTTGGACCTCCTCCACAGGCATATACAGTTCCCTCTTCTACATTTATCCATGCATACACACACACTTATACACCCATACCAACACAGGACAGGACAGGACAGGGAAAAGGGAAGGGAAAGAAAAGGGAGGGAGGGAGGGAGGAAGAAGAAAGAGGAGGGAGGGAGGGAAGAAAAGGGAGGGAGGGAAGGAAGGAAGGAAAGAAAAGGGAGGAAGGGAGGGAAGGGAGGAAGGGAGGGAAGGGAGGAAGGGAGGGAAGGGAGAAAGGGAGGGAGGGAGGGAGGGAGGGAGGGAGGGAAGGAAGGAAGGAAGGAAGGAAGGAAGGAAGGAAGGAAGGAAGGAAGGAAGGAAGGAAGGAAGGAAGGAAGGAAGGAAGGAAGGAATAGATCTCTCACATTTTTATCTGTGGTGCAAACACAAGCTAAACCTTAAATATTTGTTCAGTTTTTGTTAGGTCATATATCTTTCCATCTATAAAGACCAAATAAAAGGCATCCATCTTTAAGACAGTATCAACAACCAAATCTTACATAATTGTAGAAGAGAGCACTGTATAAATTACAATTTGATTATTTCCTGAAGTGTGTGATTTGACTATTAAATAGCCAAATAGAAAAAGATAATTGTAGACTCAGCTTTAATAGGCTAGTATTGGTTCCTTTTTGGTTTTGCTTTTCTACTTTCTCTTTCCTTATAACTTCTGAGTATTTTAAATCAGATTTTTAATGGCATATTGTCCCATCTTGGGCCAGTAAGATGGCACGTAAGATAAAGGTGCTTCCTCAGCAAGCCAGTGACCTGAGTTTGATCCCTGGAACCCACAAACAGGTAGACGAGAACCAAACGCACAAATTTGTCTGACCACCACGTATTCACCATGGCGCATATGCACACCCACATACATTATGTGTGCACAAAATAATAATAAAATGAAATAAAAATACTGTCTGTGTTTCCAGGTCAGTTTTTTCAAGTATTTCAGAATATTTCAAGTACTTTTAGTATTTCAGAGACTCTTTAAAGCACCTTTTTTCAGTAGGACAAAAAATAAGGTATGAAAAGCAGTTTTTAGGTTGTTAATACTCTAGGTTGGGAATAATGTATTCCATCCACAAGGGGGCATAATTGTCTGAATACTGTGTCATTAATGAGCTAGAGGAGAAACCTCACAACTTTGTGTTATCACAGAAGCTTATTCCTTCCATTCACTGTCTCCACCAACTTTTTTTCTTTCTATATTCACTTCCTTTGTCTGCTTATCTTTTCTATGCCTTTCTTCCTGGTAAAAGCCTCTTCTTGTCAGAAAGTTTCTTCTACTGGAAAGATAACTAGGCTGTGAATAATCCTTGAGGCTTCTGTGAGTAGTTGACTAAATTAATTGCTAGTCTTAAATTTAGGTGCACTCTTGGGTCCTTTAATGGTTAAAAGTATTCTAATTATTTCTTCACAAGCCAAAGGCTTCAGCAGTCTTTTTTATCCTAGGAAAGTCAGAGTCTTAGCAGGCAGGAAAGACCTTCTTGATTGGCGTTTTATTCTAGAGAATTAGGATTTGGCATAAATCACCTTTTGTTGTTTGTTTCTCAGTTTGTATCAACTTCTTTCTTGGTTCTCAAAGCATTTCTAAGAAGCTTAAATTCATTAACATTTATGTTTTTTCCTTTTTAATGTATCATTTGAAGCCTGCTTTAGGTTCTTTTATAAGCATAACTGGAGAAAAGGCAGTACGACTGAATTACTTCTTATTAAGCAATATCATAATTGTCAAAAGTTACTTGTTGGACTGAAAAACAGATCAGTGGTTAAGCCTCTGCCTTGCAAGCAGAAAGTCTGAGTTTGAATCTTGGATCTCACCTAAAAAACACCAGATAGAAATGGCACCAGCCTGTACTTCCAGTCTTGGAAAGCAAAGCCTGAGAAACTCTAGAGCAAAGCAAAGAGGAGATAGCACAATCATGGGTGATTTCTAAAGTCACCCTTGGGCTTCCACAGGCACATACAGTGCCCCCCCCCTCTCTCACACACACACACACACACACAGTTATTTGTTAATGGCTAATGTTATTTTTAAAATTGATTAATTTGTAAGTTATCCTTAAAAATAAATTCCAAAAATAATTATTTTCTTAGAGTTGATAGCCCATGAGTTCAGGGTCTTTTTCCTCTTTGATTATATCTTGTATTTATTCTTGGGTTTGTTGAAGTCTGAGTTTAGTGGCATTGTCATATTGTACACTTACTGTTCGTTGATTTTTCTGAGATTATTTGGGTTAAAACATGGCAGTCATGTAATAATGCTACCATTCCTCTTTTTTAAATCAACATTCATCCTTTTATGATAATAGTAATGTTCATTTTCTGTGCTGTCCTTTTGTGGTGTACATTGCTTACTATCACAAGATGATGTTGGTGGGTAGATGAGAGTGAAGAGTGCTTTATGAGTCCTCTTCATCACCTGGGTTTAAAAGATCTTTGCCGGCCGGAGAGATGGCTCAGGGGTTAAGACTCTGTCTTGCAAGCAGAAGGTCCTTAGTTCTGATCCAAGGTCCCACATGAAAATACCAGGTGGAAATGGCAGTGGTCTGTACTTGCAGCCCTCGTGGGCAGAGCCTAGGAAATCCTAGTGTGAAGCAAAAAGGAGGTAGAAGCAATCCAGGATGATTCCTGAGGTCACCCTTGCCTCTTCACAGGTACACACAATGCCCTCTGATACACACACACACACACACACACACACACACACACACACACACGTATATACATGTGCACACACAAGTGCAAAATAAATTAATAAATAGCTTAAAAAATAAATAGATAAAAGGTCTTTGAGCATAAAGAATATAATTTCGGGATGGATTTTTTTATCTAATTGCAAATTTAAAGTCATAGTAATTAATTTTCTTGCCTGAAAAATCGTGATAATTTGATAGTATCTTTATTTTTTTCTGAAATTTTTGTTTCAGAATTGGGTTAATATATATCTATATATATTAGTGTTTACCTACTTCTATAAAGAATTTTTGTTAACATTTCTTAATACAGCCTTAACCAAGTAAGACACTGTTGAACTTGTTGAGTGGAATCACTGATAATGTCATCACAGAGAGGAAGTAGCATATGAAACTTAAAAAAGAATTCTAATGCTTCATTGCAAATAAATAGATTGATACTATTTTTCTCAGTCTCTCTAATATGTATACTTAGAGAAATTGTTTTCACAAGTATAAAGTTAAGTATATAATTTAAAGAAAATATCAACGGTGCCTCACTACAATTTAATGAACATTTATTTGTGTTTACAGCACAGTAGGCAAGCAACTATTAGATATTACTCTTCCTGTGTGCTTTTGGGATTTAGCTTAGAAAAAGCCTCACAATCAGAGAGGGACAAAAAAGATAAGGAAAATGTGACCTCAGAGAAGTTAGGTGATATTAACTCTGCTATTCTTTGACTTTAGCTACAAGTCACTTTTAGTTTTGTTGAATTATGCATATAGCACTTCTTAGCACAGTGCCACATCACAGGTAAATATATGAAGCTGTTGAGGTTGACATTATAATTGTTCCTGATACATTTAATCATGACATTGTGTTTTGGTTGTCGCTTGAAATTTAAGCAAGAATTATCCTCTGTACCTTAGGAATCAAGCATCCTAGCTTTGATTTCTTAAACTTATTGGTGATCAATAGAATATATTAATTAAGAATGTTAAAGATGCTCATTTTAATCTATTCAAGGTGCAATTCATCATTAGATTATCATGCCATTGATTTTTCTGTAGTATATGTAAGTATTTAAACCCTTAAGTAATTTTAAGAGATCAAGGAACTACAATTAAATTTTTGATTAAATACATATTTCTTTAGTGCCTATAGAACTAGGAACTTGGCATCTCTTCGGTAGACTGTAAACAAAGGGTAGTCAGCTCAACATAAAGTGTATTAGTCACTTAATATTGTACATTGAAAAATTATTTCGAAAAGATAGTTGGGATTGGGGACATTTATGGTAAAATTTAACCAGAAGATGGCAGTGATGATCCTCCTATGCTTCCTGCAACGGTAATCAAAAAGTTTTCCAAATGTCATAGCATGAAATGTGCATGTTCAACTGCTGTTATGCAGTGTTAAAAGTTGACAATTTGGGGGAAAGCTTTTGCTATTGTTTTATATACTGTGAAAAAGTATTTTTTCTATAAGAAGGGATTAAGAATATTTTGGGTGTCTGTATCTTTGTCTGTACACTTCAGTTTTTTCTGAATACTGGGGTAAGGAAGTTACCATAAGTCTTGCCTTGTTTAATTTGCATGCACCACTTTATGTTATGCATCATGTCTGACGGCATGCTGTTTATGGCCTGTTTGCATTTTTCGCCCAAATTGCTGGAAACTAATGGACATTTAAAGGAGCCATTCCTTTAGTTGTAGCCATTTCTCTAAATTGTCTTTTTTCCCCCAGTGGGAGAAATGGATTCATTATAAATACTATTTTTTTTCTTGCAACATTGGGGATCAAATCCAGGGCCTGGCACATGCTAGGCAAACACCTTGCCACTGAAAAAGATTAACATTTTAAAACAAATCTTTAAAAACCAGAAATGAAATGACTTAAAGCATATTTCAAGATTTAAATTTTGATAATTTTAAATTATACGTAGAACTTGAGAGTCTTAAAAACATTAAAAAGGAGAGAAGGAATGTTCTCCTTTGAAGTTAGTGGCCACATTTGGTGATGGATGAGATGAAGATAAATCATTACATAACCCTGCCTTTTTTAAAATATATGCTTGAATGCATTTTGCCAGAAAAAAATTGCATGAATTTTCAGCATGCATTGTTAACTTTGTCTTTCCCCTTTCTTTTTACTGTTCATTTTCATTCATGTTGTTTCTTTTTCTTTTTTTTTTTTTTTTTTTGCTTTGTCATTATTTTTTCCTTTTTTGTTAATTACTTCATGTTAAATTATTTTTGAAACATCCTAAGCTGAGCAACCTCTCCGTGTAGTAACTGCGGATACCTGTCTATTTCACTATTTAGTCCCTCCTCCTATGTCTCCATCCTCCAAATCTGTGAGCACACCAAGTGAAGCTGGAAGCCAAGATTCTGGAGATGGCGCCGTGGGATCTAGGTATGGTCACTTTCTTTTGCTATTTTAATTATAGAATGCATTCAATGCCCAAAATACTGTCAGTGCATTAAAGGGATTCCAGATATTTATGTTGACTTAGTGTCATTTCTTAAAATTTAAATGGTACAGAAATTCTCTGTTATAAATTGGGGGATTGTTTTTTCAAGAATGTTTCAGTTGCTATACTTCAGTAGTAGTACCCAGTTAAGTGATTTTATGACAATTTTTATTAAAAATTTCTTGCATTTAAAATCTTCTGCTTAAACAAATGTACTGATTATTTTATAAATGTTTGGGTTATAAATAGCATAAAACATCTTTGTTGTGCTTAATTCCTCATTCAGTAATTGAAAACAAAATGATTCATTTAAGCAATGCAATTCTGTTCTATTAAGCAACTATTTCTGCTATATCAAGAATAAGGAGTTGTTGTTAAGGAAATATTGACAGTGATTTACTTCCAAGGTTTTTGGGAAATTTGTTTGTTTGTTTGTTTGTTTGTTTGTTTTTAAAGACCTGTATCATGAAGTCAAGGCTGAATTTGAACTCAGTTGTTGAAGGATGACCTTGGACTTCTGATCCTCCTGCCTTTTTTCCCCCAAGTACTAGGTATACACCACCACCCCAGGATTTATGCATTTTAAGTGTATAACCCAAGACTCGTGCATAAATAGGCAGATACACTATTCCCCTGCTCTGTTTCCAAGTTTTCTTATAGTTAACATCTTCCTTATAAACTATATTTTATGTTTGTCTTAGGATCCTGCAAACATATTGCAATTTGCTTTTCAGAACTTCTCCCAAAAGCCATACTGGGAAAAGTTATCACCACCTCCTCCTTTATCCTTACACATACACATGTATACACACAGTTAGCAAGTCTTTATTTAACACCATCATGCTTTTGACTAATGCCAACTGACATGAAAATAAATATAGCAAGTCAAAATTCACAGCTGATTTATAATCCTTATTTTTGAGCAAAGAAGTTAAATATCCTTCCCAGAAAAATATCATAGCTACCCTCTTAAAAAATAGTCTTGGTTCCAGCAAGGTCGCTCAGCAGGTAAAGGTGCTGCCAAGCCTTGTGATCTAATTTCAATCTCCAGAATCCACATAGCAGAAAGGGAGAACCAACTCCCACAAGTTGTCCCCTGACCTCACAAGCTTTCCTGCGTGCACAGGCAGTATACACACACACACCCGCACACGCACACGCACGCACGCACACAAATAAATGTAAATAAAATAAAACCAGGGCTGGATTAGTTCAGTGTAGAGCACTTGCCTAATATGCACAAGACCCTGCTATGGAACCCTAGCACTTGCAGAAAAAGTTTTTTAAAACTTGTAGTAGTTTATTTTGTATCTGTGTGAGAGTCCCTCTGATTAAAGATACAAATAACAAGGAAAGGAGGAAAATTCAAAGGGGCTTGGATGATCCCCAGAAACTCAGTGCTTTATTCAGTTAGTGAATAATCAGGTTATCATTAATAATTAAAAGTCACAGAAAACTTGCTAGTTTGAATCCAAGATGTGCTTTCCAAAAACAGAAAGTAAATGATAGATACCTCTTTTATTTAAGAAAAATCAAAGGTTTCTTGAGAAATAATCCTACTACTTTATTATAAAAACAGATTATTTAGTCTAAATTCATTTAGGACTTTATTCATACTTCTGTACTTTTTTATAAAGTCAGTTAGTATTCCTTTCAATATGTAATAGACACATGATAATTTCAAGTAAAAGGTTTTTTTTCTTTTCTACAGCAAACATTACTATAGTCAAAATTTCCCAAGATTAAAACATTACTATATCTGTTCAACTTCTTTAACATGTTTTCTTTATGTCATATATACTTTAGGAGCTCATGTTCCTGATTTCGAGTAAAAGTAAAGAGATTATTGTAATGCATTGTTAGTAAGTTTGCATTCTCAAGTGCTATGTATCATTTACTTAAAGTTGGCACGAATTAAAATGTGTCCTTCATAGATGACCTAGACACTACTAGGGATACTTTGGAGTATGTAAATTGGTACAGGAAGTAAATACTGGTAGAAAAATACTTGTGTGTACAGCAAATGCTCATCAAATTGCCAGCTTTGTGTTAAATCATGTAGATTTCCACACAAAATAAAATGTTCTGCTTTCATAGAATACTTTCTAGTCATTAAGGTAATTTATTGAAATATTCTAAAGATATTCTATTTTATGATTAATATAAAGTATATTTTATGTTTTGTAATTGGTTGTAAAACGAGAAAACAGGTAGTTTAATATTTTTAAATGTTTATATTCTTATTAGAGAAAGAAAGATTTCTAAGTATAAGAGAGAAAACAACTTTTAAGTCTTAATATATAGTTTCCTTTGAGAGCACTGACTCACTTTGGAGTAATTTTCAAAGACTGAGCATATTCACTTACATACATAAATAGGAAACTGTAAGTCTCATTGAGTCATCGCCATATTTCATAATGCAAAGATAATATGTATATGGTCATAATGATAGCAAAATAATGCACTCTGAATACATGGCATTTAAAAAGAATACTCCAGTCTGAGAGTGAAGAAGAATGAGTTCATACTGAGCAGAAATGATGATAAATGGAAGAATGAGAAGAAATATCATAGAAAACAAAGTCATAAAAATGCATAGGATATTTGTATCTGTAAATCAGCTCCATTTGTTGGCCAAGATAGGCTAAGATTCCTACATTCAAAGAGTAGGGAAAGATAAATTTAGCATTATGTACATATGTAAATATTTGTATATGTAAATTATGGTAACTTACTTGTGTAAATTATTTTTATAAATGCCAAAAATTTCTCTTGATACTCGTGATAACCTTTGAGTTGGTGTTAAAGCCCATAATTAGGTATTTCTCCAATTTTGCAGATTACAAGTTCATTCTAAAATTTAGATGAAAGTGACATAATTAGATAATCCATTCATGTTCTTTTTTGTTGTTTTCGATCAGTCTCTTTCTTTTTGGAGTTGTACTTTTTTTTAACTTTCCAGTTCCCTTTTTTATATTTTTAAAAAATTACTTTTAAGATATGCATAAGATTATTTGCAAGTTATGGACAAAGTGATACAAGTAGCATCTTGATTGAATATCATTTACCTCAGATGCTCAACCAGCAGTACATTCTTAATGCAGTCTCAACCCATATCAAGTTATACTTTATATGTATGAAAATACCTTTAATATGTATATCCATGTTGTACAGTATATATTATGAAATACAGTTTTACTTGATCTTTATACTAAAAGACATCATTAACAAGGAGATTTATGTTATTGATAACAGCTACAGCCCTTGTATAATGTAAGGACTGTTGACAGAACATTCCTTGGACACCATCTCATAAAACTGCTTTTGGTTTAACAAAGCCCAAGTTTGTTGCTGTTCATTGCTTAGTACAAAGTAGGTCTTTAATGTGACCTCTTTTTGCATTGCATATACACAACCCTGTTTAAATTCCAAGATCTTGCCTTATTATTTTTCACATGAAGCCTTTCTCTATTTCATCTAATTGTTTTTATTGTTAAATTATACAAGCAGGTAAAGAAATCATTTGTTGTATCAAAGTATTGTAAGAAATAGAACTAGTTGTGCATTATATATGACTTGTGTGAATAAAAAACACATGTATCTGACAAAAATGGCAGTACTTAATATAGTATTGTTCTTAACCTTTTAAAAGCTTTTTAGAAGCTTTGAGCATTATACAGTGTCACTAAACTACAAAAATACCAATATCATATAGTACCTTTTGTTCTAATAATGACTAGATTTAGCTTAAGTAGAGAAGATCAGATGTAAGATATTTACTCACTAGGCAAAGCTAACAACATCATTGAATATTTATTTAGAGTTGATATTCTCTAAAAGTTGAACCCTTTGAACAAGGGGGAAAAATCTATTTCCTAGAGACAGAAATCTAGTTCTTTGCTAAAGCGAATGACATGTAAGCCCAAGGCAGTGCTTAACCCATAAATTACAGCAAGGTCACATTTTGGAAACTTTAGCTATTTTGAATCCCAATGGGATAGTCTTTGGTTTTCTTACCAAAAGGCTTATGTGTTGACTCATTTCCTTTACCAATATGACAATTTCCTGCACACATTTAATGCTTTGGGCAAGATTAGAATATGTTAACTGTTTTTATTATTTCTTTTCATTTGGAATCTTAAATTTTTTAACATTTCATAGCCTGATTTATCATCCCTTAGATCATGTATTATTTGAGTTATTGTATGCTTTAGCTATTCTCATCCACAACTGTGCATTTTTCCTTAAGTTTCCATGTTCTGAAAATATTATTTAATGTATTCCTGCATCTTTAACCACATTAATAATGGCACACACAAAAGCATTGGAGTAATACCTAGTGTATGGACTTTGGTTCTTGTCTTACTAACCAGAACAAGTAGTTTTTCTTTGTGAACAGTACTTTAACTGTAGCGTTTTATAGAATGTGTTTCCTTGACTAACTTATGGCCTTTTCACTAATGCTTCATGGCTGTCCTACAACCGTTTAGGACGCTGCATTGGGACACAGATCCATCGGTTCTTCAGCTTCATTCAGATTCCGATTTGGGGTATTGATAGATTTATTACCTTCCCTTTTCAAAACTTAATTCACTATGAAACTGTCCTAATTTTATTTTGTTTAGTTTCTAATACTGTAGTGTCTGATTAAGGCAAGAGTTCTATTTTACTGTGATAACGTCACTTAGCCTATTTTTAGGTACCGTGAATTGACCCACTTAAATGTCCAAAATCTTTGTATTATTTCTATGTTTTTGATAGAAATTTTTCCCAAATATATAAAAACTTCCCCACTTTTAAATATATATATACTACTTTTTTCTGCATTGCTCAACATGAGCATTAATTCTGCTATAATAAAATTCATAGATGAGTCTAAATTTTGAGAGGAACAAGTATGTTGGTCTCTACACTATTTCCCTAAAGTTATGTTTATTTACTTACTCATTCATGTATTCATTTGTTGTAGGTTCCAATACAAATTATAAATGCTTGCTGCTGCCATTGACCCTGACTCCATAGCTTTTTTCCCCCTGATAATTTGCAGCTTCTGAAACACGTAACTGTCTACTTAAGAGCAAGAATAGCTACACCTTGAATTAAGGCATATGAGAAAAATCTGTTACCTTCTTGTGAATTGACCAGAATACCTCTTTCTTGCGCAGTTGCCCCAAGACTTTTCCTTTTCCTTTATTGGTTCCTTATTTAAAAAAAAAAAAGAAAAGTGACTTCTTGGATAAGTGAAGTATTACCTCTTATCCTTCTCCTACAGAATTTTGGAATATGTTTTAATATGTGGTTTTGATTATGGGTTTATTATGCTTTCAAGTTAGTACTTTGGTTTGGTCATTTTTATTCAAATAGTAGGTGAATGATTTCCTCTTTGATGGTTTGTATCTTTAAAACAAAATCAGAGTATGAAGTTTTTATTTCAAACTTTATGCTTAGAGTACTCTAGTATGTGATAAAACTCTTTTCTCCTGAAGGCTAAGATACTCCTAAAGTACACATTAAATTTTCTTGAAGTACATGTAGTACTGCAGAGCAAGTTTTTTGTTTTGTTTTGTCTCAAACTCCTGATCCTCAGCCTCCACCTCCCAGATGTGGGATTGCAGATGTGCACCACCACAGCCCGCTCACAAGTTAGTTTTTGAAGTGTGTGAATTGTAATATATTTTTTTCATGCAAAATTTGAATTTAATTTACTAAAATGGGAAATAAAGTTTATGTACATGTAGTAGCAGCGACGTATATATGTCAGATGCACTATGTAATATTTGGGAAGTTGCAGTAATGCCTTTATCTTTTTAATATAGTTCTCATAACTGAGAACTTCTTTGACAGTTTGAAAGCATATGCTAGTTTATAACTTGAACATCTAATTTAATAACTGAGTCAAAATTCCCTAGATGACTGTTAGAGGTATTTTTTTTTTTTGGTCCATGTTCCTTAGTTGTGACTCTCTTGTTTGCTATTCCCTCCGTTTTACCAAATCAGAACTGACTGCTGTAGTTTTATTGTATTTAAAAAAAAAAATCTTGGCTCAGAATATTTTGACTATTGTTTGTTCACTGTGAATCACAGATAATATTGATCATATAGAAATTGAAATATATATATATGTTATTTTAAAATCTACATGGATAGTATGATTATTCTCAATTTCTGCCAAATGTAAGAAATAGAAAAAAATAAATGTAGAAATAGAAAAAATAGTTTTCAACAGAAACTTTTCAGTCTTAAAATTGAAGTCTCCTAATGGCGAATGGAACTAAAGTGAGATCCATTTATTTGATTCTTCAAAAGAGTCTGGAATCATATTTCTGATAGTTCTTAAAACCCTCTGTCAGCAACCCACACTGAAGCTCTAGTATTAACCATATATTTGCTCCAAGAAATAAAATTACTTCCTTTTTTGAAAGTGAAAAATAAATTATTTAGAATAGTTTTTGTTTTTTGTAAGCTTCTAATTCTTTTGTTTAAAATAAAGCCAATTCATTGTTTACCTAGTGTTTCTTGAGTAAAATGGGGTTTTAAATCACAATGTTAGGTACGGTGTTTTTATTTTTTTGAAAATAGCATATTTGATATAGTTAAAATGTACCATTTGTTATATTCAAAGCTATTTGTGTTCATTTGATTTAGACGAGGACCTATTAAACTTGGAATGGCCAAAATTACTCAAGTTGACTTTCCTCCTCGAGAAATTGTCACATATACAAAGGAAACTCAGACTCCAGTTATGGCTCAACCCAAAGAAGGTGAGTTTCTGTCCTGCATATGCTTATTATTAAAAACGCCATGTTGTTTTCTTCCTTCTCTTTTATTTTTGGCAGATTTTCTTAGGGAAACATTATAAAACTAAAAGTTTTCAGTTTGTCTATTTATATTTTTGGTTTTTTAAGAGTTTTAATTCTTTTTCTATTATGAATTTTTGTTGATATAAACTTCAGTCTTCATTTCGTCACTGATGTGTACTTCTTAGAGAAAAAAGTGTGATATTCTCTTGCTGTCATTAAACACAATTCTTTCCCCAAATTGTGTCTCACAACAAAGGGAATCATATAGATTACTCTCTGTACACCATAATGTGTTGTAGTAATGCTGTTGTTATTTTTCAAGCTAATAAGCAAATCTTGGGCTTGGAGATATATCTCAGTGGTAGAGTGTTTGCCTAGCACGTGTGAGGCCCTTAAACTGTCTCTTTTATGACTTAAAGGTACTACTTTGGTGGTTATTTAATAGCCTTAATTCTGTGAAATTTGAGGAAGATGTGCAGATACTTGTATTAAATATGGAATTCTTTGGTTCTTAAACCAGTTTCTTTAACCAGTAAGGTTAATTTGTTATGTATAAAAGAGGTTTAATATGAGATCCTTAATACAGGTCATGGTTTCTTATCTGAAACCTTTAGCGCCATGTTTGTATTAGTTTTTGGAATCATTGGTATTTTAAAAAAGTAATAATGTATCATATGTTAAAATTCCAGCAGCATCTTTGACCTTGATATTTTGGAGGCAAAAGATATAAATATTCTAGATGAGACAAATAGTACTTATAAATAGCTTTACTTTGTGTCAGGATTTTTCACAAGGACTTATGGATTTTAGAGCTGTGGAAAATTTTAGCTATATGGTCCCATAATAAATTTATCTTGTAGTAAATTGTGCGTAAGGAATTTTTTTCCCTATTTAATTATAGAAAATCAAGTGTAGCAACTTAATCAAATTTTTAACTTATCTTTAAACTTTCAGTTATCATGTTTCACCATTAATGAGAAATAAAAGTAGTATTCATTGCAGAAAACCAGAAAAATACAGGTAAATTCAAAAGATAAGTAAAATCCCTAGAAACTGTCCAGATTTTCATATTTATGTATATCTCAAAAAAAACTTAGGCTTAAAACTATTTACAACTATTTGCTTAAGAAATAGATCTTTTTTTAAAATGTATGTTAACCTAAAAAAATGGTTTCATGGGGCTGGAGAGATGGCTCAAGGATTAAGATTCTGTCTCGCAAACAGAAGGTCCTGAGCTTAGAACCCAGGTCCCACATAAAAACGCCAGGTGGAACTGCACTTCCGGCCTTGGTGGGTGGAGCCTAAGAAATCCCAGAACAGAAGCAAGGATGTAGAAGCAATCCAGGATGATTCCCGAGAGTCACCCTTGGTCTTCCTCAGGGACACACAGTGTATATAAATATAAATAAATGTAAAATAAATACAAAAATGGTTTCATTGTGACATTTTCACACATACATGTAGTAATGCTTTTATCACATTCTCTGCCTTCTGCTCTCATTCCTCTCCCTGGTCTCTTTCCCAATAGATGCTCTTCTACTTTCATCACACATACTTTTTTTAAAAGTTTCTTCTTCTTATTATTTATTCAATTGTGCAATTTATTCAATTCACACATACTTTTAATAAGCTCTTTTTCTCCCCTCAAGTACTGGACATACTAAATAATATAAATACTTCCTTTTACTTGCTTCCAAAAGGTATTGACATACGCAGTGTATATAGATTTTGAGAAAGCCATGGTAACATTTCATTATGTAAATGTTTGTTACTGTGGAAATTTTTTTTGTGTGTCATTGCTACTACTTTATTGTTTAGTAATGTAGTTTTTACATATGCAAAACATATGCAAAACCAGAAATGAAAGTAACCACTGATAATAAATTTCCTTGAGACACAAGCAATTTGAAAAAAGAATAGATAGTGAGGGAAGAAAGGAAGAAACTGAATTCTAAAGAAGAAATAACTTGAATTATTCGTGTAGCAATGATAAAACTGCAGGATTCATGCTATCTAGAAAAAAACTTTTATTAGCTAGTGAATTGATTGGAGTCTTATATCTGTCTTGTCAGATCTATATTATTAACATGTTAACTCAGAAAGGGAGTAAAACGGGCTGGAGAGTTGGCTCAGGGGTTAAGCCTCTGCCTTGCAGGCGGAAGGTCCTGAGTTCGGATCCTAGACCCCACTTATAGACGCCAGGCGGAAGCGGGAGTGGCCTGCGTTTCTGGTCCTGGTAAGGCGGAGCCTGTGAATCCCTGGGCAGAGTAAACAAGGAGGAGGTGGAGGCGTCCATGGCGGTTCCTGAATTCGTCCGTGCACACACACATACATGCACAATTGAATAAATAAATAATAAAAAATTAAAAATAAATAAAAAATAAAAAAAGAAAGGGAGTAAAACAGCCAAAGTAAGGCCACAGCAACTCATAAATGCTAGTGAAGATCTTGCTTCCTAAAAATAACTTTTTCTAATTATTATAGTATAATATATCTAGAGAATTTAGAAGGTACAGAACAAATATAAAAAGGAAATATATAGCCACAACTGTGTGTTGTTCTTAATATTTTGTTTTTAATGAATATATTCAGTTTTCTGAGTGTACTTTTTAAATGTTCTAAACATGAAACTTTGTATCTTAATTGAAATTTGTATTTTAATTACTTATTTTTAGAATGCTTATAAATTTTTAAATGTGAATATGTGCTCTTGAGTTAATTTAAATATATAACTGGCATAACAAAATTTGTATTTTTTAATAATTGGGGCTATTTCTACTTTATTTTGCAAGTAAACTTAAAATAAAAAATAAAGATGCTCATAATTGTCAGGTAAGTTGGTAGCCCACAAAAATAAAATCTGCTTTCTTTTCATTTTGAAAGTATTCAGGGCCAGGCCTTTAGCATCATTTTACTTCAACTTCTTTGCCAGATTTTTTTGTGAGTTTAGGGACTGTTTCTTCCTTGCTGTAATGCCTGACCTGAAACTGTCCAGCATGTAGTACGTACTCAACATCTGTGTAGTGAAGGAATTAATTACTGTTTACTAATTCACAGAATGATTTTTGCCTACCTGAGATGTTTATTTTCTTGCTTTTACTGTGGAAGCAAATACCTTAAAATATTGGTTCTGTTCAAGTGTCAATTATAATTGTTGTTATAATTAGCCCAGTATTTGTTTTTAATGTGACTGTATCTTAATCTCTATTTGTTCAGAGATATAGAAATAAAACCATTCTAGATCCTCCTATGTCACTGTAAAGATATAAGCATGTGCATATTTTGTGTGCTCTGTAGCCTGATATTATGAATCTGTCAACACCTTTTAGATATATTATTTGAGCTATTCATTTGCAATCACTTTCACAATGCCATATTTAAATTGGAGACTGAAAATTTTAGCAGCAAAGAGTACTTACTACATATCAGGCAATGAATGAGACATTTTATGTCTATCTAATCTTCTCATTAGAACCCTGAAAGTTTGGTTCTTATTTTTGCATCTGAAAAGAGGTAGTTTATCTAGAGTCACATGGCTAGTAACTAGTGAAAAATCAAAGACACTAAACAGAATTTTTCTTAACTGACAGAAGTAAAAGTTAACAAGGTAGATGAACTAAGCCCAATTCTAGTGGGTATATCTACTTCACCATCCTATAAGTTTTCCTGTATAGACTAGATTTAGATGTTAATTTTATAAAAGCTCATGCTTGTTAATTTGCAATCTAGCAATTATTCATCAAGTCTGCAAGTTTATTGAGTATTTGTCATATATGTACGAAGACACTAGATCATCATATCCTTGGTTCTGTGAATATTTTAATTTCAGATTGAAGTATGTGAAGAATGAAAGTCATATTCATATCATGAAGCCAATTACTTACTAAGAAGGGAAATTATTTTTTATATCATGACAATTTTATGGCATTAAATTTTCTTCTATGTTGTAAAGTTTTTAAGGATGATTTTAAAAACCCTTAAAAATTAAGATTCTATAATGCAAACACTTCATGCTTAACTGTGTTTGTTCTTATTGCTTTAAAACCGTGGTCCTGAAACTCAGTCTGGGTTGTTACTATTTAAGAATTGTTTAGTAAGGCTGGGAGTGTTGTTTAGACTGGTAGCACACTTGTCTCACATGTATGAAATACTGGATTTAATCCCCAGCACTGTAAGTTTTTTAAAATGTATTTATGTGATAAATTTAAAAACACAACCATCTTTTTAAAAATTGGAAGATCACAACTGGAGTAAAACAAACAATAAATTCAAGTAGGCAAAATTGAATAAAAATTGATCTTAATTACTAGTCTTTCTTTTAATGGCCAAACCTATTCTTTTAAAAGTCCATTTCATTTTGTCTCTTCCTTTTCCTCATTCTAGTCATCTTCTTACTGTCAAGTTTGTTCTGTAAGCTGGTAGTACTGTTTCTGAATCAAGGTGCTTTGCTATCTTAAAGCACCTACTGTGAATGAAATTGACTAAGACCATGTGACCTCTGTCAATTTCCTTCTCTGCAGGTAGACAGTTTCTGGCAAGTGTAAAGCCCACAGTTACACTCCTAGCAGTTACTTTTTCCTTTTACCTTTTAAAAGTTTTAACCCTGTGAAAATGGCATTATTTTTTCTTAACCACCTCTTCAGTATGGATTGAAAGTGGGAACACTTTTAGAAAAAAGGATTTAAAGCAGGAAGAAATCCTAAAGACTATTTAATCTAATTAGCTGGTTTACACCTTTGGAAACTGAGATTCTGGCAAGTTGATTGATGATGCCAAACCATGAAAGAAATGTCAATTACAACCAGAACAACCTGACATCTAATTTCTAGTGAAGTGCCATTATATGTCTCGGTTATTGCTAATAGATTTAATAATCAGGTGTTTTTCCTGGAAACCTGTTGAGTAGTATTTATAGTGTGCAGAATATTATTATATGTAAAGAACTCTTAATCTTTTATTGTATATTCTTACCATCTAGAATCCATATTTCCCAAGTAGACATAATTTGTGGCTTTCTAGTTAATACAGTATTAATATAGTATTATCCTTATCTAAAATAGAGTTTTAACCAATTCTAAACTAAACAATATATTTAACAAATTATTTGTAATTGTTAATTATACAAATGTAATTGAACATTGTATTAACTGTTCCTAATCTTAAACTGAAAAACATCAGACTATCTGAAACTATAGCACCAGAAAAATGTAATGTTTAATGATACACAGATAACAAAATCTACTCAAGATGCCAATGCCACCAAAATAAGTTTTCTTTAAAAGATATGTAGAGATAAATTCCATATTAAAGTGATGTTATAAGCTATTGTTCTTTTCTTATTTTTTCTCAGTTAGCACTTTATCTAAATTTAAATACTTGTGATTAGAAAGCCAGCTATGTATTTCCTTAATTCCCACATTATTAAGCAAATAAAGGTAACCTCACATCTTACTCTAGATGTTAAAAAAAAAGTGAAAATAAAAGAAGAATGAATTCCACAGACATACTGACAAAGCTTTGTTCCAGTAGAAATTCTCTGAAATATGCATTCTATGGGTCAGAAAGATAGCTCAAAAGCACGGTGACCTGACTTCAGTCCCCAGAAGCCCACATGGTGAAAGGAGAGAGCTGACTCCTGAAAGTTGTCCTCTGGCTTAAGATATAAATGTCCTACAAAAGCCACCATTCACTCATGCATCTTCTCTCTCTCTCTTTCTTTCTCTCTCTCTCTCTCTCCCTCTCCCTCTCTCTCTTCCTTGTCTCTCTTTCTCTTTTTCTCTCTCTCATTCTCAAATACATAAATAATTTTTTAAAGTATGCTCATTTAAAATAAGAATTTTATTTTAAAAGTATAGAAAGGTTTAAAAAGATGCCTTAGCCAGTAACAAGAATGAAGACCTGATTCGGATCCCCAGCACCTGCATAAAAACCAGGTGTATTGGCAGCATCAGAAACTAGCATTAGGGGAGTAAGAGTGACTACAAGTGGATCTCTGGAGCTCACTGGCAGCCAGTCTAGCCAATCAGTGAGCTCTAGGTTCAGCGAGAGACCTTATCTCAGAAAATAAGGTGGAAGGCTGCCTCACAAGCAGAAGTTCCTCAGTTGGGATCCTGGATAAAAGAAGACAAGCAGAAATGGCAGTGGCCTATACTTCTGACCCTGGAAGGCAAAGCCTGGGAAACTCCAATGCAAAGCAAAGAGAATGTAGCACAGTCCAGGGTGATTCCTAAAGTCATCCTTGGGCCTCATGTGCAAAAATAAAAAATAAGGTGGGATGCAATCAAGGAAGACACCCATGTCAACTTCTGGCCTACACACAGACATAAACAAGTATGCCCTCCATACATACATGCATATTTGCGCACGCACACACACACTTATACATAACAGTGCCCACATATACATACAAAAAAATAGGAAAAAAATTGTGAGCATAGGATTGAAATTTATTTATAGGATTTAAAATTATGTTGGACCAGAAAAAAGGACTATTTTGAAAATATTGAAGGAAAATTATTCTGTATTTTCTTAACAATTTGAGGAATTATTTCCAATGTCGTTATACATCTTTGCAAAGTATTCATAGATTTAGTAGTTTTTGTAAGTCGAGTTATTTTTACAAATAATGAATTCCTTCAGTTTTTGAACTTACTAGCAACTTCTTTGTATTGTGAATGATCAAACTACTCTATAAGTCAGCAATTCTTCAGGGTACCAACCCTTCTAAGATAATTTAGTATCCTAGTATAATAAAATTACATGATGCATTGTTTGCCAACAATTGTATATCCTAAACAGCAATGCACTAATGACAGGATTTGTTTAGTAGCTTCATTAAGAATTCTAACAAAGGCTGGAGAGATGGCTCAGGGATTAAGACTCTGCTTCAAAGCAGAAAGATCCCAGGTCCCACATAAAAAAATGCCAAAGGGCTGGAGAGGTGGCTCAGGGGTTAAGCCTCCGCCTTGCAGGCGGAAGGTCCTGAGTTCGGATCCCAGATCCCATGTATAGACGCCAGGCGGAAGCGGGGGCGGCCTGCGTTTCTGGTCCTGGTAGGGCGGAGCCTGTGAATCCCGGGGCAGAAGGAGGTGGAGGCATCCATGGTGGTTCGCGAATTCGTCCGTGGTTCTACACACACACACACACACACACACACACACACACACACACACACACTCACACACACAAAATTGAATAAATAAAAAAAAATTTAAAAAAAAATGCCAAAAGGAAATGGCAGCCATCTGCACTTCTGGCCCTCACCTGCACTTCTGGCCCTCACCTGCACTTCTGGCCCTCACCTGCACTTCTGGCCCTCACCTGCACTTCTGGCCCTCACCTGCACTTCTGGCCCTCACCTGCACTTCTGGCCCTCACCTGCACTTCTGGCCCTCACCTGCACTTCTGGCCCTCACCTGCACTTCTGGCCCTCACCTGCACTTCTGGCCCTCACCTGCACTTCTGGCCCTGTTGGGCAGAGCCTGGGAAATTCCAGGGTGAAGAAAAAACGAGACAGAAGTAATGCAAGGTGATTCCTGAAGTCACCCTTGGTCCTCCACAGGAACACAGTGTCCTCTGATACACAAACACAAAAAGTTTTTTTAAAAATTCTGACAAGAGACTCACAAGTAGCAATGTTTATTTAGTATAAATATTCTAAGATCCTGCATGTTACTTTTATATATGCCATGTTTTAAAGTCAAGTGCATCTTAAGTGTACTACAACACATAAATACCCAGAACTTGTTTTGAAGACACCTTCCTTCAGTTTAACAAAAACTGCCTTTTCCACAGTCGATTTAACTTTGATTAACCTACTCCATTGTAGCAGATTATTCCCAACAATCAGAATTTTGCTCCTTGGTATGTTATCTATAGGTGTAGCTTAATTTATAGAACAATTTTCTTTCTATCTCACCAAAATACATCACAATTTTGATGTTGGCTCAGAGTAAAAATTCAATGATTCATTAAACCTAGTTTTAGCATTCATTGACAAGACATTTGTCATTTCCAAAGTAACTGTTACTTTTCTACTCTCTTACTGCTCAGTTTGTAACCTTAGCTTTCCTGTCAGAGAAAGTGTGGAGTTAACCACTTAGCATGTATCATAATGAATATTCATCAGTAAATTGATGTGGCATGGCAGTCCCATTTTAGTGTTTCTGTTCAGTTATAATCTTTCTCAGTTTTTAAGTATATTATAGCCTACCATGTAATAGGAACTATCTTGGGAAATCTATAGCACTATAATATTATATTATTTGGACATATCAGTAGACCTGTGATAGCTGTTGTATTAATTTATAATGAGAGAAATTGAGAGAAATATATTTGTTCTAATGGGACATTCTTTTATTTGATATATATGTATATATATATCTGCTTATGATCTGCTTTTTGTTGATAAGTTCAACAAAAAAGAGTATATGTGCATTTTTTAAGAACAATGTAACAGGGCTGTAGAGATGGCTCAGGAATTAAAGCCTTTGCCTCACAAAGAACTTGAGTTCATATCCCACTTAAAAAAGCTGGGTGGAAATGGCAGTAACCTGCAATTGCAGCCCTATGGGATGGAGCCTAGGAAATCCCAAAGCAATGCAATAAGGAAGTAGAGCAATTTAGGATAATTCCCAAAGTCACCCTTGTATCTTCTATACACACACACACACATACACACACAAATAATACAGAGCAGCATATCATTTGTTTTTATATTCCTGGAAATATATTTAGTTTAATCATTTTTATGAAGTTTGGGTTGAGTACTAGTTGCAGTTTTTTGATTCTGTGTTTAATCTTTATAGAAAAGGAGGGGATCTGTTCATTGATTGTGAAATAAAATTCTAAGAGCCCGTGTATATAGTTGATACTCATCATTCAACTGGTGGCATGGCAAATGCTATGTAACAGCAGATACAGATCACTGACTAACATACTTATCTAGTATTTTACATTTTGAAAGGAAAGAGTATCTGTAAACAATATCTTTTCTGCTAAATATGTAGATTACAAGGTCACTTAGCACTAAAGTACTGACCATATGCATTATGACAAGAATTTGACACCTGTCATTGAAAATGGTACTTAGAAGATGTATAATACAATAAAATAGAGGGGGAAAATGAGATGTGCATGGGAGGTTGTAATTTATAATTCATAGTGTCCAAGAATAACTTGTCCAGAGTGACTCAAACATCTGTCCTTAATTTTTTAATTTATATACAGTAAACCTGGCTGCTTAACAAAATTAGAGAAATTGATAGTTCTAGGCAATGAGATGTATTATTTTTCTCATGCCAATTTTTTTCTCTCATATTAAATTTTAATTGAAGTAAAATGTCTCAATATTCTGGAAGTCAGCTTCCAAGTTAAATTTAATTAAATTATTTTATTGCATTATATGTGCAGATTATTTTATGGCAGAGTATATCCTAATGTTCCAACAGGCAGTATGGAATCACCACCAGTTATACTGTTTTCAAATTAATAATCCTTTGTATATGAGAATTCATCTAAAAAGGAATGGTGTCTTTCTGTTTCTCTATGTGATTATTTTGCCCCCCCAAAAAAGCTTTCATTTTTTAAGTAGCACAAAAGCTGTAATTGGCATGCTTTGTAAGGAAGTGTCAGTGTGCAAGAGAGTGGCGATCACTAAGAATTCTTTTACGTGTCTTTCCCCTTTGCACCACCGCCCCCTCAGCAGGGTCACTGAGATCACTAGCTTTTCTTGAAATGGCCATTTTCACTGGCAGGTGCATTATACCCTGTATTTTCAGATTGTTTTTCCATTCTGAATGTTTGGCAGGTTGATTGCTCTGGCTGCATTGACAGAGAAAGGGCTGACAAATGCGGTTGGGCTGGCTGAAAAGACAGTGATTACTGTTTTCCTTTGTGGCTGATTGAGGCCCTTGAAAGGAAAAATTTTAACCTTCACCATTTGGTTCAAAAGTATGAGCATATATTGAAATCATTCGTGCCATTTATCCTAGTTCTGTAAACTTGTCAGAACGTAAAAATCGCTCAATTTCAAGTAATGTAGGATTGGCATACGTCATTATCATTTTGATTAAGTTGGAGGTTGTATCATTGTGTGCATTATACAGTGTCATTTAAAGCTTTCTTTCCACAGGTACAGTGATATTTTTATTGCTTATACTATAGAGTTAGAAAGATTTTCATAGCTCTCTAGATCTAACACTATGTGTGTGGTTTGGCAGCTGGTGTGGCCTACAAGCTGCATTTTGTTTGCAGGGTAAAGTCTTGTCTGTAGGCCTCCTGGAGTGTGGGTAATTGCACAGGCTCGCCATTGGGGAGACTCACAGGATTGGAAGCAGTCAAGCGGAAGAATGTTATGCCATCCCATTGCCACCTTGTAGCAGAAAGACACAATCCCAGCAGTGCCATCTGGTTGCTGCTATCTAGTCAGCTGGCCTGGCTGCTGGGACCATGACTTGGCAGCTGGTTCCCATCCTTGACCATTCTTTTGTGTAGGTTGTATGCATGTGTGGTATAGATAGTTTTGTACATGGGTCAAAGAATTGACTATTATGAGCAAGCAAAGTTCCCTTATTGAATAGGCTTTCATTACTTGAGGTGCACTCTTCTGCTGATGCTTGCACTGTTCTTTTGCAGACAGATAAGACGAGCTTAGACAATAAAAATACATGTCTTCATAAAGTCTATCCTGGCTTCTAAGAAAGGGTAGATGAAGTTACATGTCCTACGATATTTTTAAATAAATGATTTTCAGTTATTTTCTGGCTTGGGAATGTAAGAGGTTTGGTCATTTAAAAATGTCTTATAAATATTATATTTCTCAATGTGGTTCTTATTAAAATTAAAGGAAACATTGTTTTAAGGGCTTATTTCTACATCATACAATGGTAGATAATGAGACTGGCATTCAGAATGACAGAATAGAAAATGTGATCTCATAGCTATTATCTTTAAAATCTGCCTCTCAAATAGCAACCTGAGAGTTAATGTAAGCCGTCTTTATGCCATATGAAGACCCATTAGACACTGATGGTTTCAGATCACAAGTAAGCAGTGAGCTCTGTGGGCTATTTTAGACATTTGATTTTCTTCATTCTACAGCATTAATGTGTCAGCATGCGATATAAAACTATGCAGGAGTTGCATGTTGCTCTGTCTGGAATGCTAAATGCTTGCAAGCGTTTAAAGACTTCCACAAAGAATTCATGTGACCGCTTAAGTATTTCATTTATGCTTATTTAGCTATAGAATTTAATATGACACTCGATGAGGTTGCCACATGGGTATGTATAAAAATCAAGAGGTTCCATGTAATTCATTAAGATGGTGCTGGTAAAATTCATACTACATTTGTACTTTGTATTATAAAGTGGTTTACCTAGGGAATCATGATACTGTCTTAAATAATGCCTCAAAAGTTCACCAGCTATTTTTTATAAAAATACATTTAATGTTCCATGTTTTGTTCAGATGAAGAGGAAGAAGATGATGTAGTGACTCCTAAGCCTCCTGTTGAACCTGAAGAAGAAAAAACCTTTAAAAAAGATGAAGAAAATGACAGTAAAGGTATTTTAAAGAATTAACTATTGTTGCTTTGGTGATTCCTCTTAAGATTTCTTTTACTATTTGTATATTAAAATAGAATAAAAGGCTGTATATCAAAGAGATAGATCTGGTTTTAAGAGAATGTGTGTCATTTTTTTGATCCAAAATGTGACAGTGAAATGACATCATTTGATTGACTAAAAAAATTGTCTTCCAGCTCCCCCTCATGAATTGACTGAAGAAGAAAAGCAACAAATTTTGCACTCAGAAGAATTTTTAAGTTTCTTTGACCATTCCACCAGAATTGTAGAACGAGCTCTTTCTGAGCAGATTAATATCTTCTTTGACTATAGTGGAAGAGATTTGGAAGACAAAGAAGGGTAATGCTTAATTACTACGATTATAGCTTCAGCAGTGTTAAATTATTTTAAGATTAAACATGACATATGCTATTTTTTTTTCTGTAGAGAGATTCAAGCAGGTGCTAAACTATCACTAAATCGACAATTCTTTGATGAGCGTTGGTCAAAGCATCGAGTTGTTAGTTGTTTGGATTGGTCATCTCAGGTAAAGTATAACAAAAGTGGTTGTTACTAACTCATTTTTAAGTTATGTGGAACTTATAATTTTTTCTAATTATAGGAATTTTTGTTAACTAAATCAATATGGATCATTTAAAATAATAACGGGCAATGGTTTTAATGTTGCCATATTCATTTTGTCTTATGTTTGTTGAAAGAAAAAAATTAGAAACATTATTTATATTTGAAATTCAAGACTCTATTTATGCCAGAACCCAATTTTGTTAACTTAACTACTCACCAAATACTTTGTATAAAATTTAAACAATTAAATGTTTTAACATTAAAGCATTTTAAATACCTAATTTAAGAGTACACAAATGTCTTGATGATTAACTGTAGAAATAATTTTTCAGGACATGTACTTAGAATAATGTGACAGTCAGATAATTAGGAATATAAATAGTTCTTATTATTCATAGACTTTTTTTTTCCTACTTGGTCCTTGTGAGCAGTATCCAGAGTTACTTGTGGCTTCTTATAACAACAATGAAGATGCTCCTCATGAGCCTGATGGTGTGGCCCTTGTGTGGAATATGAAGTATAAGAAAACTACCCCAGAGTATGTCTTCCACTGCCAGGTAGGAGGGTTTTGTAATCATCTTCCCCAGGTTTAAGGACTCTTTAATGACTTTAGACAAGTGCCTTTTTCTTTTCTTGTCAACATAATGATTTCATTGGATTGGCATTTACTAAACTACTCCATATTTGCAAACAGATGTTAACAGAAAACTAAATAGTTCTCATTTCTACATGATCTGCCTTTTGTAGTTTTTCTGACATCTTTTATAATGTTTAATCACACCTAAAATCCTTTGTAGTCATGATTTCTGTTATTTTGATTGAGCATATAAAAGAAATCTTTTATAATATGTCTCTTCTACAGGGAGTTTCTCAGGAACTTACTTGCTGAATATACAATTAGACTGTTGGCCAACTGGATTAGTTATACTTATGGCCTGAGGAGTTGGAACTAGATAGTTTTAAGTGGAAACACATGGTTGAAGTAAGAAGCAGATGCAGATTTTTAAAGCAGATATAGCAGAAGGTTAGAATTTGCAGGCTTTTTGGTTACATAAGTTACAATCTTTTAATAATGTCATAATCCTGAATAAACCCTTACCCTGAACCAAAGGTACTATATATTTTACTGTCAGATTATAGTAAGAAGTCAGTCATAGGCTAGTTGTCTTTTTAGAACTATAGTCAAATGAAGCAGGTTTTTGTTCTCTTTCATAAATTTTTATATAAATATCACATTTGACTTTTGTTTTAAACAAAAAAATTCTAAATTTTTTTATATTTCTGCTAATTAAGTTTTAATGAATTTGTTTTAAGGAGATAAATGTTTCAGATAATAGATTC
Source organism: Typhlomys cinereus (assembly GCA_023101885.1). Lineage (NCBI taxonomy): Eukaryota > Metazoa > Chordata > Mammalia > Rodentia > Platacanthomyidae > Typhlomys > Typhlomys cinereus. The sequence goes on along the minus strand of JALPQD010000307.1, from coordinate 1,655,862 downwards.
GTTTTTCTAGTTTGTCAGACTTTTTCTACTAAAATCTTAAATGTGAAAAATTCTAATTATTTGCAGTCAGCTGTAATGTCAGCAACTTTTGCAAAATTTCATCCAAACCTTGTTGTTGGAGGTACATATTCAGGCCAAATTGTGCTTTGGGATAACCGTAGCAATAAAAGAACTCCAGTGCAAAGAACTCCACTGTCAGCTGCTGCACACACAGTAAGTAAATAAGGTTCTTTTCGTTCGACTTCGTGCTGCTTCACCATTAACTACTTAGTCTCTCTCAGAGAAGCTTCAAAATGTGTTTTCTTTGATGTATGAATTTCTCATCGTTTAGCAGACAAAACCAAAGGCCTTTTCCTCTGTCTCAGGGAACTCGCCTTTTTTTTTTTTTTTTTTTAGTAACAAACATGCCTTCAAAATTATGCTTAAGACCAGGGGATATAGCTCAGTGATCGAGCACTTCTCTAGCCAAGCCCAAGACTTGGTTCAATCCCTGCTTTACCAAACAAAACAAAAAAAGATCCGAGGTTATAAAATGTTTTGATATGAAAGAGAATGCCCATAATTAGGCTAATTTTTTCTTTTTTAAAAAATAATCTCTGAAAACTTTCTTTAATGTCTTTAGCACCCTGTCTATTGTGTAAATGTTGTTGGAACACAAAATGCTCATAATCTGATTAGCATCTCTACTGATGGAAAAATATGCTCATGGAGTTTGGACATGCTTTCTCATCCACAGGTAAGTTAAATTTGGGAAACTGAAATTTTGGGGTCAATGTTAGTTTTAATTATGTATGTGTATATGTGTGTGTGAGTGTGTGTGTATGCCAGTATATGTTTTTTCATAAACTATTTTTATAATGTAGCAGTTTATAAACCTAAATGTGTGTTAAATATATTTTACTATGTATGTATCTTGTTTTCAAACATGTTGCATTTAACTGATAGAAGTTTATAAGTAGTGTGTTAAAAGAATAGTTTAACAGAGCAGTTAAAGCTAGAAGTTTTTCTATGAAAATTTAAAATTTAAGCTTCACAAAATTAAAATTCTTCTCTTTTTCTATATAGGATAGCATGGAACTGGTTCATAAGCAGTCAAAGGCGGTAGCTGTGACCTCTATGTCCTTCCCTGTTGGAGACGTCAACAACTTTGTTGTGGGGAGTGAAGAAGGTTCTGTGTACACAGCATGCCGCCATGGCAGGTAACACGAAACTAGAATTTACAATTATTTAAAATTTTCTCTTCGATGATCTCATTGAAACAAGTTGCTTATTATTTAAGAATTCTGTTCTAAATTTCTATCAATTTTATCTGTTCTAAATTTATATCATTAATTTTAGGCATACAAAATTTAAACTCAACTTTTTTTAGCAAAAAAAGTATTTTGGATTTATATGTTCTGGGCATTGTAGTTGTGATGTATCGTAAGGGTTTTTTATTTTGCTTTGTTTTTGCATGTAATTGTACTCACAGAAGTTACCTGTAGAGAGAACTATTTAGCAGTCATAAATACAGTATACACATATCACATGCTGGTTTTCAGATTTGTAAATAAGATTTTCACCTGTTTTCTTGTTTTATTTGAACTTTGAACTTTAGTTCAGTCCTACTGATAATTATACAGAAATGTCATGCACATATTTAAATTGGCTAATGTTTGTATGTTTGTCCCACTGTTCAATTCTTTAGAAATTGTCTAGTTGTACATTATCAATTTCTTCCTTAGGAAAAAAATATTAATCATCTGCATTTCATTTCAGATATAGATCACATTCATTTCAAAGCTTCTGTTGTAAAAAGAGCTCACACTCTTTCTCTTACACACAGCATCCTTTTTTCTCTGTTCTACTGCCTTGGATGTTGATCTTTTGAGTTCTGTTGTCAGCAGAATGATGCTTATAGCCTAAAATGTACTTGCTACTTTAGTGATGGTATCAAAACTAAATACAATAACATCCAGTGTAATTTAATGCTGATGCACTATGAGCATAGCTAATTAAGTTAAGTCAAGGTTTGATTTTGTAATTTCACAATAAGATGTGTTTATGTGTTGTCTACTTACAAGACAGTTCCCTAACTTTTTGACTTCTATGAATAGCAAAGCTGGAATCAGTGAGATGTTTGAGGGACATCAAGGACCCATCACTGGTATCCATTGTCATGCAGCTGTTGGAGCAGTAGACTTCTCACATCTTTTTGTGACCTCATCATTTGACTGGACAGTAAAACTTTGGACAACTAAGGTATCAAAAATACAGGTTTCTATTCATTCAGTCAATTTCCTGACACAAGGTGGTGCTGTAATGCTACATAGGAAAGATGGAAAGCTTTCCAACAGCCTAGAGTTATTTACTAATAGAAAAAAATCTGTCAGAGGCTCCAAAGAACATGCATAATCTAGTGGTTTTCATATTAGGGTGCTGACAAAAATGATGACTGCACACAGACAGTTGATGAGCAGTCTTCCCACAACTGCAGGCTTTTCAAGTACACATCCGTTCGCTCTCAGATGAGTTGGGGAAACCCCTAGGCATCTCCCATAGGGCCTCATAAAATTTTGCTCAGCCCTCCACAAAAGCCATGTATTTGCTCTGTGAAGAGTCAAGAGGTTTATTCAGAACCATGATGACTCACATAGTTGATGGAAAATAGAGAAAACAAAGAAACGGATTTATGATAAATCTAAACAGTAAGGCTACAAGAAAAATAAACTTGAATCATTAAGAAAGAATTGTGAAAAAAAATTTAAAAGGAAGTTTTGTGAAAGCTTAGATACTTTTTCTTATTCTGTAATAAGTAATTTTGGGGTTTTTTTTGGTCTGAAGAAACTTTAGTTATTTGACATACCCACTTGTGTGAAAAAATGTTTTCCTAATCTTTCAATTGCAATGAATATGTCTTTGCCCTGCCTTATTGAAAGTCTCAAGACAGATTTAAGTAGATAGCATTACTTTTTGTGACAGACCTTAAAACTTCATTTGACCCCATTTTATATAAAGAACTTTAACTTGCTTGCCATCTAGCTAACAGAGCAGTATCATTTTGTTGCTAGTAAAACTGTACACAAAGTATATCAGAATCTAGTTAAATGTTAAGCTGTGTTTTCTCCATCTATCTACTCGATTTTTTTTTTTTAATACCATGAAGCAAGGCGTGGAGACCCTCTGTGGTTCTTCAGTTTCTTTGAGAATACCTGATAATCTTAAGAGATTCCCTTTACTGCTCCCATGAGCTATTTATTTATTGAATTCTGGCCTAAAAAGTCTGGGATGAACTTACTGTTCACTGTTGCCTTAGTACATTCACTAATATGAGGTGGAAAACTGCCTTGCAAGCTTTCTTTTCAAAATTGAGTGTTTTTAGATTTGACATTTAGCACACATAAAAATAGCATTTACCTGAAGTCTAATGAGAAAAGCATCTAGAAAAATGTGTTACACAATGTCCAACATGTAATAGGCAATTATCAATGTTCAGTTATTTTTTCTGGTTAATGGAGATCAGAGCCTAAATGTCTTAAGTCAGTTGCTTTTTTTATTCTTGGATTATTATTGAATTTTTATTCTTTTAATGAGACTCATACATTAGAAAAAGGTAAAGGAAGATTCTTATAACCATAAGCAAAAAAATGAATAATATTGTTTATATGTGCAAAAAAAAAAGAAAAGAAAAAGAAATGCACAGTCTGGCGAGTAAAACTGAGACAGAATTGGAAAGAGAAAACCTGACTGTTCATAAGTTTTAGATAACCATGTAAGTTGTCTAATTACTGAACATGTTTTCACATGCGGCAATCCTGGGTGGTCTTAGGTAACATTACATCTTGGTTATTTTGTTGGCCAACTTTAGAGTAGTTGAAAATGATCTTTTATTTATTTGCTAATTGACTGATTGATAGACTGATTTTTAAATCTCAGGACTTTAGTTTGCTAACTTTGTTTTAAATTTGAGGCATCATCTTTAGATATGTTAATAACAGGGTTTGGAAATGAGAGTTCATCTGCCTATTCAAAAACAGAACTTACCTCTGATAACAGACTGAATGACATTTGTTTTTGTGGTACTACACAACTAGCTGATTGGTTGATATTTTTGTTCTTGTATTTTGCTGTATTTTACATAGAAATGATTTTTGAATCAGGATGGTAGGCAGGCATATCACTTTCTTAGCTAATCTATGGGTTTTGTTCCTTCTTTTATTCACTCAACTATGATGATACATGCCTCTCCCCTGCCCTCAATGCCCCTCCACATTAGTGGGCAAAGGATGGTCAAAAAGGGTGTTTTTATATATGACCAAGAACCTGACAGACTTTATCAGAAGAATTATCTTAAGCCAAGGTTGTAGTTTAGTGGTAGAGCACTTTTCTACCATGTTTAAGGTCCTAAAAAAAAAAAAAAAGACTTGCTAGGCTTTATTTATAAATTTACAAATATTTATATCTTTATAATTTACTTATAAATATAATTGTTTAGCTTTTCTAGCTCTTCCTTTTATTTTAGTTTTATTTTACTGATTCGTATGCATGTGAATGCAGGAGCATGTATTTGGAAGTCAGAGAATAACTTATAGCAAGTCAGTTCTCTCCTTCCACCTTGTTGAGGCAGGGTCTCTTTCATTGTTTCTGTAGTTCTGCAGTCTTGCTTGCTGACCTGTTAGTATCCAGCACATTCTCCTGCCTTTCATGTTACAGGATGGCAGGAATTACAGATACAAGATGTCACATCTAGCTTGTAATGGGTTCCGGAGATCAAATTCAGGAACTCATATTATGAAGCTTACAAGGCAGGCTTGCTGAGCCATCTTCCCAGCCTTCCCTCTCCTCTTATAAAGTGACGTCTTGCTCTGGGAATTGAAGCCTTACAACTGGATGAATGAGTCATTCGATAGTGCTATTATCTTTGTGCCCCTTAAGATCTGGTACTGCCAGTAGCAAACAAGATTCTTCCTTTTTCTGTCTTTGTGTAAGTCCTGGAAAAGCTGACTACTAGAAATCTCAGTTTGCCACTGCCTGAATTTAGTTCAAAGTAATCTTCAATAGCTATTCTCTAGTCTTAGCTTGGTCAGAATATTTATGCCGTGGCCATATAGTTCTGTTTCATCAGTGTTTTTATAACCTTACTAACTGAAGTCATTGACAGTGTAAAAGACACACAAAAATAAATTATCTTCCACATGTTAGTGAACTTTAAACTCACCAAGATGTGGCCTCTATAATATTTGGAAGATACTGTTTTCATCTCCAAATACCAAATTAGAAAATTCATAATGCACTTTAATGGATCTGAAAAAATGGTAAGAAGAATAAACGAGCAATGACAATTTCTTCAGGATAATCTGGAGATTCTAGAAGAGCTTGATTTAGATGTAACCTGGTAAATTAGCTGATGTTCTGATGTATTTTAACATACTTGTTTAAAATACAAATTGTGAAAAAATGTTTTAATGCATATATAGTATTTCTGCTTTACAAATAAATAGTTTCAGAATGATATTTACCACAAAGAGACAAAGTTAAGATTGTTAATGGGTAATTTTTTTAAAATAGTTTAAAGACTTTTGTACTGCACAAGCAATGTAGAATTTTTCACAATCTCCAATGTTTCAAAGCCTTTCCTTATTTAACTCTTGTTTAATTATCAGCGGGTATTAACAATAAAACAGAGTTAAAAGATCACCTGCCTGGGAAAACAAATTTTCATGTAAAAACTAGTTAAAATGGAAAAAGTGCTTCAAAGATGGAATATTTCTTAGAGAGGGCTGTCTGGTGATCTAGACCCAGCCCAGCCTGGTAGTGTTTACCTCATAACTTGCCACTGACTAGTATCCAGCCTGTCCTTTGCATGTTTAGAAACTCAGTTTTGTCAGTTACTGATGTTGATTAGACAAGAGAATCCTGAATGTAACTAACAGGCTCCTAGGACACTAATATATTGGAGATGTCAATTTATTAATTTATAGTCAGAAACCTAACCACCAAAGATACTCCTGCTGGCCTGACCAGCTCATTGTTTCCCTGTAGACTACCCACATGGGAAGCCAAATTATAATCAGAAGATTGCTTGGTTTGCAAGGAATTAGAACAAAAGAAGTTTTATCATTTGAATATTCAGTGGCATCAAGCTAAGATAACTTGATTCATTCTTCTTCAAATAGAGATCTTGCCATGGGGTAGTAATTCTCACAATCCATTGTCTGAAGCTCCCTTCTCTCTGAGACTATAATTCTGAAACAACTGTTATCTTATTTTCCTTGTTAAGATTCAGCTTTGTATTTTATTGTTTTTAATAGATACGCTCTTTAAAAAATTGCCTTTAGTCAAGTTATAGAGGAAGTTATTTATGACCTTAGGATGTTTTCTTTTTAAAGAGAATCTTTTTATTTCTCTTGTCTAAATTCTCTAATGTGAACCACACTATTAATCTTCATGAATTTACCATAGATATTCTCTTTTTTATTAATCTAGAACTTCCCAATTACCCAACTTTGTAAACAATCATCTGTATTAGGTTCCTATTGCTACTATAACATCTTATTATATAGTGATTTAAAAGAAGATAAGTTCATTCTCTCACAGTTAGAACTAGAGTTCCAAAATGTAGGTGTGGGCAGGCTGGCTACTTTGGAGGTTCTGTCCCATGCTTGTCTTCTAGCACCTGATGATTGTCAGGAATCCTTGGTGTTCCTCACCTTGCAGCTACATTACTACAGTCTCTGCCTATTGTCAAGTGATAGTCTACCTTTTTGTCTTGCCATGTCTCTGTGCTCAGATTTCCCTTTTAACGACATTAGTCAGAATAGATTTAGGGCCCACTGTAGTACACAGTGACTTACATCTTGATTTCCTTACATTTACAAGGAACTCATTTCCACAATAGAGCATATTTACACTTACCAAATGGACATCAGTTTTAGAGGAACACTATTCAATACAGTATACAATTTGAACTTAGGAGGAAAAAATGTTTGGTTTGTTCCTTAACCCTGTAATGGTTATTTTCACAATTGAAACAAAGTAATTTATTCTGCTTATTCAAATGCTACATATCTTTTCAGAAATGCTTTTGTTTTTATTTCATCTTTGGCAAATACATTTTGTAGCTTGTTTGCAAGAATATTAGAACTTGAGAGATCTGTATGCATCATGTAGTTCAAAGGTTCTGTCTTGTTCATATTACTTAAGTAGTTTTTCAGACTTTTCAGTGTTCACTTGACAGCCCAGACCAATTAATTCATCTTCCCAAGGGAGAGACCCACACAATAGTATAATTTTAAATATTCTCTAGGCAAGGGCTGGAAAGATGGCTCAGAGGTTAAGCCTCTGCCTAGCAAGCAAGAAGTCCTGAATTCAGATCCTGGATCCCATTTAAAAATGTCAGGCGGAAATGGCAGTGACTCGTACTTCTAGCCCTGGAAGGCAGAATCTGGGAAACTCCAGTGCACAGAGTAGGTAGCACAATCCAGGGTGTTCCTCAAAATCATCTTTGGGCCTCCACAGGCACACACAGTGCCCTCTGATTCACACAGACATTCATGGGAAAAAAAAAAAAAAACAACTTTTAAAAATTCTCTAGGTGGTTGAAAAAGAAATAAGGTTATATGGGTTAGAGATGTCACTCAGTGGTGAGTACTTACCTAGTGTTCATGAAGAGCTAGGTTCAGTCTCCAGCACCTCACAAGCCAGGGGTGGTGATGCTTACCAGCCCTGGGGAGAGGCCGAGGCAGAAGGATAAGAGGTTCGTGATCAGGCCTAGGAAGATGACTTAGCCATTAAAATGCTTGCCACAGAAGCAAAAGAACCAGAGTCCAGACCTTTGATAATCCCAGTCTTGGAGCCTGGAAATTCCTAGGGCTAGGTAGCTAGTGAGACTAGCCTTGACTAAACTCTTAATTAGAGATCTTGCCTGAAAGCAGTAAGGTTTTGAGCAGGCAAGGATGATTCCCAGTATCAGTTCAGGCCTACACACACATTCACACTCATGTGCATGAGCACCTACACACACACGTGCCCATCCATCCACACATATACATGAGAAGAAAAAAATAAGTTCAAGATAATCCTTTGCCACGTAAATGAGCTCGATGCCAGTCTGGGGATACATTGAAAAAAATTCTCTTGGCACTTACAGTATGCCAAGCTTCAGAACCGCCAATTCAACATCTTGTGTTATAAATAAGGAAGCAGGCTTAGAAAGCTAGAGTGGCTTTCCCAAAGCCTGGCATCTCCTCGCTGGCAGGCTGAGACAAGAAGCAAGCTTCCAGGCTCCTCTTCAGCGATTCCCCACTGCCTCTCTGCCCAGGCAGAGTGCTCTTCAAAGTAAGGGAAAATACAGCTCTAATGAGATACTTAGCACATTCCATTTGGGATTTTAATTTGCAGTATCATATTGAATTACTATATTATGGAACATTATTTGACATTGTATGTGTGTATTTTCTCTCTAGGATAAAAGTGTGGTTAATCTAGATAGCTAAAAGAAGTCATATTTCTGACTGAAGGCCATTTTTCCTTTTTTCAACTAGGATCTTTTTTATCTTAAAGTAAATATAACCGTGTGACTTTATTGTCTTCATAACAAATCAGCTTAGAACTGGGTCACCTGGTTTTCTTCTGTCCTTCTAGTTCAGAACGCTTGCATGTCTTGATAGCCAGGACTACCATTGCTCTGTCCTAGTGCTACACACATGAGCCCTAACACAATCTTCTTTGTGGTTTTAGTCTTTCTCCTAGAAAAGAAGCTTAGTACATCCACTGTAATCACTCTGCTTCCTGTTACACAGCTGCTGCCTCTGGGCACATGGATAATCCTTGCCTTTCTTATACTGTGTTACTTTGCGGGACCAATGCTTAACATATTTCTTGCAGAACATACAAGTTTTAGGAATGTTCACCATGTTTGCAGGAGCACTGTCAGCACAGAAATAGAAATATCAGAATTAAGACCTTTTGCTCAAACTATATAGTATTCCACTGAATAGATGAAATATTTGATGTAAACATTTCCTGAGACACTTAACAGTTTTGTTATTATAATTGTTTAGTCTAATTCACATTCAGCTTTTCGTAGTTTATGTTTTATTTATTTTTGTGAGAGAGGGAAAGAGTAAGAGGCAGAAGGCATGCTCATAATGTTCAGAAACTGGCTCTCTCTTTCCACCATGTGAGCTTTAGATATCATGAGGTTTTATGTATAGGTACCTTTACACACTGAGGCATCTTGCCAGCCTAGAGTTTATAATTCATAAAAATGCACATGTATTCAATATCTGTGTGGTGTGTATTAGGGAATGTAGGTATAGATAACTCATTCTCTTTGCTGTACATAGCAGAACATAATGTGAAAAATTTTGCTAGGAACATAGTCTAATTACAAATGTCCTTCTTCCTTTTTTTATTCCATTTTTCTTTTTTAAACAAAGTCTCACTGTGTAGCCCTGGTTGATCTAAAATTCATGATCTTCCAAGTGCTGGAATTATAAGTATTAGTATGCACCACCATACTACGTTGTAGTAGTCTTTTGATGTCCATAAACAGTCATTTCTGTTGGGCACATACCTAGAATAGAATTTACTTCATCAGAGAATATGTATATAGTCAGCTTTAATAGATAGTATTTAGCAGTTTCCAAGTGACTTTACCAGTTCATAACTCACCAGTAATAACATATGCAAGTTCCAATGGTTCTGCATGCTTGCCCATCCTTAGAATTTTGGTTTTTTGTTTTGTTTTTTATTTTAAATATTCCAATCCATGACTAAAAAGGACCACAAGACTTTCTACTTTGTGTAGTAGTTGAAGAGGAGGCTTTGGATATCTCAAGATGTCTAGAATCCCTACATTACAAAGAATTTAGTTTGAATTTGTCACATTTCCTAGAAGGTACACATTTTACAAGATCGATAATACAAGGTCTGTGTGTGGCTGTAACTGGGAACAAATGACAGCTGAATGCTGAACCCTAAACCAGACATTTATACCAACCCTTCTGTGGTTCAGAGAGCATCATGGAAGAGATGACGGGGGTTGGAAGGATAGCTCAGATTAAGCCTCTGCCTCACAAGAAGAACCTGAATTCAGAACCCAGATCTCACATAAAAACACTGGCCCTGGAAGGTAGAGCCTGTGAAGCCCAGAGCAAGGCAAAAAGGGGGCAGAACAATCTATGGTGATTCCTAAGTCACCCTTAGGCCTCCACAGATACACATACTCAGACACACAGACACACACATACACACATGCAACAAAGAAAAGAGAGGCAGAGAAGAGAGGGAAAGAAAGAAAGAGAAAAAGAGAGAAAGAAAGAGACTTCATTTTGCATTTTTGCCAGGATGCGCGTGCATGTGCACATGCTCGTATTAATAGAAATTGAACCCAGGGCTTCATGTTAGCTGGCAGGTGGTCTACCAATAATAGTCATCTTAAAGGGAAAAAAAACTCTTAAATTTTTTTTTGCCATTTTTAATGTATTTTTTTGAGGAAGGGAGAGAGCAGGCACATGTGTGTCACAGCACTCATTTGTGGAGGTCAGAGGACAGCCTTCAGAAAGGCTCCAGTGATCAAACTCAAGGGGCACCTTTACCCACTGAGTCATCTTGTCAGCCCTGTTTATCTACTTACTGGCTAGTAAACATTTGGGTTGCTCATACTTTATAACTCATGTTAGATAATGTAATTTGTTGTATATACATATGTTTTTATTTCTCCTTGATACGTACTGATAGAATTGTTGGGTTATATGGTAATTCTAACTTGGATTTTGAGAGGCTGCCAAACTTTCTTGGCTAATTAATTTTGTTTTTAATTTTATTGTTGTTGAGAGTATTCACGTGGTTGCATGTGTGCTGTGACTCACATGTAGCGCTCAAAGGACAACTTTTACAGAGTTGATTCTCTCTTTCTGGGGAACAAACTGACATCATCAAGCTTACACAACAAGCATCTTCACCTACCGAGCCATCTCAGCAGCCTTTTAATGGAGGTGGGGCGGGGGACTGATGCATGCCCTGTGCACATGTAGAGGTCACAGGACAACTTTTGGAGTTCTCTCCTTTTCTATGAGTTCTGGGGATCAAACTTAGACGTTAGTCTTGCAGTGAACACCTTTATCCATTGAACCATCTCACTACTCTCCAAACTGGCTTTTTGTTTTGTTTTTTGTAAAGCTGGCTTCACCATTTTACATTTCTCCCAGCAAAATTGGAGGTCTCTGATTTTTTGGTGATCATAGTAACTTCCTTGCCAAGTGAAGGGGTTCTTATTTTCATCCTCATTCACACCTACTGTCTCATTCACATATCTGTTTTTTCATTCTGTTTTCCTTGGTGCTATGAAGTAATGATTCTTGATCATAAACCTTTGTATTCTTCTCAATAATGACTTTTCCATGTGTTTGCTCTTGCTAGCATTTTGGGTGTGTCGCTGTTAGGTATATGCTACCTTCCACGGTAAGGTCATCTTCTCACTTATCAAGCTTTCGGTTTTGTATCTTAAAAAACCATTGCGAGCCCATGCTCACAAAAAAAATTTTTTTTTTTACTTTTTCACTTTCTTCCAAGAGATTTAGTTTTAGCTTTTCCATTTAGATTGAATACAAATTTTAATTATTGTGTGAGGAAGAAGGAGACCAGCTTCACTTTATCATGCATCTGTCCAGTTATCCTAGCACTATTTCTTGAAAAGACTTTATTTAATAATTTGGATGCCACAAAACTGTTGTGCGGAACTTGACCCAGATCCCTTTCTGTTGCTTTCATCCATTGATGAAATGAATTTTTCTATAGTTTTAGGAGGAAGGGAATGGGCATGATTCCTTTAGGAAGAAGGGAATAGCCTTTCTAGCTTTTTAGTGTAGATTGAAGCTTTGTCTTGTAATTTTTATAAAGTGGAGAAGCACACATACCTTCAACCTTATGAGCTGTGCCTTTCTGTTCTCTGACACTTTTCATCAGAGCCTTTTCTTTTCCTTCATCTCTTTTGTCCTGTATTTCACAAGTTGTTTCTACTCCCAGCCGATTTTCTTCAGCAATGCTTTATCATTTAAGAGAGCTTTGGTTTGTTAGTGTTGCTTTTTTTTTTTTTTTTTTTTTTTTTGTCAGTTTTTTTAGGGTTTTTTTTTTTTTTTAGATAAGATCTCAGTGTGTAGCCCAGGATCAACTTGATCTATTTGATTCCCCTACCTTCACCATCCAAATACTGGAATTTCAGGTCATGCCATACCTAACTCATCTTCTTTATATCATTTTGTATCTACTGTATTTAGTGATCGATGGGATGAGCTTAAACTCAATCCCAGTTTCTGCGGTTCCCAGATTGGCTCATGGTGAGATGCTGTGAGCATCTGCTGTGTGGCTGTAAGTCAGAAGTGATGCCTATAATGCACAGTTCTTGTACTTGCTAGAGGCTGGTCTCTCCTGGCTGGCTCCTGGTTTGTTTCTTGCTTTTGCTATAATCATGTTGAAAACCTTTGGGTTTGCCATCCTCGTTGATTTATGTGGTTCTAGGGAGACTTAAGGGATTCACACTGCTTCAGCTTCCATGAGCACGCTTACTATTCAGCTTCTACAGAATGTTCCATTCCTTTTTAAAAAAACAATCTGGGGGGTAGGGGGAAGGGTCAGGGTTAAAGCCTTTACCTCACTGAGTTTGGATCCCCAAATCCTACATAAAAATGCCTATGGGAAATGATGATAGCCTGTAATTCTGGTCCTGGAAGGTGGAGCCTGGTAAAACCCAGAGCAAAACAGTAAGAAAATAGAGCATTCCAGGATGATTCCCAATGTCACCCTTGGGCCTCCACAGGCCCACATATTCAGGTTCTCTCTAGTACACACAGACACACACACCAGAACAATATGGCATCTGCAGTTAAAAAGAATATGGAGTCTAGTAGTCAATTCTTAGTTTATAAAGTACCAGGTAATTCTGTAGTGAAACAAATTATAGCAACTTTTTCTAGACTTAGTAAATGTAAAATATTGTACCTGTTGAATTTATGTCATTTTTCCAGTGATAAGTAGTATAATGATTTGTGTGTATTTCATATGTTGTCTGTGGCTAAGAATAAACTTTTCCTTTTCAGAATAACAAGCCTTTGTACTCATTTGAAGATAATTCAGACTATGTTTATGATGTTATGTGGTCACCTACCCACCCAGCCCTATTTGCCTGTGTGGATGGCATGGGGAGACTGGATTTGTGGAATCTCAATAATGATACAGAGGTGAGCACGAAAATAACAAAAATTGCACTGAAAAATAGAAAATTGGAGATTTATTGAATAATTTGTGAAATTTCTTTCATCCCAAGGAATGTAAAAGTGCTCTGTGATTGTAGCTTCACCACAAAGAAACCAAATAAGCTTTGTACCCTAAATAACAAACAGCATGCTGTGCAGAACTGAAGGAGATTCATGTTGCCATGAGCACCGGGACATTTCCTTTTACTTCTGAACAGCAGTGTCGTGCATCTAATGTCCTAGAGATGTCTCCATGAGGCAATTGGGGTAGTTTTTCACTCATCATCTAGAAAGCAAATAGTTTCAGACTGTCAAAGTATGTTAACCTTAATTCTGAATTATCTATTTAGCCTTGATAGATTGCATATCATCCATAAATGTTAGTCTTAGCCTGACTTGCTTGAATGGAAAAAGAATATTTTTATATGGCTTTTTTGTAAGAAAGATTAAAATTAGTGTACTTTTACTAGAAAAAGATAGAAGTAGGCATGGTGACACACACAACCTGTAATAAAGCACGAGGTTCGCATGTTTGAGGCCAGTCTAAACTACATATATAGAGATGTCTCCAAACTCCAAGGATTGGGCATATGTAATTTAGTAGGAGTGCATTTGCCTAGTATATGCAAGATCCCAGGTTCAGTCCCCAGAACCACCAAAAAAGAAAAACCCTAAATATAGAAATCATCAAATTTCCCAATTTGCTATACCAAAATCACTTTCTAGCAATGAAATCACTGTACATTTTCTAGAATAATACTGATTTTATTTACTTAGTTTGGATTTTGGTAACAGATTTGTGGCTATAATAAAATATGGACCTTTCTTACAATAATTCATTCAAAGAATGTATTGGAATATGTTTAATTATGCCAGTCAGTGGGCTAATCATGTAGGAAAGATTGCCATCAGTCATGAAAACTATTTTGGTCATATTTCAAAACCTTAAAAGTTGATGCTTTTTCAATCTAAGTAAGTGAATGTTATTCCATGTTTAGAAAGTAAACCTCTTTTTCTCAAGGGTAGGAAAGGCATAGTCAGATTCCAGGAGGTTGATATTGGTACCACATCCTGTCTCCTTTTGTTTTGTTCCATTCACAGGGATCAGGGCTTTGGAAAGGCTCATTGTGCCTTCACTATGAACTGTTTCTAGGAACTGTCCATCAAATACAGGTTTCTGCTCTCAAAGATACAAGCTACACAAGTAATTCCTGTCCTCCAAAAATGAACTGTGATCTATGTATGGAGGCTTTTGAAATGTTCTCTTTTTAAAATGGGTCTTGGTCACATGTTTTTAAACTGCTTGACTACTTAAAGAAGTTAAACACAAAGAATCCTTTATTAAGGAGATCTTTCAAAATGATATATGCATTCTTGTAAGAGTTTCTTATATAAGGACTTCAGTTATTTTCCCAGCCCATTTTCTAGGATTGACTGTAATGTTATTCATAATATATCACTGAACAGAAAGAAAGTTGGGAAGATTCTTATCTGTTCTTAACTGTTTTTTAAAAATACAAAGTGAAAGAAGAAATACTATTTTACATATTTATAGAAATCTTGATGAGATTTTTAACACTGCACTGTGTTTTAAATGACTTCAGGTGCCAACTGCCAGCATTTCTGTGGAGGGAAATCCTGCTCTTAATCGTGTAAGATGGACCCATTCTGGAAGAGAGATTGCCGTGGGTGATTCCGAAGGACAGATTGTTATATATGATGTGGGAGAGGTATGGGGTTTGTGCCTATACTTTTAGCATATCCATTTAAGTAGCATTGTAGTCAAGGTATCGTTATGGCTTGTGAATTGTATAAACTACATGGTTGTATATGTCACACTATAGAAGCAACACTTGAGATTTTCTTTCTAAATTGGACATTCTGTATTCATGTGCAGCAGAGTTTGAGGAGAATACACTATGTCAAAAATGCCTTGTTTCCTGAAGAAATGTGTTGTTAGAAATTGTTGTTACAGGTGGATTTTGAAGTTTTGATATTGAGGTAAAAAATTATTTATCTGTATACATAGATATGTTAAGGGCAGAAAGTAGAAATCAAAGGTTACTGATACCCAAGAGTTCCCTGATGACTGTGTGAAATGTGAATCTTGGAACTTGAGCCTATGGAAAGTCATTATAATTGACAGGATGAGTTGTAGTTTCTCATTCTAAATGCTCTGTTGAACTATACGCAGTAACCAGGGTCCAGTCTCTCCTGGTTAGTCCCAGCTAACTTAATCACGTTTTCTTCTGCTGTGTTTCATTATTTCCTTTCGTACCTTCACACTTAATGACCTGTGGCAGTTGGAGTTGAGACAGAGCGTGGATCATGTAGAGCATCCAATTAATCTGTGGCACAGATAGAAATGTTCTGTGTCTCCATTGTGCAATATAGTAGCTTCTGGCTGCTTGTGGCTTTTGAAAACATGTGGTTAGTAAAACTAAAAAAAAAAAGGATTAATTTTATTTAACTTAAATTATTTAAGTATTAGTCACTTAATTGTGGTCATTTAGTTAAAGCTACTCAGTGACATATTGTAGACTTAGAAACAGGTATGTCCTTTCACCACACTGCATGATTTGTACCCTGTCATACATAGTAGGGGCATTCTCTTAGGATATTTTAACAGCAATTATGAGAATTTCATCATTGGATTCTCTCTGTGAGGCAAAAGCACTGTAAGCTTCTTTCCTCTTTGCTGTTGGTACAACACTGAATGCAAAGTAGTAGCATAGTTTCTAACAAAGGGATTAGAGTATTCAGAAAGATTATCTTATGCTTCAAACAAAAGTAAATAGATATTCCTAAAGCACTAGATCACAGGAACCATGTCTCAAGAACTCTTTCATCCCTGGCAAGATGGCAAAAATCTGTAATCCCTGTGTTCAGGTGGCCAAGGGGATCAAGAGTTGGAGGCAGCCTAGGTTGCATAGAGGTAAGAGATGCTGTCTCAGAGTGTGGGGAATCAGGAACTGTTCATACTGGCAGTAGTATAAGAAAACACTGACACCATCTTAAAGGAATTCCTCACCAGCGGCAAGGTTCCTGAGATACTGCACATTGAAGATGCATCATTGTTACTCTCTCTTGCACTAATGTTGGTAATAGCAAGTGTATTTCTGATGCTGTCACAACATACTTCACCAATACTACTCTTTCTTTTCAAAATATCTTAAATCATTGTGATTTTCCCTGTAATTATGGAAAGGCCATTTAGGTCAATTATTACTTTTAATGGAAAAGTTTTTTGAAAACAAACTGAATGATAGTAGGTAAGGTGATCCTTTATTTCCATATTCAAAGGCATTGTCTTTCTTTTAACAGCAGATTGCTGTACCCCGCAATGATGAATGGGCACGATTTGGCCGAACGCTGGCAGAAATTAATGCAAACCGAGCTGATGCCGAGGAGGAAGCAGCCACCCGAATACCTGCCTAGTTCCTGAAAAGAGAGTGTAGCCTTAGAGAATTTGGGGAAGTCTTGTATAAGTA
Organism: Typhlomys cinereus; assembly: GCA_023101885.1. Taxonomy (NCBI): domain Eukaryota; kingdom Metazoa; phylum Chordata; class Mammalia; order Rodentia; family Platacanthomyidae; genus Typhlomys; species Typhlomys cinereus. The sequence goes on along the minus strand of JALPQD010000307.1, from coordinate 1,639,136 downwards.
GATCCTAAAACTATTTGCATGCTTCAGGTTAAACAAGAATATAAAGGAAATGTCATGCATTAAACTGTTGATTTAATGCAGTAAGTAAATCTTACAATTCCCCTTTTATATTATGTGCATTTTGTTTTGGATTTGTGTAATTTTTAAAATAGCTGACCTACTTTATAGAATGCAGCCTTTTCTGAACTCTAATACAAAGGTTGTATATTGTTAGTGATTCTTTTGAATTTTTTTCAACTTACAATATACTATATATAGTTATTTCTAAAAGCACAGATTAAATAAGTTCTGCCTATTTTTTAAATAATCACAACTCCTTGTTATACAATATACTATATAATTCCTTATTGATAATATTCTCACTAACCCATAATATATACCAACATTGTTCTTAGTTACAGCATGCGTATACCTAACCAACTTTCATTTTAACATCCTTTCTCTTCATAGTTCTGTAATTATCTATAAATAAAACAAGTATGTGTTAACTTTTCAAATTTTGATTTTTAAATTCCTTACAACTTGAATTTTTCCCTTTATAAAAAGTATCTTTTTTTAATGTCTTCTTTAGCTCCTATTGTGAGCAGCAATATAAACCTATAAAGCTTTGTACCTTAAGTATATGATGCAGGACGTAATGTAGATCTCCATGTATATTATCAGGTTTGGATGGTCTGTCAGTGAAGTTTCCCTTATGTTAACTTTTGCAGTACTGTGTTCTTTTCTTTCCATGTACATTTATCTTCAAAAATAAATAGAAAGTTCCTATTATTTTCAGTGATGTAAACTACTGTTCATATAATCTCTTTAAAAGTAAAACCTCCTTTGAGAGAAATTGATTTCATGGTTGCAGTAGCCATAAAGGAAAAGCATTCATGTGACCCATACTCTGGCATCAAAACAGCTCTACACCTTGAAATTTGTTACTACAACTTTCCCCACAAATTGGAAAGATGGGTGACAAATATCTACAAATAAGTATTGCAGCCAACCTACTTCAAAATTATAGGGAAGGACCGTGATCAGATCTTGATTTGTATTCACTTTAGAGCGTCTCTTTCCTTGTTCTGACCTTTGACCTGCTAATGTGTAGCTAGCTGTCTTTCATCCAACAAACGTAGGAAAATTAGAAACCAGAATTTGGATATTTTGTTTTGTTTTATTAATTCTGACAAAAATTTACTTGAGAGAATACTAAATAACAGAACTTTTTAACTGCAGGTGTCCTGTAAGGTAAGGAATAATTGACCAGAAATTGTAGTACTTAGGAGAGGTATGCTTTTAATAAAGTCTGTGCCTTATTCTTTTATTTAAGAATAGTCAGTTATTTCTGAGTTTCCTCCCAGGTATAAAATTAATTAATTTCATCAGGCATAAATTGACTATCACAGTTTTCTGTTATGTAACAAAGATAACATTTCTGTATCATGGTGGTAAAGAATGAGTCCAAAGTTTAACTTCAGCAGTAGCACACTGTTTCTCTGTACTTAGAGTTATGTTTTTGCTCTTTGTGAAAATGACTAGAGTAAAAGGAAACCTAAGTGCTAAAACAGAAATGGATAAAGGACAGAAATCGACATGCAACAAGTCAGATGACCAGTGCACTCATGTTGTCCTTTAATAAAAAAAATTAAGTTATTTATAAAAACTTATCAGGTTAATAAAATAATTTCTCTCATTCTAACTTATTTCTGAAACAAGAAACAGTTACAGCTTTTTGGTTAATTTCCTGGTTTTTGCTCTTTCTCTGAATGGGAAGTTAAGATTATGACCTTTATTTCTGTTAAGGCAGCATGCTCAATTTTTCAGATAATAATTAACTTGCAGTCTCTAAAATCCTTTTTGTATCATTTAAGCTAAATATTCATTGGCAGAAGCTATATAATGTATTATAGATACATTCCCATTCAGTTTAGAAAGATTCTTCATATAAAATGTGATCAGGACAATGCTGAGATACTGTATTGTGAAGGAATGGATGACTTGATGTTTAGGAGGAAGAACTAAAGGAAAGTGCTGTTGGGGGTGATTTATTCTAGTCTCTGAATGACGCCTTTTGTTCTGTACTCACCCAGATAGACTGTAAGCTTCACCACTTAACCAGATGGAGACTTGAATGACAGTCCACTGTGAAGCACATCATTTTTCCTCTTCCTATTGGGCAATCTTTTCCATAATCGCAGTATTTCAGTGTTGTCATTGGAAAGATTTTCTAACTAGAAAAGCTACATAATTAGATGCATGTAAGAATGAAGCTCAGGGATGGCTCCAGCTGCTCATGATGTTCAAGGAATAGTGTTTGTTATACCTGAATGGTGGGCAGAAGTCTGAGTTAAAAGTTGACGGCTTTGCTGCTTTCTATGATTTAGTTGTAGGGTAAAAGTCAAGGTGATTTTGGTTTTGTTTATTTTAATTCAAGTTACGTAACAGCAAGAAGAGCCCTTGTTTTTGAAATGTCATCTTGTTGCTTGCTAAGCAATATGAGGCTGTATGGCTTTGGAGAAAATACTCCCTAGTACTACTGTATACATGATTCACTAAAAATGATAATGCTGAGAAATAATTATTCAGATATCCGATTTACAGATCTGAGGGATTCTAATACTGCCCAAGAATTATGAAGTTGCAACTTTAAAAGAACAGGTTCAGTGTGTCAAGTGAAAAATTATGACTAATGGGCTGGGGAGATGACGACTCACTGGGCAAAGGTGCTTACCACCAAGCCTGATAACCTGAACCCACATGGAAAGAGGGAGAACTGATTCCAGCAAGTTATCTCACACCTCCACACATATACACTGTGGCATGTACATACACATATGCATACACCATAAAAAAGTAAAGAATTATGCCTAAGAACTTCTTTAAAACAGTTCCTTTAGTTTCATTAAAGTTTAGTCTTCAAACTGTCTTTTCTTACTGTATCGTAGTTTTTAAAATCCTTCTGTGTAGGAAACATTGTGAAATACTGCGATTGTGGAAAAGATTGCCCAATAGGAAGAGGAAAAATGATGTGGAATAGAAAATGATCACACAATCCTAAACCAGACTGCCAATTGCAAGACTTTGAATAGTCATCACATTGCAATGGTTTCACAGTAAGCCAATGCTCTCAGACCTTTTGTTGGTCGTTAAGTATTTAAATTCTCTTTCTACGTGCCATGTTCACAATGCCTCAACTTCTAAAAGTTCAGATGGATGTCAGGTATTTAAGTTTTTGGTGCATAGCTTCTAGCCATGGATAGTTTTAACATAGCCAATCAGCAGTCTTGTACAAACTTTTATAAAATTATAGTATTTTGTGTTGTTAGTTTCATAGCAGGAATCTTGGTTTGGGCTTCTTAATATTCCATTACCAGCTCCCAGGTAGAGGATAGAACAGCTTGCGCTCAGGTAAGCTTTCTGAAAGGTCTGTTTCTTTGTGAGGTCACTTATTCAGGTCTCTGGTAATGTATTATCCTGCCTTTCTCATAATGTACTTGATTTGGCCGGAAAGCTGTGGGGCAGTGATTGTATGCAGTGTAGAACACACTGTCATTGCACTGAACATACAGAGCCCTGACCCTGTGGCTGGAAATCAGGCATACCACCGGCGAGACTCTGATAGCAAGTAATTTTATCTTTTGTGAATTTTCATGCTGGATTTTTAAGTACTTTTTTTTTCTGAGCAGAGTAATGGAAATGCTTTGGAAGAAAATTTTTCATACTTAAGGGTGGCCAATATATATGAGAGAAAGAACTCAAAAGACTCAGGTTCTAGCTAAGCATGGTGATACAAGCTGTAATCCCAGCACTTGGGAGACTAGGAGAGAAGGATAATAAATTTGAGGCTAGCCTAGGTGAGACCCTATCTCAAAACCAAAGGCACAAGAGCCATGTTCTATGCCTGATTTTTTCCCCTTACATAATATGACCTAGGATGCATATCAGTGTTGTCTGTTAAATGAGTAAAATAATTGCTTTCTGTGACAATAAATGAATGTCTGTGTGAAAACTTCATAAATAATAAATCAAGGATATTCTTTTAATCCCTTTTCTAAAGAATATAAGACTAGAAAGGAGCCATAATTTAAAACTTTTATTTAGTGTAATACAAAGGTGTCGGTGTTCAGAAAATTATCTTTTCTGTAGGATCTCATCCTGGTTTAAGTCCTAGCAGTAATCAGATGGTTAGTGAACCGAAGGAGAATTTAGTTCATGTACCTTGAGTCATTGGTGAATTTCCAGGAAAGCTTTTACATTCTATATTCTGTGGCAAAGCTAATTTGCCAGGGGTAAACCATCACCACCCCTAAAATAAAAAAAAAAAATGACACCTTCTGAATTTCTAGGCCGCACCATCTACTGCCCTTATGTTAGTGATGCACAGAACATGGACTATAGTACTTAGAAAAGTGGAAGTAGGGCACCTTTTTAAATCAGAGAGAAGATAATAGTGGAACTATTGCCAGTCGCTGCTTCAGAAATCCAGGGAACTGTCCCTGGACATGTGATTTGTGCAGCACCTTCCCCAGAACTGACGTGCTCACTATGGGAAAATGATCACTTGATGGAGCAAAACAAAGTTCCATGAAACTGCAAGGCCTCCAACCTTAGAGGAAGCCTGAAGTCAGGCTGTAGACCTGGACTGGCAGAACTTTTCCAAAATACTGTCTCCAGACACAGGTAAACCTAAAATTGATATAGACCTTTGTTAGTGAGCTTCATTTCCATCAGTGTTTGAATACAAATGGAATTTAGTACTTTAAGGCTCATTAGATTTGGAGGACCTTTCATCTCCCTAAGTAAAATTTTTGTTTATTCGCTCGTTGTGTTATTTGGGTCTTTTTTCACTTTGTTTTGCTTTTTTTTGGTATAGGAATATCCAGGTTGGACTCAAACACGTGATCTCTGTGGCCTGTGTCTCCGGAGCAACTGTGATTATCATGCACATGAGACCACACTTGGCACAATTCAATTTTTTAACTCCAATTTAGAAGACCATAATGCATCTCCATAAGAAAGGAATAAAAATTTGTTCCATGGTGCATGCATGCTATTCCAGTATTTAAGAGGCTCAAGGAGGATCTAGAGTTCAAGGCCAGCTGGGCTATATAGTGAGCCTTTCATGAAAATAAAAAAGAAGGTGACTGTGTTGGATATGTCTTCTAACTTCTAGGAGTGGTTCTGAAACTTTCTTCTATTCTAGTTAGCTTACATTGTTGAAGAAACATTGGAGACAAAGGAATAACAGTTTTGCTAAAAGATGGCTCTACATCTGAGTAGGAATTCCTTATGACCTCGAAGCAAATATGCTGCCCAGCCCACTTCAGAATGATTGCCTCTTTCCTTCCTGAGACACTAACTAGAATGTTTCAGTGTTAGAAATTAAGCTGAAAAGCTCCATTATGTTTGTAACAACATGCAAGTTAAGCCTGAATTTTTAGAATTTTCAGAGTTCATAGAATTCCATGTCAGAAGCTGACAACCAAGGAAAAAAACAACCCAAAGCCTGCTGGCCTTTCTTCAAAATCCTTTAGTATTCTGGAAGGTCTCACAGGCTCACATGTAAATTCTTTAGGTTCTTTGCATGTACCTATAGGTTTTTCCCATATAGATCGAAACCTCTTGGCTGCCATTTTGACTTAGGTCAGTTTGGGGGAAGGTGACTTCACACCTTGGGAGAGGGTATAATTATAGAGGACAGGACCAACATAGAATTCTGAGTTCAAGTCATCTTGAAAGGAGGCAGCCAAAGGCAGTGCTGAGCCTGCCTTTTGAAGCCAGGTAGAGCATTTTAAAATTCTCAGCACAAATAAAATTATCACTGAATACTATTTCTTGATCCCTAGAAATTGCTCTTATGTTGATAAGTTCATCCAAAAGCTTACATGTTGGGAACAGACAACAGAACTACCTTGTATTTTAGTAAAACGTAGGAATTAATGTTTTCTGTGAATGACTAATTATACATCCTACTGCCTTATCCTAACAGTTGTTTCACCACTAGTTCTTTTAAAGCAACTAACTAGGCTCCCTTACTCCTCATGGATTCCATGTCTGGGACCTGTGAGTTCCTTTCTGGCTCCTTTGCTCCAGAATCTATGAGTTCCTTTCTGGTTTTCTCTTGCCTCTCATAGATTCCATGTCTGAAGCTTATGAATTCTTTTCTGGCTCACTTGTCCCTCACAGACTCCATGTCTGTGAGTTCTTTTCTTTCTCCCTCTAATTCTCTTACACTACTGTTCTGCTTCAATCTCTAGACCAACTTGCCCCTCTCGGAATTCATGTCCATGAGTTCTGTTCTTTCTCTCCTCTAATAAACTCTGCTTTAATCCTCAAAAAAATAAAACAAGGACACGAGAAAGGTAACAGTGTTTGTTCCAGTGTCTCAGTGACAGACTGGATGAATGACACACAGAAGAACACCATAAAGTGCTAGAGCAGAAGAGAAATAACCGATCAGTGTTGAGAACAAGAAGGCTAGCAATGCGAGGAAACAACGCCAGAGCTACAGTTGAACAAGACCAGGAAATCAGAACTCAAGAGAGACAAAGCTTACTGAAGAGAAGGGATGCATGGGAGTCTACTGTCTGCGTAGGGACTGGCAATGCCACAGGGTGACAGGCAATTAGTTTCCAGTGGCTCCCCCACGCACCAAGAAAGGAAGCCCCTCACCTGGACTTCAAGGCAGTGCCCACCAGGTACTTGCTGCTCCTTGGAGGAGCCCATTTCCAGAATCTCATTTGGCAACACAGCCCACTGTTCACATCACTGACTTTGATTCACAGAAACAACACCCCTTAAGAGGAGCCTCCACATCTCATTTCACTGTAAGAGCACACCCAGGTTTTTGTGGTTCTGGAAATTCAAACTGACATCTTCATGCTTGCACAGAAGCATTTTACCTACTGAGATATGTCCCCCGCTCAAAAAGAAAGTCTTAATGATTAAAAGGGATTATCCTATCTAAATATGAATTATTGATCAAAAAGGTGAGATTATCTCAGGTGTTTGTGCACTTTTAAAAAGCCATGCTACATTAAGTTTGCTGAGCACCTATCTGGATGGTAGAATGCTTATCTAGCATGCACAAGTCTCCAGTTCTAGTCCCAGAACTGGGGGGATGGAGGAGGACAGATCAAAGGGATGTCATGGGATAGGAGGAGCCTCGGGGGTTTTTTTGCCTCCTGGAGCTCTACCAAGTCCTCAGTGAATATTGGGGAAAGTGCCATAGACAGGAGAGGTAAAAGGACCATTTTGAAATATGCTTGAGCACCATGTCTGACAAGGCCTCCCTCTGAAGAAACCAACCATCTTACCACTGCCTAACCTCCCTGGGAAATGAAGTCCCCGGTTCCAGTCCCTGCCACTGAGCTGTATTCCTAGAACTGACAAAAACTGAGCAAAGGTGTTACCTGCCTTGCAGGAAGTACTAGATTTTCTCCAGAATGAAAATTGTATAGATCAGGAGCTCTAATCTATATCTGAAAACCTTCAGGAAAGGAATAGTGATTCCATTTGTGCCAAATAATATATTCAGTTATGCATGCATGCATACATGTATATGTATGTATGTATGTATATGGACCTGGATATGTTTAAGTGAAATGAATAACAACAGGCCAGTGTACTATGCACACCTCTTTCCCTAGCAGCTGACAGATGCAGGTGCTGGGGGTCAGAGTCCAAGAGTAACCTGGGCTATGTGAACCCTGTCTAAAAGAAAAAAAAGCACAAAAGAAGACTGATACAAAGGATAAAAAAAATTAGAAGATTGTGTTACAAGATACACCTACAGCCTGGGAAGTGGTATGGTATTACTCAATAGTGGATTTGAATTAGTGTGGCTAACTAGGAACCATGATGGCAGGTGCTAAGCCCACAGCCCAGGAGAGAGGTAGGCCACACTAAAGTGTGCTCTATGAGCAAGCCCACCCAACTAAACTGAATTAAATGGTAGCAGACATCCAAAGACTGTCAGGTGGATGGCTATGTGACCACAGCAGCTAGTGGGCAGCAGAGTCACATTGGAATCTGAGTCACATGAAGAAATAGTACCACACTAGAAGCTAAGGAAGAATGAGTAATAGCTGTTCCACATTAAAATCCATGGTCTCTCCCCCAAGTGTCTATTTTCCTATGATATTAAAAAAAAAAAAAATCGGCATTGGAGAGATGGCTCAGGAGTTAAGATTCTGTCTCACAAGTAGAAGGTCCTGAGTTCAGATTCCAGATCTCAGGTAAAAATGCCAGGCAGAAACAAGCTGCCTGCACTACCGGCCCTGGTGGGTAGAGCCTGGGAAATCCCAGAGTAAAGCAAGGAGATAGAAGCAATCCAGGATGATTCCCAAAGTCACCCTTGGTCTTCCACAAGGACACACAGTGCCCTCTGATACACATACACACAAATATTTAAAAAAATAAATAAATCCGGGGCTGGAGAGGTGGCTCAGGGGTTAAGCCTCTGCCTTGCAGGCGGAAGGTCCTGAGTTCGGATCCTAGACCCCACGTATAGACGCCGGGCGGAAGCGGGGGCAGCCTGCGTTTCTGGTCCTGGTAGGGCGGAGCTTGTGAATCCCGGGGTAGAGTAAACAAGGAAGAGGTGGAGGCGGTCCATAGTGGTTCCCGAATTCGCCCGTGGTTCTATACACACACACACACACACACACACACACATGCACAATTGAATAAATAATATAAAAAATCCAGTTGTGGATATTTCATATTAAACTTTTTGTTCTAGTCAAAAAATTACTATAGGGTGACTATTATAAAGTAACTTTAAAAATACGGGCTGGGGAGATGCAGAGTAAAATATTTGCTGCTCAAACAGGAGGACTGAGATCCCCAGCAACCTTGTAAAAAGTCAGATGTGGGTTGTATGGTACTTTTTCAGCTTGCAAGAGGCCCTGTGTTCAATCACTGTGCTCTCAGAAAAAGAAAAAGAAAAAAAATGTAGCAGGTAGTGCTAGGGGACAGGACAGTCTGTGGAGTCCAATATCCAGTCAGTCTAGCCAATCAGTGAGGCCCAGGTTCAGTGAAAGACACTCAGAAACATAAGATGGAAAGTGATTGAAGAAGATACCTAGTGTGGAATTCTGACCTATGTACATAAATACATAGTCCCTGCAAGAACCAAGAATATGAAATTAAAAGTCAACAGTACATGGAAAACTAGATCCAGAACCCAGAAAAGTAAGCTAGATGCTTAAGCAGCTGTTACGTAGAGGACAAATGCCACGTCTTCAAGTACACCAAGATCCTTGTACAGAATATGAAGAAATTCAACCTCTATTGTGGTAAGTATATTAGGTATATTATAGACTCAAGCAACAAGAAGGAATATAAACTCCAAATTAAACAGTGGGAAAATAGAAAAATGCAAATAATTGGCCCAAAACATTCAAGAAAGTAAAGTATGAAAAAGGCAGGAAAAAGAAATCACAGGATGTTAGAGTTTGTCTAACAAATATAAGAGATGTTTATCGGTATTTACATGAAATGAACTTGAAATGCTTTAGCTGAGGTGGAAGTACATGCCACTTACAAAATACATCTAGAACTACAGAATATGTGAGAACAGCTTTTATGTACTAACAAAGAAAATTGGCATATTTAAGTAGAAATAAGTTTTCAGATCAAAAGCATATAGCATCCCTATGCTTTTTTTTTAAAGGGAGAATTTATGATGGCAAATTACTTCACCAAGAAACCCTAGTAATTTTTAATTTTCATGCACCTAGAGGCATGATCTTAAAACATAAGGTAAACATTGACAGAACTACAAGGAGAATCATAAAATATGAAATTGTAGTGGGAGGTTTTATCGTGTTGCTTTTACTAATTAACAGAACAAGCTACAAAATAAGTAGTACACAGAAAATTTATACCAATTACTATACTTGACCAAATATACATTGTGAATGTGAGTACACACAGAGCATCTACCAGTGTCAGAAGACATGTGACTTCACAGAATATTTACTTTAAATGACCATTTACGGAGCTCAGAATATCTCTCAATACACTGAAGGGGTTATAACCAGAGAAGCGTGCATAGCCACAATGCAGTTACTCTACAAATAATAAAAAGTACCAAGTCTTCCCAGAGCTGGGGAGACAGAGACAGGTATTTCCTGAAGCTCACTGGCCTGCCAGCTTGGCCTATTTAGCAAGCTCAGACTAGTGACTCTGTTTCGAAGGGAAAAAGTGGATGGCACCTGAGAGGTGACACCTGGGATTGTTCATGGCTTCCACATGCACATACATGTAAGAACCGCACATACATTTGGTCCTCCACAGGGACAGGGACACACAGTGCACACACACACACAAAGGTTTAAAAAAAAATCCAAAAGTAGCTGCTCTGAAGAAAAATTAACTAATCTCTAGGAAGAATCACTAAAATACTGAAAGGCACAAAAAAAATCAGGAATGAGAAAGAATTTAAATGCCATACACATTAAACAACATCTAGATAAGATGAACATATTTCTAGAAAACTTACCAAGAAGAAACTTAAATTCCTGAAAATTTAACAAATTGCAATATGATCAATGGCTGAGCTCTCATTAGGAACACTGGATGTCAGAGGCAGGAAGATAACATATTCCAAATGCTGAAAGGGAAAAAACCTGCCAGCCAAGAAGTTACGTCCAGTGATATTATTCACCACAAATAGAGACAAATGACTGAGAATATGTGCTTCTAGCCAGTCTGTAAGAGTTGCTAAAGGAAATCCTCCTGTCCAAAAAGAAGTAACAGTAAACAGCAATTCACATTCATAAGAAATAAAGAACATGAATAATAATTAAAAGGCAAATATTAGAAAGACTAAGCATATATTACACTTACTGTGTGTTGCTGAGAAACTCATGATCAAACGATTTATAGGGTAACAGGGGTTTTATTTTAGTTTACAATTACAGCTCTTAATTCAGCTTGGTAGGAGAGTCCACACACCAATACTAGGGGTCAAGGGAACTGGCAACACCATATCCATATATCTATAGGACTTCTGAGAGACTAGGATGTCTAGCCAAGTATTCCAAAGGATGCCAACTTCCTTAACCAGTTCCTTCCATCTTATTCACCTGCCAGGGACTGGCCCCACCCACCATGGGCTGGGCCTCCCCATTAATCAAACAATTTATAGGTTTGCTTCAGGCATAACTCAACTACCAATTCTTTACAAATGTGCACAGAGCTCCAAACCTTCAATTGTCAAGTCGACAGACATGTATGTATCTAACTATGACAATGTTTCCTTTCACTGCATTTAAAATATAACTTCAAAAAGCAATAATTATAAAATAGTGGCATATAATATGTAATGTAAGATATGACTAGAATATCAAAAGGGAGGAAATAGAAGTTATATTAACATAATATCTTTACAGTTTACTGGAGTATTTCACTGGAATAAATATTAATCGAAGGTAGGCTTGTTATAAATTAGGATATATATTATTATCTCTACAATAAATACTGAGAAAATAACTTTAAACCCAACAGGCATTGAAGTGGTACACTGTAAAAGTATATATTTTACAGGAGCCAGTAAAGAGGGCACTAGACCTATAGTTTGGCAACCAGTGCTTGCCCAGCTTACAGAAAGCCCTGGGTTGGATCCCTGGCCCTTCAAAAGAGGAAGGAGGAAGAAAGAAGGAAAAAGAAAAAGAGAGGAACAAGCAAAACACACATGACAAACAAAACTCAACTATCAAAACCCGGTAAGTTGAGAGCAGGGCTAAAAGATGTAGGAACGATAAACTAAAATGACTTATACCTAGCAGGCAAGTAGCATTCGCCTATTGTCCCAACTCAGGAGGCAGAGGCAGGCGATTAGTTAGTTCCAGGTCTGCCCAAGATTCCATCTCAAGCATAAGGAGAAAAAAGAAGTTTTATTCTTATGCCAATTTATATACTAATAAGCAATCTAAAAAAAATCTACTCGTGAAAAGAGAAATCAAACAATAAAATGCTTAGGACTAAATCTTACCAAGAAGTATACTCTGAAATTTTACTTTCAGTGTGACTCTGAAAAACTACAATCTGCTGAAATTTTAAAAGATTTCTGTAAGTAGAGAGAACTTCCAAACTGATTGGAAGACTCAGGCATGTTAGGACAGCAATTCTCTTCAAAATGATCTTTAGAAGCTCAACAAAATCCCTGCAGAACGTTGACTTGATTCTCTGAAAACGTAGCAAGCTAGTTTTAAAGTTTATATGAAAATGACAAAAAAAAATCCAACATAGCCAAAACAATTTTAAGAAAATGAGATAATTTACACTTCCCTATTTCAAAGCCAACTATGAAGTTGCAGTAATCAAGACTCTGGTATTGGCATAAGTGAAGTAACACAGATAAATGAGAGGGATCTAAAAATACATTCTGACATGGTCAGTTTCTGATGACCCCATAAGGAAGTTCACTGGGAAAGAAAGGTGTTGGGACAACTGGATGCTACACGAAAGACGAATTTAGATTCTTACTTCACATGCCAAAAAACTAACTCAAAACGGATCATACACCTAAGTCTAAGCATTAAAACAAAATTATTCGAAGAAAGCAAAGGAGAAAAGCTTCATGATCTTAGTATAGTAAAGCGTTTAGATGACACCAAAAACATAATCCACAAAAGGAAAAGAATGAACTGCGCTTGATTAGAAAACTTTCAGCTTTTGTGCTTCAAAAGATGTCTTCCAGGTATGTGCAGTTCTGATTAGAAAGCAGAGCCTGGGAAACCCCGCAGAACAAAACAAAATAAGATGGAAAAGCAACCCAGGCTGACTCCTGATATCATCTTAGGGCCTTCACAGGCACACACACACTCAAGTGCCATCTTTTTTTTTTTTTTTTTTTTTTTTTTTTTTGAGGAGAGATGACTCATTTTATTACTCTTAACTTGACCCTCTCTTTCCTACTTTAGGTTCCAATTGCGCAGAGCTGTTACACCCTCCACCATTAACAGCTGAGCCCCTGGATGTGATTGGGGTTGGGGGAAACAACAACAACCCACAAAGTTTGGGGGAAAGGACAAGGTTGCATACCTCCCAAACAAGGACACAAGAAGGACTCAGGAACTGCACACTGCATGTGAAATGAGCAATGCTCTTTCCACAATGGCCAAAGGCACAGTCTCTGGCTAGTTGGGGTCAATGATAGCTCAAAGTCTGTAAGAAGGCCAGCGATGGGGGTCACCAGGCATCATTCATCATGTAAAGGGGCTCCAGCAGTTCGAAGCTGTGCACAGTCCATGCAGTTCAGTGTCCTGACACCCTCTCAAAAGCACGGGCTCGGGCAGCTTTGGCCTCATCTTCCAGTTCATCAAGGAAACGCTCCTGGGCCACCGAAGGTGTAACCATAAATAGCTAACACCAGAGCCCCGATGCCCAGGCCAGTCACCATGTTCCGGGGCCGCCGCTGCGGTAGCGCCTTCTGCCACTGGGCAAGCTGCACCTGCCGCATAAACTGGATTTGCTCGGGAGTCAGTTTGTCCCGTGACGGGTCGATGCGCTGAGCGAACGGGGCCTTTACGCTCTTCGCATCGAGGGGGTCGCCGGCACCCGAGGCCGCCATCTTGCCGCTCCGCCTTTTGCCCTCAAGTGCCATCTTATGGACATGTCTGCACATACAGATACTTACACACACAAAAAAAATAGGAAGTAAAAATATGCAAACTCGATACAAGACATAATGTTCAGAATCTACAAAGAACCACAACTCAGAAATACAAAAGGCACTGCCCACTTAAATGCAGTCAACACATTAGAAGCAGCACAGATGTCTATAACCACATGAAAAGAGGCTCAGCATCAAGAGTTATTAGGGAAATAAAAACCCAACGCAATATGGTATCAGTTCACAACCACTGGACAGACAACAAGGAAGTGTTGATGACGTGACTAGCAGCCATTGCTGGTGCATCTGTACATATTGTTTTATATTTTGGAGAGTAAGGGAGATTCACCAAAATTAGACTTAGTAATTATATAGCTCTGAAAAAATACTTCAGAGTAAAGCTGTTAAAAGAAAAATTAACTACCAGTTTGTAGTATTGGAACAAGTTAGACGACACCACGGAAACAGGTCAATGATTAACGGTGTGAGGCATTGTATGACTGGCTTACAATGCTTAAAAAAAATGGAACCATTAACTAAATAAATCTTCCTTTTCTCCCCTTTAAAAAAAATGACAGGGACTATCTCCGAGTTAGTTCCTAAAGATGCCTAACTATCAAGACTCATGTAGCCATACTGATTAATCTCAGATCATGAAAACAAAGACATTTTAGGATTGAGGAAGTTTGAATTTATACTAGATATCAGATGTTATGAAACTTTTATTGATTTTTTTATGTTCAACTACAGAATATCTCATAGGAGACAGATATAAACTTAAATATGGAATATAATGTCACCAATTTTCTGATGGTGTAGCAAAAGTGTGTTTAAAGTTAGTAAAAAAATACAAATAAGTGAATCTATGTAAAAAGTACAAAAATGACTCATTTTACCTTTTCAAATTTTGTTACAGGTTTGAAATTTTAATTACAAAGCAGGGGATACTGTATTCTTGCAGAGTAGAAATAACACTTTTAAGACATAAAAATATAGTGCTTGGGGTGCGTACTTGTAATTCCCAGGACTCAAAACAAGCGTCTGCAGCAGGAGAATCAAGAGTCTGGGCCTAAGCTGAAAAAATGACTCAGAAGTTAAAGTACTTGCAGCACAAGCAAAAAGACTGGAGTTTGGATTCCCAGATTCCAAGTAAAATGTCAGATGGGTGTGACCTGGTAGGCAGAGCCTGGGATTCCCCAGAGCAAGCTGTCTAGCCAGAACCATCCTATTGATAAGCGGCTAATTAGAGACTCCACCTCAAGAAGAATAAGGTGGAAGAGTAATCAGAGATGATTCCCCATATCAACCTTAGCATCTACATGCATGTGTCACACATGCAAACATATACACACATGAATTTAAGGTGGGAGAAGGGAAAACTTTTCAATAAACAGCACTGGCCATGCAAAGAAGCAAAATGTTACAAAAGGCAAAGCTGTGGTGGGAGGGATTACTGGGGATTGAATTTAGGGCCTTCTGAATGGTAAGCAAGGGCTCTATTGCTGAATTACATTCTCAGAACAGAGGATTATTTTTAAATGATGTATTAAACAAGTTACCATAAGAAAAGTACACTGAACATGTCAACATGTTACATCAAAACTATTGTGGAAAAAAATTACAAAGTAGTGTAAAACAAGTTTATAAAATAGTATCCAGAATATATAAAGAATACCCTACGACTTCATGAAAAAATAGGCAAAAGGTTTCATCAAAGGTGAAATCCAAATGACTAATATATGAAGTGGGTCTGGTTTCATTTGATACAAATAAAATGCTAATTTAAACCACACTGTATATCTACCATTTTTGGTAAAAATAAAAAAAACCCTTGGGGAAAAAGTAAATTAAAACAGGAATCTTTGGAAAACAACTTGGTGTGATCTAGTATAGTGGAACATCACAAATCTTGTGGTTGTGGTTCTATTCTCAGGTATTCATCCTTCTGTATGTAGATGCACACACCAGCAGGCATGTCACAACAGCCACATCAGCACTGTCTATAATAACCCCAAGTTTGAAAACAAAAAATGTCAATCAAGAGAAAAATAGAAAATGAATATATCCGTACAATGAAATTAACAAACTACAGCTACAATGATATGAATGCATCATACAAGCATGTTTAACAAGTTTCAAAAGTATACAATCTCATTCATACAAATTTCCAAAAAAAATTAAATAGCCAATACCTGTCATCTCAGTACTGTGGCATCTAACAGGAGGATCACAAGTTTGAGGCCAACCTGGGCTGTAGTAAGGAGATTGTGTCTCCAGAAACAGAGTAGGATTACAGTATTTAGGGTTGTACTCTAGACAAAGGAATGAAAGGAAGTAGTACTGTGAAGAGGCACTGTGATTGGCTGAAGCATAAGGTAAGTTTTGAGCTTTGGGAAATATAGTGTTTTTTGGCCTGATGATCATATAGGTGTTCTTTGAAACTATATATAAGCACATGTGCATATGCACAAGCATGCATATATTTCAGATACTTTCTCAATAAGACAATACGCAGAAGACCAGCAGATGTGAAAAGATGACCATGTGTGGCAGCCCACACTTATAATCACAGTACTCAGGTGACAGAAACAGCAGGTTTGCCAAAGGTTTGAGGCCAGACAGAGCTATATAATGCATTTAAGACCAGCCAATGCTACAGCCTGAGACTCTGTCTTAAAAAAAAAAAAAGTCATTCATTCAATCCCACTTAATAACTAAGAAAACTAAAACGGTGATTACCTTTTCAGATTCATCTAAGAAACAAACACTGTCATATACTTTCTAAAGATCAAGACCTTTGTGAAGAAGAATGTGATAATATATATAAAAATAAGAAAGTTGGGCTAGAGAGATGGCTCAGGGATGCTCAAGGATTAAGACTCTGCCTTATAAGCAGAAAGTCCTGAGTTCTGATCCCAGGTCCCAAGTAAAAAATGCCAGGAAGAAAAAGCTGCAGCCTGTACTTTGGTTCTGGTGGGCGGAGCCTGAGAAATTCCAGAGCAAAGCAAAAAGAAGGTAGAAGCAATCCAGGATGATTCCCCAAGTCAGCCTTAGTCCTCATAGGGATACACAGTGCCCTCTGATACACACACATGTACACACACACAAATAAATATAATAAAAAATTTAATTTAAAAATTATATAAAACTCATTTATCTGGTAAATTTTCAAATACATTTTTTAATCCTGTATCCTAGTGAAATCCTGACATACATACATAAGATACATATACAGATGTTTTCCTCTCACTATGTCATTGTCTGTGATAATGAAAAATCAGTAAATGTCTAACATATTTATAAAAGGTTTCACAATATGTACAGTGAAATAGTATATAATTCTTAAAAATAAGATATTTCCATGAACTGGCATTGAAAAGATCTCAAAAAAACACTAATAAAAGCAAGTAACAAAATTGTACATACATAACATAATTCTGGTTTTGAAAATATAAATGTGTGTATATTATTTGTATAGCTGTGTGAAAAACAGACTACAAATGTACACTCTGGCCTGTTAGTAAAGATTGACAACAGGGTATGATAGGGTCCGTTCCCTCAGCCCCTTAGTGTTGATGTATGCTCTCTTGCCAAAGTGCACAAGGAACCGTAACCGGACTATCATGAGAGAATAAATTCCTTGTTCCCTCAATCTGTTTTGTCCTGAATTTATCAGCAACCATGCAGAGAATCGAGCAGGGGCCACTGCCAGAGAAACTGCCACAGAATTTGGTACCAGAGAAGTGGGTGTTGCTGACAAATGGTTATGTGTCTTTTGTTGATTTTAAGCAGTTTTGTTGAGAAACTTGGAAATGTGTACACATACACATGTGCTTATACACAGTTTCAAAGTACACCTCTGTGGTCACCAGGTCAAGAAACAGAACGTTTGCCATTGAGAAGTGAAGATGTTAGAGATGCGGAGCAATGTAGGACATCTGCTAAGCACAGGTGTATACATAGGATGTGTGCTAAGAATGGCTGTGAGTGGAGATTCATCCTGGTCTAGAGAAAACCTGTTTGTGCAGCTTCGAAGAGTGACTAGGATTGTTCAGAATCTTTGAGTCACCATAACTACGTGATGAGCAACAGAAGAGGGGCATTGAGCTATAGGATGAGGTAATATATATATAACTTAAAATCTTAACGTATTTTCTTATTGTGTTATAATACTTCCATTTTAATGTTTATCTGTGCTGAAGTATTTAACTTAATTTGATTTGATAGGACTTGAGGCTAAGGGATTTTGGACTTTCAGAATTAATAAAATTAAATGCACTTATATTGTAAGATAAACTTAATATCTGTGGGAACAAAGTGAAAGTTACAGTTTAAAAGTGACATGTTTTTGTGTCAAGTTCAAGGGGGTGAAGTATCATAGTTAGATACAGGTCAACTTGACGTTGGAGGGTTTGAGCTCTGGGCACATTTGTAGAGAATTAGTAGTTGACTTAAACCCATTTCGAACCTGCAGGAGATGGTCTAGTTGATGGGGAAGGCCCAGCCCATGGTGAGTAGGGCTAGGCCCTGGGCAGGTGAATAAAATGGAAGGAGCTGTTTGAGAAGTGGGCTTTCTTCTATATACTTGGCCAGACATACTGGTCTGGCAAGTGAGACTTGTCCCTCTCTCAGCGATTATGTGGATATGGTGTGATCCCTCGATCACTTGGTGTTGGTCTGTGCTCTTCTGCCAAGTCCGGCAAAGGAACTGAAACCAGACTATCGTAAGAGAAAATAAAACCTTGGTCCCTTAAGCTGTTTTGTCATGAATTTATCAGCAGCATGCAGAGCAACTGCAACAAAGACATATACATTATTTGTGTAGTTGTGTGGAAAACAGACTGAAATGTAAACTCTAACAGGAAATAGTGGAAGAAGGGGAGGTAAAGAAGGCACTTTCCATCTTCCTCTCTGGACACATATGTGTAATTGTACATTCATAGACTCTTCGTGTATCTTTAACAAGTAGTATAACAAAAACAATTATGCTATTTGTTCAGTTCTAATGAGACTAATCTAATGCAGTTGGAAATAGCTCGCTCTCAAAATCCCTTTGCTCCAGAGGAGGGCCTACTTTTGATGCGGTTCCACGGCTGTCAGTCACCAGCTGATGAGCACCGAGTGTGACGCTCACTTACTGCATCTCCAGGTTTGTCCCTTAAAAATAAGTGCACACATTTTCATAGCCCAGCTCATTGGCAAGAGCAATGTTTTCCCAAAGTACTTTGCTAAAGTAAGTAAATCTGCTGCTCCTCATCAAGTGAAGCCACAGCAAAGTGTAGACCCTGGCTGTGGAACAATCATTCACTGATGAGTGACTTTCAGAAAAAGTAGTTTTCATGTGAATTTCTCATAAGGACTTAGATATCACTAAGTCACCATTCAAGAGCTTTTCTTCATTCTTCTCTCATTCCTTCTGGCTCTCCAGTTCTTTCCAAACCAAACTGTATTTCCTATAAGGTAGCAGAGGGGACAAACCCACTCATTAGTAATGAATGAGAACAAAAAGCACTGTCAGAACATCTATGAAGAAAAATACAGCCACGTGCATACATTTTGCTATGCTTTATTTTTGGTTGGAATCATACCATATGGTGAGAAAGTTCCAGATTACCCATTCATCTTTCGAAACCTTGGCCTTCATCTTGCTACGTGGGAGGAAAGCAAGAGGAAGTGAGCCCCGCCGGAGCCCGCCCCGCTTCCATCCGCGCACTGGCAAGAGAAGCTGCTCAGATGCTTCTGGTAAGCAGAAGAGGATCACACATGTGACACATGAACAGAAGCCCATCAGCACACTCAAGCCATGAGTCTGGTCCTCTGGCATCCACCGGCATGCACCTTTCCAACGTATCCCTCCCCGTGGTGTGAGCACCAGGCCTCACTACGCCTCGTATCAGCAAACACGTTCATATTCAGATTAGAAGTAACCACATCCAACATTGATGCTTTACTCCCATAAGTCATCAGTAAGAGAAAGAATTTCATTTTAATAACATTTATTCTCATGGGATTCCTCATAAAACACTTTCAAAAACATTCTGTACATTTCAAGCCACTCAGAACTGCGTTACATTTCTACAAATGTGATTTGTTGGGATGAGGTGCCAAGGTGTCTCTGTACAAAGATGTACAATATGTACAGTCACTGTAGGTACAAGCTGTGCAAAGCAGAGTCTAGAACACATAATTCATGCCAAGGTTAGAAAACATTTCAACGAGTAAGACTAAAGCTTGAAACTGCACTGTGGTTCTCCCTGGGCAAATGATCGCTTTATAAACAATACATGTATATGTCAGATAGAAAGTGGTTGACCCCTTCCAGCACAGTCAGCACCATGCAGCTGACTGGACACGGTACCAGGCTGCTCTCCTGGGCCTCTGGCTGTGGTTACCGTGTCACTGAGCTGCTGCGACTGCTTTGGGTTGAACCACAGACACACTAGGAGACTTAAATTTGGGGAGATAAAGGCCAAACTTATTTTCGATGCCAGCGAAAGTGGCTGTGGCAAGTCTGTATCCACCGATGTGATCGGGATTGGCAGGAGGAAGGTCAGCGATGCGTGACTTTGGTGTTGGTTCTGAGCCCGAGGGTTTGCTGTTGACAAGAAAAGGCCCGTGGTTAGTGAGCTCCATGAGGGTGGTTGACCACTGTGTACTGTCAGTCCACATGCGCCACAAACAAGACTGCCAACTATTTCCAGGTCGTCCTTACTGTGACAGCTGTGACTCATGGTTGCTTCACAGCACTACATTCACCTATGTGACTTGGGAAAAAAATGGCCTGGACCCAGTGCTTCCAGACAGTAATCAACAGATGCACAGAGAAAAGGTCAGAAGAGAAGGGATGCAGGTGTCAATCTGCCTTGGAAAGCAAGCTATCCATGGCTTGTTTTTTCCTTTTCATTTCTATTTTCCAATTTTTATGCAGTAAACATACATGAAATTTACCATAAAAGTATAATTTTTTCTCTTACTTTCATATAATGAGAAGTTTCTAGATTACCACTAGTTGGTTAGTTAGATTCTGTCTCTGTTTTTATAGAATATGAATGCATAGAAAAACCTAAATGCTAATATTTATACAGCAGAATGGTAAGATAGCTGTTCATGTGTGTATATATGCATATGTACATGTGTACATGTATGTGTGTGTGTGTGTGTGTGTGTGTGTGTGCATGTGTTGGTCCCTCCACTATTTGGCTCAACAGCTATTTCTTTCCTAGCCTTTGAGCAGGTTTATGTGATAAAGACTCAGAAACACTATTTAGACTTCTACTGAAAAACTGATAGGGGCCAGAGATATGACTCAGGGGTTAAGATTCTGTCTCACAAGCAGAAGGTCCTGAGTTCAGATCCCAGGTCCCACATAAAAACTCTAGGTGGAAACAGCGGCAGCCTGCACTTCCAGTCCTGGTGGGCAGAGCCTGGGAAATCCCAGAGCGAAGCAAGAAGGAGGTAGAAGCAATCAGGATGATTCCTGAAGTCACCTTTAGTCTTCGCAGGGTCACACAGTGCCCTCTGACACACACACACACACACACACACACACACACACACACATACACACACACACACACACACACACACACACACACACACTAAAAAAAACTGGTAGGTAATTGTTTCCTATTTAGAAAAAACTCAACAAATAATTGCCCATCCCCCAGTTTAAGCCTCAAGTGCTAAACTTAGGGCCTATAATCTCTATCAAGGATTATACACATGACCACTGCCTTTGAAGCTGCTGGTTTTTTTTTTTTTTTGAACAAATTATTATCTATGAACATCTATATTCATCTAATAAATAACAATGAGTAATGAAATATAAGTAAAAAGAACATAAAGGGAAAGTCACAAGGGTTATT
This sequence comes from Typhlomys cinereus, assembly GCA_023101885.1. Lineage (NCBI taxonomy): Eukaryota > Metazoa > Chordata > Mammalia > Rodentia > Platacanthomyidae > Typhlomys > Typhlomys cinereus. The sequence continues at coordinate 1,617,665 of JALPQD010000307.1, read as the reverse complement.
AGTATACATTTAGAATGCTTCAGGTGAAAAGGTCACATTAAAAAAATTCATATGTAATGATCTAATCTCATGAGCTTTGTATTTGTTAACACTAAAAAGACAATATTCACATTGCATTTTAACTTCAAACTAAAACTTCCCCAAATAGCTAAATGCTGTGTTAAGACATTCTGTCTTACTGATTTTTTTTAAGCACACTGCATAAATACACTGATCTTAAATACACTGATCTCATTAATTTTCTAAAAGTTCCAGAAGCACCTGTGTGAACAGAACAAATGCTTGTTTGGGTGACTTGGTAAAGGAGTTGAGTAGCTGCACTTACAGGCCTCCAAAATCAATGTAAAACCACCGCTGGAGAAGTTCATAGGTGACCAGAGTAACACCAAACTGGGGAGAGGAACGAAACACTCGAGCTGCAAGACAGGGGGAGGGCGGGCTTAAAACCAAGGCAGCCATTGAGTGACAGGTCGGGATGCAAAAGCTGGAGGCCCCGCCCCTACCTGCAGTTCCTTTCCAAAATGCTGACGGCCCTTCTTCCCGGAGTATCTTTCTGAAACAGTCAATGACACCACTGTATGTCGTCTGGCCAGCGCGGGCGGCCACTTGCAGTCTTGTCTTGATGACATCGGCAGGGGTCACCAGCGAAGCAGCAGGAACACCTTCAGGAGAAAGCCACATTTAATTCATCCGAGGGGCTCAGAAATGCTGCTGAGATCAGACAATACAGTCCACAATTGTACCCAGTGGAGCTGGCAGCTCTTTGAGTAGGTGTCTAAGCATGGATGCAAAGGCTGTACAGGAGCCTGCTCATTGTTTCAGTATAATCACAGCCAAATTATTTTGCTTTTCTTTCTGAATTCAGAAAACCCTTACATTGTATGATCGCAAAGAGGAATAAATTAATGTTAACAGGATGACTCCCAAGTGTTCCCTTTCAAGTTTCAATTACCTTTACATCTTTTTTCCCTTAAATAAGGTATGAGGGTTTTCATTCATAAAATATGAGTGGATGTCAACGTAAGGCGCCACCAAAGCCATGTGACACCTGACTGTCATGATTTGGCTGACTCTTGCCAAATTCACTGTGCACGGTGGATTCTCAAGTCCAGCAAGCACTCGTCTATGGGAGGCACTGAGGGAGAGTTGGCCCCATTCAGACATGTTCACGAAATACAAGCCATTACAGCTGGAGCAAGGGAAGCCAAGCGCGTGTTAAAGCGCAACAGCGGACTGGATCATCAAAAGGTCTTTCAGCTGCCCCAAGCCTGAGCCCAGTGGGGTCATGCAAAGATTCAGCAGCAGCAGGACACAGAAGATGAATTTCACAACCGCACATTTTGCTTATACAACAAAATGACATGAAGGAGCAGCATAACTTTCCCCAGGGGGAAGAGATTCAATTAGGCTTGAACACAGCTGTGTCATCACTGGACAGACAGAGCTGGAGGCTCTGTGGGGGCTCTGTTAGAGAAGGATGCAAGTGCCTCCTGGGGATCAACTCCACACCCTATTCAGATGAGAGTAAGTAAATTGTCTGCATTGAGAGGCAGGACTCCAATCGCTTACTACCTGCCAGCAAAGCTGTCCTGGGAAAAATGAGAAAGTTTATGTCGTTCTGAAAACGTGATGATTGTCTATTCAGAAGCTGGTGCTGCTTGGGAGCCGATTCCTTGGCTCTGTTGCTCGTGGGCAAATCCCAGGCCATGATCGGACATACTTCCTTGGCTGTTTTCTGCCAATGGCTAGAAAGTGCAGGGAAAATTTTGGAGGATAAATGGTGCCCCCTTTAAAACAGAGAAACCAGTCGGTACTCTAGCAGCCGCTAAGTACTTGGTGTTGAGGCTGAACTTTTAACGTACAACTGGCTTTTGACATACGATAAACATGGCTACAAATGCCAGAGGAAAGGGTTTTTGCTGGACCTCCAAAAAAGGGCTCATAGCTCCCCAGGATTTTAATGATCATTATTATTATCTGAAGCGGTTCTCTGTTATCATAAGCAAGAACAATGTGTCCATCTCAACACTCTCAGAACCAAGGGCCATTAACACCATGAGCCATACGTCACTCAGAATACACCCAGCAAGCTAGTCAGTCAAGAGCCCACTGCTCTTGGCCCACTGGTCTGAGCCGCACTGCTCTGAAACAGCTTATGACTGGCCGCGTGGAAGCCAGCAGGAGCCTTTTTCTTCCTCTATCATTTCTGGGTGTTGGTGCAGCCAAAGACACCTGGGTGGTCTCTTCTATTCCAAGTCGGCTCCTTGGTAACTCAAGGGTAAGTCTACCCGGTAAGATAAGAGGAAGGGCCTCCATACCTTCCTACATCTGCAAGACCCTTTCGGGTAGGATTTCTCCTGTGCCTCATCTGGCATCTTAACTGGATGAGGATCTTCGTGCAGGTGTTGCACTCCTATGCTGGCCACATTGGGAAGACAAAGATGAGCAGAATATAAGCACTATGCTCTGGGAGCACTCAGGCCAGTACAGTGGAGCCCTGTGTAAGTGACCAGCAGTTAACAAGATGTTAAGGGTGACAATGGAGATGGAAAATGAGTTTGCAGTGGTCTGTACTGCTCTGAACAGCTTCGTGAAGCTAAGTGCTCTGAATCAAAATACATAGAGAGAAAGGAAGGGCAAGCCAGACCTGCGCATGAGTGTGTGGCCTCACAACAAGCGACCTGATGAGAACTTTTCCACCTTAACTTAGTTTGGCTGCACCCAAGGTTTCAGGGGCACAGGAGGCTGAGAAACATGTTAATGATGAAAGCCCAATTTAGATGGGCCGATCTAATTTGGCTCCAAGTTGCTAAGCTGCATTAAGTTGTTTATCCACATTATGCAAATGTAATTAACTCTCATCAGAATTACAGAGCATCCCACAAAGGAGAAAAGGCAATCATAGTCAACTAAGTCAGATACAAACAATAACTCTTGCAGACATGCAGGGGAAAGTGCTTGCTTTTTTTTTTTTTTTCCTATTCTTGAGGTTAAAATTCTTTGGGTTAAAAAAGTTCTGTAGTTACCTGCCATGGCTCCGGCTGTAAGGAGATTGATACCTCCCACACGTCCATTTTCATCAGCCAGAAGCAGCTTGCAGTGAGCATATACGGAAAGTAGATGGCCGAGAAGGGAATGTCTCGGAGGAAACACGCCTTGGCACCCTGTCACCAGTAAGGAAATAGTGCAAAAACGGTGTGTAAACAGAGTGTGGACGCCTGAGCGGGAAGCAGGGGGCGCCCGTGACAAGTGAGATGCATTAGAAGTGATGCGAAAAGGGAGGGGTGGCTAGCAGGACAGGCGCTAACATGCCTGGCCCAAAGCTTGCCAAGGGAAAGTGGTATCTCTGATGCCAGACTAACACTAGGTAACCACTGTATTCTGACATCCAAGAATCTTCTGGTATTTCTAGTTTCGGATTTTTAAATTGTTTGTTTGTTTGTTTTTGTGGTGGTGGTGAGGACATCTTGCTGAGTTGTACCAGTGACCCTTGCCCATCCCTATCTGGGACATTTTGCAGCCACACACTGTACCCTGGTAACAGTTTCCTTTCATGGGTCTGCTTTTAAGTCGACAGAAGCCCAAGGACTCTTAAAGACCAGCAGAGACAGAAACGGTATTTACAAATCACGCTGTCAAAGGGAATCCTGAAAGACAGGAAAGGGGCGGGGTGTGTGTGTGTGTGTGTGTGTGTGTATGTGTGTGTGTGTGAAATGTACGTGTTCTGTCAAGACAGGTATCACTACTGCCTGTTGGTCTCCAGAGCACCGTGGAGCTGTGTGCCTCTAATCTAGACATTTCTAATTTCTAATTTGTGGCTACAGAAGCAGATTTACACATTTCTGCAGTGATGGATCTATAAATAAATTCGATACTGTGGAAACACAGGGGCCTATGGGGTGAAATTTACATCTTTCCCCCTTCTACTGAGCAAAGAATGGAAAGAAATACTCTTCCTTGTTTAAGAAAAATAATAGCTTCTGCTCCATTACATCTGATCTGTAACGATGGGAATAAGTGTACCTGCGGGGAAGAGATCTGTTGACTGGCACTCGGAGAAAGTATAGTGCACTGCTGTTGTTGATTTAATGGAATTCATTATTGACAAATCCTACCACTTAACTTCTTAAAGACCTGAATCCTACCAAACTCTACTACTGTTTTACTGTGGTCAAATTATTAAGACAAAGAGAAGCTCCCACCGGGAAGATAAGAACAGAGGTAATTCAGATTCAAAGTATGCATGAGACAATTTTGAAGTCTTAAACCCGTCCAAACAGAACATCAAAGAAACTTTTCCCAAAGCCCCTTGGAATGAAAGGCTGCGAGAGACTAAAGCCAGAAGTTCAGTGAAGCAGGCACCCCCTCTTTCACCCCCTTATCCCTCCCTCCTCTCCACAGCTTCATAAACTCTAAAGATGGCCGCAGGAGCACATGCCTCCACCTGACCTCTCCCAATTCTCCCCTCCCCACCCTCGGGTTTCTTGTTCTTGAATTTTCACATTTATATTGTGCACCTCACAGTCTCGCCACAGCCCAAGGGGATCAACTCACCTTATAGAGACCGAAAAGTCCCAAGTCCCGAAGCACATTCAGGGCACTGACCCTGGGCCCTGTGGTGATCTCTCCTGCTACCTGCAATCGAATCTTCACTATTTCCAGTGGGTTGGTGAAAATGACTTGCGAGCCTCCGGCCTGCGAACAGGAGGGAGAGATGGGCACTTTCCACAGCAGGGCCAGACTGGCAGCATAAATGAGGAAAAGGGCTATGGAAACCTTCTTTATCTTCACTATTATCTGCTCTTTCACAGGGGTAAGAAGAGGCACATATTTGGTTGGCATTTGTCGGGGAGAAGGGTATAGGGTAGGGGAAGGGAAGGAGTTCACAGGCATGTCCCAAAGTCTGTGTTAGGTCAGGTCAGTCTATGTCTGGGTTTGTTTCTATTTGAGACAAAACTCTCACTCTGTAGTCCAGATTGGGCTGGAAAAACCCACTGCTGCCCAGGCAGGCTAGAGCTGCAGTGATTCTCCTGCCTCATCTCCACAGTCCTGGAAATACAGATATCAGCCACCATGCCTGGCTTTGGGTGTGTTGCTATTTGAAATGTTGAGATTGAGTCTCAGAACAGATTTGTAAGCATTTTTAAGACAACTAAACCAATAAATCCAGTTTGGAAAACTAAAGTGAATACAGATGGGGGGTGATGTTAGGGGTTTCTAGCGAGAGGAAAGATAACAGGATTAAAGTTCAGCTCTGCAATAGTTTCTTTGCTCTTCTCAGCAAAGCGGTCTTTTCTGTTTGGATGGATGGCATAACATAACTTTGGCTCCACAAAGGTGCCTTAAGTCAAAAACTTAGCCCCTCTGGCTCAAATTCAAAGAGAGCCTGAAGGAAACTCCAAGATAGGACCAGCTATGCCACACAAAAGGAAAGAATTTAGGAAGTCACATTTCAGTATCATTTCAAGACAAAACCTGAAGAAAATCTTAGAAAATGGAATATTTAGCTACTCAGTGCAATACTCTGAGCTCAAAGCCCATTCTCCACACTCTGGGGATGAGTGACAGACTTGATTTTGGATAATCAGAGTGTATTTGCATCTGAAATCTGCTAACTAGTAGAAGGAAAAAAATTAGAATGTTTAAAATATCTGCTACCAACTCCTTTTCTGGTTTCTGTATAAAAAGATGAGCATGTGTATATGATCAAGTATATATAAAAATAAATAAAATATATATTATCTCCTTTCAGGAAGTAAAAAAAATCTCATTTACACATCTTTATCTTACCCTGTGGCTTGTTTACATTATATAATCATAGCTATATTCATACAATATTCTAATTATAATTGTATTCCTATGATCATAATCATTATACAATTGTAACTCAACTCTATGTCCCTGTAGAATATGAAATATATACCTCGCGGAACACCGCAGCTCCACAGGTTTGCAGATTCTACAACAACAAGCCCTGAGGCTCTTCATGTACACTCCTGCTCAGTCATCCAAACCTACCACCCTCCCAGACCACTTTCAAAAGAGAAACGAGGTGACTTGGCCCATTCTCCTAGCCACTCTGGGGCTATACACGCCTCAAATTCTCAGATTCCAGTCCTGACTCCTTGGCCTCCTCAAAACACTCAACTGTGGAAAGCTACCCAGATTCCTTTCCTCCTCTGGGCAGCTGACTGTCCTGACTCCCTCAGGGGACTAAGTCTCTTCAGTCTACCAAGCAGGGAGGTGTCCATTTGCCCTCTCTGTTCTGTAGCTTCCCAGTTCCACAAAGCATAGACCACTAGCACACAGGTCCCCCTAACCCAATGTGTTGACCCAGTTTTACATGTTGATGCGACTGTGTCTAGTTCTTTTATCTGTTGTGGGCAGAAAGGGATGCTCTAGAGTTTCAATCTGAATGAGCAATGCCTTCAAAAGCATTGCTGGGTAAAAATTATATTAAAATGATAATCCACATAATTATTCCTGTGGCTAGCATTAAAGACCAAACCAACTGAAAAGTTTGTTACTTCTCTGAAATCTCTTGTTTAAATAATGGTTACAAAGACTATCTTTGGAGAAAGAAATGTGCTTTGTATTCTAAAATAAAGCAGATGAAAAAAAATAGAACTACAAATTTACCCCCAAATTTACCACCACTAGACATGTCAGCCCTTAGGTGCCAAGTGTTAAATATGGACATTAGATTTAAATAAACACAGAGTTCTTCACGTTTTAAGTATTTATGAGTTATAATATGCTGTGGAAGCAGTCTTTCAACCCACACCCCTGCCCTCTGCTCTCTCCTGCCTTCATTCTCTCACTTGATACTTTTGGAAATCTCAACCACTTAACTGAAATTTGTATTCCTTTAGCCATTCTTCACATTTCCAAGTGTACAGGTAACAGAATTTCTACTGAAATGCTATCAGAACAGTGCAGCTGAGAGAAGACAATGATGGTATTTTCTAATACATTCCTATTAATTGCTGCATGCTTTGAACACCATGGTCTGTCCTAGAATCACAAAATCACAAAACTAAATGCATGTGCCTCTGTAAACACACATCATCTGGCAAGAGAGAGGGAGACATCTCTATGTAGTCGCTTCTCTAAAGAGAAAAAATCCTAACATCATACAGCTAGTATTTGCTTTAAAAATTAATATATATTTAGTGTCACCACAATAAAATGATATTAAACACATGGTACATTAATACCAGGCCAAAAAAATTAATGCACATCTAAAACTTCATAATAGAAGCAAGTAGGCAAATAACATTTAGAAATACTGAAAATTTTTAAAAATGATAAGGATTGCTACTTAATTTGTCTAAAACTATGGATGTTTATAATGCTTGAAATATGCACTGCAAATATGTATTATCCTTCCTTAAGCTCTGTGGTCTTCTCATGTCGTGCTTGTTAAACAGGCACAGAGGGAAGGAGTATAAACCTGAAGCTATGCATTCTCACTGACAAGACACGGAGACCAAAGAATGAGCGCTGTGCTCCACCACAAGTGCTGAGAGCATATAGCATTTGTGGTGGATTTAAAAAGTGCCTGTATTTGTACAAACGTGTCCTTTGCAAATTTCAATAACAACAAAAGTAAATGGAAAAAAAAAAGTCAAATGCCCAATCAGAAAACAGTTAAAGACAATCATCAGTCATATGCGCTGGATAAAAAGCAGTACATTTGGTTTAAAAAAAAAAAAATGCCGAATCACTTCTGAACACGTTTTGTTGTAACTGGGTCCAAACTTACCTAAGCTTATCAAAATCAAAGTGGTTTAAAGATCAAAATGTGATTAGCTGCATCCCCCAAGGAGACACTGGGTGGCTGGGAGCAGAGCCGTTACCACATACACCATCGGGCCCTTTCCTGGCCATAGGAATGTGTTGCCGTTGCTCACTGGCAAGAAGAAATTGAGCTAAAATAAGGGCTTCTTCCCAGACGGCTCCACTTCAGCACGCGCTGCCTGCAGTAAGTCTGGGAATTCTAGCTCTTTCATTGTATCTTTCAAGCTGGCTGGCACGAGTGCCTGTGGATTCGAAACTTTATAAAGTGCATCACCTATGTATACATGAACATCAGAAATAAGACTAAACAAATACAGCCAGCGAGCAGCCACAAAGCAACAAAAATTTGAATTAAACCACAGCCATACACAAACACATAGATTTATTTTTTCAGTATTAATCTGTCCCTTGGTCATTCTAGAGTCGGAAAAAAAAATGCAAAAGGGAATGATTCCTATTTTGGAATGAGTCCTAACCATATGGAACAGCAATCAAATATAAAAGCCGCATGACATTTTTTTGAGTGAGAAAATAAACCAACTAAAGCTGACAGCCAAGGTTGCTGGGAGAGGCTGTAACACTGACAAGCCAGCCGACCCCCAGGATGTCTGAGGCAGGGGGCAGGGGCTGCATGCAGGATTAGGCCTGCTCAACCTTCTGCCCTCACGATCCTACCCCAAGGGCAGGGTCTATAGAAGGTTGGGGACTAGGCCGTTTGTACCTCAGTCTCTTGTTATTTCTTTCTTTGAACTATCGTCTCCTCTGGTTTGGAGCTATTTCCCTTCCAATCACGAAATATCCAATCGGCACAGCTCATCACAAAGTGTTCCTTTACGCAATCTGCAGAAAACCCAACTTCAATTTCTTTAAGGCCGCCCCAGCTCCTTGAGCAGATGTACGAAATATGTGCATTTGAAATAACCAGAGAAACCAATAAAAGCCATGAAATTAGTCATCGCAAGGACCGACTCAACAGGAACAAGGGCAAACAGTGGTTCTGCCTCACAAGCCATCAAACAAATATTCTTGGGTATTTTGTAAAACAATGGGTAATACGAGTTCTTTCTAAGATAGTAAAGCCAAAAGAAAATTGGTTGAAATATGTTTATTGTTGAGTGATATATTTCCCAAGATACTAAAACATAAAACTATACATAGAATTCTTAGCTCGGGTAAAGGGAGTAATATGAGTATGCTCCTTCAAATTTATATACTAGAACGTACTACCCATATGATTCATATGTACATAAAACTGAGATCAGTACCCTTGTTCTTTTCTCCCATATGAGGATCAGCAACAAGGCATCATCCAAGAACTGAGAGCTTTTATCAAGTTGAATCTGCTTGTCTCTTGGCTTCGACTTCCCAGTATTATAAGCAATAAATGTCTGCTGTTTACTATCACTCAGTCTACAGTATTTTATTATAGTAGCCAGAGTGAGCTACTACTGGAAGTTAAAATCACTGTGCACCTATCATAGTTCGCTTGTATTAGTACTGAAGGTTACAATCGCTGTACACCTACTACCAGAGTTCACTTGTAACATAAACATGCAGTGATGTTTAACCTGTGTGAGTGTGTATATCTGCTCACCTAAATTTGCAGCCATGGTGACGGAAGACAGAGGAGCTGTTTCTGTCAGGATCAGCTTACAGAAAAAGACAGACCTCTTAAGCTAGGGAAATGGATAGGCACAGATCTGGACCCCTGGGATTCTTACAATGTTCCAATTCACAAGTCTTGGGGATGTGAATAACTTTATATAGGAATTGCTTAGTGAGCTTGAGGTCCTGGGTTCAAGTCCCTGAGGGAGGAAGTGAGAGAAGGCTTTCTGGGCCAAGACAAGAATATGGATGTGCATGCACTGTCCGAGATGAAGGAAGGAACCTGGAGGACCTGGAAGGCAGGTGACCAAGGTCTGCAGGAAGCCCAACAGCTGTCTCCCTGGCCTTCAGAGCTTCAGAGCATTAGTATGAGGCATGAAACAGGCTGAGCACAGCAAGGCTGTGTGTTCTAGGAGGCGTGTTCTACACCTACAGAAAACCTGCAGCACGCCAGCCAGATGGCTCCACCACCTGCCGGGCAGTCACACAACTTTTATGAGTTCATCTACTCCGAAGCAAACAAGGCAAAGGGGCGGTATATTCTGTCAGGCACGTACCACACCTCTTTTTAGAGTTTATCAGGTACTTCCCAGAGAGACTTTTAGAAAGTATGTATTGATGAGTCTGTTTATTTTTAAACTTTATGCTTTGTTAATTTGGAGAGCCACTAAAATTTATTCCCACTCAAATTTCTGGGTTAGTGTAAGAAACTTCACAATCAATTTTTCTTTCAGCAAACCATCATAAAGACCATTAAGAAAATTAACATACAAGTCATAGACTGGGAAAAATACTCCTAATACATCTGACAAAGGACTGTGTCTACATTGTATAAAGAGCTCCTATAAATCAATGTAAGTATGAATAACCTAAGAAAAATTAGACAACAGAGACTTGAACAGATACATTACAAACAAGGTGTGTAAAAGGCCAATGAAAAGGCACATCTCGAGGCATCAGGAAAATGCAAATGAAAGTCAGGATGCGGTCCTGTAATACCAGCACTTGGGAGGCTGAGGTAGGCGGATCTAGACTAGCTTGGGCTAGAGTGAGAACCTGTCTCAAAAAAGAAAAAAGAAAAAAGAGGGCTGAGGAGATGGCTCAGGAGTTAAAGTTTTTTCTTCACAAGTAAAAGGGCTTCATCTAATCCCAGGTCCTATGTGAAAATGTTGAGTGAAGAGGAGGAAGGAGTATTACTATGACCTGGGAGGGTGGAACCTGGGAAACCCCAGGGCAAAGCATTAAACAAGTGGAGCAATTGATGGTGCCTAAAGTCACCCTTGGACCTCCACAAGCACATACACTCAAGTGCCCTCTTTCTCTCTCTCTCTCTCTCTCTCTCTCTCTCTCTCTCTCACACACACACACACACACACACACACACACACACACAGAGGTTTGCAAAGAAAAACATGAGTGAGGACTCAAGGAAAAAAAAACATGACAGACTGAATGTGTAGCTGTGGGGACTGTAATGGGGGGAAGAGGGAAGACGGCTGGAAAGAGGCGTAAATCCATTTTCTTGAAATATTCTTTGTCTTATCTTCAGTGATGATTAGATTCACAGCTCTTTATACTTCTATTCCCAAAGGTTATATTTCCTCCTAAAGTGGATGTTCCAGTGTGACCAAGACCCTGCTTCAGTGACCACTGCCTGCATTTCCAACCAGGAAGTCAAGGTCAATATAGCTTCTACCTGGAGAGAGACAGGGACACAGATACAGAGAAGGAAGCAGGAGAGAGACAGAGAGAGAGGGATAGACACATCTAGAAAATATGCATACTCAAACACATGTGACACATAATAGCAAGTGCATGTGCATGCACATGAGAACATGAGAAGAAAATATAATAGAATGTCAATTAGTAGTAAAATTACCTTCTGGAAAATAAAACAATCTAAAAACTTAAAGTTAAATTGATGATAACCTACAAGTTAGAGCTTAAACCTTTTAAAGCAGAAGCAAGACTTCATAATTCTACACTGGACAATGATTTCTTAAATAAAGCACCAAAAGTATAAACAATGAAAGAAAATAGATAAATGGACAGCATTAAAATAAAAGTCCCATGTTGCAAAGGGCATCACCAAAATGCTTGTGGGTAAAGTACTTACAGCACACATGAGAACCTGATTTGGATCCTCAGCATCCACATAAAAAGCAGGTGTAAGTCGCACCTGTGATCCAAGTGCTAGGGAAGTGGAGACAGGGAGATCCCTGGGGCTAGTTGTCCTGACAGTCCAATAGGCAAACGCCATGTTGAATGAGAGACTTTCAAAAAATAAGGTTGGGGATTGGAAGGTGCTGCAGTAGTTAAAGAAAGCCTTTGCCTCTTAAGTAATAAAAGGACCTGAGTTCAGATCTCATATAAAAATGTTGGGAGAATCTGCTGGTGACCTCCAGTTCCAGCCCTGGAAGACAGAGACTGGGAAATCCCTCAGCAAAACAATAAGGTAGAAAGGCAATCCAGGTTGATTCCTAAAGTCATCTTGGGCCTCCACAGAAACATACACTTAAATGCCCTGTTCTGCACACACTTGCATAAACCCGCCCACATTGCAAAACACATGCGCGTGCACGCGTGCACACACACACACACACACACACAGTAGTGATAAGGAGAATATGCCATACTGATACTGACCTCTGCCTCCCCACATGTAAGTGTACACACACACAAAACCATACACTATCAATATATATATAAAAAAAAAACCAAAACACCAAAAAAAAAAAAAAAAGTAAAGAGAAAGTATCTGTAAATCACATATCTAGTAAGGGACTTGTATATAGAATACAAGAAGAACTCTTATAACTCACTTAACAAGAGATTAAACTAAAGTTAAAGACAGGCAAAGATGAGCCAGTGATTCACCTGTCAGAAGGCTAATATGCAAAAATATATGAGAACTCAGAACCAGTCATGGTGGCACATGTCTGATATACACTTCATTCTTTTATATATGAGTGCAAAGTTAAAATAGTAATCCTTTGTAACTTTGTAAATTCTGACAATATGTGTTGAGTCTTTCTTCGATGAATACATATATAATACTGCTTTACTGCATTTTTTAATTTTAAGGATATATGCTAGAATATGTATCAAAGTTATTGAATCTTCATTATATGGATGAAAATATAAAATATTAGTAAGAAATTAAAAAAAAAAAAGCACTTAGGAGGCTCAGGCCTGAAAGATGCACCGGTAACAAATGAATGTCAAATAAGTAGATGAAATAAAAAATGGACACATACACCAAATGAGAAAGAAATGGATTTGGAGATAAGAGTGATCTGAATTTCAATGACATATAGGGTCTCACTGAGGTTTTAGTCAACCCCAGTTAGGAATAAAGATGTGAAATTTTCAGCTGGGCACAAGCCCCCAACACTCATTAGCAATCTAGCAATTAGAACCATGTTAAAAGCAACAATCAGTGTGATTAGAAGCAACGTTTTGGTTAAGTTGGGTGGTGGCAGTGTGAATGTTCATTATTATTCTTCATATCTAGGTAGCATTATCAGATATCACACATTGGCCTGGGGAGATGCTCACTCAGTAAAGTGCCTGCTGAGTTCAGGTCCCCAAAACCCACACAAAAGCCATATGTGGCGGAACATGCCTATGAACCCAGCACTGGGGGCGTAGAGACAGGTAGATCCCTGCTGATCACTAGCCAGCCAGTCTAAAGAATAGATGACCTTTCAGCTTAGTGAGAGACCTTGTCTCAAAAAAACTGGGGTGGACAGCCATTAAGGGAAGACATTGACGCAGATCTCTGGCTTCTCATATATACATAACTATATACACATAGGCATACACAGGGGCGCATGCCCACACTAACAGGCATGGTGGCATGTACCTGTAACCCCAGCACTGAACGTGAGGACAGAGAGAAACGGATCACAGGAGCTCCACAGCCAACAAGACTAGCCAAAAGGGTGAACTCCAGAGACTTTCGGGGAAGACTCTTGACATCAGCCCTCTCTGTCCCTGGTATTCAAGCTCAGTTTCTCATACTGTCACTTCCCAGCATCCAGAAACAGCCCTGATTAAGGACAAGATTTCCTGTCAGCACAATCCTCAAGGTACCATGGGTTTCAGTGGAAAATCTCCACATTCTACCTACAAACAAGATGCTGTACTTAGAAGAAGCAAACGAATGGCAAGTCTGAGTACAGCTTGACCACTTAGGTCACAAGTCGGACAAGAGCACAGGTCAATTTTATGACCAAAAATCCTCCAACTACTACAGAAATCATTATTTGGAACAGAAAATGCATTTTTTAAAAATTTTCTTTCTTGAGACAGGGTCTCGTGTAGCTCAGGTTGGCCTTAAAACTCACTGCACATCCAGAGAAGACGCTGAACTCCTGATTTTCCTGCTTGAGCCTATGAGGCAATGGGATTCATACTATATTTATCATAGAAAACACCTAATTTTGAAGATTTCTGGAAAAGTATGCTGTGGTAAAAATGACTTGTAAGGTTTCTTAACTAAAAGGAAACTTAAACCACTGGCTAAAAACATACTTATCATTCGCAAAGAAGAGAAAAAATAATAGGGCATCTAGTTGCTACAGGGAAGAAAAAGGACACTTTGGGTGGCACACGTGGGCAAGAATCTTATTCTTGTCCACTGTTTATCCTTCATGAAAAATAAACTCAGAAAAATAAACAAGAAAATTCCTTCCAAGGAGGCACTTATTGGCAGCATGCATGCTGATGTGCCCACCTGCTTCCCTCCCCCTGCAGAAGGGGAGGGCTTAAGTATGCGCTGGGCTGCAAGCCTCATCAGGGAGAAGCAGGGAGCCAGTGCTCCCTCTGACCCCAGGGGGTCTTCTCTGAAATAGAACTTCTAAGGTCTTTGACCTCATCACCTCAAATCCTACAAGCACTGAGGTTCTAGCCAGGACCGCTGGCCAACTCGACCAGAAGTTATTGACATTTTCAGCACCAAAGGGACTACACATGTCCCAAACAATCCACACACTATCAACTGTGGATACTGAGGATGACATTTGCTGAGGCACAGACTTAGATGTGAGAAATGGTCTAAATCCAAAGAAGTGCTCAGAAGGCAGAAGCTCCTTCATGCTGAGAAAACAGAACGTGAGTCTCCGCCTCAGAAACTTTTTCAGTAGCTGTAATATACCTACAGCTGTTTGCGGGCCCTTCTAGTCCCGAGAGAAGGGAGCATTTTGTTAAACCACAATGGCTTGCTCAGTTTTATGTAAAACAAAAGGGCCTATTAATTAGCCAGCTCACACTTAATTCCTGTGTATTTCCTGTGACACTTCAGAAGAACAAAAATTAAGACTTTAAAAAGTCTGAAAGGTAATGCTTCAGGATCAACAGAGATAACTAAAACAATACCTCACAATCAGATCATACAATGAAATCAAAGTTCACTCCAAGGGGCTGGGGACATGCTTTAGTCTAGTTTGTGAGTCCAAGCCAAGGAGAGACCCAGTGTCAAAGGTAGAAAGCAACCTTTGTGAGTGTGGCACCTGAGGGTGCCGCTAGCTTCTACATGCATGCACACACGTGCATAGATATGATTGCACATACATGCATATATATTCATTAAAAAATGATCAATCCATATGAGAAAGCATGCTTAAACACCCCTTGAGGTAAAGGGAAATGTCACTCAGACATCAAGCCCAGTGTGCAAAAACATTGGAAGAAATGTTTGCTACAAGAAACACCAGATTCACTTACACAGCCTCCAGCAAGAATTTCTGCGGGAAGTGGGATGGAACCATCGCTTCTGGTAAATTTGTCCCGGACAAAATCATTAACCTGATTAGAAAGACAACATCAGTTAGTCAGAATTCCCAGCCATTCTCTGGGCTGTTCCCTCTGCTGACAAGCTATCACATTCCCAAATCAGTAAAATACTTGCCTCATGGGTAAAACTAAAAATTCATCGATGGTGGTTATATAGGCAAGTAAAATGTTATACATGCCTTGTGATGTATAGAATTTTAACTTTTGGTTTAATGACAATCTAAGATGACATAAATTCAGAGAGAAAGAAACTTACAGTTAGTTTAATGGCCTTTTCTGGAGCCACTCCTATAAGCTGTGGTATCAGACCTAAGCAGAGGGAGAGAAATCATTTACATTACAGGTATAACAGACGTAACACACAAGCCCAGCAGGGAAGAATATTACTCATACTTATGCATCATCAAATGTCTTAAGGTTTTTGCTTAAATGGGAAAAAAGGATTATCCTAAAACCTTTGTATATGTATGCAATAATTATTTACAAGCCAAAATAATGTCATTTTTCTTGAGGCTATAAATGTTTTTCTTAAGCATACTTTAAAAAGAAAAAACCTAATAAGCCAACATCTTCCAAAAGATACATCAGAAAAGAATGGAACCCATGGGATTCTTCTACTCTGGGAACATAGCCAACAACAGTAAAACCAAATTTCCTCCCCGTTGCAAGCAGGAATATCCAGACATGTAGACACTTCAGAGAAGTCAAGCAACGCTGCCTATATAGCAGACAGTAGCTTGGCCGTTATAGGATATTGACTCCCATAATTTTCTCTTCAGAGGAACCTAGCATCCAGCATTCACTTATTTACCACGACTGCAAAGAAAAGTGCAGTTTTTAACATCATGTAATAAGTATTTTTTATAAGTCAAAACCGATGCCCATTTTATTTTTGTTTACTAATGCATGTCAACCTTAAGGAATTGCACAGCAATTTTCCCAAAACAAAAGAAATTGATATTCTTAGAAAGCTACATTTCCCAGGCTTGCTATAAACTGGAAAAGAAAAAAAAAACATATATAAACAATTAACCCTCTGTAGATGCTCACAAGGCTCAACTCTAAGGCATGCAGTTTACCCAAATTGTTAGCATACGTTTTCTGCATACATTTTTTAAAGATGCTGACAATAAACATCTTACATCCTTTAAATCATCCAGCCGAGGGGGACTGATACACACGTTTGCATGCTCACTCGCTGATGATCTTAAGCCTACTTTGAGGATGCTGCTGAGTGGTTTTTCATGAGTTGAGAGTCAGCAAGTAATTGTGCATGCAGGCTACTGTCAGTCAAACTGAATTATCAACAGCAAACACAGTTCCGCACACACCTTTCATGGGTAGCAGACTGATTTAAGAGAATAAATCAGCAGATGGCAGTCTTAACTTTCTAACCCTCTTGATTATCAGGCCCTGATACTTTTAATCTAACTCCTGCACAACCATGTCAGCAATGCGTATTTGTTTTACAACTTGCTTCACTGAAGCTCATGGAATTTTAATAAAGTACTGATTTGTGTCGTTTTTATCATGGTTGCCTGCAAAGAAATTTAGCTAATCTGTCAACAACTTTGTCAATCATCTGACAGAATAATGGGCCAGTTCTAAGCAACATATGACAATCTCAATAATCACAGTGCTTACATACAGGACTCCTACAATCATCCCCCTGATACAAAAGTCTGTCATCTAAAGGACTGAATTTACCAGCTCAGATCCTAAAATGAGGTCAACAATGCCATCCTGTAGTATACAATGCTACACTATACTCACTTAATTAATATGACAAATGAAATCTATAAGCATCTATCCACTGAGAAGGCTGCACGAAGCACACTCGGTAGTTGGGTTCCTTCTAAAAGAGGCCACTCTCTTTGCAATTTAAAACTATACTAAAGAGGAGAAAGGTCATTAGTCCACAATAAAGGACTGGAGGCATCAAAGAAATAAACAGCTTCAGTGCCACTCAGCTCTAATTCCCCATTAAATAAAATCTACATATGTGCAGCTGAGTCCAGGTTAAACACACCTTCACAGTACCTGCTGCACACACACATACACACACTCATGTACACACATGGCAGTGCGTGACCATTACCATGTATAGCCGGGATGTGAAGATCCTAGACTCTCAGGAGCAAAGCATTTGAGACTAACTTTGATTTCAAAATTCCTTCCTTGAAGGAGCGAGATGAATCAGGGTAAAGGCGCTTGCATGCAAACCTGACAACCTGAACTCAATCCCTGGAAGCCACACAAAGGCAGAAGGAGAGAAACAACTCCACAAGCTGTCCTCTGACCTACACACACACACACACACACACACACAAGAAAAACCCAAACAAACAAAAAAACTTAGAAGTGCCCAAAACTAAGTGTCACATAATCTTCTCCAACTCTAAATGTGCCAGAATTACATTTTTCACACAAATGCCTGAATAAGATGCTAATTACAGATAGTTCTTGCCCACTTGTGAGCACAAAGCTTTGTTCAGTCCTAGTCTTTTTTTTTTTTTTTTTTTAGGAAATGTTCTGAGCCAGACAGTTCAACAGAGCTCAGAATGAGCCGAGGATTAATACGCCTGCATGTGCAAACAAACAAGTACAGTAAATTACAGAAATACCCTCTACTGGCACGTGTTGCGAGTATTTCAAAGAATTCCACATGGCGCCCAAAGGGATTAAAAAATTAATCTCCCCCTAAAAAAGGAACCCTAAATTCTAATACGAAAACATGTAGATGAAAGTCATTCTCTTTGCAAAGGAACATGTTTCTACAGAGCCGCTGGGGGCTGGGAAGAATTCTACCTGGGCTGCAACCTGGGACCCGAGGCTCAGTCTAGCAGCTGGTGGTCACAATCCCCCCAGAGAGGAGGGCCCCACCTGACTGTGCGCCTCTGAACTAGAGGAGGAAGGCGAGGAGCTGGAAGCAGGCTTGAAACCCTGGAGTTTCTTTCCTATTCTAATTCATATGATTCAATGGAGAAATCTTTTCACTGGTCTCCTCAGAGACAAAAATTCTTTTTGGTATTTCAAGTGAAACAAACAGACAGGAAGTAAAAACCCACCTTTGAGGAGCAGCCTGGATTCTGTTTCACAAGGAAGAAGATATGTCTCCTCTCTAATTCTCTGTAAAGGGGCTGTCTAGGCAGGCCTAGGCCTTGAAAGAAATACAGGATTTGGGTTCCAGAAAATTAAAGTGCCAGGAAAAAGACATGCACACCTGTTTGCAGGCTGGCTTTGCAAGGCCCAGAAGGAATGTCAAGGAGGGAAGTGAGCACAGTGGAAAGGCAGCAGCTATCAGGGCTCCACGACCCATGAATTAAGCATCTCTAAACTCGGAGGCGGAGACCTGCTTACTCACCCCGGTAAAGTCCAAAGAAGCCCTCATAACGCAAGACCTTCTTAAAACAGTCAAAGCTGTTTTTGTACATCAGCTCTCCGACCACCGAGCCAGTGCCACGCTGGTTTTGCATCCGGGTCTTCACCAGGTCTATAGGATATACGGCAGTGGCTCCCACCGCTGCCAACAGAACAATTTTTAGACTTGACGAAAGAACAAAATTAAATAGAGCACACGTAAGCAAACCAAACCCATCTCCAAAGGCAAGAAGACAAAACAGGGCATCTCTTCTCCCAGAAGTGCTTCATGCATTTTTTTCCTTTTCTCGCAAATACAGCCATAGGATAGTGGAAAGGCAGCCAGTAGAAACCATTAACAGCTGCTTCAAGAAACATCTGATGAACTGGGGATGTGGTTGGTGGCAGAGCACTTGCCTGGCATGTGTAAGGCCCTAAAAAGAACTCTTAAGAAATGTTCTTTGATGTCTTAGGTTCCTGAGTTAGAAAGTTGATTGTTAAACCATCAGCAACCTTAGAAAATCCACATTCATTTCCTGCAATGATATTAAACTACTATCTGCAGCATGCCTAAATAGCATATTTGCTATTTCTTCATAACTATAAATTGACTATACACACACACACACACACACACGTGTGTGTGTGTGTGTTTATGTAGGCTAAGTGATTGCAATTTCAAATATTAGTTCACAGAGGAACTTTGGTAAATTAAGTTACAATTGTATTATTGGAAACAAATCTCAACATCATCGGATCCCTACAAATAGAATTTTGTTGAAAGAATAAAAATGACTAAAGCTATACTTTACATTTATCAGGAACTGAAATTACATGATCTAGAATACTCAATTTTAGGGGGAGGGGGAAGAAAAACTTAAAAAAAACAAAATATGCTTTGCAATTTCTAAAACTGACACTGAAAAAATAAGTCCCTTTAATTCAATTTTGTTTTGAAAATTCATGAGCATTTTAATTATACCATATTTTCTACACTTTCTTTGTAGAGTATTTAAGTAAAAATATGATCTCTCGAGTTACTGTTGTGAGCAGAGACAGAGGGAGACATTCTGTTCAGCAAGTAAGTATCTAGATGGTCTTAAATTGGGAAAAGGGAAGTGGGGGGGTACAGTCAACATGAGTCACTGTGAGATGTTATTTTATTTCAAGAGGTTTGGAGGGTTTTTAATCCCAAGCCTTGGTGCGTGCCCCTAGGCCTGACCCCATAAACTGAGTCTTGTCTGTGTTTTCACACCGGCCTGGGCTGGCTGAGATAATTAAGATGAGCGGAGCACTGCTCGAAGACTCTCACATCATTACAGCGGTTTTAACCTGAAGACAGACTGGAGCCGGAGGGCCGCGGCCGTGCTACGACAAGTCCTGTGATCACAGGTGAAAAATAAAGAACTTCTCAGAAAGCCCTGCAGTCGTGACCCCCAGGAACAATGAGCTGTACCTTTCCCGGGCCGCCCGGGTCTGCAGAGATAATGTTACACTAATGCCTGAAACAGCCCAAGACCCACCCGTCACTCACCTCCAGCAACTGAGCCCAGGGTGAACCTGTAAGCGGACTCGGCAACCTGGAGCCAGACAGGTCTGCCCAACCCCGGAGAATGCTGCGGGAGCAACAAGAAAACAAATTGCAAGAGCAGTCAGAGGATGAAAGGAGCTACAGCGGGGTTACTACAGGGTAAGAAAGGGGGAAATCTAAAAGTAATGCTGTAAAACATGTAACATCTCTTAAAAAAAAATTCCAAAATGGAAGCAGTACTTTTTTTAAAAATAAGTACTTCCATTATTAGCACTTAAAAAACCATATCCAGAAAAATATACAGTTGCATTTGCCTTTTTTTCTTCAAAAAAAAAAAAACTAGTAATGTCGCATAATGACTATATTGGGAGGGGGGATACACGGTAATTCTCAAGTTATTTATTTGCTTGCTTTCTTTTGTAGTATTAGGACCTGAACTCCGGGCCTTGCCCATGCTCTACCACCAAGCTATGGCCCCAACCTTCCAGAAGGAAAGATTCAAGTAAGCAAAATTCAAGGTCTAAGCATTTTCCTCTTCTTTAAAGTTTAAAAATCTTCCTTTTTTAAATTTTTTTTTTTTTTTTTTTTTTTTTTTTAGTTTTTTGAGATAAGATCTCAGGTGGCTCAGCTTGTCCTCAAACTCACTGTGAGGGAGGATGTCTTTGAATTCCTGATTCTTCTCCCTCCCAAGAGATAGTATAGGAAACACCCAGCTTTAAAAAAAAAAAAAAAAAAAAAACTTACTAAATATGACAGAGATCCCCAAACCAGAGAAGGCTGATCAAATCCCAAATCTCTAATTACCACTATCCTACCCATAGATAGAATTAAAAAAAAAAAACAAAACCCTTTGGTGATAACACTAAAATGAAGGAAATAAATAAATCTTTTAAGAGTCACATGTTGTTTCAGATACTGCACCTGAATAGTTTGTCTACATGGATGTGTCATCGGTCTTTCATATTTTCATTATGAAACTATCTGTTATACTCTGAACAGAATGAAACAAGGAATAAAATATTCACTTATCATAAAGAAAACTTTTAAAATATAAGCTTTAAATATACTCTTTTAAAAGCCTGTATCTGGGCATAGAGTGACACAGGCCTGAATTCTGCCACTAGGAAGCTGGGGGCAAGAGTTTCAGGTCAAGGCCAGGAAGGTGGCTCAGGGATTAACACTCTGCCTTGAAAGCAGAAGGCCCTGAGTTCGGATTCCAGGTCTCATGTAAAAATGCCAGGTGGCAATCTGCAGTCTGCACTTCTGACCCTGATGGGTAAAACCTGGGAAATCCCAGAGCAAAGCAAAAAGGAGGTAGAAGCAATACAAGATGTTTCCCGAAGTCACCCGTGGTCTTCCACAGGACAGTGCCCTCTGATACACACACACACACACACACTCACACACATACACACACACACATACACACACACATATATATATGCTCAAGGTCATCCTCAGTTATACAGTAAGTTCAAGGTCAGCCTGGGGTACAAGATACCCTAACTTAATGGGGGTGAGGGAAAGAACATATTGAATTAAAATGCATAAAATAAAGCAAGCACAGGGGTGCACACCTATAATCCTAGGTACTTGAGAGGCTGAAGCAAGAGGATCAAGAATTCAAGGCCAACCTGGGGTTTAAAGCAGGATCCTGCCTCAAACCAAAAAAAAAAAGTTCTTTTTTCATAAAATAAAGACTATGATCCCTAGTAAGCATCAAGTAATCACTAATTCCTTAATTCATATAAAAGGTTTCTCTTGTATTCAACAACACATATTTTTCTTTCAACTGCCTTTCTTCAAAGAAAGCTCCTAAGCCCTTCAAAATCCTATGAAAACTGAAGGATTACGCTGTGCTTTAATTCTGAGTTAAAACATCTCCAACTATAAATATCCAGATGCTTTTTGACAGAAATGTCGCCTTCATTCCTATTAAACAGCATTTGTAAGAAAACACACAGTGTAGGGTTACCAAGATGCTTTTCCTAAGACTTAGTTACCACAACTTAAGGTTCACTTGTATTCAGCTATGTAAATTAATGTAATTAATGCTATAGATTTCACATCATGAATATTCATAAAAGGAATGCTCCTATAGCTGCCATTCCTATTAATGACTGTGTACTGAATTTTTAGCATTTAGGCTGAAAGAAAATATTCAGCGCTAAGAAGATCACCTACCGTGAGCAAATAGGCCAAGGAGAAGGCACGCTCTCCCTTAAGGTTATGATTATGATCATGAAGGTTGGTATTTATCAAGTCTAATTAAGTGTTTTCCAAAGCAAAACAGAGTTGGGAATTTTAAGTGATCTTAACTGGCTCCCCGCGCATGAGCGTATGATAGGAAGTTGAGAATTCATCTGAAGAGAAATTCTTCTCCTTTTTGTGCTAAATTTGGACCATAAATGAGAATTAAATAGGACAGAATCATGTTAGTTAATAAGTCAAGTAGCCCACCTAAACCAAACTGCTTCATGCAACATGCCAGAAGACATGACACAATACTAACAACTGGAAAAAAGGAACGGCTGGTGTCAATCTTACAGTGAGCATCCGAGAACAGAAAAGGCTACGTTAGGACTGGAGAGATGGCTCAGGGGTTAAGACTCTGCTTTGAAAGCAGAAGGTCCTGAGTTCTGATCCCAGGTCCCACATAAAAACACTAGGTGGTAACAGTAGCAGCCTGCACTTTCTGCTCTGGTGGGTGGAACCTAGGAAATCACAGAGCAAAGCAAGAAGGAGGTAGAAGCAATCCAGGATGATTTCCTAAATCACCCTTGGTCCTCCACAGAGAGAGAGAGAGAGGCACACACACACACACACACACACACACACACACACACACACACACACAGAGTAAGTAAAGTATTTTTTAAAAGGCTATGTTCTATATGAACTAAGAGGTATGGTTAGAACAGCAAAATAAGGCAGGGCAAAACAAAATTCTGTCTGCATATTTTTGACCTTACGAAATAAGATTGAAACTCAAAGTCATGACAATATAGGAGGACAAAGAGGGTGCAGGGAAAAAATTATATACTTTTATATTTTAAGATGAAGAAATGTAATATAAATGTAAAACTGTAATGTCTTTCAATCTAATCATTTAAATGAAGTATGACTAATAGTAAATAAAAGAGTTTGCTGAACAAAAAATGAGAGTTTTTTTGGTTGTGGTTTGTTTGTTTGTTTGTTTGTTTGCTTGTTCATTTTTTTAGCCAGGCAGGGTCTGACACAGTAGTCTAGACTAGGCTTAAATTTGCTGCAGTTCTCCTTCAGCCTTCCAAGTTCTGGGATTATAGGAACAAACCACCATGCCTGGCTCAAAATTCTTAAATTTATAGTTGGAGAGATGACTCAGAGGCTTAAAGCACTTGCCACACAAGCCTTATGTTCAGATGCCCAGAACCCACAGAAAAGCTGGGTGCAGTGGCACAAGCAGCTGTGATCCCCCAGCATCTACTGGAAACAGATGGCAGAGACACGAGAATCTCCAGAAGCTAGAGAGCCAACCAGCCTGGCTTCCACAGCAGAAGAGACTCAAACAACGCGGGAAGATGAAAGTGACACCCAAAAGTTAGCCTCTACCTCTATGTGTGCACTATGACGCATGCACACCCACACAACTACACTGGAGCGCCATGAGTATCATATGTGCACACGCACGTGCACACACACACATCAGACGTCATACATACAAAAAAATTCTGGAGGGAAACTTATATCTCAGTCGTAATGCATTAGTTATTATAAATAAACTGGGAATGATTTAAAAAGCATGTAGAAGAGTGAATGTAAGTTAGATGAATATACTATACCAGTTTATGTAAGGGACTTGAATATCTATAGATTTTGGTACCCACAGGAATCCTAGAACCAATCCTCTACAAATACTAATAGATGGACCACAGCAAGGTGCTATGATATGCATGTGTACCTGTAGTGCTATGTGGGGTGAAGAGAGGTGGATCCCAGAGACTTACTGGTCAGCTAGTCTGGCTGAACCAGAAATCTGAAGTTCAGTGAGAGACCCTGTGTCAAACAATACAGTGGAGAATAACAGAGGAAGGCAGCTAGTGTCATCCTCTGGCCCCCACACAGGCACACACAGGTGCACGCACGCATACACACACCAAACATGAGCATTCAGAGTTAGAATCCCCAAAACTCACATAAAAGTCAGACAAGCACAGTGGCTGCCGACACCAGCATTTAGGAGATAGACATGAGAGAACTCTAGGGCAATTGGCTAGCTACATGAACCAATCTACAATCTCTTGATTCAATTGAGAAAGCCTTCCTCGATAAGTAAAGTAGAGACCAATCGAAGAAAGCCAATGTTAACCTCAGGCCTCCACATGCACATGCACATGGGGAGGGGAAAAAAAAGGAAAACTGCAGTAGAGTCTAATCAACATATCTTTTGGAAATAATAATGAGAATATTAATATTAAGCATTATTTTAATTCTATGGATTTTAATTCTAAGAATTTTATTTTTTATTTCATTTGTTTACTCTTAATTTAGTTGCTTTGGGTTCTTTTGAGACAAGGTCTTGCTATGTAGCCATAGCTGGACTGGAATTACTATGTACACCAGGCTGATCTCAAACTTACGTTGCTCTTCCTGCCTCTGCTCATCAGCGCTGGAATTGCAGGCATGTGTCACATCCGCCTGGCTGGAGAATTTTAAAAACTGAGTCACTTGTATATTATCTTGAAATCATCCATCACTGCAGGTTATATGACCACCCTAGAATTTCTCGTAAATTTGAAATATCTTAAAACTGGGGACAAAGTTACCTTTTGTTTTGTTCTGTTCTGTGGGGCTATGAATTTAACCTAGGGCCAAACATGTTAAGCAAGTATTCTACCACTGAGCATATTATCTCCAGCTCTTCTGGTGGTTTTTTGTTTTGTTTTTGCTGAGTTATCTCAGTTGGTCTTGAACTCATTCTGTGGCTTAGAGCTTCGACCTTTAGATTCCCCTGTGCTGGCCTCCCAAACAGCTGAGAATACAGGGTGAGATCGCCAGCCAGGACAAACCATACCATCAGCTCAAGAAATGAAGCATATTTTCATATTTTCCCACCTGGAGCTCAGCGTGTATTCCTCTCAGAATGTTAAAGAGAAAAGGAGGTGGGTTTTAAATTTTGAAACTAAAGTCCACTAGTTCACAACATTTTACAGAATACAAGAGCTTGAAGGATTGTTGGTGATATGTGGAGATGCTTTATTAAAGGGAAACTGAGACCCAGATACACTTGTAATGCTTTATTAAAGGGAAACTGAGACCCAGATACATCTTTACCAAAGATGGTAAAGGCTAGATTTCACAACAGACATTAATAGATATTAATTTGAATCTTTGGGTGTGAGTAACTACTAGGGATTAAACCCAGGGTCTCAACTGACCTATATCTAAATCCATTATAAATATGTTTCTACAAATTCTCATTATCTATGACTTTTATTGAGTTCCACTTTAGAGATATTGTCTTTGTAACTTTCATGAGAATTACATAACCTTCTGCACTGAGATTACCCAGTCTCAGAAACAAAAACCGCAGGCCTTGAGGTTCTTGCATGATCAAGATGTGATGATCAATGCAAGAATGCCCACGTTCTTTGCCAGCTCTCTGGAGATTCGAAACCCCACAGGCATCCAGATCCAGGAAGGCAACAAAAAACACTCCACTTTGTCTGTAGACAGCCAGGGAAGACATGATGCCCATTCCTCAGGAGTTGACAAGAACTCTTGAGGCCACCCATCCACTACATGACTCCCACTGACACTGACCACAGGAAATCATCTTACGTGTTTAAAGAGAATTCATACCCACAGTAGAGTTACACCACCTTCCTAAGTCCAGAGTAGCATGAGGGACACAGGAGGTAAACACAGTATCAAAGAATGCAAAAACAAGGGGCTGGAGAGGTGGCTCAGGGGTTAAGCCTCTGGGATGCTAGACCCCACCTATAGACGCCAGGGGGGCAAGGTCGGCCTGCCTTTCTGGTCCTGGTAGGGCGGAGCCTGTGAATCCCGGGGCAGAGTAAACAAGGAGGAGGTTGGAGGTGTCCATGGTGGTTCCCGAATTCACCTGTGGTTACACACACACACACACACACACACACACACACACACACACACACACACACAATTGAATAAAAAAAGAATGCAGAAACATGTCACTAATTTGGCCTCTAGGAACACTGCAAGGAACTAGAAAGGTGGGTGAAGAAGAAAGTAAACAGAGGAAAATCTGACCAAAGAGGAAGTACATCAGGACTTCTTTTTTTTTTTTTTTTTTTTGAGACAGTGTCTTGCTATGTAGCCTTGCACTCTGAATCATCCTGTTTTCATCTCCTTGGAGCTGGGTTTACAGGCATGTCTCACTACTCCCAACTGAGTTGGGACTTCTAAATATATTAATCAGAATTGATAAGCTACGCGAACTATTTCTCAATTACAAACTTTTAAATGTATTTATTTAATGGTACTGGTGATTTGAACCCAAAGTCTCCCACACACTACACAAGCCCTCTACCAGGTACCTCACCAGCCTCTCAACTACAAATATCAAGGCCATCTCTAAGAATAGTAATAGAGATGTGTAACGCTTTGCTATTCAGTTCTTCAGATTTTAAGAGCAAATTCTCACAAATGTATACTACAGGAGATAATGTTAAATTCTGTAAAAAACTCTTCAAATATTTCCATATCTTATTATTTATAATTTTATGAAATTCAGTTTTTTTTTTAAAAAGAAATCACACATTTGTAACTCACCTGCCTTTAAAGGCCTGAGAGCTGGCGACAGAGTAGACTTTGAAGACCAGTGTGATAGTAGGCAGGACCTGTAATCCCAGCTTCTGGGAGGTAGATGCAGAAGGAGCAAGAGTTCAAGGCCAGTCTTGGCTACATACTAAATCTGAGCTAGCCTGAGGTACATGATGTACTGCTGGAATGAGAGAGGAAAGTAGAAAGGGAGATAGGGAGAGAGGGAAGGAAAAGAAAGGAAAGGGGAAGGGAAGAGATGGAAGGAAGAGGGAGAGAAAGGGAAGGGGAGGAAAAGGGAAGGGAGGGGAGAGGTGAAGAAAGGAAAGGAGTGGGAAAATGAAGGGAGGGGGAGGAAAGGGAAGTTTTTTTTATAAGGAGGGGCTTTTTCCTCCTTGACTGCTTGAGGGTTGCCACCATCATGAAAGACACAGTAACTACGCAACCATAAGTTCATGACCAACCAGCTACTGCAGAGGAAGCCAGTAATCATGATGCCAATTCATCTTGGGAAGAAATACCTAAGAGAGAAATTTGAGGGGGGAAAAAAAAAACTAACCAAAATGTATAAGACCATATCAGATGTCATCAATGTATTTGAATTCAGAACCCATTTTGATGGTGGCAAGACAACCACCTTTGGCATGATTTATAATACCTTGGACTATGCAAAGAAAAATGAGGCCAAACAGACTTACAAGGCACAGACTATATGAGGAGAAAAGGATCTCAAGGAAACAGGGAAAGGAACCCAAGAACAGGATGAAGTCGGTGAGGCAGGGCTGCCGAAGCTACCATCAGTGCTGGCAGAAAAAGCCAAAGGAAAAAAGATGCTGCAGTGACTGGATCTGTCGTGGGGAGCAAGTCTCTAAGGAGAAGACTAATAAACTCTGCAACAATAAGAAGAAAGAGGCAGCTACAGTGCAGGGAGTTACAGACGCATCTAATCTATAGAAGGCGACCACCATGAATGTCCATGTGAAAGATCCTTCCCATTTTCAGTTGGCCTCAATTGAGCACAAAAGTTTTTAATCTTTACACAAAGTAGAACTGGAAATTCTAATCCATTTTAGAAACAGAATCCACCATTCCATAAAGCTAAAGTAGAAGAAGATATTTCCTTCCAAATCTTCCAAAGTAAACCATGATTTATGTTTGTCTGAGACAGTTTCACCGTGTAGCCCGACATGGCCTTGATCGTATAGAATTCTGTCTCGGCCCCCACGGCGCTGGGATCACAGATGTGAGTCACCATGAGAGGCTGAGTACTCTGACTTCCGACTAGCCCATTAGACCAAAGTGAATCACAGGAAGCTCAACTCGGGTTACTCATCAATGAAGCAACATGGGAGGAAAGGACAGGCGGTCTCTCCCTGCAACAGACCCATTCACTGCCCCCTCTGCACTCTGGCTTCCCCTTCTCCCATCCCTGTCTTCCAGCTCTGCAGTCATACGACATAGGCTCCTAAAGAATCATGCGGCACAGGGGTCCTTTGAGGTTTAGAGCAGCAAAATATCAGGAGGATGAGAACCAGCTCTCCTCACGCCACACAAAGCCTTGTGACCCTCTGCTACCACTAGCACATGCTCGGGCTTCTGTTAAGACGAGGCTTTGCAAACAAATAAATTAAATAAATAGATAAAAATAAAAGGAGGCTTTCTGAAAATGTTTCCATACTGATCTTTCAGGGAATCTCATGTTTGTTTGTTTTTTCTACCAAGATAGTATTTTGAAAACCACATATGACCCTGTATTAACTTTACAAAACACAGGTGCTATTTCTAATCATCCTTAACATTAGAAAAACAGTCAAATTTTCTTACTGGTTCATTAGTTAGATCCATTTCCTTTCTTGCAATCCAGAAAGCCCAATCCCAGTGAATGATTTCTTTCACTCGTAAAAGGTTTTGACTTTTTAAGACTCTGTAAATATCAGTTTAATGAAACCAACTGAACCTCACACTAATCGTTGAAGATGATTGGACAGAGAACAGGAGTAAATGCTGATACCAGTGGAAAAGAGGTCAACTCACATACATATACTTGAACCCTGACTTTTCCTATCTTCCTATGCTAAAAAAAAAAATGAAAAACAAGCATAAAACTAGGAGCAACATAAAAATACCCTCCAGGGTGCAGGTAATCCCTCTGTAGTGGTAATCTGTGAGCTGAGAGTTCTGGGAGTTTGGAATACTCATGGAAATCAGAAGCGTTAGGTGGTCACATGGGCCCTGCTTCAGCATTTTTGATGGCGATTATATTTAAGAGACTTGCACCTGTCTCTGAAGTTCTGCCAGGTTGTGTGGTAAGGCCCCCTCAGCCAGCGGTGCTATTCTCTCAATGTCTGCCAACGTCAAGCGCCTTAAGGGAGGAACATGGGGAAAAAACATTGTTAGACACGGATGAACCCTCTCTCTCATCAAGAGCATCCTTTTCAAAAACCCCTCCAAAGCTCTAATTTGAAAGTACCATTGCCTTATATACAGATTCATTTCTCATTTGGAGTGAATGAATCTGGTAAGATTCCGTGACAGATACTGAGAGTGATCAATAATCCATGCCAGAAGCTAACCACAGACTGGGAATCCACATCTCACGGTAGCTGTTTAGGGCTAAGGTTAAAATTGTTCCAGAGGAAAGACAGACACAAAATGGCTTTCAAGGGTACAGGAGGGAGATTTTTTTTTTCTTTTATAGTATTCTTCAAATCCTTTAAGTTCTGAATCATGTGAATGCATCATTGTTCCAAAATTTTACTTAAAGTGAACTAAAAAGTTCACTTTAGGTCTCATTTTGAAAAGCACTTCTTGAAAGCATTAACATGAAACTCAAAACATTTGTATGGAATGTCTAGAATTATAGCCCAGTGAGATGGCCCAGTGGGCAAAGGCATCTGTGTGCAAACCTGAGCTTGATCCCCAGAGTCCACAGGGTGGAAGAAGGAAACTGACTCCAAAGGTTGTCCTTTGACCTCCATGTGCATGTCATGACATCATGCAGGCACAGCCTGTCCACACATTCTTTCCTCTTCCCTCCCTCCCACCCCTCCCACCCCTTCCATCCCTCCCTCTCTCTCAAATAAATAAAATATTAAGAAATCCCAACTAAAAGTATGAATTATAGATGAATAAGACATGGTCTGGTATTTCATGTGAATTGCTAAACACTGCTGACCCATGACTACTGAGAGAGCTAGTGTCTCTAGTCTAACAATTTGTCATGTAGTAAAGAGACAATAAATTAAATTTCCGTACGTCAGTTCTTGCTATAACCTAAGTCAGAGCCATTGTGAACACCAGCTGGCCAGCCAACTAGCTTCTAGGAATTCTGTCTCTCCTTCCCGTCTCACTAGGATTATGGGCAAGCTATGATTCAAACTTATATCCCCACTCTTGAGCTACAAGGACTTTTACTCACTGGTCAGGTTTCCAGCCTCCAGTGGATTCTTTTTAATAAACCATAAATTCCTCCCCACGTATCTGCTATCCATGGTATCCATAGAGAAGGGTTTTGGATTGGCATAACTATGCACAGATAATACCCTTAATGTGCTTTTGCCTTTAACTTTTTCTCCTCTGTCTTCACCCCCACTCCTCCCTGCCTTTAATTTATAAAACAAAGACATAAGATATCTGAGTTTTCCTGTATGATGATGTCACAGGCCTAGCTTAAAACATGTCAAAAAGTTCAAGATTCTTCCGTTTCTCAGTCTATTCTCACAAATTTTCATGACTTTAACCAGATTTCCAGAACTCTCTTGAAATCTGTAACATTTCCAGATACCCTACATCAAACCCCTCTTTCCCCCTTCTCTCTCTTTCTCTTTATTATTATTCTCTCTCTTTCTCTTTATTATTATTGTGAATGATATGCGTGACTGTGGGTGCATGGGGGTCCGAGGGCAGTTTTGTAAAGTTTGTTCTCTCCACCTGTCTTCACGTGGTTTCAGGGATGGACTCGGGCTGCCAGGCTTGCACATAGAACACTGTTATCCACTGAACCATCCCAACCATCTTTCTCTTTTTCTAACTTTCTCTTCTTATTTTTCTGCCTTCTCCCATTTCCCTGTTGACCTCTCTTCCACCTCTCTTCCATCTCTTCCCTCCTCTCTCTATCCCTTCTTTTTCCTTCTTCCATCTTGCTCTGTCATTCCCTTCCTTTCTATTCTCTCGTATTAATTACCTGTTTCTCTTACACTTTATATATTGTGTGTATACATATAAAACTATATATCATGATATACATGTAATGCATATAGTTATATATAAGTGCTATATATATATATATATATATATATATATATATATATATCATTCAAATGAACTAAAAGCATCTACCACTTCACATTTTAAAGTTCTGCCCTTGTGATACACAGCACAAGAAGCCGCTGCAAGACTTACCCCGAAGCATTATATAAGTCTGCAAGTTGGTAGAGAATATCAATTTCCAGTGGTGTGACTTGTCCATAGCGAATGGCATTTTGGGCAAATTCCTCTGCAAGAGAAAGAAAAACATGCTAAAATCTTGAGCGATTCTAACATAATCTAAATGGGAGAGGCTTTTTAACATTATTCTGAAAATCCAAAACTAAATTCAAATTCTTCAGTCCCACCAGTGCTAACTGCGTTTCTGCAAGCCGGCTTTTGAAAAGATGAAATATTGAGATGACACAACTTCAGAAACACCAAGCTCATGGATAAAACAGTCTCCCGTCTAGTCCCATCATCTTGTCTCCAGAGTGCTCAGAGAAAGCTGTAGCTGCTCTGCTCATACAACATTAGTTCATTCCTGAAGGGAGTGGGCACACTCATCTTTCTGTGGAGACTCATTCCTAGCACAAAGCCGTTGCCACACTGCCACTGACCTGTCTGACAGACTGGGCCAAGGTTCTTTTCAAAACTGTCAAAGCCACTTTTCTGTTCCTGACCTCCTTACCCCATTAAGTCCACCTGGATTTCTAAGCCCAGGCAAAGCGTGGGGACATGTGCCAACACGCTTTTTAGATCTGGCTTTGGAACGAGGCCTCTGCCTTGTTGCTGAGAATGGAAAGCTTCAATCAGATTTTGAAATCTTACCCTTGGTGACTTCGATGTCTTTCCTGGTGCCAGCTAAAGTGCTATAAATCTTGCGCACCAGCTCCATGTTGTTGAGCAAGGAGTTAAATGCGTTGAAGTAGGAGAAACTGACTTGGTGCGAGATGCTCCCTCCGGCAGCCTGGAAATGACACCGAGCAAAGATAAGTAATGTATTTCAGGCACTGTATTTTCCTCCACGTGGACCCGAAGAAGTCTTCATCGCTAAAATGATTAACAACCAGTCTATAAATATAAGGAGGGTATTGGGCTTAAATAGTCAGCACATTCCATGCCCTTAGGGAAGTCTGTAAAGTTTAGGTTTGAGGAAAGAAAGCAACATCTGGAAGTCAGACTTCACGGTTCATCTACCGATAAGGTCAAAAACAACAAATGTAATTATTGCAGATCAAAAACTGCCTATTTAACAGGATGTTTCAAAACCCTCGACTATGGAACTCCTGCTAGCCCTGAAAAGTATCAATATAGAATATAGGGAACGTTTTGTTATTTTTTTTTCACACACATACATAAAAGCCAAGTGATAATTTTAATTTTTCTTTTCAGGCTGGAAATTAAATTGAGGACCTCCTGCATACTAAGCACATGCTTTACTTATTAGTCAGACCTCTAGTCTCAATTTTTAAATTTTAAGTTTTCTGAATTTTTAAGCCATTTCTAACATGATAGCACTTAGCTTCAGCTCTTCTCTGAATCCACATCATGAAATCCCTGCAAATGTGCAGAGGTCAGGCAAGGTTTATTCCTCACAGCACCACTGCATTCTCACACTGGGATGACAGGCAGTTGGCCTCCATCCCTCTCCGCATGCGGAAGAGGCAACTTCCCTCTGCACAACACTTAGACATAAACTCCCAAGAGATTTTTTTTTTTCAGTTTCAAAAACCCAACTTCCAAGTTAGAAGTTAGAAGAACACAGGTGATTGAAAATATTTACTATTGAAAATTCATAAGAAAAGCCTATGGAAATACCAGGCTTGAGAACCACAATTATGAAAAGTCTACCACACATAGTGCAGGCAGGTGTGGGCAACCGAAGTTTGCTCCCACCCCCTCCCCTACTAGGTATGCTCCATAACCCAGAGATCTGGTTGTACAACTGTAAATTTGGATGCCAAAAGCATCACTCAAATTATTTTGTAGCAAAAAAAAAAAAAATTATTTTGTAGTGTCCTCTAAGAACTTGCACTGTCTTCTGGTAAACTGAAGCAATAGCTGCCTAACCCAGTTGGGAAATATAAAACAAATCTTCACCCTTCCCTCTGGATTTTCTTTTCTTCTCTCCTTCCCTCCATTTCCTTTTATTTTGGTTGGGGCACGAGGTGAAGGTAGGGAAGCGGGGGATGGGCATCAGGGAGGTGAAATGTGTAGGAAAAAGTGACAGGCTCCATGTTCAGATTCACTGAAGAGAAAGAACAGAAGTTGATCTTTCTAGCCCAGCCTAAATCAGGGATAATGATCTTCAGCTGAAACAACAAAAGCACCCATTGGCTTTCCTCCACACAAAACAAGCAGTAATCAGAAACTTACACACGAGTGCAGCGCACGGACAAGAAAACTAAGCGAGGAAAGTTTCACTGCTCTGTGTGAGGAAGTGGATGGCCCGGGTCTGCCGTGGGTTATTTCATAGAGACCTGCAGTTGACAGGACACAGAACTACCTGATGCATACACACTGAGTACACAGGTGGAGGGGCAGAGAGACTCGGAGTGACTGCAGGTCACGCCTCCATAGGTTCTGCCATGGGCATGGTTATCAATAGTCTGGGGGGCATGCTAGAGCGATGGCTTAGGGGTTAATACTCTGCCTCGCAAGCAGAAAGACCTGAGTTCAGATCCCAGATCCCATGTGAAAAATATCAGGTGGAAGACAAAGCCTGGGAAATCCTAGAGTGAAGCAAAAAGGAGGTAAAAGCAATCCAAGATGATTCCTGAAGTCACTCTTGCGCCTCCAAGAGGACACACAGTACCCTCTGATACACACGCACGCACACGCACACACACACACAAGCAGTCGGGGGCTAGTGACCATCCCTTCAGCAGATAGAGGAAGGAACCATCCTAATAAGACCTTAAGAGCCTTGGTGGGGATGAGAGAAGTCGAGGTGAAGGCAAGAGTATACTATAAAAAGTAACTTCTCGGGAGGGAGGGAACTGGTGTACCCTCCCTGAAATGAGCTGAAATAATAATAAAAAATGTATTAAAAAAAAAGGAACTTCTCACCCTTGTCTATAAACGCTCATGCCCCTGAGCTGGACTCTGAGAATGGAAATAAATAATTCAGAAATACATGAGCAAGATACTGGCTCAGAATTAAGCTGTGGACCATCACCATCACTTCTGCCTCCTTGACGTGCAGACACACGCACATAGACACACATGTGCATAAACAGAAACATGAATACAGACAAGACACACACATGCACACACACAAAGACATCCATGCATGTGCACACAAACAAGGCAGACACACATATGCATGTGAACACAGATAGATGCATAAAGACAGAGGCACATACAGGTTTACACATGCACATGTACACACAGACACACACACCCAGACAAGTCATACAAACAACAGAAAGATAGACAACACACATATGTGCATACACACAGACACATATACAAACACATGTGTGCGGGTTCACACAGACAAGACACACATATGCATGCATGTGCATATATACATAGAGACAAGACAGACACAGGCATTTACATGCACATATACACAGACAAGATAGGCACACATACAGAC
The DNA here is from genome assembly GCA_023101885.1 of Typhlomys cinereus. NCBI lineage: Eukaryota > Metazoa > Chordata > Mammalia > Rodentia > Platacanthomyidae > Typhlomys > Typhlomys cinereus. Next base: position 1,582,944 of record JALPQD010000307.1, on the reverse strand, counting down.
ACGCAGAGACAGGACAGATATGCACAGACTCATGCAAATAAAATAGGCACAGATAAGTATGTACATATATACAGTCATGTGCAGATACACACGGACAAGACAAACACACAGACACATGCATGAGTGTACACACAGGCACAAAAGAGTCACAGATACATGCACAGACATATATATATGCACATAGTCACATACATGTATACACATGCAGACACACAGAGAGACACATGCACACATGAAGATATACACAAACAAGACAGACAGGAATGTGCACATGCACACATGCATGGAACAACAGATGCATGTGCACGTGCACACACAAAGACACATACTTTTATGCACAAAGACAAGACAGACACGGGCGAGGCATGGTCATGTACACATAGAAATACACAAACAAAATAGATAGATACAGATACATGCATGCACATGTGCACACACAGACAAGACAGATACACACAGACACCTATGTATACATGCACACATGGACAAGACAGACACACGATAAACATATATGTACATGTACGTGCACAGACATATGCATACTGACAAGATAGGCACACAGGCACACTTGTTATGTTCATACACACAGACAAAACAGAAACACACTGACACGTGCACACAGAAAAGACAGATGTAAATAAACACATACATACATGTACATAAACAAGACAGACAAACACACACAGGTACATACACAGACACACTCAAACACATACAACAGATAAAATACACACCCATACACATACATACACATGCACACACAGACAGGACACACACAAACACTTATTTGAATGTACTTGCACAAACATATGCACACAGACAGATACACATGTACAATCACGCAAACACCTATTTACTTTCTACCACCCAAGTTTGAATAGTTAGAAGCCATATGTGTACAAGGAGGCGGTCCACAACCCAACGGTTTAATGTTTCAGAAAACAAAAAGCGAAAGCAATGGCTCTGTACGTACCGAAACCAAGTTCTCCTCCACAAAAGGAGTGAGCATGTGGGAGCGAATGGTGACCATGATGTCGCTGAAATCCAGGCCTGAGATCATGCCACTTTTGCCTTTGTCTTTCAGTGCAAAGGCTTGTCTTGCATGTTCCAATTGCAGTTCCTGGGGAGAGGGGGGAAAGAAATAGGGCAATAAAAGGTAAAAAGCACACCCCAAGTACATGTTCTGGAAGGGGAGAAAGGACAGACATCCTCCCTTCCTCCCTCCACGTACTTACTACAGAAAGACACAATATACGGCTCTGAAATCACAACAGAGCCTTTGATTTTTTTTAAGCAGTACATGTTTTCTTAGAAATGCACTACATATCACTCCTCAGGGAAGAAGAATGAATCAGAGTGCAGCAACAATGAACAGAGAAGAGAAAAGAACCTTCAGATTCCCCTTGCAACATTTTCATCACCGAAAACAAAGACGATAATGTTTTCAGTGCTCTCTATTCCAGCCTTGAAAACATCCAGTAATTTAAGCTCTCCTGCTTGAAGACTCTCTTTGTCATCCCAGAGCACTTCCTGAATTAAGAGTTTGCATTCATTCTCAGTTTTTCAATTTCAAAGTCTCCCTCTCCTCTCCTCTTTCTAGCTCTCTCCCTCTCTTTTCTCTATCCACTCTCTCTACTCTCTCCCCCCTCTCACACTCTTCCTCTCCATCCCCTCTCTACCCTCTCCTATCTCATGCACTTCCTCTCCATCCCCTTTCTATCCTCCTCTGTCCTTTCTCTCTCCTTCTCCTTCTTTTCCCCCTCTTCCCTCTTTCTCTTTTCCATTCTGTGAATCAGATCCATTTTTTTTCCAGAAGAATTTTTTAATGAGCCCCCTGTAAAATTCTACCAAACAGCACATGCAAGGCTTCATAATTTCAAAAATGCAAGTCGTGGATACAACCACCTAGCAAACCGTTAAGCTGTATTGTTATCACTGTCAGGATTTGGGCACGATTATTTTTAATCTATAAAAGAATCCAGACTATCTCTGAACTTTTGAACAGGGAATGGAATGTCTCAGAAGCAGCACCACATAAATCAGAAAGCAAATGAGAGGGGCTTTCAAAATCAGGATGAAAATAAAGACCTCCTAAAAGCCAGTATCCGCTCAAGCCACTTCAGTTCTGTGGTGAACAAGAAGGTTTCAGATGAGAAAAAAGTATTCCGTCAAAAAGAAGCACACTATGAAAAAGGAAAAGCTGGAGCCAGAGAACTGGGGTGCCGAAAGAACGGAAGGGCGCAAACAGATCCTCCAGGATGAAGGTAGACAGAGCAAAGAGGAGGAGCCTCGAGCTTACCAAGAAGTCCCCTTGCTGACCATGGTGGGCAGAATAGTATAGGTGCTGCAGAAAACTGGCTGGTGCTTCTTCAGAACATTAATCTCAGGGGATAGGACACAGCTCAGGGGTAGAGTAATTGTCTATCATGCACCAGGTTCTGAGTGCACCATAAAATCCAGCACCATAAAGAGAATTCGGGGAGGGAGAAAGGGAGGGAGTTGACTACAGAATAACATGACTCTGAAACTGCACCTAGGGATACACACAAAAGATTAAAAAACAGATATCCAAACAAATATTTGTAATAATGTTTGTTGGAACCACTATGTGAGAACAACTCAAATGTCTACCAATTGATGAACAGACAAAAACATATCCAGATGTTAGAATAACATCTGTTAAGTCTTTGCTCTGTTATTATTTGAGACACGGTTTCCTACGGCCCAAGACAGCCTTGAATTCAATCCATAGTTGAACTTCTGATTCCCCTAACTTCACCTCTTATGTGCTAAGATTTCAGGTATGCACCACCACACCCAGCTAAAGTCCTTGCTGGTTCTTTTTTTTTTTTTTTTTTCCTCTTTCCTATACTAGGGATTGATCATAGAGTCTCATGGATGCTAAGCAAGTGCTCCATTGAGCTATAACCTCAGTCCCAATACAGATGATTCTATAAAACATTATATTAAATAAAAAAGTAACACACAAAAGATCCTGTCATACCATTCTATTTTTATGAAATTTCTAGAATAAAAATAAAAAGCAGATTTCTGGTTGTCAGAAACTGGGACAGAAGTCCCAAAGGGAAATGATTTCTAATGGGCACAAGACTTCCCTACGGGGTAGTGAAAATGTTTGGAGAAAGATACATGTGGCACTTGTGAAATGTGGTGTATACTTCAAAAGGCTTGCCTCTGTATTATATACTGTGCAAAAACTTTCCCTTTTTTCTTTCTGCAGTACTAAGGTCAAACCTGGGGCCTGGTGCATGCCAGACACTGACCCTCAATTATTCTTTTTAAATAAGAAGACTGAAAATAAATAAACAGATGAATGAATGAATGAATGAATGAATGAATGAATGAATGAGAAAGCTTCTGGAGAGTTCCAATAACAGGAAATTCATAGAATTCCTCATGTGTTTTAAATATATTAAAGAGATTATAATTAGATCAAAGATTGAGGATGAATTAACAATAATATATAGAAAAGTATACAAAGACCCAAAATTCTAAGAAAATTGATTATTCTCATCATGAATAGTATAGCTATTCCTCAGGATCTGTGCGGTACCTGGCTCCAGGACCCAAGCCCACGGGTACACTTTTAGTAGATACCACAATATAAGGATGCTCAAGATCTCATACAAATGGCATACTCTCTGACTACAACCTGTGCATATCCTCACATAAGCATTAAATCACCTCTTGCATGTAGCCTACACACATGCTCCTCTATGCTTTAGATCATCTCTGGCATATGATCTACATAATGCTCCAATATGATTCAGATAATCTCTAGATTGCTTATAACACCTAACACACTCTAAATGCTATGTAAATAATTGCTACACTATTGTTTAGAGAATAACGACAAGAAAAACTTTTGTGCATGTTCAGCACAGATGCAAATTTTCCCCAATATTTTCTACCTGTGGTTTCTTGAATCGGCAAATGCAAAACCCACAGATACATAGAGCTATATTTATAAAATTATAGTAATTCCTATGATTACTGATAAACAGATCCATGGTATAATTATAGGAGGATAGGGCTTGTGGTTAGGAGGGAGAGGTAAAAGAACTAACTCCTAGTTTCTCATAGTTAGGATTCAGTCAGACAGACCCCAAAAGTGGAAGAATTAAGCATTAAGAATTAAGAATTAGTACAAGCTGAAAATTTAAGTGATTGGAAGTAAATACTGAAAGCAACAGCTGTGAGAGTTTAAAGACCTCAACTGTGGTGAGAGAAAGATGAAACGAAGGTGAAATGGGGGCTTAGTAAAAACAACAAGGAAGGATGCTCACCTGGAGAAACTGTGTGAATTCCGTGTAATTAAGATGCTTCTTCCGATTGTGCCCAAAGTGCAGCCGGATAAATTCACAGTCCCAGTTAAATGGGATATGATGATGAATAATCGTCTGTCCAAAAATTTCCTTGACATTTTCTTAAAGGGGAAAAAAAAGTAAATCAATTACACCTGGGATATGTAATTCAACCCTCTGCAATGTTCCTAAGAAAAAAAATTAAGAGAAGTTTTAAAAGTCAAAATTTTCTGCTTCTATTAAGATTAACTCAAATCTTTCTTTGTGCCCAGAAACCCATGCAGGAACACAATTGATATGAAATATAATTTTACACTTAAGATTGTGTACCATTACATAGAAGGCCATGAGATTCTTAATTTCTCTTGATTTAATTTTAATTAGAAAGTGATTTCTATCTGGCACTATAAATGGCTGCCACTTTACATTCCAGTTGTAGAATCAATAGTGTTTTCCTGCTTCCTCAAGGAGTCAAATTAAGCCTTTTATCAGAAGCATGAATACCTAAATTACAGTATAATGCAATATTTGTCATACTAAGTATGGTTTGATTGAGACTTGATTATTACATTCACACTAGTCCTGAATATGTCTATTGAAGATAGGTATAAGAAATACTACCAAAAGCATATCATTAGCTCAGCAGCAAGCACCTTATTAAAAGCTTCTGACACTGTCAAGAATATGGTCTTAACACAAAGCTTCAACATACCCACAAAATCCATGATGATTAGTCTGGACTTTTAAAATAGTTTAAGATAAGTGAAATTAGTGACTTACTTTTTAAAAAAGAAGCAAACACAGTACACTAACTTTTAGATAGTAACTGGAATTTCTGCTGCTCGTCTTCATGCACCAGCAAGCTCATTCGCTTTGTCACACAGTTATACATTTATTATGAAAGTCAGTTCACCGATGACTGGTACTTTAGCAAGCATAGGCTAATAGATTGAATAGATTAATTTAGAAGCTTGTGCCAAAAAAATTATTAACAAAGTTAAAGCAGGAAGCCTTTTTACTTATGTCTTTAGAGCTGCATTATTTTCAAATTTAAGCCAATTTAATTAGTGAAAAGGTTTTGCCATCAATAGCTATCAATTATACTAGAAAATTAGTAGATACAAGTTTCATACTCTATAATCACCCTGACTATGCTTTCTCTAATTTTCTGCAGATTCTTTAAATGCAACACTGATCTTACAATTGTAAATAGTATAATGGATTCCCTTTGTATTATATACCCTTTTCCTTAATAAAAGTCCTACTAGTGGGGTGGCAGAGTGTAAGGATTCTAAATCAGAAGTCCTACCAGTCTGGACTCAACACAACAGCTCTAGCTTACAGCAAGCAGCGAAGTTGAAAGAAGACTTTGGATGTCACTGGGGAGATGGGATTCTCATCTTTTCTTGCAAATGGATGCAGGATTCATTTCTTGCCTAAGTAGCAACAGTATTTCAGAGCTTTCAAATCATCAAATTTTTTCACCTTAAATAAACACAAATTAAACACTATATGGGGTTTTTGTCTCAAAAAGAATAGACCTCAGTGGCAACTTACATTCTAGTTTCTAACAGACACACAAAAAGATTACCCTTAAAACTAGGCCTGTAGACGTAGCTTGGTGCAGAATGCTTGCCTAGCATGCATGAGATCCTGGATCCGGTTCCTTGGGTGTGTGTGTGTGTGTGTGTGAGAGAGAGAGAGAGAGAGAGAGAGAGAGAGAGAAGAAGGAGAGGAGGGGAGAGGAGGGGAGGACAGGGAAGGGAGGAAAGGGGAAGGAAAGAAAAGGGAGGAGGGGAGAAAGGAAGGAAAGAAAAGGGAGGAGGAGAGAAAGGAAGGAAAGAAGGAAGGAAGGAAGGAAGGAAGGAAGGAAGGAAGGAAGGAGGAAGGAGGAAGGAAGGAAGGAAGGAAGGAAGGAAGGAAGGGAAGGAAGGAGGGAAGGAAAAGAGGGAGGAAAAGAAGGAGGGAAGGAATTAAGGAATTTCAGGTTAAAGTTTACATGACAAAACAGTAAGAACTGCAAAATATGAGACTAAAACTATACATCAGTAAAGATGCATTTAGTATCTTTCTAAATTAGCAGCTTCTGTTCCCAAATTAACTAATTTAATTACCTATTTTAAAGTTTTAACAACAAAAAGTGTTCAAATTAAAAGATGAGAAATTTAGTGGAATATAGAACAAGATAATATAAATTATTGCACTTACATAATTGTAAGATTGTTAAAGAAATTAAGTTATTTAACAATGAACTTTATTTTAAAGGTTACTACTCCCAAAACTCAATCATTTAGTAAGAAATGTACATATTAGTACACAGCAAGTTTGGGGCCGCTTAATAAGACCTTGAGAAAGAAGGAAGGAAGGAAAGCAAGGAGTGAAAGGAAGGGAAGATAACCCTACTGAATAATTTTTATATAATGATAGATAAAACTGAATGCCTTTTTGAAAGTCTTTTACATTAAGGTGTGTGTGTGTGTGTGTGTGTGTGTGTGTGTGTGTATGTGTGTGTGTATGTGTGCATGTGTGTGTACATATGCACATTGAGCGCACACACTATGGCACACCTTTGGATATGGGAGGACAACTTATGGAAGCTGGTCCTCTCCTTCTACCATTTTAGCTTCAGGAATTGAATTCAGGGCATCTTTACTAGGCCTAAATTCCTTTTCCACGATTAGAAAATACCAGATTCTTAAAAGTGAAACAGCATCAAATAAAGACTCAAAAATCTTTAAATCAAGAAAATGTAATTATCTCTATTCTTTCTATATTGCAAAAAAATGTTTAAAAATGATGTTTTTCTTTATTTATTTACTTTTAGTACTGGGAATTGAGCCCAGAGCCTTGTGCAAGCTAAGCAAGAGTTCCGCCACTGGGCTATATACCTCCTCAGCCCATTTTTATTTTTGAGACAGTATGTTACTAAGCTGCCCAGGCTACTCTTCAACTCCCTCCATAGCCCAGGCAGGACTTGAATTTATGATTCTCCTACATCAGCCTTTAGATTAACTGGGATTACAGGTTTGAGCCTTTAGATTAACTGGGATTACAGGTTTGCACCCAGAGGCCTGAGTTTTTTTTTATTTTGTTTTGCTTTGTGTGTGTGTGTGTGTGTGTGTGTGTGTGTGTGTGTGTGTGTGTGTGTCTGTGTGTGTTTTACAGGTGGGTGGGTGTATATGTTTATATGAATGTGCATACAGGAGGATACTTGAATGTTGTCTGTGCCTATGGAGGCCCAAGGGTGACGTCAGGAATCATCCTGGATTGCTTCCACTTTACTGCTTTGCTCTGGGGATTGTCAGGTTCCACACTCCAGAGTCAGAATTACAGGCCATTGTCATATCTACCCAGCATTTTTCACTTGGAATTTGGGGATCCAAACTCAGGTCTTTTGGCTTGCAAAACAAAGGCTTTAACCACTGAGCCATCTCCTCAGCCCGTATTTTGCTTTTGGAGATAGGGTTTCACACTGTCATCCAAACTGGCCTTGAATTTGTAGCAATATTCTTGCCTCAATCTCCTGAGGACTGGGATTACAAGCATGAGCCACCATGCTGGGTTCTAAAACTAAACTCATAATGTATATATTTGGAAAAAAAAATCCTGGTAGTTAAAATCTTTTTTTGTTTGTTTGGTGGCGTCACCAAACCCAGGCCCCCATCACCAATGCTAGGCAAGCATTCTACCACTGAGCCACACCCCAGTCCTTTAATAAATATTTTTAAAAATTCAATGAAAATTCTATTTTATTAACTTGCTAGCCGTCTCTAATAAAATCTTCGAATTTCCTTTCAAGCAATTAAAATAATGGTTTAAATTACTCATGACAATCTCTCCAAATACAGAATTGAAATTTTCCATGAGTATTATTTGGACATTTCCTACTTCTCCCAAAACGGTCCCTTGACAGCTCTACACAATGGTTTCATTATGACATTGTAATCTGTGTGTATTAACTATTCCCCAGATACTTTTCATTCTTTTAGTCACATCACAAACTATGACTATAGTCCCTAGAACTAAATAATTATAAGCTTAACATGGTAGCTCTTGAGATGTACTGGAGGTGTTTTCTGTTTATTGTTTCCTCTACCAGTAGTCTGAGGCTGGCTCAGGAATGTCACAGAGTCAATTAGGATAATTATTGTTCTGAAGTCCGGCTTATAACCACCACTAAGAACTGAGGGACTTATGCTTGTGTGAGGCAGCGGCTCAGACAGCTGATGTGCTTGCTTATCCTCCTTGGTTTTACTGAGTCTGGCAGAGCCGGAGAGGGAACACCAGTCGCTGCAACCGAACCTCGGTTCTCACTGAAGCTGCACATAAAGTCTCCCACCCAGAGAGAATCCCGTCTTTCCAGTGGCAAACAAGGATTGTTAGCTCTAAATCGTTCTCTTTTAAAAAGAGTGCTATTTCAGTGGCCATAGTTCCAGCTTGGATGAAAGGGATGTGACAATCACTTCTTAACAGCAAGATCACGACCCAGAATTTTATACTAGGGTGGCATCGCTAAGAGAACCAGGAATCCATTCGTTTTTCTGACATAGAGAAAGCAATAGACCACTTTTTCACTTCCTACAAAGCACGGGTTTAAAAAAGGGACGGGTCCTCACTCCACTAAAGAGGGAACTGGGGCCAGATACAAAAGTCACCTGCCATTATATTCTCTTTGCTCAAAGGAGAGGAACAGAATAATTTGTCAGGAGGGCAGGTAATGATAACAGCTGTGATTAAGTAAAAATGTTCACAGTAACATTAGTCAGTTTAGCTGTATCAGTAACTCATAAAGACTGGACTAGATGAAATACACATTGAAGCATATATATTATGTGAATATGTCTTAGCAGAGGTTTCCATTTTTCCCAGCAGCCCACGCTGTGTCGTCCCATCTCGTCCACCCTCATCCCTCCCCTGGTTCTTCTGGGAGCTCCCTATAGATCTTGATCACCTTTCTGCAGTACAAAATTACCTCTGACCGGGGCTGGCACTCTTCTCCAAGACTGCCACCATGCCTGTTCCATGAATGAGCCTGGAAGGAGCTGCTGTACCAACGGTGTGGCCAGAGAACTCCTCCTGTAGGTATACAAGCCATCAGCCCTGTGACACAGCCCACTATCATCAGCCCAACTTGAAATCCTGGTTCCAAGGGTTCCAGCCCAGCAGCAGCCACTGCTTCCGATTTAGAGGCTTAAGACCACACGTTCTTATTGTCAGCAGAAAAGATTTCCTCAAAAGCTAGGTTTCACCTGCACAGTTCTAAAATTGAAGTCAGAGAGGCCCTTAGCATACCCAGTCATGAATAGTGACTACCCTTGTGCACGTCTGAACAAACACAATGGTGAGACTTGTGGGTTTTTCAGCAAAGGGAAAATTGGGGAGGAAAAAGGGGAACAACTCAGAGGCCAAAAAAAAAAAAAAGAAAGAAAGAAAAGAAAAGAATAAACAAACAACAGCAACAACAACAAAACGACCAACGACAGAAACAGGGAGGAGCTCAACCAACATGGCATGTAGACTTGGTGGCTTCTGAGCTCTCCTCCCAGGAAGGGCATTAGGGTCCTGGGTGAAATCCCCTGCTTCCCTGTAGGACAGCAATTCTGTGAGCCTTTTACCTACCTCCAGAAGGGATTACTGTACATCAGTCAATAGGATACTCCTGCCGCCAAACATGTACGATTCAAAATAAAAGGCTCATTTCTCAGGAAAGGTGAGTCCACAGTTAAAAAGCATCTCCTATCAGAGACTAGAAGCTTCAACAGTCTACCATTGAGTGGCAGAAAAACCAGTAACACTGAGTCCTTTATTTTCAATCTCAAACTCTAACCTACTTGAGTTTTTGTTTTTAAATGGGCTTCTCTGTGATATCTGAAAGCAGTAAGAATTCTGAAAATTCGCTTGGCGACACAATGGAGCATTACCACTTAACCGAGGTTAGGTTATCTCACTCCAGCAGGACACGCTAGTGCATAGAATGAGAGGTACACCGTATCTAGCATACATCAGTCATGCAATGACCTCTACAAGGCGCATGCCACCTGGCAGTAACAGATATACGAGCCATTAGGTAATAATCCACAGCATGCATTAGACATTTGATTAAAGATCATTAAAAAATAAACAATTAACTTACACTTTACTTGTTCAAAAAAAAATTAAAAACAACCAAACCCCACAATCCTTTCCTGGGCTTTCATTCTGAAAGTGTTACTACCAAGGCCTCAAAATGTCTCCTCTCTCAGAATGGAGGTATCTCTAGCGAAACAAAACAAAACTCTCTAGAAAATGTTCAGTATTGCTATTTATATAAATACCTGCAAAGATGCAAATAATTCAAATATATAGTTCGATGCATATAAAAAGCATATTAAAAAAGCATAAATGAGAAAAGTATGGAAAGTACACAGATAAAAATCAACATTGTCAGATTCCACAAGAAATAACAATGCAAAATGATTTGTCCCAATTCCATTGCATTTTATATCCAGTATTCTGTCCTCTCTCTCCTTATATGCATAAGAGAAAACTCTAAATTGAAACACGTAAGGCCATTTGGTGAAAAGGGTTTAACTCTAGTTAAAATGAACCTCAGGTTGTCTTTTTCCTTAAACATATGTCTATAAATACATAAGCACAATTCATTTTATTAAATGAGTATGAATGTGAAAATTGACCTTCACAGATCCAAGAGCCTATAAAAATAAACTCCACCTTAATTATTTCCTTATGCAGAAAATCTGTGGTGGTAAACACTGGCTAAATAAGAGGGTCTTAAAAATTTGACTCATGTCTTTTGCTACATACAATGGATGGGATGCTTTGCTTGTTTTCTTAAAAGCATAAAGTGAAATCCTTTTATTGTAATTCCTTTTAATTTAACTGAGAAAAATGGTTTTAAAATGGGGTTGGAATTCAGTAGCAAAGCTTACCTACAATGCATGCAGCCCTGGGTTCAATTCCCAGAACCACAAAAAAAAAAAAAAAAAATCTAAAACTGGGTCCTCAAAACTAAGAGTGAAAGAGAAAAAATGCAAGCGCGAGAGCAAGAGCGAGAACAAGTGCGAGAGACCCATCCAGCTGGCCAAGGACTACAGAGACGTTCTGTCATTACATAATTACCTTCTTATCTCTAGATCATGGAATGGAAAAACGAAAGCAAGATCTGGGGGTTCACATGCTCTTTAGTTTATACCTGGTGATATTAAAAACTCAAACGGATTTTTTTCATCCTAACTACATTTCTTAAATACAGTTATAACTCATAAATCATAATCAAAAAGAAAAACAAAAGGACCACAAAGCAATAAAGAGAGCGTCTAACCACACGTTTTTATTTTCATGAGGTAAAGTGCATATTAGCCACTTGGCTGCTTCCTGTATATATAAATCTGGTCTGTTGTTGGTCTGCTGGCAGAAGTGACTTGAGTGACACTTTTGGGAAATTTTTGGGAAATGTGATCAAAAGGAGGAGACACAATACTAAGGTAGGAGACAAAAAAAAAGTAGAATTTGATTTTAAGAAATCTAATTCTTAACGCACACATGATAGGAGCAAAGCATATTGTCACTAACTCAGATACTTGTGTCCAGTTTTCCCAAGTACTACTGTTCCGCATGAGGAAGTGGGACACGTGAGCACGTGTGCGACCTAGCGGAATAGAAAAGACAGCACTATTGATCCTGCAGGGCTGGTGCTGACGTGTGAGGTGACAGAGGCTTTGTGTTTTCATTGCAGAATCTAAGGGTGCCCATGAGGAACGTCGGCATCCTCCAGGAGGTAAAATGTCAGAGCTTGCTCCAGAGCAGAAAGAATGCCAAATAGATGCAGACATGCAAAGAGCTCTGCCTAGCATTCTTACAAAAAGTGTTTTTACACAGAGGCCAGTTGGGCCAATGGACAGAGGAAAAATAACAAAGCCAAACTAGACAGTGTGCCCACCAAAGTCACAGGCAAAGTGCCACATGCCACTGGTCCTCTTGACACCACTGAACTTGTGCACCATTTTTCCCATTGCTGAGACATGTATCCTTCGAGTGTAAGTTAAAGGACGTCTGTGGTACAACTCAAACATCACAGAAAATAAACATTTAGAGCTGTAGTTTAGGGAGAGCCTGACTTTCAAGGAATTCTCTAGACGGATCACGGCATAAAAGGAACTCGAGTTCAGTTTTACAAAATGCGCAAGTTTTGCTGTTTCACAGCAAAGTGAACATTCTGAACATCACTGAATTGTCATCTTTAAAAAATGGCTAAAGTGGTAAATGTCATGCTGCTTGCTTCTAACCACAATGAAACAAAAATTGAGCTACAAAAAAAAAGATAGTTGAGGGGTTCCAGACCCTTGCATGGACTATACCGTTTTTATTGAAAAGCCTGCAGCAGGAAAGATAAGTCAAAGTTTTCACTGAGCATAAACTAATTTCTGTCAATGAGCATCTTCAAAAACTAAGGCCAATGTGAATCCCAGTATGTACACTTGCTTGACTGCACCTTTCAAAGGATTTAAGCATTTCTATATCCACCTCAGATCATAATTTTAGCTTTCTAGCCTTGTTTCCTGAACCAAAAACCTAAAATGAGTAGGGGACTTTGGAAAATACTAACTAATCCTGAGTCCCCTCGCTGGCGATTAAATGGTCTAGTGGCAATTTTCCAAACAGTTTAATAGAAACTTTGAGCTCCCTATCCAAAATATCCTGCAGAGAATGACAAGATTGCTCTCTGTTCATAGTTCTGCATCATAAAGAATATTGCCCAGATTGGTCCAGAACAAGAAAATCTCATTCTACTATTTCAAGAATGTCACAGTATTAGTCACTTGCAGAGCTAAAGCGACAGCATTCCCAAATTCCTTAATCTTCTGCACTTGTCTAATACTCTGAAGAAAATAAAGCTACTTTCATCTGTATAAATCTTTTGAGGAAACTAATAACTCACTATGGACTACATCATAATTAAGCAGTAACATATATCCAGTAATTCATCTGGAGTTAAACACTGGGTACAACATTAACTTTACTTATGACTTATAACTTTTATTTTTTTTCCTTACCAAATGTCACCTCTCCGTTTCCACTTTTGTCAAACAGTTGGAAAGCCACTATGAACATGGAATCTGGAGCACATAAAACAGATTCAAATGCCAAGAACTCTTGATAGGAGATCAACCTAGAACAAAAGATGAAATGTTACTCTGTGGTAGAGAGCAAGAAAATGTCAGGTATTTAAATCTTCTATTACTACATGAGCCATAGCTCAGAGTAACCTACTAATGAGGGTTATTAAACGAAGGGCAGATGCATTTGTGGAAGGCAAGGAATATTATCTTTGGGTAAGCTCCTAATATTTTTTTAAATGGACAGTAATCAATAGCCCCTAACATTACAAAGAAAAAAAGGACTAAACTAAAAATAAACCTGAATTTACAAATCTCTCAACATCAGCATCATTGACCTTTAAACCTGATAAACCTTTTGTTCTTGGGGTTGCTTATGCATTGCATTGTACACTTTTAGTAATATCTCTGGCCCCAATTGTGACAACCAAGAATGTTTTCAGATATTGTCAAATGTGCCTTGGAAAACAAAATTGCCCCCACTGACAACCAGGGTTGTAGAACTAATCACCACCATTCAATTCACTGTAAGCACTGTTCTTCCGGTCACTCTGCTACCAAAACTAATTTAGAGAAAATGCAATGGACAAAGGAGCACATTAACTACCACCACAGAAGTGTGGCCTCTAGAAAACTTCAACACAACAGTCCAGAGTTCCAAAAAAATTAAAAATTAAAATAAAATAAAATATTTGAAACATAAAGTAAGAAATTAAGTGTGGGGACACATGCTTGCAATCTAAGCACTTGGGAGGAAGGCTGTAAGTTCAAGGCCAGCCTAGGCTACATGGTGAGACCATATCTTTTTCTAAAAAGGGATGGGGTGGGGAGGGCTTGCGAGATAACTTGTGAGTTAACTCATTTTCCACACTAGCCTAGCGGCCTGAGTTTGATCCCTGGAATCCACATAGTCAAAGGATTCAATTCCACAAAGTTGTCCTTAGACAGTAACAAGTGTGCTATGGCATGTATGCACACATGCATGCATACACACATGCATGCATACACACAGTGACATATAAAATAAGTTAAAAAAGACATACACGTACAATAAAATAGATTTTTAAGTGATGAGTTGTCCAAAAGTCCATATGCCTTATTAAACACCATTGCATCAACACACTGTACTTTCAGCACTCTTCATACAAATCCTACTAAACTATGCAGCTCATTGTTGAAACTAAGTTTCAAGACTCTCTTATCCCAAAAAAGCTAGGTTTATCATAGAGTACAAGCTGGATTCAAGTAAGAACTCATAAATATTCTTAAATAAACTCCATTAAGAATGTTGATAAAGGGGATGGAGAGGTGGCTCAGTTAAGCCTCTGCCTTGCAGGTGGAAGGTCCTGAGTTCAGGACCCCATGTATAGACACTGGGCAAAAGTGGGGGCAGCCTGCTTTTCTAGTCCTGGTGGGGCGGAGCCTGTGAATCCCAGGGCAGAGTAAACGAGGAGGAGGTGGAGGCGGTCCATGGTGGTTCCCGAATTCACGCATGGTTCTACACACACACACACACACACACACACACACACACACACACACACACATGTGCATACACTCACACATGTACAATTGAATTAAAAAAAAAAAGAATGTTGGTAAAGAGATGTATTTCCTGACATGGTATTAGGAAAACGACTTTATATTTTACACTTTGCTTCATTCCCCTATTCACCTAAAATATGCACTCAGTGTTACATTTTCTGTTATTTAAAGCACTATGAAATATTTGTTTAATTATAAGAACTACACTCTATCCAAAGCAATGATGTACACCATGCCTTTATATGAAAAAACCTTCAAGGTAGCGAAGTCTGTGTTCTGATGCATGCTAAATGAGTCTAAATGAGAATGTAGCTTTGTTCATGCTGAAGAATCTTCAATGAAATTAGGTGTTGGGGGTTGGAGAGATGACTCAGAGGTTAAGTCTGTGACTCACAAGCAGAAGGTCCTGAGATGGGATCCCAGGTCTCACATAAAAATGTCAGGAGAAAACGATGGCAGCCTACACTTCCAGTCCTGGTGGGCCGAGCCTGGGAAATCCCAGAGAGAGGCAAAAAGGAGGTAGAAGCAATCCAGGATGATTCCCGAAGTCACTCTTGGTCCTCCACAGGGATATATGTGCTCTCTGATATACACACGATAGATAGATGATAGATAGATAGATAGATAGATAGATAGATAGATAGATAGATAGATAGATAGATAGATAGACAGATAGATAGATGATAGATAGATAGATAAAGAAATTAGGTGTTGGAAGGCTAGAAGTACTCTTAAAGTCACTCTGTTACCAAAAAAAAAAAAAAAAAAAAAAAAAGCGCAGCAGAACTAGAAAGTATAGCTACCGTTAAACTCATTTAGGAAACTGAAAATAAATGAAATTCCAACATAAAGTATCACCATGACCAATCACACACTCCTCAAAAGCAATAAGTAGGGATGAAGTATAGCTCGGTGGTAACTAAGCACCAGGAGGTTTTAGATTCCACCCTCCAGTTCCAAAAAGGAAGGAAGGGGGAAATAGAGAAGGAAGGAAAAAGAGGAGGGGAGAGGAGGGAGAGAGGGAAAAGGAGTATGTGGTATCCAGCTTTAAATGAAGTATCAGATTTGTTAGGTGTGATGCCATTCAGAAGTATGAGAATATACAATATACGCATGATAACAGTGTAAAGCAGGAGTTAGAGACCTTTACTATCTACATATTTTCGAAATGTCTAAATTTTTTAACAAAGAATGATCAGCCTATTTTTTCCATGAGAATAATTCAGAAAGTTTAAAAATAAGCAGGTTAGAGGATGGGGATATGACTCAGTGGTTAAAGTCTTTGCCTCAAAAGCAAAAGGACCTGAGATTGGACTCCCAGATCCTACATGAAAAAAAATGCCAAGGTGGATACGGTGGTAGCCTCTAATTTCAGCCATCAAGGGTAGAGCCTGGGAAACCCCAAAGCAAAACAATACAGGATGATTCCCTATGTCATCCTCGACCCTCCACATATTTAAATGCCTTCTTGCACACATGCCCTCAAATACACATATGCACCCACTCACATACAAAACACACACACGCACACAAGCAAAAAAGGGAAAAAAATAAGTAGACTTGATAATGGATTAAAAACCAAAACCTATGACAATTTGGTTTGTTCAGTTTCCATAGCTGAGCATCAAAAACACAACTATCCAGAAATAGAATAAATCACTTTAAAGTGTATTTCATGCTCAGCAGTAAAACTTTCTTTTTATGAGAAAAGATCAAAGACTACTTCTTTATCTAGAAAAAGTCATAAACTGTAGGTTGGCAGACAGAATTTAGCTAAAAGTTCTTTTTTTTCCCAAGCAAAGCATCATTTTTTTTTCTTTCATGCATTGGATTGCATTAGAAAATCCTAAGAGTTCATATAAATACGTTTTTCTGGTTCCTCTTGAAAAATTGCATGCTTGGACAAGAGGAGGTTTCCGGTCTTGAGGAGCACCTCGACCCTTTAGAAAAACAACTAGTACTAGACCACCACAATCCATTTGAGGTTGTCATGTATACTTCCAACTACAATGCAAGTAACACCTTGTTTAAAACATTGACTTCATGGACTTTGCTTCTTACCTAATTTTGTCTAGCAGCATACTCAAAAGGAAATTTTATTTGGAATATGTATTTCCATAACTTTGAAATAATAAAATGACAAAATATTTGTTACTTTCATCATTTTAAAGCAGCCAAAATTTCTACATAAAAGGTTATTCTATGCATATACAATACCAAAAATAAATCACTTATGAAAAAAATAAAAGAGACAAAAAAAACTAGTTTTCTCATTATAGGAAAGAAGAGTTCCAGATGAAATTGACTAGACTAAATGTAGAAACTACCATGCCAAAAGCTACAATATCAAACAAGCAACTGTCTAAATATTTTAGATCAGATCATGTAATAATAGTCTCAGAGATCTGCATTTAATGCATAAAATCATTTTGCTTTTCATTGTACAACCAACTTCAAAGTTTGAGCTGCAATCTCACATGAAACTTGGCTAATGGTTTGACTTTTAGACAATCTATCAGGCTATTTATATCTGCGTGCCTCTCTCCATAGCTAGCACCTGCATCAGAATACTCCTGTGCACCTACCACCTACCAGGAGACACGAGACAAAGAAAAAAAACAGGCATAGTCTAGAAAATACCAGGGGAGAAGAGCGAGCACTCAAGTTCTGACCAAACCAGCTTTCACCACACACTTTTCCACACGACCTGCTCTCTACTAATTCTACTCATCCACTTGGCTTTCTCTTCGGTCACTATAATTAATAGCACACGTTGCTATTTCAAGTTACACACTTACAAGACTCATCATTAAAAATTGTAACAGAAGTAAGAAACATATCTTAGGGAAGGAAAGTAACAATTTCACTCTAATTTTTTACCCACTGACCTGGGCAGTGGAGAGAAAGTTAGAAATGAAAGTGGAATGAAAATGAAGAACTAATTATGTATTATCGGGACCTCAGTGTCATGGTTTGGGTGTGAGTTATTCTACAGGCTCATGCATTTGAATTCTTAACTGGTATTAATGTTTGAGAAGGTTGTGGCACCTTTCAGAAGCAGAGCCTTGCTGGAGATTTGGCAGCTCACTTCTGCTGCTTCTGGCTTGCTTGCTTGCTTGCTTTCTCTGCCTCCTGATGGCTGGGTGGCCTGATGCCTGACTCTGTCTGCAGCCATGCCCTGAGCTATACACTTCCTACCATAATGGACTATATTCCTTCTGGAACCATAAGTCAAATAAATAACCTTTTCTCCCTAGGTCTGAGTACTGTCTCACAACAACAATAATAATAACAACAACAACAACTGCAACAGCCAATAGCACATCTAGGCCTCATTTTCCTCAAATGTTAAATGGAAAAAGAATGGCTTCTTCGAATAACTCATTCATTAACACAGGACTCTTATCCCATTGAATTACAATTTAAACCCTTAGGCCTAGTCTTTCTGAAATCCTAACATTCCATCCCAGAAAAATGCAGATACAAATTCGACCATTTTGTATTATATTCAGGAAGTTCCATAATCTCAGAAGACCATCTATGAACAATAGACTGAGAATCCAGGCTTTCTAGAACATTCTGCTTTTCTCTGATTCAATTTTATGACCTGTCAAATGCCGGTCTAGTTGATTCCAAAGAAGAAAAAGAGAGAATTAGGTGAGAGAGGGAAGGAAAGAGGGCAAGAGGAAGAAAGAGAGGGAAAATTTTAAGAACTTTAAAAGTTTAAAATCTAACGGATTTGTCTTTTTAAACTGAAAAGGGCCAAACATGACTACACATACTTGTAATCTCAGCACTCAGAAGGCTAAGGCAGGAGAATCAAGAATTCTAGGTCATCCTTAGCTATACAGTGAGGCCATCCTGGGCTTTATAAGACTCTGTCTCTTGTCTCTCCCTCCCAAAAAAGGGGGGCTGGCAGGTATGGCGGCACTTGTAACCCAGCACTTGGGAGACTAAAGCAAAAGGACTGCCACAAGTTTAAGTTCAGCTTGGGCTACATGCAGATCCTGTCTCACCCACTCCCGCACTCACACACACACACACACTATGTCAAAGGCTCTGTAATCTGTCCTCAATGTTATCAGTTTCCCCACTAAACAAGACCCACTATTGATCTACTCTTCATACCTTGATTCAGCCTAGGAGAACCACATAAAGTTTCAAAGACACAAAACTAGATAGTCACAAAGGGTTTCAGATACTTATTTGAAAACATGTGGATATTCAGATCCAATTAACAAATCAAGCCTTGTAAGGAACACTGAAGCCTAAGTTGATCTGTGGTCTATGTTGTAATGTATATGATGTCATCTATCTGTAAAATGTCATCCCCCCTATTTCATGGTATATAAGGGATTAGATTCCATAATACACTTGACTTGGTTTCAGCTTTTCCAAGAACCCCTCTGATCCAGACTGCTTTAATTTCCACTGATCCCACTCTGGAGAATCCATTCAGGTATGCAAGGTAAATGCAATGGTCAAGAATGCCTGCAAAACCTGTTGATAATTTCTAAAAAAAAAAAAAAAACAAACAAACATATGTGCTAACATTAATAACTCTGAAGGAACAATTTTGATTATAAATAAACTTTTCTTAGGCCTTACTATTTAATCACTGAGATTCTATGATATGTTAAATAGCAGAATAAACTGACCTGACATTTTTAAAGCATAGGCATCCAATATGTGCCATTTTGCAGTGATACAAAATCTTTCCCAAGTCATAAAATACTCATTTAATAATTACCTATCGAATATAGTAAATTTCATGCACTGCGTTAAATTCCATGAGACAACAAAATGAAATCTGTACTAGTCTTAGAATCAAAGAGCACATCAACCTTTCTATTGCAACACTGAAAGTCACCTAACTGGATCTCACTGTGTACATCTTATTCTACTCCCAACATTTCTGTTTTCCAAAAACTTGATCATATTTGTGGTAATGGTATTGATTTCTAAAGAATCTTCACTGCCTAGCTTTTCAAATTTTTTCACACACATCTCATACCATGGTACTGCAGTTAGTCTGCATTGTTACTGATATATTCACAATCAAAAGGTTTATAGGGGAAGGAGGGGTTTTTTTTTTTCCTCTTACAATAGTGCAGTTACAGTTCCTTATTGGCAGGAAAGCCCACACCAACATCAAGAGCCAAAGGAATTGGCCACACCTATCTACATAATAGCTGAGAGAGGGACGATACTTGCCAGACCAGCGTGTCTGGCCAAGTATACAGAGGGATGCCACATTCTCAACCAGTTCCCTCCATCTTACTCAAATGCCAGGGCCTAGTCCCGCCCATCATGGGCTGGACCTTCCTCATCAATTAGACAGCCTCTTGCAGGTTCTCTCTGGGCTTAATTCAACTACTAATCTCTGCAAATGTGCCCAAAGCTCAAACCCTCAACCATCAAGTTGACAACTGTATCTAAATATGATGCATGGATAGGAGAAAGATCCCGGACCCTTGGAGATCTGGAAATATAGCTTAAAATAGCAAGCAAACATTTCTTTTAAAAAATTCAGCAAATATTCAGTTAGTTCCATAATGTATCCACATAGGAGTCTAATAAAATTAATAATTCCCCTTGAATAAAATGACACTTTAGTAAGATGAATCTTGTCATTTCTGTGCCTTTATACCCATGTAATACTATGTTAAAAGTATCCCCAAGATTGAGATTTGTTAGTTCACAGGATACAGTGAAAATCTAGAGGCTCAAGAGATGGCTCAGTGGGTAAAGTGCTTGCCCAGCAAATGAAAGGACAAGAATTTGGAGTTCAGATCCCCAGGTGCCACATAAAAATATTAGATGGATATGGCATCCCACCTGTAATTCTAGCCCTAGAAGGAGAAGCCTAGGAAACTTGTTACCCAGACCAGCCCCAGTGGTAAACTCTAGATTTAGTTAGAGACCTAGGCTCAAAAGAATAAGGTGGAAGAACAATCAAGAATGATTCCAGATACACCCTCAAGTCTCCACACACAGGTATGCATGTGCACACACACACACAAACACACACACACACACACACACACACACACACACATATATATACATGCCCTCACCCCATATACACATATACATGAAAAAGAATAAAAACTCAGAACACAAGGTCCCGAACTTCACACCAAACTGTGTCTCCTGCAGCTACACCAAAGCACTTATGATACAGTTTTCTCACACATCATACACATGTGTACGTGCACATATGCACACACATGCACACACAGAGACACACACACACACTCCATGAGAGTGCCTCTTTATGTTTTGTGGTGCTCCTGTTCTTCTTCTAAAACTGTCCTAAAAGTTCCCATGGACTCCACCCAAGCATCCTCTCTTCTGTGTTGTCCCGACCACCCAAACTAGAGATGATCATGTTTTCTTGGCTCCCTTCTGTACTTTCACATGTGCATTAGTGGATCTTACCCCAGAAAGACCATCTTTTATTTTTTCTTTGATTGATAATCTTCTTTCCCAATAAGCTGTGAGTTTCTTAGGTCCAGCAACCTCATTTTATTTGTGCCTTTTTTTTGTTTCTTTGTTTTTTGAGTATTAATGTAGAGTTTATTAGAGGAGAGAAAGATCAGAACTCGTGGACTCCAGATGTGGAGTACCATGAGGGGTAAGGGTGCCCTGGAGAATTCATGGACTCCAGGCATGGAATCCATAAGAGGCATGGATCTGGAAAAGAATTCATGGACTCCAGATGTGGAGTGCCACGAGGCGCAAGTGCCTGTGTCTGTTTTTATAAAGCCCCAGCAATGTGTGGCAAATAGTGGTGGTGAATATGTTTGCCAAATAAATAATTAGATGAATGAGTACGTGCCACTCCCTCACTTTTCACAGTACTTATAACCAACTACCATGCTGAAATAAAGCAGGTACTGA
This sequence comes from Typhlomys cinereus, assembly GCA_023101885.1. NCBI lineage: Eukaryota > Metazoa > Chordata > Mammalia > Rodentia > Platacanthomyidae > Typhlomys > Typhlomys cinereus. Next base: position 1,561,055 of record JALPQD010000307.1, on the reverse strand, counting down.
TGAGTACTTACCAATTAATTGCAAAAAATGGAATGAGTCATCTAGAACCCATCCTGCTTAGATCATTCAATTTAAAGCATCACTTCCTTGCATAATATTTTTCAAAAAGAAAGACATGCCAGTCTTGATAATACCAGTAAATATCCTGGGAGAGGGGGGAACTGGTGACATGGCTCAGGTGTTGAGACTCTGTTTCACAAGCAGAAGGTCCTGAGTTTGGATCCCAGATCCTGGGCTCTGATGGGAGGAGCTTGGGAAATTCCAGAGCAAAGCAAGAAGAAGGTAGAAGCAATACAGGATGATTCCCAAAGTCACCCTTGGTCTCCACAGGGACACACAGAGCCCTCTGACATACACACACACACACACACACACACACACACACACACACAAATATATAAATTTTAAAAAAAATTGTCAGCTTCAAAATTTGGTATTAAACTTCTTGATCTGGGTATAACTTACAGTTTTTAAATTTTTAGTAAGGAAATTAATTAGTTTTCAGAAAATGTGTAATGATGCTTACCCATCCTTGGTCTGATCAGCTACTCCTGCCAAGAGCTGAACAATCTTTGGATTGCTATTTGGATCGTTGTACAGGCCAAGGTAGCGCTGGACAAAGTCTTCTGGGGTCATATAATGTTCTCCATCGACCTCAGTACTGGCATACTAAAAGAGAAATAAATAATGCACACTGAAAAAAGTAAAACAATTCCAAAACAACTTGCAACTAACAAACGTTTGGGGATAAGATAAACTACAGGGCAGTATTAAAATCCAAATAAGGAGCCAGAGAGATGGCTCAGGAATTAAGCCTCTGCCTCCCAAACAGAAAGTCCTGAGTTTGGATCCTGGATCCCATGTAAAAATACCCAACAGAAATGGAAGCGGCCTGTACTTCTGGTCCTGGAAGGCAGAGCCTGGGTAACTCCAAAGCAAAACAAATAGAAAGTAGAAGCAATCCAGGGTGATTTCCGAAGTCACCCTTGGGCCTCCACAGGCACACATGGTGCCCTCTAATAAACACAGACACATACAGAGACATATACATGACACACATGTAAAAATAAAATGAAAATAAAAAAAAACTAATGAAGAATGTTTTTGTGGGCAGTGAAAAATCAAACTCCCAGATTCCAACTTAAGAACACTGTCAAGTATGGATATACACTTCAGAACTGACAAACTTTGAAAAACATGCTAAGTAAAATGAGCCAGACACAATAAGTACATATTATAGGAATCTGTTTACATGAAATGTCCACAGTGGCAAGTCCATAGATAGGAAAGCAGAACAGTGGTTGCCAGAAGCTGGGAGAGGGAAGTAGGAATTAACTGTTTAATAAGCATGCTTTTCCCTTTGGAATGGCCAAGTATTCTGGAATTAGACAATGGAGACAGTCACTCGAAATTGCAAATACATTTTTAAAAAACAACAAAGCACTGAACTGTACTTTAAAATGATTGCAATGGGGAATATTACACTAGATGAACATTTCATTCCAGTTAAAAATACATGAGCTGGTTACCATGGAAGGGGGAAGAGGTCAAGAGGTACCACACCTCCCTAAGAGATTACTGAAGAGTAATGCTGGCTCTGGGAGGGCAGCTTCTTTCCTCAGTAGTATACCCACTGATGTATCATCTATATTCCAGCAAGAGCTCAGGCACAGGCCAGTACAGGCAATTCAGATGAAACTTAGTGGGCTACACATGCAAAAAGACATAAAAGTAAGAGGGAGACTGGTAAGGAAGAAGGTTTACAATGGGAGAAAGAGGGGGATGGGATCAGGTAATTAAGTATAACTTGGTGGTAAAGTGCTTCTCTAATATGGGTTCAATCTCCAGTACTGTGAAAATAAAGATCAATTCAAAAGTAAATAAAAATAAAAATACTGGCAAGAAGGATATGAGAGAATAAGACGAGTGAAGGGGAAGCCGGGCCCAAAAGTGAGAGTGGATTCTTCAGGCACCAGGTCGTCCTCCTTTCTGCAGGAGCCTGTCAGAGTTGGGGTGGTGTCTAGGGACTGCGCTTAGGTTGCCAGTCTTGAAAAACTATGTTTCAAGCAACATCTTTCATTTATTCTAAGCCCTGGTAGTTAGGGGAAAAATGAAACAAACAAAAACATTCTACCTTTCATGTCAATGTTTTAAAATATGCCGATGGAAGAAACTACCGTTTCCAGGGTTGGGTGCACCGACGCACAACCCTTCTCCTTGGGTTGTGACAGATCTAGTCACTTCAGTCGACCAACAAAGAAGATCAGAACATCTCCCAAACTGAAGAATAGGAAGGCTTGCTAAATGTCGAGCATGAAAAAAAACTAAAGCAAACAAAACTCCACACTGGGTGCTAGCCCATCTTCAAAACTGTAAAACATTAGAGAGAGAGAGAGAGAGAGAGAGAAAGAGAGAGAGAGAAATCTGATAGTGAGATTCTCTCTTGGGAAGGAAGAAGAAAGGAGGAAGGATCCTAAAAGTTTCCAGAGGGGAGAAAAGAAACAGGTCAGAATCTAGAACAAGGACATCATGGCCCTCGGTAACACAGGATACTTGAAGATAATAGAATGAGACCAGACAATTCTGAGAGAAATTATTTCTAGCCTAGAATTCTAACCTGAACCAAATTTTCAATCAGATAGGTTAAAGGCACTTTAAGATAGCTCTGTTCTCAAAATATTTTTTCTACCTTCATGCACTTTTTCCCAGATAGCTGTAAAGAGAATTTTTTTTAAAGAGAGAATAGATTAAATCGAAGAAAGATATGGGATCCAAGAGCAGGTGATCTAACCAACATGGGCAAGGAAGATATGGAATTCCGGAGGCTGAGGCAGGAGGATGACAGCATGTTTGTGGCCAACTGACTGAATTACAGTGTGGAGCTTATAATAAAACAAAAACAAAAAAATCCAGGCAAGAAGTGGCACACAGCTGTTCCTAGCACTTGGGGGAGAAGTTATGAGGATTACTCCAAATCTGAAGCCAGCCTGTTGTGCATAGTGAGTTTCAGACCTGACAGCTGTGTATTGCAAGACTCAATATGCCAGGAACACTGAGGACTCAAAATAAACAATATCAGCAGTCAGAATAGTGTCAACACTGAGTAATGATTTAATAAACATTGCAAATGAGAGGTGTGGAGGGAGAAAAAAATGAGAAAGTATTATTTTAAAAAAAGCTAAATCCTCAATAGCTGGAACACAAGCTCAAGAAGACCTAGAAATAACTGGGTCTGGGGGCTCAGGCAGAACTGCAGATTCAAGAACTACAGAGTGAATTCAAGGCCAACCTGGGCAGTTTAGTGTCTATAAATAAATAAATAAATAAATAAGGCTGGGGATATGGCTCAGTGGTAGAGGATTTGCATGGCTGGTATACATAAAGCCCTCTGTTCAATTTTCAGTACTGAAGGAAAAGAAAATCTAGAAATATCCATACAAAAATATGAAAGAAAATACCAAAACAAATAGCTGAAAGAGGTACACATATTTGTTTCTAGAAAGCAAGATAGGGAAGAAGAATTAGAGCAAAGGACTGTTGATATGCTTTTTTTTTTCTTGGTTAAGAATTTCAAATGTCTATGAATCTAAGTAAAGCAAGCCACCTGATCTTTGAAGTAGGAGATAATTTAAACCAAAATGTTTCCTTTGTCTTAACATGTGTGACATCAACTGGCATAAAGAGCCTAAAGTGGGCTTTTTTTTTTTTTAAACAGCTGCCTTGGGTCACAAATAAGACTTGGACTTTAGACTTGTAAAAGGTTTGAATTGTTAAAGACTACAGTGATTCTTAAAATTGGACTAAATGTGTATAAAATGAGATTATGGGGATGGAGTAGATTATGATTTGAAAGTAACACTTTTGAATGTCAAATTGACAAGGAATGAAGCTGCCAAAGTTAGTGTTATTTTCTTTTTTTTTTATTCAATTATGCATGTATGTATGTGTGTGTGCATGTGTGTGTGTGTGTGTATAGAACCACAGACGAATTCGGGAACCACCATGGATGCCTCCACCTCCTTCTTGTTTACTCTGCCCCGGGATTCACAGGCTCCGCCCTACCAAGACCAGAAACGCAGGCCGCCCCCGCTTCCGCCCAGTGTCTATCCAAACTCAGGACCATTCCGCCTGCAAGGCAAAGGCTTAACCCCTGAGCCACCTCTCCAGCCCCAGTTAGTGTTATTTTCAATTTGACAAACTCTAGAATGACCAGGAAAATTGACCTCTGGGCATGCCTGTAAGGGGTTGTCTTGACTGTGTTAAATGAGCTGGGACAACCCAACCACGGTGTGAAGCCCTGGCAGAATCCTGGACTGGACAATGAAAGGGAACTGAGAGCAACATGCACGTACTACGCTCTGCTTCCTGACTGGAGGCCACGTGACCAGTTGCTTCAGATGCTGCTGCTGCCTTGACTTTTCTGCCGTGATGGACTGAACCCTGAACTGTGAACCAGAATAAAAGCCTTTCTCCCTTAACTTGATTTGTCACAGTATTTTATCTCGGCAACAGGAAAAGAAACTGAGACACCAGCTACAAAAACCACTAAAGAAATAACACCCACCATGGAGATATGCTCTCTCCACATGACTACAGCAGCCATTCCGGACTGATCTTGTGTTTCACCTCACCTCTAACACTAATCAACTATGTGAGTCTTTAAAACAAGTTCACTCTCTTCCTAGGCTTCGAGATCTTTTACACTTTTATATAATGAAGTAATCTTTACTTGGAACATAAAGCAATCTGAAATTTCAAAGGTTGGACATAAAAACAAAGGTTAAAGAACAACAAGCTAGAATAATAGCCACGACGGTAAATAAATTATATCAGTGCATAATAATTAATGAAGTCTACCAGTTCCTGTTATTTGCTTCTTCTCTTAGTCTTTAATATTTGAAATAATTGAACATGTTTGTTCTGTTTTTAATGCTGAGACAGGGTCTCATGTATCCCACACTGGCCCCAAACTCTCTACGTAGACAATGGCCTTGAATTTCTGGTCCCTCTGCCCCCATCACTGACTGTTGGGATTACATGTGTGAGCCACCACAGAATGCCAGAGATCAAACCCAGGACTCTGTGAATGCCAAGCAAGCACCCTAACAGTTGAGCTATACCCTTAGCCCGTGGATGTGTTTTTATCAAGATTACAAAGTCACCTTGAGCTGGGGACAAGCAGGCATGGAGAAGTGACGATAGTCAAGGAGATCACTGTACTGGGAAAGGGGATCGATACAAAGAAACCTAAGAGCAGAATATAGGGAGACTGACAAATCTACCTCTAATAAGAATATGAATGCCAAAAACTAACACTGGTGGACTGGAGAGATGACTTGGGTTAAGCTTCTGCCTCACAAGCATAAAGACCTGAGTTTGGATCTCGAATTCCACCTAAAAGCACCAAGAGAGAATGGCAGGGGCCTTTGACCCTAGACTTGGAAGGCAGAGCCTGGGAATCCCCAGAGCAAAACAAAAAGGAGGTACAACAATCCAGGATGATTCCCCGAGTAACCCTTGTGCCTCCACAGGCACACATAGGGGCCTCTCTCTCTCTCTCTCTCTCTCTCTCTCACAGACACACACACACACACACACACACACACACGTGAGCGTGAAAAAAGAAAACAATGGTATGTGAAGTATACTATGGAAACCAAAAAGGGGTGATTAATTCTAGGGATATTGAGATGGTGTTAGGAAGGAAAAAGAAATGCTGGATTTCAACTGGAAACGGAGAGAAAAGTTATTCCAACCTGCCATGAAAACCCAAAGTGAATAAATGTAGAAATAAGAAAAAAATCTTGCTTTTTATTTTCTTTTTTAGAGGTGTGTATTAGAGAGAGAAATGCTAACAAAGAAAGAGTGCAGGAGTCGGGATGTAGTTCAGTGGCAAAGCACTTGAATAAGCACGAAATTCCTGGTGAGTGAATACAGATAGATTGAGTGCCCATTACCTAAAATACCTGAGGCCACAACTATTTTTAACTTGAGATTTTTTAATATTTTCATATATTTAGTTGGATATCTTTTTTTTTTTTTTTTGAGACTGGGTTTCATATCCCCCAAGATGGCCTCAAACTTACTATGTAGCCAAGGTTTTCTCCACTGCCCATGTATTGGAATTACAAGCTTGCTCCACCATCCCTGGCTACTTAATGGAGTATCTAAATACAAAATTCCATCTGTTTCATATCTAATTCTTTTTACATGGCCTGATGGTAAATTTAATACAATATTTTTAACAGTGAGCCATTGTCTGTGTCAAGTATGGAATTTTCCATTTATTTTATCATATATGTGCTCAAAAACTTATGAATTCTGGAATATTTCATATTTCAAAATTCTGAATTAGGAAAGTTTAGCCTACATACAAAGATATAGAGCAGAAGATAATGCTAAAGCATCAAATAATAAAAACTTTATTCTGGGGCTGGAGAGGTGGCTCAGGAGTTAAGCCTCTACCTTGCAGGCAGAAGGTCCTGAGTTCGGATCCTAGACCCCACGTATAGATGCCTGGCAGAAGCGGGGGCGGCCTGCGTTTCTGGTCCTGGTAGGGCGGAGCCTGTGAATCCCCGGGCAGAGTAAACAGGAGATGGAGGCGGTCCATGGTGGTTCCCAAATTCATCCGTGGTTCTACACACATGCACACACACAGGCATTTCACAATTGAATAAGTAATAAAATTTAAAAAAAACTTTATTCTGTGAGCCATGCATACTGCTAAAAATTTCAGGGGAGAAAGACCCTATCCAGTGCTGTTCTGATAGCAATGGGAAACATTGGTAGAGACAGAGATGTGGTTGTGAGACAGGGAGACCAAGGGGTGGCCATGGCAAAGACCAGGTAAAGGACACAGAATCCCAAATCACACAGGGAGAGAAAAGGAAGAAACCAAGAGCACTTTCTGTGGTCAACGGCTTCGTATTTTTCTCTTCACGACTATTTTAATGTGGCTTGCCTTAATTGGCAGATGACAAGAGAGAGAAGAAAATATGAAAACATTTCCATTACTATAAAACAATTTGACAATTTTTGCCTGTTCCTTCTGCAACAGAGGCATTTATTCTCTAGCACCTAAATCTGGAAGCCTTCAAAGAACACACACCCTGACAGAGTGGCAGTATGTCACATCTATAGAATCACCAGGACTCCCACAGCATTCTGGAATGTAGACTACAGGGAAATACAGCAGCCTTAGTACAAGTAACAAAGACACAGACACCAATAAGGGAAATGAATGCTTTTGTTGACATGAACTGAAACAGGCTTTGCCAGTACCTAGGGTTATAAATGATGCCAGAGAACCAGTTACCCTGAGGGATTTTGCTGGTGTTTTCCCCAACTCTCCCAGTCTATTTAACTTGATTTCAACAGTAAGATGGAGTATACTGCTGAGGGAGGGAGGGCGGAGGGGAACAAGTCTTCTCATCCACAAGGAGTCAGTACTTGACAGCTACAGGAGACAGTTAACCAATTAGCTCATTAAATTAGAGACAATTACTTGGCAGTGTTAGAAGGCCTATTGCCCAAGCAAACAGAACTGTAAGAGTTTAGAACTAAAACTAGAATCTATTCACAGTCAGTTATGCTAAAACAGGAGGAGTATGGGGAATGGAAAAATGCTTTCCTCAATGATATATCCACTGCTACATGATTCATGTTCTAGCAAGTACTCAGGCATGTGCCATCAAAGGCAAACCCAATGAAACCAAGTGGGTCACACATGCAAAAAGACATGGAAATGAGTGGGAGACCTGCAGAGAAGAAAGGTTGTAGGGGCTAGAGAGGTGGCTCAGGAATTAAGCCTCTGCCTTGCAGGCGGAAAGTCCTGAGTTCAGATCCTAGACCCCATGTATAGATGCCAGGAGGAAGCAGGGGCCTGCGTTTCTGGCCCTGGTAGGGCAGAGCCTGTGAATCCCAGGGCAGAGTAAACAAGGAGGAAGTGGAGGCGGTCCATGGTGGTTCCTGAATTTGCCCGTGGTTCTACACACACACACACACACACACACACACACACACACACACGCATAATTGAATTAAAAAAAAAAAGTTGTAATGGGCAGAGGAATGGAGGGATGGGATTGGGGATTAGGTGTGAAAATATCATAAATTCACTATATTCATATATAAAACACTGAAAATAAAAAACGCTTAAATGTTGGGAGGGTGGATACGATGAAGATGCATGGTATACATAAAAAAATTTAAAAAGTTAATAAAATTATTTTTAGAAAAAAATATGTAAGGCATTATACTATAACAGAAAAACACTTGGGCCTCAAAAATAGGTGATATGGGGCTACAGACATGGCTCTGCATTGGTAGAATCAATGACCCACCTCAATCCTCAGGCCCATAAAAACACATGCATAATATACATACATATGTAAATTTTAAGGCGTTAAGGTTTTATCTGAGGTCCTGACTTCAATCCCAAACACCAAAAAAGAAAAAGGTGATATATTTTAATAGCTTTTTAAAAATAAGCATAGGACTTGCAAGATGGCTCAGCAGATAAAGGTGGCTGCCACCAAGCCTGATGACTGAATTTGAATCTCAGGAACCCACATGCAAAATGTCCTGTGACTACCACACATGTGTGCTATATGATAAGCACACACATGTGCAAGCAAGATAGATGAATAAATGTAGAATAAAATAAGTATGCTCCGGCTATTTTAAACAACTTACTTTTTTTTAACCTCTTCTTTAATTGATTGGATAATACTGGAGTTAGTTGGATGTTAATTTTGTGTTATTTTTCCCTTTTTGTATTTATTTATTGCTTTTTTATTAACTTGATTTATTTATGTGTGTGTGTCTGTGTCTCGTGTATCAGAGGGCACTGTGTGTCCCTGTGCAAGACTGAGGGTGACTGCGGGAATCATCCTGGATTGCTTCTACCTTCTTTTTGCTTTGCTCTGGAATTTCCTAGGCTACACCCACCAGGGCCACAAGTGCAGGCCACCACTGTTTCTGCCTGAGATTTTTATGTGGGACCTAGGATCCAAACACAGGATTTCTGCTTAGGAGGCAGAGTCTTAACCCCTAAACCATCTCTCCAGCCCATGCCTTTCTTTTCTTTCTCTTTCTTTCTTTCTTTTTCTTTCCTTCCTTCCTTCTTCCTTCCTTCCTTCCTTCCTTCCTTCCTTCCTTCCTTCCTTCCTTCCTTCCTTCCTTCCTTTCTTTCTTTCTTTCTTTCTTTCTTTCTTTTTTTCTTTCTTTCTTAAAGAGAAGGTCTCATTTAGCTCAGGCTGGCCTCAAACTTTTCACATAGCCAAAGATACCCTTAAACTCCTGATCGTCAGGATCCACATCCCAAGTGATGACACTATAGGCACGTACCACCATACCCAGAACAGTAATCATGTCTTAAACAGAATTTCTAGAAAGTATAAAAACAAATAAGACTGTAGTGGTGCTCACTTGCATTCCCAGCACTAAGAAGCCTGACACCACTTTGGACCACGTAATGAGCAAGATCCTGTCTCAAAGGTGGTGGGGGGAGGAAAAGTGAGAAGGAAGGTAGGGAAACCTAGGGCTAAAAATAAAAAAACATTAAGAGCCTTATCGTGGGCTGGAGAGATGGCTCAGAGGTGAAGACTCTGTCTCACAAGCACAAGGTCCTGAGTTCGGATCCCAGGTCCCACATACCAGGAGGAAATGGCGGAGACTTACACTTCTGGAAATCCTGGAACGAAACATGTGCTCTCTGATACATAAACACACACTAAATTAATTAATAAAGAAATGAAGTTTAAGAGCCTTATCGTGATCTCTTCCATATACTAATCAAAATGAGTTCACATTTACACTAAAAATAACAAATAGCAATGTAAAGTTTTGGATCTTCCAGAATAACATATGGTAAAGATTGACTATGTCAAGGAATTTAATAACTTTTTAACAGCCTTTCCATTTTTCTACTATCATTTCAAACGGTAAACTGAAATGACTTCAAAACAAATTGCCAAATGCTATATCATTATTCCAAATAACTTTATAGTTAATCACTTGCCATTTCAGAGATGACTCTCAGGCAGTTGTAAATCCCTCTTGGACAAGATGTTGAGGACACAGGAAGGTCATTGACAAGAAGTAGCTGACAGTAGCTGACAGAAATAGGCAATCTATTTTCTTTCTTTTATAAACTTTTTCCAACCCCAACTCAAGTATTTGGGATGTGAAAGTGCACAGAGCTTTTGACATTTCTAGGAACGTTTAAATTGACATGTCCGAATGTGCTTGAAAAGCACTCTGAAGCTTGAAAAACAAAATAGATCTTACAAGAGATTGGAGTCCTTATGTATTTTATCAAATATAAAAATAGCAGGCTTCATATACAAGTATATGCTGCAATTATGCTGAACTACCTGTAGCTGTAAATGAGAAGCTCAAGTCTTTCGGGAACATTTGTCTATGACGCCAACAATCAGCACATGGATAAACTCCTTTGCAATTCACTAACACTGACCTTAAGTGACCTTTGGAATACAAGAATGCTACACTATAGTTAGTTATATTAACCACATCTTTCAAATAGCTTACACATCCCTGAATTTCTACTGAGGGGAAAAATTCAATAACCAGAATGAATTTAAAAAAAGTCTTAAAAATGACAAATTGGGCTGGAGAGATGGCTCAGAGGTTAAGACTCTGCCTCCCAAGCAGAAGGTCCTAAGTTCAGATCCCAGGTCATACATAAAAATGCCAGGCAGAAATGGCGTGAGCCTGTACTTCTGGCCCTGGTGAGTGGAGCCTGGGAAGCAAGGAGGTAGAAGAGATCCAGGATGATTCCCGAAGTCACCCTTGGCCCTCCATAGAGACACACAGTGCCCTCTGATACACACACACACACACACACACACACACACTAAATAAATTTAAAAAGAAAAAAACATTCAGTGCCGGCTTTTAATCCCACATTCGGGGAGGCTGAGTCACAAGTCTGAGGCCGGGCTGTGTTACTTGGAGTGTTCCAGGTCAGCTTGGAGCACAGAATAAGAACCTGGCTCAAAATTAATTCCAAAGAATATAGAGGAATATTGTGATGTGTTGCAAACAGAAAACGGGGGAGGGGGAAGGGGGGGACACACTCACAAGGGGAGGGAGAACAATCCTTTTTTTCTAGGACCAGGGTCTCATGTATCCTATGCTGGCCTGGAAGTTGCTATATAGCCTAAGGTGACTTTAAACTTCTGATCTTCCTGCCGCCACTTCCAAGCACTAGGACTTATAATAATCACTTTGCTCAGTTAATGTAGTACACTGGGGACTGAGCTCAGGGCCTCATGCATGCTAGGCAAGGTACTGCACCTGCCAAGTTACATTTGCAGCCTAAGGTTACATTATACGATGTAAAAAGATCAAAGATTTTACTTTCAAGCATGCATACCAAACTGAGGTCACATATCTAGAAAGGCTACTTTTTAAGCCAAGAATCTGCAGAAATAAAATCTTTCCATGTTATCTTGCATTCATAATAAAATTATGCTGGCCCCGTGCCTGAAAGAGGGGAGGTCTGAACAGATAGATCTCACTGCAGTTGCAAAAGACATACTGCATGTCCCTTACTTAGCTCAGAGAGGACGGTATGGGAATAAAATCAGGGTCAAAGACTGGGGCTTTAAACCTTTGTGAAGTAACTCAATGGCAAGTTTTGGGTGAAGCATGAATGTTAGCTGGGCAAGAGGTGCCTTGGAGCTTGTGTGGGAGGCCGAGGCAGAAGAATCTGAAGGAGGGAAGGTCAAACAATCAACCAATCTCACAGCTTCTGCTAGTTTCTTCTCCAACAAGGAGTTGTGAGCACAATAGCTGTCCTGCTGTTAGAGAAAAAAAAAGAGAGAAAGCTTTGCTATCAAAGTATTTGGAAACGGTAAGACTTAGGCACACTGAAATAGTCACTGTAAAATGCTTAGAAACAGAAAACACAGGATCCTGGTTTCCCTTCTTACTTATTGAATTTTCCTGCTTTTGTCCAAACATGAGGAATTATTGTTTCTATTCTTCATTTCTCTCAAAACTAAAGTTTTCTTGTGATTGGCTCAGCAGCAGATCAGCTTTGACTGGCCTAAGCTGCTATCTCTGCATAGCCAACATGCAGTGTAATATGAGTCAAAACAAACTATTCCTTCCATGACTTTGTTCCAACTGAGGTGAACTAACATTTTCAGGTTGTAACATCTTTCCAAGTTCAGTAGCCTCCACGACAAAGTCACAAAGTTTAGTGGCTGTACACACAGACCATTCCCCATGTAGAAAAATGAAACGGGAACAGCAGAAGAGGACGTTGTGTACCAGAGCAGAAGCTGGGCCCAAGAAGCTAAGCCTCTTGCTCTCGGCTGTTAAGGTCGGTGCTTCCCACAGAGGCCAAATTTAGTCTGGAATGCATGGCCTTTCAAGGCACGAGGTTACTGCATGGACTCAAGGACCACAAACCATCTGACACACAAACCCTCTTCCAACAGTGCAAAGTGGAATTCACCTTATTTCAGGGCACTGAGTCAATTAGTAAGAAAGTATTCCATTGTTAATATTTTTTAATATTTTATGTATTTACTCTGTGTGTGCGTGCGTGCCAGAGGGCACTGTGTATCCCTCTGGAAGACCAAGAGTGACTTTGGGAATCATCCTGGATTACTTCCACCTTCTTTTTGCTTCACTCTGGGGTTTCCCAGGCTCAGCCCACCAGGTCCAGAAGTGCAGGGTGCCGCCATTTTTATAGGGGACCTGGGGTCTGAACTCAGGACCTTTTGCTTTCGAGGCAGAGTCTTAACCCCTAGGCCATCTCTCTAGACCTCCATCATAAATATTTCAAAAAGAAAAATAATCATTTTAAATACATATGGCAAGCTAGACATGGTGGTTCTTGCCTGTAAATCCAGTACTCAGAAGACTAAGGCAGGAGAATTAGGAGTTTGAGACCAGCCTTGATTACATAATTAGTTCCAAGAGAACTAGAACTATGCAGCAAGACCCTGTCTTAAACTCAAACTTGTTAATTTTTAACTAAATTATTAAAACACAGTAATGTTTGATAACTGAAAATTTAACGAATAACATTTTCCAGTATTACAACTATGTGTGTTACGGTAAAGTTTATTTTAAGTTGTGTGGGACAAAGTCATGTTATACGATTCAGGCTGGCCTCAAACTTGTGGCAACTCTCCTGCCTGCGCCTTCTGAATGCTAGAATTGCAGATGTGTGCCAACACACCTGATTTAGTCAAGTGTGGACATCAAACCCAGGGCTTGGTACATGCTAGGCAAGCACTCACCAACTGAGCTGCATCCCTCATCCTATACGCTTAATTAGCACCTTCAGTTGTATATTTCAGAACCTTAGGCACAAAATCTTCCATTTGATTTTGCAAAGGAAATCCTCCAGAATCCTATCACCATTCACAATGTTTCCACAAATTCTATGTGCTTATTTTTCTTTTTACTTTAATATATGTATAAAAATAGAAAAAAGATTTAAAAATTAAAAATACATGGGTATTTTCATTGTCCAGGTTAGCTAGCCCTGCTGTCAGTTACTGGACACCCCAGTCCTAGTGAGAATGGGGAGGAATAAGAGTCTGGCAAGCATTGAAATGATCTGAAACTATCGCAATAAGCTAGGGTCACCAAAACAATTTTTCCCCTCAAAATAATCACAAACCTTGGAAATAATGACCTCGGGGAGCACAATAACTGGAGCTAGAATGCTATCCAGGGGCGATTAAGTTGAATAATTAATTTGTATTGTTCGTTAAATAAATACTTCAATCTCTGGTTCGAAGTAACCATGGGAACATCCAAGGAGCATATATATTCATAAGCCCCGACAAACTGCGTCTCTTTGATAATCAAGGTACAGCTCCTAGGGGGACAGAATGTTTTAATGTTGCTAAGGTTTGATTTAATACCAACACTCTCACCATAAAGAAAGGGCCTTTGTCCTGAGAAGGAGCAGAGAGTATTTATAAGGCAGAGCCAGCTGAACCAAGTGCAATGGATGAGCCTGGCCTGGATCTTTTTTAATAAAGCCACTTAAAAAAAAAAAGATAAAACATAAAAGGGAAATTTCAACCCAGAGGAGAAATCAGATACATGAATAAATTGTTTTCAATGTGTGACACTGGTGTTACTGGTTAGTTTTGTTTTGTTTTGTTTTCCTGGAATCCTTTCATTTGGAAAAACACGGAAGCAGTTCCAGGCACAACAATGTGCGATCTGGGAGCTGCCTCAGGGGGAGCAGGGGAGGCTGCATGGAGCTGAAATGGAGCCAGCCATGGCAACGGTTGAAGCGCTGGGAAAAGTAGAGATGACTCATCTTTTCTATTAATCCGAATATGTCATTTATCACAACAAAAAGGTTTACAGAAAGTAACAGGGCGATTCGGTATGTGCTAACACAACCTATGGTTGAACCATTGCTGGTTTTCTGGTCCAGACTAAGCAACTGAGATTCTGAAGAAAACTCCACTACCGCATGCCAGTCTCAGTTCCCCTGGTCCAAGGACTAAGGCTGTGTCTCTTCTCAGAGCTTTACAGACTTAAGAGAAACTACCATCTAAGTTGATATGGGAAGCTGAGAATATACTCAGATGCATGTCTTCAAAATGTGATTAATGGAATGATAACACATATGTAATCATAAACACATTAACATTTGAGTCACTTGATTAACCTCAGCACAGTAATTTGAAGAAGACAGACATATACTACTCAAGGGGAAAAATGATTGATTTTTTGTTTGTTGTCAATTTTAAAAGCAAAAGCAAGATAGGAGGTAGGGTACACCTATAAACCCAACATAGGGGAGCTGAGGCAGAAGACTGGAGTTTGATTGAGGACAACCTAGACAGCAGAGGGGGAATTCCAGTCCTGCCTGGACTACATATTGAAACTCTGTATCAAAAGTAAAACAAGACCAACAAAAAGAATTAGTCATTAAAGGGCAGACTAGCACCACAGTGAGATTTTGTCCTTGAATCATTTTGTCCTTGAAGAGTTTGAAAAATGATAGAAAAGAAACATTGTTATTGAAAGTCCTGCAAAGTTCCACAAATCAATACCACTGTTGACTGTCCACTGTGCCATGCACTATAAAGTTGCACCATTATAGAGCTAACTCAGAGGAATTCAGTGAGGGTAAAGAAAAGACAGAAGAATTCAATGAAGGTAAGATTTTTGCCTTCTAGGAAATTATATATATATATATCCACTAAGAATGCAGCTCAATGGTAGAGCCTTTGCTTGGCATATATACGAGGCCTTAGGTTCACACACACACACACACACACACACACACACACACACACACACACTGTGAGTGCTTAGTAAGAATTAAAAGAAGGCTTTCCACATAAATTAAGAGTTGAGTAATATACCTAGTATGAGACACAAGGGAGAAAAATCTATTGTTTTATTAGCTGTTCTGATTAATAGTTTTCATCAGTCCTTTGGAATATAGGAACTGAAGATGACAATTTTTCTCTTTAACTAAAAAAGTACTCATCATTCCTTTACATACCATTTTACACAACAAGCTGCCTGGCCCACAAAGTGGTATGCTGTCTCCCTCCGAACACTTTCACTATATGTACCACCCTCATGTGGGTGCTAAGGATTAAAACTCAAATCTTCATATTTGTGTAGCAAGCATTTTTACTAATCCATCCCAACCCCTGATTCACTCTTCTTAATATTTGCATATTTTCCATGGTATAGCTGTTTTATAGTTTTTCTACTAATTTCCTTTGATAACATCCATTTTGTTGCCTTTTTAGTGTTTGAGGGGAAACGTGACTTCTGTTATTAAGATATACAAATGCTTTGTATGTGTTGTTATGAATATTTTGACGTCTCTGGGATAAGTACCTAAAAATAGGATTTTTGTTCACAGAGTATTTTCTTTTTCTTTTGTATATTTCTTTTTTTGCAGTCCAAGAGTTCAAATCTCACACATGCCAAGCAAATGCCCATTTACTTTTTTCTCCAGCAGTGCCCTATCCCAGGCTGTCCTGGAATCCCTATGTAGCAGACTACCCTCCAACTCAATAGCCTCACACCTCAGTTTCCCACATGTCCTATTCCCTTCACTTTTTATTTTAAACCACTGCCACACAGCTTTCCAGAGAGTCTTTGCTTTAAATATTGTAAGTCTCCAAACAGATGTTCCGCACACTTGATCCCTGTAGACACTTAAAACTCTTATTGTGTATGTTGTATATATATGTGTGTGTGTACATGTATGTATAATGAGATACTTATTGGTCCCACTAGACACTTAAAAATGTTGTGTGTACGTGTGCATTTGTTTATATGTGTGCACATGTGTGTGTAGGTGTATGTGTGCCTGTGAAGGCCAGAGTCTTCCTCAATTGCTGTTTTTTTTTTAAATAATAAAAACAACTTTTACATCTATTTATTTGTGTGTATATGTGTATGTGTATAGATACATGTGTGGAAGTCAGAAGACAACTCTGAGAAGACAGTTCTCTTCTTTCACCAATGAGTTGAAACACAGGGATCAAACGCAGGTCGTCAGGCTTGGCAGCAAGGACCTTTACTTGCTAAGCTACCTCTGCTAAGCTATCTCATGGCTCTCTACCTTACTTTTTTGGACAGGGTCTCTCACTGAACCTGGAGTCTAGGCTGACTGATCAACAAGTGTGTCCAATAATGTCCATATTTTTGAATGAGTGCTGGGATCCTTATGCTTTTACAGTAAACACTGTACTAGCTGGGCCATCACCCCAGACCTTTAATAATCTTAGCACAGCTCTAGGACTGTGGCGCACACACCTGCATTTGGAAACACAGTCCTAATATATGGGCCAACAGAAAAAAGGTCTCTTGATCTAAGTTCCTTCTCAGCCCTAGCCTAGTGCCAAAAGTAAATACATGAAATGAACTATTTAGTGAATCAAAGGATGCTTCTTTACATCCAAAACCCTAAGAAACTCACTTTAAAAATTTTTTTTATTTATGTGTATATGTATGTATGTGTATATCAGAGGGCACTGTGTGTCCTTGTAGAGAAGACCAAGAGTGACTTCGGGAATCATTCTCAACTGGTTTTTCTAATTCCTTTTTGCTTCCCTCTGGGATTTCCCAGACTTCAGCTTCCAAGACTGGAAGGACGGGCTGCTGCCATTTCCACCTGGTGTTTTTATGTGGAATTCAGGATCCGAACTCAGGTCCTTCTTCTTTTGAGGAAGAATTTTAACCCCTGAGCTATCTCTCCAGCTCCAAGAAAATCACTCTTGCTTTACTTTAGCATTCTCTTCTATTCTCTATTCTAAAAAAATAAATAAATAATAGAGCACTTGCCTATTTGTGCAAGACTCTTGTATGTGTGGAGTACACACATACATACATAAATACATACATAAAACTAAAAAAATGCATTTTCATCATTTATAATGCAAATGATTTTTATTGTTAGATAGTGCTAGGGAAAAAATAGAAATAAAAATACTTGAATTCCATAGCTCAGTAAACTTTAAGTCTGGCATGTAAGTTGTAGAAATTCAACATGTGTTGCTTTTGCTATATGAAATACTTATAAATGAACAATGGAAAGTCTACTAATGAGAAAAAACAAAAAGATATCACAAAATCATAAAAATCTGCTATAAAACTCCTGTTGCCAGAAAGCACAGACAAGATTAACCTTCGAGTTGACATTTGTCAGGTTGTAACAGTCGTTGGACCCACTTTGCTTGCCTTTCATTGCTTCTACTGTATCCTTTTGCTACTGTGTACTTCTGATATAGCAAAATTGGGTCAATGATAGTACATGGGTGAGAGAGGTAAAAAAAGAAAGTGATAAATCGAGAAATGACAGTCCTAAGGGTGGTAATAGTGAAAACTTAGCTTGACAACTGGTTGCAAAATTATAGCACAGTTGAGCACCTAAGAATCCACTTGTAGTGCTCCAATTTCATGGACTTGGGAGGGGTTGGGTGAGAAAAGGGAAGTTCTACCAAGTGTCTCTTTTCTTTTTATTATCTAAGAGAAAATATACAGGCTGAGAATACAGCTCACTGCCGGAGGTGCACAAAACCCTGGGTTTAATCCTCAGATTTAAGTGGGTGTGGCAATGTAGAATTATAATCCCAGCCCTTGGAGAAGTGGAAGCAGAACTATTGAAATTCAAGGTCATCTCAGCTACACAGTTGAGTGTGACACCAACCTCAGGTTGGAGTTTTTTTCACGTATGTATATATGGGATGTGTGTATGTGGTGGGTGTACCCACACAAGTGCACTTCAGTGTATATTTCTGTGGCCACTGTATTATTACAGGTGGATTACCATACTCACCCAGCATTTTTTAAATGGGATCTGGGAATCCAAAATTGGATCCTTTTGCTTGTGAGGGAAAAGCTTTAACCACTTCGCCATTTCCCGGCCCAAGCTCATTAATTTTTAAGAAGGGGAAAGAAAGAGCTTATTTTCTTATACTTGAAATAAGGTTTCACTTTCACAAAGCCCTTCATAAATTGCATACATAATTCCACTAAACATAGATATAGCTGTGCTTTCAAGAAGGAATATTCTACTGTTTTAAGTTACAAATGACTTTTTAATGTTGTTTTCAAGATTTGATTGAGGCAAAGTCTGTCCAAGGTCTCCTGTCTTTGCCTTCCAAACACTAACTTACAGGTGTTTGCTGCTACATCTGCTGCTACACTTGTGTTTAAATTTTTCATTACTTTGTAGACTTTACAAAAGAAAGCTCAAATAATACTGACCTCCAATGAGCTCAAAATTTTAACAAGACCAAATCACACTGGCAACAAAATCATCTATATGCTGACCTTGGACTTACCCTTTTGTGAAACTTCTACCTCTGGTTCTCACACAACTATATTCCTCCTTCCCCTTCAACCACAAATATCATCTATAAATCAACCCCTAGTTCTCTGTCACATTCATTCTACACTTAGTCCTCCCAATAAGGACTTGTCTACCACTGGTACAAATTTGTTTCCTGTCCTAACCTGACTTTAGTCTACTAGGTCACATTTATTTAGCAATCAAACTTAATCCTGTGTCCCCACCCCAATCCCAAAATAGATGCCCTATCAATTAACATAAGTCCTAAAAATTCTGGTTTCACTACTCCTTCATTACTTCCCCAATTAATCCCAGGTTCAGTAGATTCCTCCCTTACAGAGTTCCTGGCGTCGTTCTTCCTTTTTACTTCCCCAAACATTAGTCACTGCAGGGCACTATTATTCCTGGGGATTACTTCAAAGGCCTCTTAGCTGATAGCCTCACTTGCTTCCAATCTCTCCCTGCAGCCCACACACATCAAGAGCAGATAAAATTCACCACTTCGATTTGCCCACTCAGGAAACCCTCAAGACCTCCATACTGTTTCAAACCCAAACTCTCTGGTCAACTTTATGCTGTGACTAAAGCATTAGGCATAAAGGCACTTTTAGATTCCATCACTTGAGAAGCCAAATCACTTTTCCTGAAATTTCTCAACAAAATATAGTTGCCAAAACCCCACATACTTTATCTTTCAAAAATCACCCATTTCAAGCATGTAGTGTAAGGATTAACAGTGGGTGTTGAGACCTGAGGGTAGCAGACTCAGGAGGCTGAGACAGGAGGATTGAAAGTTTGAGACCAGCTCGGCTACAGTGAGGACTTGTAAAAAAAAGAAAAAGAAAAAGAAGTCTCTTCAAGGTGCATGTAAATGGAGTTCAAGCCTTAAAGAACACCAAAAACAGAATTTTTCTGATCCTTTCTTCTATAACCTAGCTGTCCAAGTCAGCATGAGTTATTTTTATCTTCCTGATAAAGCTGCAGAGAGAGAGAGAGGGGAAGGAAGGAAGGAAGGAAGGAAGGAAGGAAGGAAGGAAGGAAGGAAGGAAGGAAGGAAGGAAGGAAGGAAGGAAGGAAGAAGGGAAGGAAGAAGGAAAGAGAGAGAGAAAGGGGAGGGAGGAAGGAAGGGAAGAATATGGGTTTAGGAGTTAATTTGACTCTGGTTTCTGTCATTTATGAACTCAGTGACATTCAATTTCATCTGTAGAACAGATCTACCAAAACTACCTCCTAAGTGTCATAAAAATGAACATAATATTCCAGTATACAGCATCTGTTCTAGGCAAGTCAATCTAATTGTTCTACCTCAGACCCCCCACTTTCCTTCTCTGTTCTCAGCTTCCTAAACCTTGGAGCATTAGAGATGGATTTGCTTTGATTACTCAGTTTGGTAATTATTACTAAATTAAATATAAGTGCATGGCGCATTGCAAAAAGTCCTTGGATAAATAAGTCAAATGCTAAACAAATACACCGTCAGCATCTACTTCGTTTGTTATATATAAGACACTGATAAATCATATACATTTATAATAAAACATTTTGTAAAAGTATCCAAAAACGTGCTGGAGAGAGTTAAGCCTCTGCCTTGAAAGCAGAACGCCTTAGTTCAGATCCTGAATCCCACATAAAAACACCAGATAGAAATGGCAGCCTGCACTTCTGGCCCTGGGAGGTGGAGCCTGGGAAACCCCAGAGCAAAGTCAAGAGAAAACAGAGCAATCCAGTATGATTCTCAGTTGGGCTTCCACAGGCACATGCAGTGCTCTCTGACACACACACACACACACACACACACGCGCACACACACAATATTTTTATGTTTTTTTATTCAATTGTGCGTGTGCGTGCGTGCGTGCGTGCGTGTGTGTGTGTGTGTATGTGTGTGTGTGCGCGTGTGTGTAGAACCACAGGCGAAATCGGGAACCACCATGGATGCCTCCACCACCTCCTTGTTTACTCTGCCCCGGGATTCACAGGCTCCGCCCTACCAGGACCAGAAATGCAGGCCGCCCCTGCTTCCGCCCGGCGTCTATACGTGGGGTCTAGAATCTGAACTCAGGACCTTCCTCCTGCAAGGCAGAGGTTTAACCCCTGAGCCACCTCTCCAACTCCCTCCCCCCTCACACACAATGTTTTTAAAACAAAGTATCCAACAGCCTTAAGTAACTAAATTTTAAGTATTTGAACTAAAAATAAAAACCTAATATGCTACAAAGTAACTGCTCCAGTTGTTCCCCCAGCCACTTTATGCCTTCCTGAAAATTAAAGATCTTTGTTTCTATTTCTCTCCTTTCTCTCCTCTTTCAACAATGCTTGAAGCGAGGTGTGGTGATTTTTGCTACAATCCTAACACTTGGGAGGTTGATTGCCCTGAATTCCAGTCTGAACTATACAGTATGTACCAGCAAAAGGACTACACAGCAAGACCCTGTCTTGAAGCTTGAATCAATATTTTATGTTTTGTGTTAAATACGCAGTGATGAAGTCCACAAATTTTCAGTATAAAAGTGACAAAACAGGTATTATCCAAATAATGTGTAGGGGCCAGGGATATAGCTAAGCAGTAAAACGTTTGCCCAATGTGTATAGGGATTTGAACCCCAACACCACAAAATAACGATGTTCAAAAAAATATTGATGATTGGTTGGAGAGATACCTCAGGGGTTAAGACTCTGCCTTTCAAGCATGAAGGTCTTGAATTCGCACCCCAAGTCCCATGTAGAAATGCCAAGGTGAACCTGCGGCTGCAGCCTGCACTTCCGCTTTGGTGGGCGGAGCCTGGGAAATCCCAAAGTGAAGCAAGGAGGTAGGAGCAACCCAGGGTGATTCCCGAAGTCACCCATGGTCCTCCACAGTGCCCTCAGACACACACACACACACACACACCCTTAAAAGTTCAAGGCTAGCCTGAGCTACATAGACCCTTGTCTAAAAGTATGTATCTGACTTTTAGTAATTCTTTTTCTTCTTTGCTTTTGGTTGTGAGACTCAAGCATAGAACCTGGAAAAAGCTAGGCAAATGCTCTAACACTGAATCTCTGCCTTTAGTAATTCTTATGAGCTGTATTGTATGTGCATGGTCATGTATGCACTCCCCCACCAACAAAAGCTCAAGGAAACCACATGTCTCAAATAAAAAGTGTCATCTATTCTAAGCTCATCAGCATATGTTAGCATCTGTTCTTAATATAGAATCATAGACTTTTGGAATTGGAAGGAACCTTGGAGGTCACCTTTCATTTTACTGAGGAAAGTAATACCCAGCAGGAATCTACTCAAGATTACAGTATCTACACAGAACCCTGATCCAAAATAGAAAGTTCAGTTCAAAAGAAGATTTTCAGAGAAAAACACAATTTTAGTGAAACACTTAAAATTTAAGAAAGCAAAATAAAAAAAGCTAAGCAACCATTTCTTTCTTTTTTAGACAACAACAAAGCCACCATCCTAAAAGCTTTGCGACAATTAATGTAGATATTTATTTACAAGAATTCTTAAAGACACACATCTTGTATCAATCCCCTAAAGACTCATGGTTATAACATGAAATAAGTAGGAAAAATACAACTATAATAGCTATATATTCTAATCTCTGTAACAAATTACCCAGAAGTATATGAGTTGGAAAACTATGTTATCTTGTCATGTAAAGAAAAAACAACTTGAGAAAACCTTTTTATAAATCCTCAATAAAAAGGAAATCTTTCAACCAGGCATTAATATGAAAATTATAAACTCCATTGTCTATACATATTTGTAGAATATGTGAAAATACAACACTCCTCAAAGATAAGATTTGAAAAGAGCTAAGGATTACACCTTTTTTTTTCTTTCTTGGTGTAAATGGCTTTAATTTACCTGTAGGAATATGTTTCTCAGCTCATGAGGATCACCTCGCTTGGTTGTCTGTACCTATAGGGGGGAAAAAGCTGATTAATGCTTACTAAAACCACACAGTCTCTTTAGATTACGGTTCAAATCTGCTAATAATCAATGCGCTTATCTTTTGTAAAGGCATTTAGTGAAAACAACCCCAAAGTCTAATAGCTGATAACACCTGACAAATTGGAGATCTATGACCACAAGGGTGAAAAAAAAATGGGTGTGAAAAATGACAGACAGTGCTCCGAACTGGAAAGGGATGGCAACACAGTAATCACCAAGCTTCAAATCCAGGCACCGGCAAGAGTGGAGCAACAGGGAAGTAGAGCACCCCAATTAAAGCATGGCCTTGCAGCCTCTCTTCCCCACGGAAAGCATTAATAGCATATCATTACCTCAGCGCCCCTCTTTCCCGTTCCAATTTAAAGTATGTAAGTCTCCACAATACCGACACTTTTCGACATCCCGCAACCTTCCACGCAAATGTCAACCAGTGGCGGGGTCTGGGTGGAGGCCCCAAATTACTCACCACTCCCCTCCCCCACCGCGATGCACTGATGCCTTGGGTATCCCCGCTCCGCTTGCTACTTCCTCCCACTCCCTTCCCGATGCTCTCCAACTTCATGCTCACCATCCCACGTGCCTAAGGCAGGACACTATTCTTCCTTCACCTACCCGTGGTGTTCACAACCCTCCCCAACTCGCGATCCCTCCTTCTTCCCCTCCCCCAGCCGGGCATCCTCTGCGCTCGGCTCCAAGCCCCGCACAGCCTCCTGCCTGCAATCTAGGGCCCAGGACGCGCTCTCCAAGAAGCAGACGAAGAAAGAAACGCAAAGAGGTGGGGGGCTGCACTCAGGACCCTTGGGGTATCTCTTATGCAATAAAGAGAGCAAGCAGAGAGTTAGAGTCACCTTGACCGCCATGCTGTGCTCGGAAGCCGGGGACGAGCGAGTGAGCGAGCGGGGCCGAGCTGTCAGGACGCGCGCGCGCCGCCGCCCCAGACGAGCCCGCCCTCCCGCTCGCCGGCGTCGCGCCCGTCCCCATGCAAATGAGCCCGGGCCGCGGCGGCGGCGGCGCGCCAGGAGGCGGGTCCGGGACTGGAAACCCTGCGGGCCCGCAGCAGTCCAAGATGCCAACCTGCTGCTGGGCATCGCGCCGGGCTAGACGGGCGTCCGCACCTCGGAATTCCGATGCTCCGCGCGGTGGCCCGAGCGGATCAATGCCCTGAAAGCCCCAAGTTTCTTAAGGCCCTAGTGAGTGTGGCTTTGGCCACCGACTTCTGCCAAAGTCATTTCCCCAAGGCTTAAAGGAACCCTAGGGGCCTGTATTGAGCAAGGTTTTGAAACATCAAAAAGGACATATCCCATTAATAATAACAAATTAGTGACTAGTAGTGACAAATACTGACCGAAGACATTAGGAACCAAATACTCTGGAGAAAATCTAAACATAATTTGAATAATGTGTTCCTTAATTATCATGGGACCGGTATGTTTAGTAGTTTTGTTTCGTGTATTGCTGTAAAGGTATAATACACTCACTCACTTTCCTAATTAAACCCTATGTGCTGTGAGTTGAGTACGATTAACTTAGAATATCAAGTCTAACTGTCTTAGTTGGCCCTCACTTCCATGTAAACACAACATAATTCTCCAATGAGTTCCTAATTCTGCCTAAAAGGTACTAATTCTGTCTTGAGCCGAATAATGTCCAAAAACCTGAGTCATGCAATGTAAAGCTCAGTTGTTAGAATGCTTGTAGCATGCAGGAAAACCAGGATTTGACCTCCAAAACCAAGAAAAATCTAGGTGAGGGTAATGTCCTGTAATCAATCTCAGCACTCCTGAGTCGGAAGCAGGAGGATCAGAAGTTTTAGATCATTCTCTGCTGCATGGTGAGTTCAAGGCTAGTCTAGGTTGCAAGAAATTGGAGTGGAGGGTGGGAGGGGAAAAAAGAGAAAGAGAGTGAGGAACGAAGGGGAGAGAGAGAGGAAGAAAAAGAGTATATTGTCTCATATTCACTGAAACATTTACTGGGAATCCTCTGTATGCTAGACATGGTACAGCTTGTAAAAATTATACCAAGGTAGATGTCTCTTGTAAGGGTTTTGTTTGCAGCCAGTTGTCTACCACAGGCTGTTTTAAGTTAGAAAACTCACTATCAATACTAAATACTACAGCATACACTTGGCTTAATCATACTTAAGTTGGTGCAGTATTTGATTATCCATTTGTTTGTTTGTGACAGAAAAATTCTTAACTACAATTGATGACTGTTGCTGTAATGCTATATTGTCTGATTTCTACTTCTAGTAATGAATTTTATATGTTAGATTTTATTTTATTTTTTCATGTCATGTGCCAACCCTGTAGCAAGGCAGGTACCATGCAAGTGCTTGAACACCCAGTTATCACACTTATGAAATGGAAAAAGACACACATCCCGTATGCTAGATTTTAATAACCTTGAATCTGGTCAAATTCTTTTAATTTTAAGGCAGGATTAGAGCATCTATGCTGGGATGGATCTCTCAAGTCTTTGAAGGTCTTGGGAATTCCTGAAGGTCATCCCCCACTGCTGGAATCTCCATGAAGGAACACTCCTGTTCAGGAACTGACTCCAATCCTTCCAGTATTATGATGGCCAACTTCCCTATGAAGATTATGGAAATGAGCTCTCCATATCAAACTACTTGATCTCTAGCCCACTTGGGCCCAAGAGCAACTGGGTTGGGCCCCAATGGGAGTTAACCAATGAGGAAAAGCTTGTCTCCGGGCTTGTCTAGGTATATAAATATGCCTGGTCCTAGCAGCCATCTTTGGCGCCCTAACCTCTCCTGGCATTTGTGCCACGAGTTCTTTCTAGTTCCTTGCCTGCTCCTCATGGATTCCATGTCAAAGGAAGTCTGTTTCTTGCCTGCTTCTCATGGAGGCACCCTAGCCCCTCGCGGTACTCAAGGTGCCATGAGTTCTTTTTCCAGCTTTCTGCTTCTCAGGAGTTCTCCAGGGCACCTGCCCTTCATGGCACTTAGGTGCCATGAGTCCCTTTCTAGCTCCACAAGTTCTCCGGCGCTCTAGCTCCTCATGACACTCTTTCCACCTGTCTTGCTCCTCATGGATTCCATGCTTTGGCTCCATGAATTCTCCAGCATCCTAGCCCCTCATGGCACTCCATGTCTTTAGTCCATAAGTTCCAACCTTTCTCTCCTCTAATTAACTCTACCTTAATCCTCTACATGTGTTCTGGTTTCAATCTTCTACTCCAGAACACAAGAACCCTGCAACATTAGGACAGTGGATTTCCTGTTCCTGCAACTTTGGCGACCCAGATAGGACAGCCAAAAGACCATTTCCCTGCATCAATTTTGATGGGGGGAGGGAGAGAGAGAATGCATAGCACATAGGTGAGGTCAGAGGACAACTTTCACAAGTCAGTTTTCTCCTTCCACCATGTGGGTTTTTGGGACTCAGACTCAGGTTGCCAGGTTTGTAAGCAAGCACCTTACAGGCTGAGCCATTTCACATGTCCCACGAGTCTTTTAAAAAGAAACATGGTTTCCATGACCATCAATGCTCTTGAAGCGGTTTTTGTGGGTATGAAAGAAATGATGATGGTTTAAACAGTTATTAGTATTCAAAGTAAGTCTGGCTTAATTTGTCAAACCATGTTCATGCCCTTAATTTATATACTTGTATTAGTATGAAAACAGATTTCTTTTGAGGATTCTTGTGTCCCAGAGTTGAAAACTGAAACCAGAACATATGGAGAGGTTAATGTAAGATTTATTGAGAATGAGAGAAATGGGAAAAAACTGGTTAGCAAGGAGCAAGGAGGAAGGCATAGTTTAGCCTTAAAGTGAGAAAGCACTATTAGAACAGATGACGTAGTTTTAAGTCAGAGAGAACAGGAAGAGGTGGCCAAGACTATATGCAGGAAGAGAAACTCAGGAAAAGAAAGAGGAAACTGCAAGGGGGCAGGATGGTGGTAAAACTTGAAGAATGGCCTTTTCTATTGGTTAATTTTAGTCTCTTTAAATGGGCATCTCAGACTTTCATGTCTGATTGATCCGTTTATGTTGGAGGTTGGACCTCCAGTGACTAAGCTTTTTTTTAGGTTTTGAGTTTGTTTGTTTGTGTTTTCCATAGAAACAAGGAATTTTCTTGGAATTGGGTCTCCTTATCTTCTTTCACTAGGAGGTAGGAGGGGGTTTAAACTAATTATTGGAATTGCATGTCAGGTATTGTTCCCACATTCTCATCCTGATTCTCTAGCTGACAATTAGAAATTATTATATTGAATAAACATTGTGATATTTAACCTACATATATAAATATAGAAAGTAATAGTTCCCACTCACTCTGAGTGTAGATCTAAAGAATGTACCTATGACCTCAACCCTTTTTTAAACAAGTCATTCTCTCTCTTTTTTTAAAATCTTTTCAATAAGTAATAGTGGAAAAACTGGGTTCCCACATGAGAAAGAATGACATTGGTCCCTTATCTTACACTGAGCACAAAACTTCACCCAAAATGGAATTTTAAAAAGCTAAATAAAAGACCAGAAACCATAATATTCCCAGAAGAAAACACACTGGGAAAACTAGCTCACTGATATTATTCTCGGCAGTAATTTCTTGGACATCACATCAAAAGCTCAGATTATGAAAATAAAAATCTTTGGGACTACAGCAAACTAAAATACATCTCTGACATAAAGGAAACAATAAGATGAAAAGGAAATTTACAAATTAGAAAACACATTGCACATCACATATCAGATGTGATGGTTAATATCCAAGATTTATATTTTAAAATACAACTCAGTAACAAATACATCCCAATTAAATAGTGAGTGAAGGATTTGAATTAACATTTCTTTAAAAGTGACATAAAATGGATGACGGATACAAAGAGAGAGCTCAGCACTTATCAACAGAGAAATGCAAATCAAAACCACTAAGAGGTTATCACCTCTTGCCTATTGAGATTGCTATTATAAAAAAAGATAAAAGATAATAGGTGTTAAACAAGAGTACAGAGACAAGGGCATTCTTGTAATTTGGTGGCATCATTATGAAGGTTCCTAAATTAAAAATAGCAGATATATGGTATAGAAATCCCTCTTCTAGACATATGCCTGAAAGACATGAAATTACCACTTCTTAAAGATATTAGCACTTTCATGTCTCAATAAATGCCTTCTCAATAGCCAAGATCATCCATAGATAAATGAATAAATAAACTCTGATTTGTGTGAGTGTGTTAGTATTCAGCTATTCTAAAAGGAGGAGAGAACTAGGGATGTAGAATGTTTACCTACCATGCATAAGAATGTGAGTTCTATCTCTAGCACCACACATACAAAAAAAGGTAGAAGAAAAAGTCCCAGATTCAGTGATGGTGATTTTGCAGGAAGTCTTTTCTCTACTGGTCAAAAGCCCCACATTGGGAGCCAAATGTTGCAGGAACGACTGCAGGGTTCTTGTGTTCTCAGTTGAAGACTGAAACCAGAACACATGTAGAGGATTAAGGTAGAGTTTATTAGAGGAGAGAAAGAACAGAACTCAGGAACTCCACACTTGGAGTGCTGGGAGGGGCAGACAGCCGGGAAAACTCATGGACTCAAGGCATGGAATCCATGAGAAGCAAGGAACTAGAAACAGACTCGTGGCACTTTGCCATAAGGGGCAGACACCAAAAGACTGCTGCCAGGGTGTGGACTATTTCTAAACTTAGGTAAACCCTGGAAAGAAGACCCTTTCTCATTGGTTAGCTCACATTGGGGCCTAACCATTTGATCTTGGGCCCACCTCAAAGTGGGACTTATCTGTAAAGGAGAGCTAATCTCCATATTCTTTCATAAGCAAAGGGTTGGGAGAAGTTGGCAAAGGATGTGTTCCTTCAATGTAATTCCAGCAGTGGGAGATGACCTTCCTTCAAGACCTTTAGAGACCGTCCCAGCATGGCTGCTCTAATCCTGTCTTAGTGGCACCATCTAGAATCCCCAACTCTCAGGAAGTGGATGCAGAAAGACTGGAAATTCAAGACCAGCCTTGGCTACTTAATGAGACTCTGCCACAAACTAGCAGACAGAACAAAAGAGGTTGCAATCCCAGGGCCTAAGACAGAAAGAATGCCTGAAATTTTCCACAGGCCTGGCTACACAATAAGAATTTGCCTCAAAATAAGAATAGCAACAACTCATGTGTGAAAAATCTAAATAAAAAAAAGAAGAAAAAGAAAATATCATTTAGAGGCTCTTACCTTATCACAACCCTTTTGCCTTAGCCTCAGCTTGTATGCTGAGAGCATAGCTGATTTATATATGTATCTCAGAGCATCATACAATATATCTTAAATATATGCTGCGATTTCATTTTATTTTTTAAAAAAGAGCTCCTGCCACCAAAAAAAAAAAAAATCTTTCAAACTGTCATTCTATTACAATAATTGGCTAATAATATGAATATGATACGTGAACAGTCTTTCCTCTGTTCAAATGTCCCTTCTGGGTTACCAAATCTTACAGGATAGTCTCGCCTGGGGTACCAAATGATGCGGGACAATCCTGCTGCAGTTGCCAAATGTTGCCAGAAACAGTCTTGCCATATGTAACAGGATCCCTGTTCCTATGCCAAATGTTACAGGAACGACTGTCCCAATGATGCAGGGTTCCTGTGTTCCAGTGTCGAAGATTGAAATCAGAACACGTGTAGAGGATTAAGGTAGAGTTTATTAGAGGAGAAGGAAGCTGGAACTCATGGAGCTGGAAACGGACTCATGGCACAGTGTCATGAGGGGTTAGGGCGCCAGGAGAACTCATGGACTCCAGGCATGGAATTCATGAGAAGCAGGCAAGGAACAGACTCATGGCACTAATGCCATGAGGGGCTAGGGTACCAGAGAACCCATGAGAAGCAGGCAGCTGGAAAAGAACTCATGGTACTCCAAGTGTCATGAGGGGCTAATCCCCCCTCCCTGGAGAACTCATAGAATCCATAAGAGGCAAGGAGCTAGAAAGAACTTATGCCACTCCAAATACCATGAGGGACTAGGGCACCGAAGATGGCTGGCAGGGCCAAGCATATTTATGCACCTAGGCAAGCCCAGGGAAACTGGCTTTTTCTCATTGATTAACTCCCATTGGGGCCCAACCCAGTTGCTCTTTGGGCTAGAGGTCAAGTTGGTTGTTTGACATGGAGAGCTCATCTCCATAATCCCTTCAAAGGAAAGTTAGCATTTTATCTCTGGGAAGATTGGAGTCAGTTCCTTAACAGGAGTGTTTCTTCATAGATATTCCAGCAGTGGGGGATGACCTTCAGGAATTCCAAAGACCTTCAAAGACCTGGAGAGACCCATCCCAGCATAGCTGCTCTAATCCTGCCTTAAATAGAAGCTTCAGCAAATAAAAGTTACTTTTAGGGCTAGGAAAATAGTTCAGTGGTCAAAGCCTTTGCTTCACAAACAAAGGACCTGAGTTCAGATCTCCAGATGCTACATAAATATATGGGGCAGATATAATGGCGGACTATGATTCTAGTCCTAGAAGGTGAGCCTGGGAAATCCCAAAGCAAAGCAATAAGGTGGAAGAGTAATGTAGAATGATTTCCAACGTCACCCGTGGACATTCACAGGCACACATACTCCAGCGCCCTCTTGTATACATGCCTACACACACCCACAAGTGAACACACATACATGCTTGCAAAAAAAAAGTTACTTTTACCTCAATTATGAATAAACATGGTTGGGGACAAAGCTTATTATCTAATAATATATCAAAAGACAAATCTGCCAATTAAGATTCATAAAGTATATGAAAAGAGGGATAAACTAATTCAAAGCACCCTGTGATTTCTTAATTATAAGCAATTATAGAACTTTTTCTATAATTCAAGTGATATTTGCAAACAAAGTAATTTCAAAATTATGAAAAACTCTTAAGTTGAATACTGAACAAGTAAGAAAGGCTAAAAAGAATAAAGACTAAAAGACTACTTACAATTGTACAGATTTTTATAAAAAGATGACATTAACAAGTGTTCAGTTTTAGAGCTGGCTTCATGAAATATTCACTTTGTAACTTAACTAAGCTGGAAGTTGTTGCCACAGCTGCAGAACTGAAATGTGGGTTTGCTAGAGAAAAGCATAGAAGCACTGTGCTGATGCATTCCTGCAATATCAGGAAGCTCACCAGTTCAAGGCCAGACTGGACTACATGAAAAGAATCTCACGAAAGCCAAGAAATAAGAACAACATGAACAAACAAAATGCTTCTCTAACTCCAGACAAGTTACCTTGAAATAATTTGAAGTGAGCCAGGTACTTTTGGGGGAAGAGTTGGCTCTATATCAATGCCTAGTAATATAATTATTAAAAATAAGACATTTCTGGGCTGGAGAGATGGCTCAGGGGTTAAGATTCTGTCTCATAAGCATAAGGTCCTGAGTTCTGATCCCAGGTCCTTTGTAAAAAGTGGCAGATGCCTGTACTTCTAGCCCTGGTGGGTGGAGCCTGGAAAATCCCAGAGTGAAGCAAAAAGGAGGTAGAAGCAATGCAGATGATTCCCAAAATCATCCTTGGACCTCCTCAGGGACACACAGTGCCTTCTGATACACACACACACACACACACACACACACACACACACATGCATACACGCACACATCCAAAATAAATATAACTAAGTAAAATTTAAAAAGAGAAATTAAAAATAAGACATTTTCATTGATCTTGTTCTGCCAAAGCTCACCTATTTTCTATTTTAATAAGATGGCATTTTTAATTCTCTTCTGGCCATTTTCCAATTATTTTATTGACAGAAATACATTTTTGTGCCTGTTTCCTTACCCACACACCAACCATAAAAGCTTGCAAGAAGTAAATCAAGATGGCATGTAAATATTTAATAAGGCATTATAATATCATTAAATAAACCAGGACTGTATCTCTTCCTAAGTTAAAAGTATATGCTCCATCAAAATGATGAGGAATAAGCTGAAATATCAAGACAGTAAAATACTTGAAATGAATGGCATGATCAGAGTCTGGAAGACACACATAAAAGTTATTTTAAGCATAGATTTTTTTTTCTATTCCCAAAGTTACAAAATGGTTCTCTGTATTTTACTGAAACTTGTAAGATATATAAATGTTCAATTTAACCCTTTCCTTATGTTAGTAAATGACATAATTTATATATTTTTCTTTTTCCATGTTCATATGTAAATGCTTTTGTATGTATGGCACGTGGGTATAAAAGTCCAGGGTTGACATCAAGGTTGATATTCGGAACCCTCCTCAATTGTTCTTCCACTTTCCTCCTTTTGAGATAGTATCTCTAATAAAACCCAGAGTTCTCGGTGTGATTCTGTCTAACCAGTTTGCTCTGAGGCTTTAACTGCTAAGCCATCGCCACAGCCTACCTTGTGCATTTTAAACTCCGTCTTTGCTAAAGAATTTACATGGAGAAATGAAAGGGTAGGTCAGGGAAAAGCTGAAAGTTTTCCAACTTTGAGTATTGATTAGGTTGGGTTGGGAAGCAACCAATAATTCTTACAGTATTGTTTCAAATAAAGTCATTTATACTTAGACACTACATAAATTACATACTTTTTATACTATACAGTATCATATTCCACATATGAATATTTTCTCTAATTGAATTCTCATTTTGGTGGTGAAAGAGGAATATAGAAAATCTGAATAAATACGTCTCCTCTTAGAGTCTCAACTTTTTTTCCAAGCTGTTTTTGTCAGGGTATTACTCTAAGTCCTGTAAATTACATAATGGAGATTATGGTGATCCTACTCTTGGACCATAGCCTCCTTTATTTCCTTAGGGAAACAAGAACAGCCAGTTTTCTTTTTGATGGGTTTTGGAAGAAGAATGAGGTGCTGTAAATATTTAAGAACGTGAGTGCTCTATCACCATACCAGTCATATGGAAGCTAGTATTTAGTAGAAGACCATCTGCTCAGAAGAGTGCCTGAGCTGTATGAACTCTAATAGTTTTTCATTTTATGATTTGGAATAAGCCAAACTTAGTTATACTTACTGAGAATCTTGTATTTACATGAACCTCACTGTTGCAACTACAGAAAATACAAAAGAAATAAGTACATGATTCCCAAAGTATAAGTCAATGCTACTACTCATATTTTTAAATAAGCAAAGTGGAAAGAGTGATGTAAATTATTTTTTTCATGGATTGAATGGGAAGAAAGCTTTAGGTAATAATCAGGTAGGATAAGGATGTTGCTCAGTAATAAAGTACTTGACTATCTACTATCTGCAAGGTCCTGGGTTACGTACTCAGCACCCTAAAACAAATAATAATATTGAGGTAAAGACTATGATGTATCACATATTTTCAATCCAATCAAATTGAAAGAACAAATTATAATTGAGAAAACAAAGGTCCTGCTCAGTCATTAAACTGCTCATCCTACTCTTGGGGATTTAGATTCTTTTTTTTTTTTTTTATTCTATACTACCTAAAATTGTATGGGAGACACTTTGGTTGTAGGACACAGAGAAAATAGTCTGGAATTGACTAGGAAACTTCCTATTGCTAGCTTTCATAGTACCCAGATGTGCTATGTAGGCTGGGGGTGGGGGGAGGAAAGATCATTGCTATATCCCGTATGCTTCAGTTCTGTCACAGTTTGCATGTTGTCGATAAATTTACCACCAATGAGGGGAACAATGGGGTTTTATTATTTTTTTTACAATTCTGGTTATAGTTCTGATGCAGTTTACCTGCATGGTTGCTGATAAATGACCATCAAATGACTTAAAGGAACAAGGGGTTTATTCTCTGTTATGATTCCTGGTTACAGTTCTCAATCCAGCTTGACTGGACAGCATGCACAAACACCAGGACCGAGGGAACTGACCATACATCATCACCACGTAATGGTTGAGAGATGGACAATCCTTACTTGCCAGTATTTTATTCATCTGTTCAGGGCCTAGTCTCACCCACCATAGGCTGGGTCTTCCCCATTAGATAGACAATCTCCTGCAGGTTTGCTCTGGGCTTAACCCAACCACTAATTCTCTCTAATGTGCCCAGAGCTCAAACCCTCAACCATCAAGTTGACACCTGTGCCTAACTATGACAAGTTCTTAGTCCAGCTTGATAAAACAGCTCATGTTAACACCAGTACTGGAGGGAACTGGTCACACCATATCTACAGAGATTGCTGAAAGAGGTGTAATCCTCACTTGCCAGAGAACCAGACTGCCAATTTCAACTTACTGAACCAATTCCCTCCATTTCATCCACCTACCCAGGGAAGAGTCCCTATGGGTAAGGTCTTCCCAGATCAATAGAACAATGTCCTGCAGGCTTGCTCAGCGTTTGTCTTAATTACTAATTCTAAATAAATTACCTGTAACTACTAGGAAAACCAAGAATCATAAGAATAAACCCCCTTGTTCCCTTAAACTATTTGATCCTAAATTCATCAGTAACACACAGACGAAGCGCAACACCCATAGATTAATGTTGCTTTCAGCCTTAATCAAAGAAGCTTCTTTTTTCAGTGGGCAGTGGTTAATCAGGGACTCAAAACTGGTCAAAGGACTGAGAATAAATGACTGATGAGTAGTTAGCCCTAAATGGGACATCTATATCATCCCCCATCCCAAGGCTCAGGGAACATTGAGCAAGAGGGAAGAATGCAAGAGCTGAAGAGTGGTTGGAGTGCAGTGAAACACTGTCTTTGGGACATGGTGTGGCTGTTCACTCATGACTCACACAGCCGCTGGGGTGACCTGCACAAGATCAGCACAAGGTCAAGCTGGGCAAGGCCTAACATGAATGTGGGAGGGGCTGACATGCTCTAACTTTTATCTGAGGAGCTACTGGTAGTTCATAGCTGTTGGGGGAAGGAAAACTCTTTTTCTTTTCTTTTCTTTCCTATTTCTCTCTCTCTCTCTCTCTCTCTCTCTCTCTCTCTCTCTCTCTCTCTCTCTCTCTCTCTCATCTCTCTTTCTTGTGTTTACCAGAGGGCCCTTGCATGTGTGTACCTGTTACAAATCTTTCTGGATTGCTCTGCCTCCTCATTGCTTTCCTTTGAGGTTGCCCAGGCTCCACTTTCCAGGGCCAAAAGTGCAGGCCGCCATTATTTCTGCTGATCATTTTTAATGTGGGATGTGGAAATTGCAACTCAGGTCCTTTAGCATGTGAGGGAGAGGCTTTAACCCCCTTTTATCTTTAGTGCCACTGGAAGGCTACCCATGGTCTAGTGATTGGCCCCACATCCATGAACATGTGGATAGCATTAGTGACACTAGTGGTCATTAGAAAGAAAGAAAAATAAAGCAACCACAGGGCATAAAAGTATGAGGGGAAACTCATGGGGAGCCTCAGGGGACACGGGAGTAGGAACGGAGGAGTGATACTCAAATACATATGTGAAGTTGTGAAAGTATAAACAGCAAATGTTAAAATTTTAGGAAATTATGTGGGAGAAATCATAGGTACAAGAACAGCCAAATAAAATTTGAAAACAAACAGAAGATTGGGACTATCTAGCTTCAAGACTCACTATAAAGTTAAATAAATTAGTGTTGCACTGAATGGCTTTAAGGATTGAAAAGATAAATTAATAGAACATAATAAAGAGCCCCAAAGTAGATTCAAAATTATAAAACAATTTTATTCCTAACCCAAGTCAATGGGATCAAAGAGTTTTTTCAATAATGATGCAAGAATGATTAGAATCTCCATATGAGAAAATAAACTAACCTCAATTTCTAGCTTACATCGTACAATGGAATTAATTTTAGATGAACTGTAGCCTTAAATATAAAAATCAAAGTCAGAAAGGTCTTTTTTTCCCTCACTCTACCATTCCTTGGCTTCCTGTTTTTAAGTCAAGAAGGGGCTCAGGATTAAGCATGTGCCCTCATGTCCAGCTTTGCCCCAGGTTTGTTTACTTGTTTTAATAAATCTTTTAGTAGGAAACAAAAAGAATATCTTTGTGATCTGAAGTTAGACAAAATTTTCTTGGAACATAAAAACAGTAACCTCTTACCAGTAAGTTAGGAAATTGCTAAGTTAGATATCATTAAAAGTAAAAGTTTGGGCTGGAGAGATGGCAGAAGGTCCTGAGTTCAGATCTCAGGTCACACTTTAAAAACGCCAGGCAGAAATAGCAGTAACCTGCACTTCTGGCCCTGCTGGGCAGAACCTGGGAAATCCCAGAGCAAAGCAAGAAGGAGGTTGAAGCAATCCAGGATGATTCCTGAAGTCACCCTTGGTCCTCCACACAGTGCCCTCTTTTCATGCTTAACAAAGAAATATAGCATTAAGAAAATAAGTAGGGGCCCCTGAGACGGTTTAGTGGGAAGGCACCTGCTCACAAGGCACCTGAGCTTAATTTCCAGAAGCCCTTATAGTGGAATGGAAAACCAACTTCTGAAAGTGTTGTCTGACTTCCACCTTATACTATGGCATACACACACACACACACACACACACACACACACACACACACACATCCCTCTGGGCCTGGTGTGATAGTGCATGTCTGAAATTCCACAATTATGGAGTAGAAACAGGAAGATCAAGAGCTCAAGGTCATCCTCATCACAAGCAAGTTTGAGGCCAATATGGACTTGGGGGGGGGAGCAAAACAACAGGAAAAGACTGTCATGTCTATGGGGCTGAAGGTATAGCTCCGTGATAAGATGCTTGCTTAACATATGGGGAGGAAGAAGAAAAGAAAATAAATAAGTAAGCCACATATATATTACAAAAGACTAATAACTTGGACATAAAGAACTCCTAAAATTTGATGATAAATAAACTTTATTTTTAAAATGAGCAAAACACTGGAATATACACATCAAAAAGAAGATACACTGCCATGAGTTAAATGTTGTCCTCAACAGGGTCACATGCTTGAATCCTGGTGTTAATGTTCATGCCTTCTGCTATCTGATTCCCACCATAATGGACTATATCTCCCTCTGCATGAAAGCCAAATAAATCTACCTTTCTCCCCTAAATTATATATTAGTATCATCTTACAAAACAAATAAAAAGGGCTGGAGAGGTGGCTCAGGGGTTAAGCCTCCACCTTGCAGGCGGAAGGTCCTGAGTTCGGTTCCCAGATCCCACGTATAGACGCCAGGCGGAAGCGGGGGTGGTCTGCGCTTCTGGTCCTGGTAGGGCGGTGCCTGTGAATCCCAGGGCAGAAGGAGGTGGAGGCGTCCATGGTGGTTCGCGAATTCGTCCGTGGTTCTACAGACACACGCGCACGCACATACACACACACATGCGCACAGTTGAATAAATAATAATAATAAAAAATTAAAAAAAAAAACAAATAAAAAAAGTAAATAATGGTCAATAGTCACATGAAAGAGTTCACACTATCATTACTCATCAGGAAAATGCAAAATAACCATAGAGAGAAGAATATATTCATTCTACACCCACTAGAAAAATAAAGACTCAAAACATCAGATTCTGGCAAGGACCCAGAACACTCAACACACTGTAGTGAGCACACAGAATGATGTAACTACTTTGGGGAAAATTTAAACAGGTTCTTAAAAAAAAAAAAAAACCTAAACATTCATTTATCCTATGACTCAGCAATTTTATCTGTCAATATTTAACCAAGAGAAATAAAAATATATGTCTATTATCAAACTTGTATAGGCTGGGCATATTGACATACACATGCCCATAATTCCAGCACTTCAGAGGCTGAGCCCAGAGCATTGTGTTTAAGACCAAACTGAGCCACATAATGAATTGAAGGGCCATTTGAGCTATACAGTGAGGCCTTGTTGAAAGAAAGAAAGAAAGAAAGAAAGAAAGAAAGAAAGAAAGAAAAGAAAAAAGAAAGAAAGAAAGAAAGAAAGAAAGAAAGAAAGAAAGAAAGAAAGAAAGACCCATACAAGAATGCTTTCAATCAACAAAACCTGGAAATAGCCCAGTTAGTCCTTAGTAAGAAAATGAATTAACAAAATACAGCATATTTGCAGAATGAAACCCTATGCAGAAACACAAAACATAGATAACGGATGATACTCATGCTAAGTGATTGTGCCAGGGAATTGCAGTTGTCAATCTGACAATTGTGTAGTGAGTCTCTGTGTTTACCTTTAAGGAATTACTTAGTTAAGGTAAACTTCCCTGAAAGCCTGAAGGAAGGTGTCTTGCTTGCTTTAATTGCAGTGAGAAGACCTGCCCATCATGGGCAGCTGCATTCCCTAAGCAGGTGGTAGGTTACATACTTTCAACATACAGTGGCACAGAATAAACACCCCCATTCTAAAAGGAAGGAATGGGGCATATCTGGGGAAGATCAGTCCATAACAAAACCAAAAACCAGCAGGACAAACTCGAAATCCTGTAGTTTCATATCCAATAGATGAATATTGAAATCATCTCAGTTCCAAAGGGCTTCAGGTCCACTCCTCCAGTGCAGCTGCCCATTGAACACATCATTCTCTTGGGCTGGATCCTCCAATGGTATCTTCTTGACAGATGTCCTAGGTTGGCTCTGGATCTCTGATATCTTCATTTCTAAATGGCAAACCAGGCTTTAACTCCACTAGCATAAAATGCCTTTCTTAGATCTTTCAGCAGACTTTACAATCCTATCACATGTTGCTTAATTTTTTGCCATTCTCTGAAACCTTGGAGAAAGGACCCATGGCTTCTTCCCTCTTGTATCTTTGATACCTCTAAAACCAGGATCATGTGGACAAATTTGTCAAGTTCTGCTATAACTTCCAGGTAGAGATTGGCCCCCTTCAATCAAAGCTGTTTCAGCTTCTCTGTGTTGATGCTAGAAAGAATATCTATCTCTCTTGGGCAGTTGCTTCAGAGGAGGAATAGACTTTTCCTTTGGAACTCCTATACTGTATATCATTCCTTCCAAAAAGATTTGCATTCTTATGGGTGGGATCCTTTCCTGAGGAATTTGTCCTCACGGTGCAATCCCTCCTATTATCCAAATTGAGAACAGACTTTGATTCACTTATGGTGTAAATCTCTTTATCAATAGCTTCCATTTTGCTGTCTGCATTCTCTTAAACGTGCTCTCATATTTTTTATCAAACTTCACAGTTTTTGTCTCTTTTTCCCTGACTCCTTGCTCTTTTTCTTTTTTTTTAAATTTTTTTTATTTATTCAATTGTGCGTGTATGCGTGTGTGTGCATGTGTATGTATGTGTGTGTGTGTGTGTAGAACCACGGGCAAATTCGGGAACCACCATGGACGCCTCCACCTCCTTGTTTACTCTGCCCTGGGATTCACAGGCTCTGCCCTACCAGGACCAGAAACGCAGGCCGCCCCCGCTTCCACCCGGCATCTATACGTGGGCTTAGGATCAGAACTCGGGACCTTCCACTTGCAAGGCAGAGATTTAACCACTGAGCTACCTCTTCAGCCCTCCTTGCTCTTTTTCTTCATAACTCTGAACAAATGCACTAAAAAGTAGCCATGCCACACTGTCAAAACTGCATTGCCTTGAAACTTCTACTAAACACTCAAAATTTAACTTCAGGCTTGGGCTAGGCCAACATTTCCTAAACAGACATCCAATGGCACAGTCACTGCTACCAACTCTCAACAGTTGGGACCTTGTGAAATTAAAGAGCTTCTGTTCAGATAAAGAGATTGTAACATGAGCTCAAAGGCAACCCACAGAATGGGAGAAAATCTTCACTAACCACATATCTGATAGAGCTCTACTGTCCAGAGTGCACAAAGAACTTAGAAAACTAAACATCAAGGAAACCAATGGCCCAATTAAAAAATGGGCCTTGGAACTTAAAAGAAATTTTACCAGGGATGAAATTAAAATGTCTAACAAATATCTTAAAAAATGCTCCACTTCTTTAG
Organism: Typhlomys cinereus; assembly: GCA_023101885.1. Lineage (NCBI taxonomy): Eukaryota > Metazoa > Chordata > Mammalia > Rodentia > Platacanthomyidae > Typhlomys > Typhlomys cinereus. Next base: position 1,521,457 of record JALPQD010000307.1, on the reverse strand, counting down.
CCATCAGGGAAATGAAAATCAAAACTTCCCTGAGATATCATCTCACCCCGGTCAGGATGGCAAAAATCCACAATATAAACAACAACAAATGCTGGAGAGGATGTGGAGAGAGGGGAACTCTCCTACACTGCTGGTGGGAGTGCAAGCTCATACAGCCACTCTGGCGAGCCGTCTGGAGATTCGTAAAGAAATTAAAGATTGAAATGTCATATGACCCTGCAATTCCACTTTTGGGTATAACCCCCCATACAGCAGAGGTTCGCCTCGATAGCACAAGCATGACCATGTTCATAGCAGCACTGTTTACAATAGCAAAGACATGGAATCAACCCAAACGTCCAACAGTTGAAGAGTGGCTAAGGAAACAGTGGTACATCTATACAATGGAGTACTACTCAGCCATCAAAAATGATGAATTACTGGAATTTGCCGGGAAATGGATGTCATTAGAAACAATTATATTAAGTGAAGTATCCCAGACCCAGAAAATTAAGCGCTGTATGTACTCCCTAATAGGTGGCTCCTAATACCAAACCCACCCAGCCCATCTTGAGACACTCATAGGTAAATCTATGTATTACCTACAGTAATTGCAAGGATTATGAACAGGAGGGATGGGGTTGGAGGGCCACACCAGAAACAAGGAGAGAAGTGACCATGTTACAGTAGAGAAAATAGGCCTCCATCAAGGACTGCAAGAAAACAATGTGACACCTAGTTAAGTTCACAGACATTCGTTCCTGATCATTTATAACTAAGGGGGTATGAACTCACCAGAAGGGGAGGGCATATAGTCCGGCAGATTAAAAAGTAACCATTTTGCAAATGGGTGATTGACCCCTCCCATTGCCAAATGCCATATGACCCTGCGATTCCACTTTTGGGTATAAAGTATTACATCTACCCTTGAATGTGCTCTTATAATAAGACTCCAGTTTAACAGCTTTCTGTCTCTGGCCAGGGGGTGACATACAGTGCCCATCAGGATGGAGTGAAGGGCATTGCAGGAGCAACAAAACTGCAAAAGAAAATCAACAAACCACTATCCAGAACTTCAGAGACTCTATATCAACCACATAGAACTAAGCCAGCCTAATCTCCTCCCATCCTGAAGCTCAGGGACATTTGCGGAAGAGGGGGCAGTAAGAGTGTAAGAGCAAAAGGATGGGAGGAGCAATGATTTGCAAGATACTCCACACAAGTTAGGGCCGAAGCAATCATAATTGGACATTGCAATTGACCTCACAAAGTCTAGCATCTGCTAAAGGCACCAAGATCCTTGGAGGCAAGAGATTGACAGCCACAGTAGTGTTCCTATGCTTAAGAGGAACACAGGAAAGGGTTCAGGGAAATGCCACTGGGTCCTTGTATGTCATCGGAGAGGAGGGCCCAGAGGAGAGTCAGGCATGCACAAGAAAGGACTCTGGGAATCCGGGCAGGAGGCACGGGGGGATGGGGTGGGAGGGGTGAGGGGAGGGGGAACAGGGGGTTCGGGGGGAGGAGGAGGGAGGGAGGGAACTGGTGTACCTATTAAGTTTGTATGAGCTGAAATAATAATAAAAAATGTATTAAAATTTAACTTCAGGCAAGCTTTCAGGAAGAGGGCAAAACTTGTTCAAACTCCTTGCCAATATATCGCTTCATTTGCTCCTTATCAAGTTCCCAACACAGTCTTTGTTCCCCTCTGGACCATCACAAGGTGGGCTTCCACTGTGGGAGACTCTCACAGCATTACTCTCTTCCAAGCTCTCACAAGAATGGTCCTTTTGGCTCTGTCTCCAAGTCACAAAGGTTTTCTGGTGCAAAGTCCCAAAGTTCTCCATATTTCTCCAAGAAACAGTTCTAAAGGCTTACAAGCAACCTCACAGCATTGACCATACTTCTTCTACTTGGTACCAACTTCTTGATACAACCAGTGTGTATGCATCAGAAGGCACTGTGGGTCCCGGTGGAGAACCAAGGGTGACTTTGGAAATCATCCTGGATTGCTTCTACCTTATTTTTGCTTCACTCTGCCATTTCCCAGGCTCTGCCCACTAGAGCTGGAAGTGCAAGCAACCTCTGTTTCTGCCTGGCAATTTTATTTGGGACCTGGGATCTGAACTCAAGACCTCCTTCTTGTGAGACAGAATCCTAACCTGTGATAGGACATCTCTCTAGCCTGATACCAACTTCTTTCAGCTTCACACTTCACTTTTTTGGTACTAGATTCTCAGTCTCATACAATAACAACCCACTTCTCTGGTACTAGTTTCTCTCAGCTTCAAAACACTTCATACTGTGGTACCAGATGTGTACCACATTAAGATTAAGATGCTCTTAATCTCACAGCAAGACCCCAATTTCTGTAACAGTTACTCATCTCTGTTGCTGTTAGAGAACACCCAAATTACCTTCCTTCAGCAAGATTCCACTTTGAAAAGATGCCATGATCTTCCCAAATACTGGCAGCAGCTAAGGATTCAAGCACATGAACTTGTGTGTGTATGTGTGTATGTATGTGGGGTCAACACACATTTCAAATCATGACACACACCCAGTGAATGGACCCACTCACAATTAAGATGGGTGTTGCAGTCTGCCTACATGGTTGCTGATAAATGACCATCAAATGGCTTAAGGGAACAAGGGGTTTATTTCCTTATGACAGTCTGGTTACAGTTCTCAGTCCAGCTTGAAGGGAGAGCATGCACCAACACCAGGGCCAAGGGAACTGGCCACACCATCACTGCATAAACAGCTGAGAGACAGGCACTCTTTACTTGCCAACTCTCTCAACCAGCTCTCTGTGATTTATCCAGGGCCTAATCCCACCCACCATGGCCTGGGTCTTCCTCATCAGTCTCCTTTAGGTTTGCTCTGGATTTTACTCAACCATCAACTCTCTACAACTGTGCCCAGAGCTCAAACTCTCAACAGTCAAGTTGACATCTGTGCTTAACTATGACAATGGGTCTTTCCACATTGATTAACATAATCAAAATAATCCCTCTCAGACATTTTCAGAAGCTAATCTTAATTTAGATAATCCCTCACAGGTATGCCTGGAGGCCTGTCTCATAGGTGTCAAACTCACAATTAACACTATCACAGTGAGCTGCACAACGCTGCCTGCGTTATTCTTCATTCTCCATGTGCTGAGCCCCAGAAATAGTCATTGCTCTTTTCTACTACTTTTCTATCACCAGGCATGGATGGACTTGCCTAGATGGCTTAAGGTATGGATGGAAAAATAAAGCAGGGATCAGGAGTCAGTATAGGCAATTCTATGCTGATCTGTTGCTTTGTGACCTATTATGCACATTGGAATTCCTCTAACATCCCCAAGCCTTCCTACAAGCATTATCTGTGAACAGCTTTGATGTTGATAGCTTAGAAGAAAATCAAATGACAGAAATGGAACACGCAGCCTTCCTTAGTGAAGTGCACACAATTTTGCTGAGGTGCACAGGGCTGCAGCAGTGACACCATTTCACCAGAGAGCAGGCAGCCACCAGTTCTAGGCAGGGAGCCACTGCTAAGTGTGATGCAAAGCACGACCAGCTGACAATGAAGGGAATGTATCTCAGAGAAGCAATTTTGATAGATGACAAAGCTCATTTATTGTTGTTATTTGTGTGTGTGTGTGTGTGTGTGTGTGTGTGTGTGTGTGTGTGTGTGTGTGTTGTGTGTTTAAGAAAGGAAAAGAAGGGCTAGAAGATGGCTCAGTGGATAAAATGCTCACTGCACAAGCAAGAAGACTTGAGTTCTGATCCCAGCACTGGTGTAAAAACTCATTTGTAATTCCAGCTCTGGAGTGACAGTTCCAGCCAGCTAACCAAAACGGTGAGCCCCAGGTTCCATTCCATGGATGATCCTGTCTCAAAAAAAAAAAAAAATCGGTAGAGAGTAATGGAGGAAGACACTCAACTCTGGCTTCCATGAGCCACACACACACACACACACACACACACACACACACACACACACACACTTAACATACACATACATCTATATGCCACATATATGTACCCACATGAATTTACTACATACTTAACACACATATACTATATGCATGTACACATACATGTACATGCAACACTGACACAGACACACACTTAAATGTGCTAGAGATTCATGGTGGGAGTGGGCATCACCATACAGAACTCTGCACCAGTGAAGTTTTAATCTATCTCTGAGACAGAGCAGATAATTTATAGTATTGATATCCATAAGCAGGAAATATGAAGGAAACATAACACCCAGAACACTTAAGAAACAGTGCACAGGGCTGGAGAGATGGTTCAGGGGTTAAGCCTTTACTTCACAAATAAAAAGACTTGAGTTCAGATTCCAGATACTATATAAAAATGCCTGGTGGATGTGGTGGTGGCCTGCTCTTCCGGCCCTAGAGGCAAGGCCTGGGAAAGGCCAGAGCAAAGCAATAAGAAGGTAGAGAAATCCACGATGATTCCCAAAGTTACCCTTGGTCTTCCACAGGCATATACAGTGTCCTCTTTTACACATACCTATACACATGTACACACCCACATCTACAAATGCAAAAATAAATGAATAAAAATTGAAAAAGAAACAATGCACATACTATGATGCTTAATTTTTAATTATGATGAATATGTGATTGAGGTTTAGCCAAAGAAAAGAACCAGCCAGTATGGTGACACAGGCTTATAGCCCCAGCACGAAGAAGGTGGAGGCAAGATCATGAGTTCCACATCATCATCCATGGCCACACAGCTAATGTAAAGGCAGCCTGGGCTACATGAGACCAACATTCAAAAAAAAAAAAGAGTATATCTTATTTGTGTATCCTTCCTCCATCATTCATATTCTCAGTCCTAACTTACCTGACTGTCTGACATTATCTATGCACATACTAATTCAATGTTTATTAAGTATTTTTACCTAGTTGCTACTACCTATTAGCCCCCTTATATTTCCTAAGTGAAGGCTATTAACATTACCCTGTTGTTCAATTCAGAAAACTGAGTGTCAGCTAAACATGGTAGCACAGGCCTATAATCCCAACATTTGGGAGGCTGAGGTAGGATGATGGCCGTAAGTTTAAGGCCAGCCTGGCTACATAGAAAGATCTCATCTCAAAAAGCAAAACAGGCAGGGCTGGAGAGACAGCTCAGGAGTTATGATTCTGTCTCCCAAGTACAAGATCTTGAACTCAGATCCTAGGTCCCACGTAAAAATGCCAGGCAGAAATGGTGGCATCCTGCACTACCCGACTCTGATGAGTAGAGCCTGGGAAATTCCAGAGCAAAGCAAGAAGGAGGTAGAAGCAATCCAGGATGATTCCTAAAATCACCCTTGGCCCTCCACAGGGACACACAGTACCATCTGATATACACACATACACACACAAACACACACACACACACACACACACACACACACACACACTAATAAAATAAAGCTTAAGAAAACCAAAACAACAAGAAGCTGAGAACCAGATTCTTTCTTGTCTCTATACCTAAGCCCACTTCCGTGTCTTCCCTTACTTTCAGTGTTTTTTAGTTTTTCATTATTTTATTTTATTGGGGGAGAGTATTAAGACAGGATTGTATGTACTACAGGCAGATCTGAAGCTTGCAGTAATCCTCCTGCCTCAGCTTCTGTACCATTGGGATTACAGGTATGAGCTATTACACCCAGATATTTTTGTTAACTTTTTTTAATGAGGTGCTTGTGATTGAATTTGGACTTTATACACGCTAGGTAAGTTGTTTTCCACTGACCTATATTTCCAGCCACCTCAGAGCTTTCAAAGTTTTATAATCATTTTTATAATACCTTGTCTTTCCTCTCCAACCTCCACTTCTCTACTTTCTGCCTCCAAAGCATTGCCCAAAGTCGAGTGTTTTATTGTAAACTGAATTTTTAAATATTTCTTGTGTGTGTGTACCAGAGGACCAAGGGTAACATTGGGATTCATCCTGGACTGCTCTACCTCCTTTTTGCTTTGTTATGGGGTTTTCCAGACTCCACTTTCCATGACCAGACCACCATTTCTATCTGGTATTTTTGCACTGGATCTGGGATCCAAACTCAGGTCCTTCTGCTTTAGAAGTAGAGGCTTAACCCCTGAGCCATCTTTCAAGCCTTGGAAACTGAATTTTGTCACTACCCTACTTGTATTAGTTATTTTTCTTTTTACTATAACAAAATACCTTATAGAGGCTTTGGAAGTAAGGAAGCAAAGAAGCAAAGAAGGAAACAAGGAAACAAGGAAGGAAACAAGGGAAGGGAGGGAAAGAGGGGAAGGAGGGAAGGAGGGAGGGGAAGGAGGGAGGAAGGAAGAGAGGGAGGGAAGGGTTCATTTTGGCACATTTTAGGGTCTACAGACCATCATGGTGGAGAAGGCACTGTGGCAGAAGTATGGGTTGGCTGGTCACATTGCATCTACAGTCAGAAAGCAGAGAAATGAGGGCTCATACTCCACTCAGTGCAGGACTCTGACCCATGGCATGTTGCCTGTGCTGCCCACCTTCAGGGTGGATCCTTTCTTTTCACTTATTCCTCTTTGGAAACGCCCTTACCAACACACCTAGAGGTTTATCTCTAGGCGATTGATTCTAAATCTAAGTAAGTCGACAATGAAGATTAACCATTATACCACCAATCATTGACTCACTGCTGACCTCAGTGTAGCGGCCACACTTCTCTGCATGGTGAGAGTGGCAGTTTCCTGGCCTAATCCCTTCTTACTTAATGTCTACATCTTATACTCCTGCACTTTTTCTTTCAGTTACATGAACTTTGAGTTTTCATACTATTTTCTTTGCTGGGAATAGGTTATCTTATACCCACTCCAGTTTTCCTATCCTCTGGATGATCCTTCTTTCAAGCAAAAAACAACCCTATGTCTCTTTCCTCAGCTAGAATAGGTCCACTGTTTGAATATTCAATGTATCTACACATACTACTTACTATACTAGGTGGAATTACTTTTTTACTTACTTACTGTCTTTTCCGCTAGCAGCCTTAAAACTTCATTGGCCCAAACTTACACTGTAAGAAATACATTTTTTTCCCAATTTTGTTGCACATTAAAATAAATTTTTCATGTAAGAAACCTTAATCTTACTATATATACCACACTCTGGTACTTTCTATTCTGTAGTATTCTATTTTTTTATCCTAATTTTCATGTAACAAATTGAGATTGCCCCTAGAGATACTGCACATGTGGCTGCTGTGTCCCATGTGCGTCAGACGGTAACAGAGAAGAGATGAGACTATTTCTACATTCAGTGTTCCGACCTGTGGACAGTTGAATGATCAATAGCCTGACATACCACACTGCTTGCCAAAACCCTGAATTTCTTATCTGTGTACTCACAATATGACAGCCTCTCATGGGGTAGGCTCCATGTGCACATAATGTGGATGGCCTCTCTGTTTTGGGGCGGCCTCTCTGTTTTGGGGCTCCATATGCTCACAAGGTGGATGGCCTCCTTCAGGTGTTTACAACCAGCAGTTTACCTCGATTACTGGAATGAATTTTCTAGAGTGGGATCAGTGGGAATTAAATCAGACTGGGTCAGAGGGGATCTTGGAAAAGCTAAAGCCAAGTCAAATTTATTATGGAATGTAATACTTTATATACCATGAAACAGGGGGATGACATTGCACAGTAGATGACATCACGTACATTGCAACATAGACTACAGCCACTGGTGAGATCAACAGTAGGTGGGGCCACCACCAACACAGCCTGCAAAACTTCAGATATGCTAATATGTCTTCTGGACCTCAAAAGAACAGGAAGAGATATGCAGAAACACCTTGCTCTCTGGTCAAATTCCAGGTAGGACAAGAACCACTCTGGCCCCTTCTGGGAAGGCAGATCTCTACTGTTGGCACAGGAGATCACCTGCTACCACTGGCCGCCACGAGTGTACCATCCACCACCTCAAGAAACAGCGCCTTAGAGTTCAATGTTCCCTACACCTCCTGTGTACTCACAAGTGGGTCTCTTGTGGGCTGGGTCTCTGTCTGCCCATAACTTGGATGGTCTCCCATGGACAGGGGGCTCTGTGTGCTCACGCCATGAACCTAACATGAACCTAACCTCACAGAAGATGGACTAAACTGCTCTTCTTCATCTTTATCATATGTTCTTAACCATGTGGAACTGGGAACTCAATCATAACTATCTATATCCTTAATATATTTTCTTTTATTGCTTACATATTATTTTATATTGTCCATTTAAAAAAATTAGGACATAAAGGCAGGAGATGAACATGCTAGGGAAATGTCCAGGGGAAGCAGGAGGGAGAAAGAGATAGCTACAATCAAAATGCATTGTCTACATGTATGAAATTATAAAAGAGTAAAAATTTTTTAAAAAATTGTAAGGGTGAAGGGAGAGGGTTGGGGATAACCACCCATTATATTTTTAATTAGGAAGACTAATATCAATAAAAATGATTTTTAAAAATTGATAATATGTGACATGCCTTCCTCCAGCAAGTCTCCACCTCTTCAAGGTGCCATACTTTTCCAAACATTACCATCAGCGAAGGATTCAAACATATGATCCTTGGTGGGCAACTCACATTCAAACCATAACACTGGGATAAAAGAGACCCTGTGTAATTGTTAACATAGTCAAATTGACAGGCTCTAAAATTATCTAAGAGACAAGTCATTGAGAATTCCAAGGAGAAATTATCTAGATTAGGTTAATCAGGGTGGAAAGACCCACCTTAACTGTGGATGGCATCATGCATACTGGGATCCCAGACTGAATTAAAAGGAGAACATGAGCTGAGAACCAATATTCATTGCTCTCTACTTCTTGACTGCCAATGCCACGTGACCATCTGCTTCCAGCAGATCCTGCCACCATGATGGATAGTACTATTGAATTGTGAGCCAAAATAAATCCTTCCTTCTTTAAGTTGCTTTTGTAGGTATTTTGTTTCAACCACAAGACAAGTAACTAATACGCACTCTTAAAAAAATAGAGGAAGAGGAGATTTCCTACAAAATTGTATGTCTAAAATCAATGTTGAAGAAAAAAAAACAAAAAATGTACAGAGTTTTTTTTTCAAAATATTTAAATAATATGAAAAAGACATAAGAACAGATGCAGAGACAGGCAAAATAGAAAGGACTTTAGAAATTGTCGAGTTTGAAGGGCATAATTCTGAAAGTCACATGCTAGAACTTTGAAAAACTTACTCAACATGGTAAAGTTATCAAAGCCTAGAATCTGGTCATCAGCTCTGTAGGTCATAAATCATCTTTTTTTTTTTTAAATTTTTTTATTATTATTTATTCAACTGTGTGCATGTGTGTGTGTATGTGCGTGCGCGTGTGTGTGTCTGTCTGTGTCTGTGTATGTGTAGAACCACGGACGAATTCGCAAACCACCATGGACGCCTCCACCTCCTTCTGCCCCGGGATTCACAGGCTCCGCCCTACCAGGACCAGAAGCGCAGGCCGCCTCCGCTTCCGCCTGGCGTCTATACGTGGGATCTGGGATCCGAACTCAGGACCTTCCGCCTGCAAGGCGGAGGCTTAACCCCTGAGCCACCTCTCCAGCCCCCATAAATCATCTTTTAATGGCCCAAATCTCACTTAAGCTTACTAAATAAACAAGATATTGTGAATAACCAAGATTAGCTAATATTTCTTGAAGACTTTGTATGTGTCGGAAGCAACTTTCTGTGACTCTCCCTTCAAAATAACTCTAAAAGTCTGGGGCTGCGCCTCCTCGGTAGAGAGCTTGCCTGGTGAGTAGGAGGCTACAGCAAAAGCAAGAAATCCAAATCCTAAAGCAGTGTTATTTCATGCTATGTTCTCTCTTTGAAGATAAAGAAATTGACACTGAGATTAGACAACTTTCCTGAGATTATATGACTAATAAGTGGTTATTTAAAAGTCTTTGAAAAGACTGTAATAAAACTTGTGACATTTTTCTAAACAGTAGAGCAATAAATGGGAGCACAAGAGATCTGAATATAGAGAACTAATCTGGAGGTTTAATAATTGTTTTCTTCGAGTGCCCCAGGGAATAAAGGTTTGAAATGATGAAGAAAATAGGCCTGAGTAGATAGTTCAGCTGGTAGAAGAGCTTACCATGGAAGCATGGGAAACTGACTTTGAGTCCCAGAGACAGTTTTAAAAACACAGCCTGATGGTACACAGTTTTGATCCTCATACTAGGATGGTAGAGACAGGTGGACCTCCCAGCCTCTCTGGCTGGCTAGCTAATTAGTGAGATGCAGGCCAATGAGAGACCCTGTTTCAAAAGGCAAGATGGGACTGAGAGATGGTTCAGGGGTTAAGCCCCTGCCTCACAAGTAGAAGGTCCTGAGTTCAGATTCTGGATCCCATGTAATAGTACCAGGTGGAAATGGTTGTGATCTCCATTGGCAGTCTTGGAAGGTGGAGCCTAGGAAACTCCAGAGCAAAGCAAAGAGGAGGTAGTATAATTCAGAGTGACTCCCAAAGTCATTCTTGGGCCACCACAGGCATACACAGTGCCCCTTGAGTGATACACACACACACAAAGACAAACATGTGCAAAATTAAAAAAAAAAAAAAAAAAACAGGCTGGAGAAATGGCTTAGGGGTTAAGCCTCTGACTTGCAAGCAGAAGATCCTGAGTTCGGATTCCCAGATCCCATGTAAAAATTCCAGGCAGAAATGGCAGCAGCCTTTACTTCCAGGCCTGGAAGGCAGAGCCTAGGAATCTCCAGAGCAAAACAAATAGGAGGTAGAAGCAATTCAGGGTAAAAGCAATCCAGGATGATCCCTAAAGTCACCCTTGGGCTTCCACAGACACACACAGTGTCCTCTGATACACACACACACACACACACACACACACACACACACACACACACACGCAAAAATAAAACCTAAAAATGAAAAGACAATATGAGGCTGGTGAGAAGGCTCAGTGGATAATGGCGCACAAACCTGGTAACCTGAGTTTAAAATCCAGAGCTCACATGATGGAAGAAGAGATTCACTTTCAAAAGTTTTCTGGTCATCTCCCTTACCTGTATTCTCAAACTCAAATACATAAAAGGTAGACAGCACTGAGGGCTGACACTCAAAGTTGACCTCTGGTCTTCACATGCATGCACATGTATGTGTATTCACACACACATTGGAGGGAGAAAGATGGGTCACTGAGGTGAACCTTGTCAAAGGATACTGGGGAGGTGGTGGGTGAGGCAGATGAAGGCTCAGTGGACAGAATGCTCACTGTGAAAGTTGCAAGGTCTACTATTGGGATCCCCATGTAAATGTTGGGTAGACAGGCATCCCACCCTGTCTCACATGAACATATACCTCCTCCCTCCATAAAGAAAAAAAATCATAAAAATATGATAGATTTTCATATCACAAAAATGACAGTGTCATTTGTATACTCAGCACAATAACTGATAAAGTTTCCAAACACAGATGCATTTTGAAATCTCAGAACATTGTACTAGAAAGAGGATGTTTATAGCCATCATGTCCAGATACATAAACCAGTAAGAAGAGGTAAAAACACTCTTCCATCGCAGCAAATAACCTGGTGAGAAATCATTGTCTTCTTTCTCCATGACTTTGTGGGTATAGATTTTGATGTCAAGAAATATCATCAGGGTTCTGATGAACTGAAGACTGTCCCCTACCCACTATATTGAGTTCTTAGAGCCTCAAAATTAAAAGGAGACAAGTGTCACTTCAGCTATGTGGAAATGAAGCCAAATCATCCAGGGGGAAGTGGGTTGCTGCTATACAATTGAGCAACTCAGTAAAAACAGCTAAGCCAACACAGATAACTCCACAGCACAATTCAGATCACTAAGGTGTGGGGGAATGCAGTATATAAAGAATAAGGACCTAGTCAGGGTGCTTACATGGGCGAAAGAACATAGAATAAGGTGCCTCATTACTACTTATAGACATGGACTCAACAGCAAGTACTTTTTATATTATTCTCAATCCCTGCTTTGCCTGCAAGGTATGTAAACAGCACCAGTTGGTACTGGGCGACATTTTAAATTTCATCATCCTATGATGGTAGCTGAGACATTGATTGCCATACATGGGATGATACATGAATTTCTTACATGAATTTCTGAGACAGGAAGATATTGGTGCATGAATAGCTTGAAAAATTGAGGCTATATGACTTCTTCTCAGTGTCCCATGTAAAAGTGGGACTATCAGTCTAAGGAGCCAGAGTTGCTTTGTTAGAGACTCATGAACTTAACCAAGGTAGCCTGAAGTGCATGCTATTTGAAAGGCAGAAATTTTATGACCAATGTCTGCTTGAGGAACAGAGATAACCAAAACAGAGAGTAGTTATGTAGCAAGGTTTATTTATTTTTCCTCTATTCCTCCATTGACTTCTTCACACTGGGTAGGTAAACCATGAGAAGAAAGGAGAAATATCTAAAACCAGATCTTCTTCCAGCCCATTCATAAAGTGTTCAGAGATGAATATGAGAGGAAAATGGACTGGTCTGCTCTCCTTTCTTTATCTCAGATCCCTATGGTTACAGTATGACCATCAACGGGAGAATTTGACCAACTTTAAAGACTAGAAAACTGTAATATCTTCCACCTAGGGGATTATAGGTATTCAACACCATGCAGAGAGACAGTGATGAGAAAAAAAATGAAGCATGTTGGGTGTATCTTTCTACCAAGCTCAGGTTCCTTAGTAACTTGGTCACATAAAAACAAACTACACCATTAATTACATAATGTTAAGTGAATGAGTCAGAAATTGAAATTATATATATGTGGCAAGCACAAATGCATGAGTAATCCAAATACATGAAACAAAGCCAGATCTAGAAAATCAAACTTTCTTTGAATCACAATTTTATATGAGGTAGGACTGATTAGATATCTAACTAAACCTACTGTTATACTCCTTTTCTGCTATATGTTTGTTTAAGATTAACAGTAAGCTTAGTGTTAACATGATTGCTATACAAAAACCCATGTTGGATAATGGGTACATGGCTACCCTCTGTGGACACATAAATTGTGGGTACGTTTGGCATTATTTTTCAAAGATTAATACTCTATATTTCAAAGAAGCACACTAAACAGTGTTCCCTCCATTCCTCTCTTTTCCATTAAAACTTGAGTATTATACTTGACTTTCCCCATTTTCCTCAATCATTTCAGTTTGTAGGGAGTCCATACATATAATTGTTAATGTCCCAGGGATTTCAAAGAACATGTCTTTGTGCAATCCAGTAAATATTTCTTAGGCCCACCTGATGTGAAATCATCTACCGTACCTAGTCTTATTTTCAACTCCAGTTTCTATAGAATCATTTGAAATATTTGGGTGAAGACTCTAATTTATGAAGTCTTCCTTCCACATTGGTATATTTAGGACAGTGGAACAAGTCAAGTTTTTCCTGGAACTGTTTGTGATCTACTGACCTCTTAACTAAGACTTCCCTAGCCTCTTCTTCATTCAGCTGCTATTGGGTAAAAAGAAATTAAAAGGTTTATGGTTATCATTTAAAAAACTCTGTCTGAATTGTTAAAAAATATACATGAGCAAGACAACATAAAAAGAAGGTGAGGTTCCAAGGTTCAGAACAAAACCTTAAGCTTTTGCTCTTATCTGTCAAATAATGATTTAGATATTTATTAATCTACTTTTATTAAAAAATATAATATCAGGTAAAACATATAATAAAGTGATTTAACTTGTGATTACATAGGTTCATATACAATTAAAATGTATTATTTTGTATTTCAACAAATAATCTGTCTTATTTAACAGGAAGGAAAGTGAAACCTGAGATATAAAATCATACTGATATATGATTTAATATGAATGAAATGGACATTTGTAATCTCCCTGCTATAGCCCTGTACATTTTATTCAAAAGGACAATATGAACTTCAAAATATGAGAATGAAAGAGCTCGAAAGCTCACTAGCAAAGACAGAAATAGCAAGAATCTTTATTAAGTGAATGGAACACACAATTTAGCATAGCAAGACTTTCTCCATATCTAAGAGCCGACCAGGAAAAGGGGCAGCGTTCCTATGGTAAGCAGATCTTACCTTAATGAGTGAACCTATCATATCCTAGCCACAAATGGTCTCGGTGAAGTCAACTGCAGAAAAGCAAGACTACAAAAGCCTCATTTGGGAGTAAAACATGGTCTCATTCTTTCTTGTGGAAAACCCAGAGGAGAGGAACAAGACTGTTAAATCCACAGTACCAAATTGTTTGATTTGTCTCCTGAGTCTGTAAGTATAGCATCACTGAGATTCTGACGTTGGGGAGAAAGTGGTTTACATTTAGTGTCAGAATGTTTAGATGCTTAATTTACTGAGGGTAGAAAAGGAGTAGGGAGTTAGTAAACTAGGTTTTCTTAGAACTCATGAAAAGGGCTAAGATTTAATTGGAGTTCAAATTGTCAGGGACATTAACAATGTAGATTCAGCTGCAAGAATATTCCAGTAAGAATTCAGTGGTATAGCATTTGCCTGGAGTATAGAGTGTTCTGTGTTGTATTCCTGGAACCAGAAAAAAAAAATATACCACCAGCTAGACATAGTGATGCATGCCTATACACTCCTAGCACCTAGAGGATGGTAATAGAAAGATTAGGAGTTTAAGGTCATCTTCAGCAACATAGTGGGTTTGATGCCAGACTGGGCTATATGACACTCTGCTAGAAAGAAGAAAGAAAGAGAGAGAGAGAAAGAGAGAGAGAAAGAAAGAGAGAGAGAAAGAGAGAGAGAGAGAAAGGAAGAAGGAAGGAGGGAAGGAAAGAAGGAAGGAAGGAAAATGAAAAAAGAAAAGGAAAGAAGAGAAAGAAGGAAGAAAAGGAAAAAAAGGAAGAGAAGAGAAAGAAGGAGAGAAGAGAAAATTAGCAATATTTAATATCGGAATTATCAATTGTATAAATATATGACTATGGAGCTGTGAACATGTTTTATGCATATGTACATTCAGTAAAAATGGATAAAAATGACTAGATTGCATGATTTCTAAAATCATTTTGCCTAAAATTTCTGTTTTAGTGAAAGTACCTTAAGTTTTTCTTTTGAACTATTTTTTTGAAAATGTATTTATAGGGCCGGAGAAATGGCTCAGGAGTTAAGGCTGTCTCTCAAGCATAAGATCCTGAGTTCAGATCCCAGGTCCCACACTTCCGACCCTGGTAGGTGGAGCCTGGGAAATCCCAGAGCAAAGCAAGGAGGTAGAAGCAATCCAGGACGATTCTAGAAGTCATCCTTGATCTTCCTCAGGGACACACAGTGCCCTCTGATACTCGCGTGAGCACGCGCACAGATACACACACACACACACACACACACACAAAATAAATAAAATACTAAAAAATATATAAAAGAACAGATCCATTTATTCTTCAATGCATCCTAATCCTAAAGATTCAGTCTTCTGATCATATGAGGCAGGTCTCTTCATGCTACATGGGTCAGTTGGCATAATTTCCTCTCAGTTCATTGGAGAGACTGGCAAACTGATTCTCTTAAGACCCTATGTTAGTGAAATTAATGCCATCAAAGTCTGAAAGATGGTTCAACAGATAAAAACACTTGCTACCAAGTCTGATAATCTGAGTTAAATCCCTGGAACCCACATGGTAGAAGGAGAAAACTGACTCCCCAAAGCTGTCCTCTAACCATGTGTAAATAAATGTAAAAAAAAGAAATTAAAATCTGAATCCCCTTAGCAAAGATTTCAGAAAGAATTCCTTTGATTTAAATCAAGGACAGTAATGCATACTTATAATCTCAGCACTGGGAGGGACAAGGATTAACACAGGAGGATGAGAAGCTCAAGGTCATTCTTGGCTAAGAAATGAATTCAAGGTCAATGTAGGCTACATGAGATCCTGCCTTCAAAAATCTTTCTTTCTAATATTTTCTCTGAATGTGCATTGTGATGCATGTTCTATTTTTTATACTATGCTAAAAATTCTCTCTGCAGGTTTCAAGACAGGATGGTATCATTTACTAGCTCATATGCATTTGATCAAGTAGCAAATATACAGTTGCTGTTTTGTTTCTTACAGTGTCATATGACCTTGTTCTCAGAAGAAAATGCCTTTTTCAGACCTTCTATACTAGATTCAATGCTATCACTTCATATTTGCATGGAATTTTAAAGTTTCCAAGACTATAAACATCATGTATTCAGTTTTCACAGCAAACCAGTATGGTAACTGGGAAGGTATTATTACTTCCATTTAATACATGAAGCAAGGTCAACCATTAGGTAATAATAGGACTGGGCTGGTCATTAACTTTCCAGGTGACCATGCTTTCTCACAAGACAATCATCTTTGGAAATTAATTCTGAAGTTCTAGCAATCACTTTCCTAAATTTCATTTAGGATGAGATAAGACATGAGTTAGAAAAAGAAAACATATGATCAAAATACATTATGTGCACTTCTATGAATTGTCAAAAAATAAATTTAAAGTATTTTTTAAAAGGAAAGCACCATATTGTGAGTGTGTGTGGTGTGTGTGTGTGTGTGTGTGTGTGTGTGTGTGTGTGTGTGTCAGAAGTCATTGTGTGTGCCTGTGAAGGTCCAAAGATGACTTCAGGAGTCATCCTGGATTGTTTCTACCTGCTTTTTGCTTTGCTCTAGGATTTCCCAGGCTCTGCCTTGTAGAGTTAGAAGTGCAGGCCTCCATCAGACCCCCCTGGCATTTTTACAGGGCATCCAGCATCTGAACTCAGGTCTTGTGAGGCAATCTTAACCCTTGAGTCATCTCTTCAGCCTGAAAGCATCATCATTAAAAAAGAAAATACTTTTTCTTGTCTTGGTAATTTTTACTATTACCTTCTAAAAGAAAATGTTCTTTGATTTTTTTAGTTAAACTATATCTAAGCATATAGTCTATGACATTTAAGAAATACATGCAAACAACTCTTAAATTTATTTTTTATTCAATTGTGTGTGTCTGCGTGTGTGTATGTGTGTGTAGAACCACGGGCAAATTCGGGAACCACCATGGACCACCTCTAGTTCCTCCTTGTTTACCCTGCCCTGGAATTCACAGGTTCTGCCCTACCAGGACCAGAAGCGCAGGCCATCCTGAGAATTTTTAGCATAGTCTTTAGGTGGGGTCTAGGATCCGAACTCAGGACCTTCCGCCTGCAAGGCAGAGGCTTAACCCCTGAGCCACCTCTCCAGTCCCATGTGCAAACAATTCTAAGACAAGAATGAGTTAAAATTATTGTCTCAATTCTTCAAGCAGATGATATGGAATGCTAGTTATCTTATATCAATGTGTCTTATCATGCTTCTTCCTGTAACCATAATGTCACAGGAATAAACATAGTTTCAGATTTGCTACATCTAAGATGTGCATTCCTCTTGATTTCTTATAAGAATCAAATTGCTTATGAGCTATTGACTAATATACAGTGATTTAGAGGAAATGATACATCTCGTCATTTTGATTTTCCCTTTTTTAAAAAATTCTTTTATGTATGTGCTGTGTGTATGTGTATGTGTGCATTCTCCTTCCACCTTGTGGGTTTCAGGGTGTACACTTCCTCAGCAAGTGGTTTTTTTTTTTTAACCTAATAAGTCATCTTGCTGACCTTGCTTTCTGTTTTTGATCTATGTCATTAGTAGCATTGATTTCAGCTTCTTATCTTAACATTATGACTGTAATCTCATATATAATTAATTAAGCAAAAGGATCTGGGCTTTCTTTCTGATCTTTATCTTCAGGAAGGCCATCTCTCTTTTCATAATTTATTTATTTAGAGAGCATGTACACGGGTGAGAGAGAAACAAAGAAAGAAAGCGAGAGAGAGAGAGAGAGAGAGAGAGAGAGGAGAGAGCAAGCCAGCACACATGTATGGAGATTAGAGGACAACTTTCAGAAATTGATTCTGTCCTTTCACTATGTCAGTTTTCAGAGATTGAATTTAGGTTGCCAGTTTTGTGCATAGGCATCTTTAAGCATTCAGCAAACTTATTGGCCCAGAAAAGTCATCTCTATGTAATTGAACAAATAAATACTGAACTTAATATCTGGAGAATGGACTCTTATAGAGACTATAGTCTTAGGAAAAACGGACAATTTAATTTTGTCAGGGCTTTTTTTTTTTTTCCTCTTCCTTCCTTCCTTCCTCTTTTTCTCTCTGAACTAGGATCATATGTGGTCTAGGCAAGGCTGAAACTCCCATGTATATACCAAATCCAACTCTGAACTCTGATCCTCCTTCTCCACTTTCCAAATGCTGGAATTACAGTCCTGTGCCACTGTGCCGTGTAGCTAGGCTTTAGGTGGTCCTCCTCTTTCCTCTTTTTAATCTCTCTCTCCTCATGCAGATACTCTGTAGCCCAGGGTGGATTCCAATTTATGAGTGATCCTCTTGCCACAGCCTCATTGAGAAGGCATATTGATGCTGGATGTAAAGCCAAGGGTTCACTGAGGAGATAGTATGCAGAATTAATTTGCCTGTGTGCAGGAAATGGTGTTGGTCTCTCTCAGTTCTAAGGAAGAGCCAGTTTGGGCCAGAAGTATACAGTAGAGGTTTTTTTTTACTTTCCTGTTCTCTCTGCATGCTTCCTTGGTCTGTAAAGGTCAGGGCAAGCACGGCAGACTACTCTTGGGTCGTGTGGCTTTGACTGTTGACTGTTTGTGTAACTACCTGTACCCAATGTTCTTTCTTGTCCTGATAATGGCTAAGATTGATGTATTGCTACGCTGGCATGTTTTCCTTATTGTTCTAGTATATAAGAGGTTGAGCTGTTAATAAACTCGTCTTAGCTTTGCTAAGATCCCTCCAACCTCAGCACAGTTAATTTCCACCTCCTCCACTCGGGAACTTTACAGGTCTTAAGTGCAAGCTTGCTTACACCTGTCTGTCTGTCAGAGGGCACTGCATGTCTGTCACCAAGGGTGACTTCAGGAATCACCCTGGATTGCCAGTATGCATTTTTTAAAAGTCTATTAACAGTTCTGTTGATATTAGGGACCCTGTTAAGGGGACTAAATGATGAAGCATCTTCTGGAGAAATAGTTTCAATAGCAACTAAACAATAATAAGGCCTGTGACCAAACAAGTTGCACTAGAAACTCAGGCATGCAAAACTAACTCAAGCCACTTGTTAGGGATTTTGGTGAGCTCAACCATTGCCTAGAAACCTTAGGAGCCAAAGAGAATATTTTAGTATCACTCTGCCATATTAAAAGTAGGCGAGGGAAGGACTGGATTATACAGCTCAGTGGTAGAGGGCTTATCATCTGCACCCTTACGTAGGATACCTGACTCCGGAAAACAAACTTCACAGAAAAAAAAATCTTAGAATTTTAATATTTACTTATTATTAACATTTATTTATCTTGTATCTCGCTTTACACCACGTGGGGCTCAAACTCAAGTCCCAAAACCTGGCAGCAAGCGCCTTTATCTGCTGAGCCTCTCGCCGGCCCCGTTAAATGTATTTATCGAAAAAAAAAGAAATAAAAGTTAAAGAGTCAAAAATTTCTCACAAAACTAAATAGCTACATTTTACTCAAGAAAAAAAAAAAAAAACACCCCAAAAAACTTGGATTCGAAACAAAGGGAAAAAATTCAACCGTTTTTGAGACCCTCTTGGAGAGCCTGGCGTGGAACACAGCCCTGAGGACTCGGCTGCTTCGCGTTTCACCCCCGAAACCCGCGCGGGGGGCGGGACGAGGAGCGGCGGCCGCGCGACCCCGACCCCGGGCCCGCGGAGCCGGCGGCGGTGGCTAAGCAACCGCGCAGCTTCCCCGCGGCCCCGCCCCGCCCCTCCAGCCACTTCCGCTACGCGCTCCTGAAACCGCCTCCTCTCATTGGCTAGCGTCTCGCCGGGGATGGGCGGGGGCAAGGCGTCAGGCCGTGCGGTCACTTCCGGCCCGGGAGCGAGCGCGCGGGTTGATTCGTCCTTCCTCCCGCCGCGGGTTCTCGCCGCTCGGAAATGGCGGGTAAGTTCTCGGGAAAAGTTTATGGAGGAGGAGGCGGGCGGGCCCGGGAAGGAACGCCGAGGCGAGGTGACAGCGCCCGTCCTGGAACTTTCGGGCGCTGGCCGGGGTTCCAGAAGGCCCGCTGGGGCGCAGGGGCGCCGAGCTCGGAGGCGGGCGTGTGGCGCGGTGTCGCCCCCCAGCCCGGGGCGGCGGGCGCGGCGGGCGGCGGGCGGCGGGCGGCGGGGGGGGGGCCGCGGGCCGCTGCTCCGGGGCGGCGGGTCCCGTTCCCGCCGCGGGGTCCCCGCGCGCAACCCTCGTCCTCCCGGGTCTCCTCCCGCGCCCTCAGCCGCGCGGCCCCGGTGTCCCCGGCTTTTCCTTAACCCCCTTCCTCTGTAGTACCTGCAAACTCGTGTTGAGGTGCCCTTCGAGAGTTTGTTTCACCGTCCTGTGAACTTAGGGTGCACCGCTCACGGTGCTGAAGCATTTCACCTTTAGTAACGTCTCGGGGCCCTTTCTCTGCGCAGTGAGGCTGCTGGGGTGGCGTGTGCTCCCTTCTGCAGTTACCCGGCTTTTCGAAGTGACGGACGTTTTCTGGTGTTAGTGACACTTCACGTTAAACATTCCGTTTTCGGAGATAGGCTGGATGAACAGGCTGTACAGCGTGACCTCTGCACATGTTTAAGGATTATTCTTCCAGACAGAGGCTGTCCTGCAGGATATTGGGGTACACTGGTGCCACAAAAAGGGTGCTGTGTAACGAGAATTGCGCAGTACCCATCTCAGCAGTACCCATCTCTAGTTGTTTGATGTCCTTCAGTTAAGCATTTTTCTAAGCCTGAACTATTGAAGGAGAAACGGGGTTGAAATTGTACCTGTCATAGTTAAGCACAGGTGTCAACTTGACTGTTGAGGGTTTGAGCTCTGGGCACATTTGTGGAGGGTCGATGGTTGAGTTAAGCCCAGAGCAAACCTGCAAGAGATTGTCTAGCTGATGGGAAAGGCCCAGCCCATGGTGGGTCTTATTAGTCCCTGGAATAAATCACGGAGAGCTGGTTGAGAGAGTTGGCATCCTGTTCTGTTCATTTGGCCAGACATGCTGGTCTGGCAAGTAAGGACTGTCCGTCTCTCAGCTGTTATGTGGTGATGGTGCGGCCAGTTTCCTCGGCCCTGGTGTTGGTGCGTGCTCTTTCGTCAAGCTGGACTACAGACTGTAACCAGACTGTTCTAAGGGAATAAACCCCTTGTTCCCTTAAGCTGTTTGATGGTGATTATCAGCAGCCATGCAGGCAAACTGCAACGGAATTTGGTACCAGAAGTGGGGTGTTGCTGATAGATCTATGTGGTTATGTTGTGGCCAGTTCCCTTGGCCCTGGTGTGGGTGCGTGCACTCTCATCAAGCTGTACTGAGAACTGTAACCAGGAATGGTAAGAGAGAATAAACCCTTGTTCCCTTAAGCCATTTGATGGTCATTTATCAGCAACCATGCAGGCGAACTGCAACAGTACCTCTTTATGGCCTTCATTAAACTAATGGTAATTTTACATGTTACGTTATGGTACCTAGATTATATATAAATTTCTTGAAGTAGGTTTTGTAATTTCTGTTGTAATTTGAGAAAACTTCTCTATGCATCCATGTTTGGTCTCCAACACAATCCTGCCTCAGTCTCCTGAGTGCTGGATTTGCAGGCTTAGTACTACCCGGTCAGCCTTAAAAGTGGTATGTATTTGTCTTCTTTCTGTTTCATAATGAAGCATTTATACTCAGTAAACATTCATTGAAGGATACACAAAGAATGATCTATACTGTTACAGCATATTTTAAATCCTATGTCTATCCCGCTCCTCCTAATAAGAGCCCTACTTGAGATGTTTATGTCACTTTCAACCAAATCTTTCAAAATCTCTTCTCTTAGGATTTGGTGCTATGGAGAAATTTTTGGTAGAATATAAGAGCGCAGTAGAGAAGAAGCTAGCGGAATACAAATGTAACACCAACACAGCAATTGAACTGAAATTAGGTATGTATGTTATTTCTCAGTGATATATAATGTACATACTGAATATATAATCTTGTAACCTTTGAAATAGAATTTTATGTGAACAGGGTTAGGTAAATAACCACAGTTATTGAGCAATTCAGATTTTATGCAATCTTGATTTATATCACGGATTTAACATGTGAAAGATTGTGGCAAAAAGTCATGAGTGTGTATGATCCTAGCCTCTTAAAAATATTTACCTTTTACTCATGAAAATAATAGGTGTTGATGAGGGTGTGGAAAAAACACTCATGTATTGTTGGTGAGAATCCTTTTTGTTTGTGTGTGTGCATACATGTGTGCATATGTACAAAAGGGCACTTGACTGTGTGCGTCCACAGAGAACCAAGGGTGACATCAGGAATCATCTGGATTACTCTAACTCCTTATATTCTTTGCTCTGCCTTTGCACTGCCTTTCAAGGATGGAATTACAGGCTTCCCCTGCATTTTTAGGTAGGATCTGAGAATCTTCATTCAGGTCCTTCTTGTGTAACCAGGATGTTAACCCCTGAGCCATGTCTCCAGCTCTATTAGTGGGAATCTAAAATGATATAATTACTTAAGCAAAGCTTTTTTTTTTAATAAGTTTTAATACGTTTAGTTATGTATGTGAGTTAGTAGTTGAGAAATGCAAAATGTTATGTCCATATAAAAACATACATGGGTATTTATAGGAGCATTTGCAATTAACTAAAAAAATGAAAATAATCTATATATAAAAATCATTTAAAAAATGGATAGGTATGTTTTAGCTACCTAACAATACCATGACAATAAAAAGGAATAACCTGATAATCTGTCACAACTTGGAGAAACCTCAAAATCATACTAAGTGGCAAGGGAAAGTTGACTCAGAATTTAAATGTTTGCAACACAGACTAGAGTTCAGATCCCCAAATCTCATTGAAAAACGCCCAATGAGTGTGGTAGCCTATGAGTCCAGCGTTGGAAGGCAGAGAATAGAATCCCCAGCACAACCTGACTAGCCAATGAAGTAAAAAAAGGAGGTGGGGAGGAAGCTAGAAAAAATTACATTGTGTGATTCCATTTGTATGAAATGTTCAGAAAAGCCAAATCCATAGACACAGCATAGATCAGTGGTTTAAGCATGGAAGCAAAAAGTGACTAGACATGAAGTTTCTTCTTTGTTGTTCTAGAAATATTTCAGAATTAGTTTGTGGTATGACTCAGTGTATTCAAATTGTATACTTAAGTAAAAAAAAACAAACAAATATATGCTCATGAATCCTGGTTCCATTTCTTTCCATGCTTCATATTACTTATCTTGAAAATGTAGTTAATAATGCTTCATTATGGATATGAAGTTTAGATATGATGTTAAATGCAAATATGCTGTTTAAACAACTTGATATAAAAAACAGTAATTTCTAGCTGCTGTTATTACTACTGAAAACTATAAATATAGTACAACAAAAGTGATAAGGATGGTAATGGTTTCCTGAACCCTCAGTACACAGTAAATACTAATCAAGAATGTATTTTTTGTGTATATATTAGTTTGCTTTTCTAAAAATGATGTTCTTTATGTAGCTTGAGTATTGTTTCCTGTCATTGCATATAGATCTGTCTCTTAAATTACATAATACAAAAAAATTACACAATACATTCTATTTTTAACTTATTTCTTTCCAGAAGCCCCACCCCCACCTCACCTGGCCCCCATTTGTGTCTTTGTGTATCATAAGGCACTTAAGTATGTGTGCCTGTGGAAGACCAAAGGTGACTTCAGGAATCACCCTGAATTGCTTCTACCTCCTTTTTACTTTGCTTTGGAGTTTCCCAGGTTCCATCTTCTAGGACCAGAAGTACAGGCTGCTACCATTTCTGCCTGGTGATTAATGTGGGATCTGGGATCCAAATTTATAGGACTTTCTGCTTTCAGGGCAGAGACTTAATCCCTGAGCCATCTCTCTGGCCTGCAGGAGCATCTTTCTGTTACTGCTCCTTAGCTGTTGCAAATAATCTTTATGCTGGGGCAGATTTATAATTTCAGCACTTGGAAGGTGAAGTTCAAGACCAGTCTCAGCTACATAGAATGTTCTAGGAGCCAGTGAGATAGTTCAGTGGATAAGGTACTTCTAAATCTGGTAACCTGAATTCAATTCCCAGATGCCTATATGGTGGTACCAAGTAACCATGGACTAGAACTAGAACAAAATGAATCTTTCCTTATTAAGTTGTTTTTGTCACAATGATGAGAAGTGGCTAACACTGTATAGAGCCTATGATTGGAAGATTAAATTAATGTCAATCAATTTTGAAGTCACTAAGATTTAAATCAGATGTTATATTGGAAAGAAAAGCAGGGATCCAAAAGCTGAATTCCTCAAAAAATGGAGGAAAGGAACAGAACATGAATTTCAAAGCTGCTCTTAGATAGAGGAAGACAATCTGAAACAGCCGTGAGGTAGGGTACCTTGTTGCAGCAGTATAAAGGCAAGAGTCTCGGTTGGTAGTGATTGCCTAGCATGCACAAAGCACTGAGTTCCCTCCTCAGTGTCATGTAAACTAGGTATACCTCTCAGTTATTTTCCCATCACTCAGGTGGAAGTAAGAAGATCAGGAAGTTCAAGGTCAAGGAACTTGATTACATAGCATTTCAGGCCACCTAGGATACATGAACTACTCTCTTTGTCATACATACACATGAAAGAGAAGCAGATTCTACCCACCACTTGAAAGGGTTGGAAGAGAAACATCCTCATAAAGAAAGCATTTAAAATTGAAGATAGAATTTTTGTGACTACCCTGTTAGTTTCAGGACTGTCAAAAGAGTTGAGGGAGAGGTGAGAAGTGGCAGTAGTACACAGTAGAAGTTTGACATTACTGTATGAGGATGAGAATACATGATAAGGTATAATTTAGAAATCTGACTGAATTTAAGTATATGTATGATCATATGTGCATGTGACAGAAGACAGCTTTTGAGGAGTTTGTTCTCGCCTTCCCCCTAACTGAGGCAGAGTGTTTTGTGTCTGCAGCTTTGCACACTCCAGACTAGTTGACCCACTAACTACAGGGGATTCTTTTGTCTCTAGTTGTTGTAGTGCTGGTATTACAGATTTGAGCCACCATATTCAGCTTTTTGTAAGCTTCAGGAGTTGAACCCAGGCTTGAGACATATGTAGAAAGCATTTCACTAGTCCAGTCTGATTGAGAACAGAGACTTACAGGTTTTTTCAGTGTATATTGTAACATTGAGAGTCTTAATATTGAAGTTTGTTGGTGCTGGTATTAATATTGCTTGTACATTCAGGTGATCCCTGCATTTTAAAATAATTTAACCCTTTTTTTAATTTAAGTTTGCATAGTCAGGAGATAAATTTGCCATAATACTTAAGATCTCATATGAGGACTGGGATATGAGGTAGTGGTAGTATATGCCTAATATGTATATGAAACTATTTGAGAGTGCCCCTTTAAATGTGCTTTAGGAGAATTTTATGTATTTGGGGGTGTGTGCATATGTTTAGTCCTGTTCTTATGTGTGTGGGTACATATAGAAGCCTAGGTTTGATACTGAGAATCATCTTTGATTGCTCTTCCACCTGTTCTTTTTGAGGCGGGGTCCTTAGTCAAACCCAGAGCTTGTCCATAGTCTGGCTCTGGAGACTCCCAGTCTCTGTCTTCTGAGGCTGGAATTATAGGTGGGCCATATCCACTGACATTTTATTTGGGGTTTGGGGATCTAAATTCTGGTTTTTGCTTACTTAGTAAGTGCTTTAACCCCTGCCCTCTGTTCAGTCCCCATTCTGTTTATTGACACTTGGGTTGCTTGTTTGCTTGCTTGTTGAACTGCCGTATTGCATTGTAAAGTTTTAAAAATATTTAATATTTCTGCTATCCAAGAGAGTTTGCACTTTGTACATGGACTCATGTGTTATGATGCACATTAAATTGAGTGAGCCTTAAATTTAACTACTGAGAAACTTTTAGTTCCTATTGTCTTTTAGTTTGCTGAGACAGGGTTTCCTGTAGCACATTCTGACCTTTAATTCCTTACGTGACTGAAAATAACTTGGAAGTCCTAATTTTGCTGCCTCTACTAGTGACCGCACTATCCTAATTTTGCTAGCACTAGTGACTGCACTTACCTATACTATTCCTGCCTCAGCCTCAAGTATTGGGATTATGGATGAGTGCCACCACACCTCTTTTTATGTGGTAGTGAGGCTTCGAGGATTGTAGATGAGCAGTAGCTATATCACCAGCCCTCTTATTTCACATTTTAACATTTAGATGTGTTTTGACTTCAGGAATCACCCCAGATCGCACTCTCTCCTTGGCTTTGCCATGGAGTTTCCCACCTTTCAGGGACAGAAGTACAGGAGAGCATCATTTCTACCAGATGCTTTTTTGTGGGATCTGGGATCCAAATTCAGGACCTTCTGCATGGAAGGCAAAGGCTTAATCTCTGAGTCACCTCTCCAGCTTTCCCCTCATTTTAATTATGAGAAATTTCAAACATGTAAAAAAAGTTGAGAGAATAAAACAATACTCACTTATAAATACAACACCTAGCTTTAGCAATTAGCATTTGTTTTGTTTCATTTATTTGTATATTTACGTTGAATTACTTGAAAGTAAGTTTGAGACACATGTCCTGATAAATTATTATCCATATATGTGAATATTCACACACGTGTTACATATATATGTTTGCATATATAACTATATATATCCATAACATATATTATCCATGATAATCTATATTATCAGAGATAATAAAATTATTTTTTTTTAGAGAATTAAGGTAGAGTTTATTAGAGAAGAAAAAGGTTGGAACTCATGGACTCCAGAATGTGGAGTGCCATGAGGGGCTGGGGCGCCTCCATGAGAAGCAGAAATGAAACAGCTCATGGCACTAAAGTACCATGAGGGGCTAGGGAGCCCAGGAGAACTCACGGTGCCTAGGCATGGAATTCAAGAGGAGCAAGGAACAAGAAACAGACTCATGGCACTGGAGTGCCAGAAGGGGCTAGGGAGCCTCCAAGAGAAGTAGGCAGCTAGAAACGGACTCATGGCACTAGAGGACCATGAGGGGCTAGATCACCCAATAAAATTAATTTTTAATATGTGATTTCCATGATTAACTATGGTTATCCTAAAAATTCTTTACAAACTTTTTAACAATGACCTAAGGGGTCCTTGTAAGATGGGCATGGTAGGTAAAGATACTTAACCATGAAAATCTGGTGACCTGAGTTGGATCCTTGGAACCCCCGTGATGAAAGGAAAGAACCGACTCTGGGAAAGTTACCTTCCTGATCTCAACACACACATTACATGTGCATGCCCATATTCACCTTCACAGGATAAATAAATAAGCTACAAATCAAAGCAGAATCTACTCAAGGACAGTGTACTGCATTAATTTTTCTTTGTGTGGTGTTGAGGCTTGAACCAAAGCCCTACTCAGGGTAGAAAAAAAATCCCTTACTACTTATACTGTATCCTCAATCCCAAGTACTGCATTTAGTTACAGTGCTTTTTTTAATCCCTTTATCTAGAACTATATTGGTTTCTCTTAATATGTACTTTCTCCTTGACATATTTTGACGAATAATTTCTTGGGATAGAATTATTAGACAAATCTACATTTGGATTCCTCTTTCTCCAGCTTATTTCTTGATCCTCTATATTTCCTGTAAGTTGTAGAATAAAATTGATTCGGCTTAAGATAAACAGCTTTAGTAAGAAAGCTTAATGAGTGACACTGTTTCATATGATGTTCAGATAAATAATCTCTGATAAGTTTAGCATTCAGTGAATGACTTCGGCCATGAAGACTTAGAAATTTCTCATCTATAGCTTGTGTTCTCACTCTTCAGCTGCTTAAGAACTTAATAGATTTGTGTCCACAAGATGAATTGAAAGTGTCTAATACCAGTATTCACAACAAACACAAAAACAACAAAAGGATACCCATTTCCTTCTTGGATTGATAGAAATTAAAGTTGAGGGTTTCTTAAGGCTGTAAAAAACAGGAATTTTCTTTATAGCTATCAGTGCTCAAGAACACCTAAGCAGTATTTATTTCTAAAAAATTTAGTGCTATTACTTTTCTGCTATTTCCCTAAATTTACCTGTAAACCTACAGCAAGACAGGCTGACAAGATGGCTTACCTGAGAAGTGCAGAAACCTGCAGAGGAGCCAGAGCTCCTCATCCCAAGTCATTGTCTGGTCCTGCTGCCTGCCTATAGTGTCCAGATTCGGAGCTGGAAACTAAGCAATGGGTTTGCATCTCTTTAGCATCTTGCACGGAGAAGATGATGATGA
This sequence comes from Typhlomys cinereus, assembly GCA_023101885.1. Lineage (NCBI taxonomy): Eukaryota > Metazoa > Chordata > Mammalia > Rodentia > Platacanthomyidae > Typhlomys > Typhlomys cinereus. The sequence goes on along the minus strand of JALPQD010000307.1, from coordinate 1,493,168 downwards.
TGGCAGAAACCCACGAGAGGTCACAGAGAACAAGGACCCAGCAGGGGACCAGCCTGTGTCCAAAGAAGAACAGCATTTGAAGGTGCTGACTGTGGCCCACCATCTTGCATGCATCTTGCAGTACGCCAGGCAGGTGGAAAGATCTCTGCAGCTGTGCTCTCAGCAGCTTCAGACTTTATTAGGATCTCTCCACACTGTCCAGCAGCACCTGGCGACATTTGTGCTACACGTTTTCCAATAACTGGAAGTAGACATATACATGACATGGAAGCAGACTAATTTTCTGTGGTACTCTGGCCAGATTAGAAATAAAAACAACTCCCCCCCCCCAAAAAAAAGATGGCGTAGCTTTACTAAAAGTGCTTCCCGTCAAGTTTGAAGACCTGATTTTGATTTTTAGAACATACATGGTGAAGGAAGAACACTGACCCCTGCAAACTGTTCTTTGACCTCCACACATATGCTGTGGTATGTGTACACACACACACACACACACACACACACAAAGAAGTCTTTCAGTGTCATACTCTGATTTTAATGGTCCACCAGTCTTGTGAGGTTCTAGTTGTAAATTATGTATTGAGAAACATTTTATGTAAGAAAGTGTTGGCTATATTCTAACTATAGTGAAATTCTTGACTAGAAATATCTGTCATTGTTAATATATGTATTTTTTTTATTCTTTTAAACAGTTCGTTTTCCTGAAGATCTTGAGAATGACATTAGGACTTTCTTTCCTGAATATACCCATCAGCTCTTTGGGGATGAGTAAGTAGTCTACAGGATATTTACTAAATTAGTATGCCACAAAAATAAGAAAAAAAATATTTTAAAGATTTCAAAGTCAAGTTTTATTTTCTACTCTTAATTTTCATGTAGTTTGTCTCAAAATAAGTATTAGAATCATATTTTTTTACATCAGGACCTCCTCTAGATTACACCATTTACTACTACAAATACATTCTATTTCTCACTGCAATATTATTGTATTATTTGCTCCTTTATGCATTGGTGGATTTGAGTCCAGCCTGAGAACATATACAGGGGCTAAAGTTCAAATTCAAACAATTTTGCTCGAAAACCCACAATATTATATTTTGTTTTTAACCTACCTCTTGTTAGGCTATTTCCATTATAAAATACTTTTCTAAATCTATAAAGTTCCAGTTATTGTATGATTAAATAAGCAATTCAAGAAATTTATTGTTAGCAACCATTTGAAGATCTAACCTGGGATATTTTAACACCTTTGATTTCATAAATTTTCACTATATTGTCAGCATATTGTTATTTTCTCTTTTTTTCTGTTTTAAATTTTTCAATACAATGAACAAACATGATTCAGTGCATTTTTCAGAAACTGTAACTTTCAGTAACTTTTATAGCATTTTTGTTATCTTGAATTGCTTATTGTTGTCAATCTGCTCATTCTCTTTTAATCTGAAGCAGGTCCTCAACCATTCTTGTTTAATAATGCACATTTTTGTAGTGTATAAGTTACTTTTGCAAAACATTCACTTTGGATTAGTTTTGGTGCCTGATTTTTCACTTCTACAGTCAAGGTAGTAGTGTTTCTGTAGTGTCACATCAGGAAGTACATCGTGTCAGTTTGTTCCATTGTTGTTTTGTTCACTTAGAGGAGTCTTGGTTTTCTCCACTGTATGACTAATGTAATGTATAAGTATCTGTGAGGAAATACTCTTTGAGACTGAAATACCCTGTTCCCCACTTAATTTTGTGCGTTTTAGCATCCTTTAATAAGTCTTTACTATGATTATAAAATGGACATTTTCTTCTCTGTGCCTTCTACCCTTATTAGTTGACATTTTAGAAGAACTTTTCTTCCCATAATTTATTTGTTTAGAGTACACTCAAAAATCCTTTTTTAATCCTGAGAGTTCTATCCTGTAACTGGAACTAATTTTGGTGCCCAAATTAGTCCATAGTTGGCAACTGACCACACTTTCAAATATGTTTGACTCCTTTTGATATTTTTTTCCTCATTTTGGAGACATTTTAGTACAGTAAGATGCTCCAAATCATCTTCCCTATTGATTTTGAATTCAACTAGTTCCCAAGGAACTCTGCTTTTTTATACCAGGATAATTGATGCTGAAGATATTGATACTTATTTAATGTATTTATTTCATTAGAAATATATGTGTTTAAATTAGCACATGTGGCTTTCATGGAATAGATTTTCTGATTATACTATGCTAATATATCAGATTAGTCATTTTGTGTGTACTCTTAAATATTAATTACAATTTATTACAGACTCATTCCAAAATTTAGCTTTTCATATATTTTTCCATATATTTATAGATTTTATTCATTTTTAGTACGTATTCCAAGATTTCTTTCTTTTTTAAAAAAATTATATGTATTTATGGTAGAAAATGAGAGATGACACATACGTGTTATGGCATAGAAGTAGAAGTCAGAGAAAAGCTTTCAGAGAAGTCTGTTCTTTTCTACCCTGTGGGCTTGCAGGGATCAAACTCGGGTCACCAGATTTGTGAGTAGGTGCCTTGCCATTGAGCTGTCTCACTGTCTGCACTGTTGATATTTTTAAGAATGTTTTATTTTATTAGAAAAATAAATATTTGGACTGGGGAGATGGGTCAGGAGTTAAACCTTTTGCCTCACAAGTAAGAAAAACCCAAGTCAGATCCTTAAATCCCACATAAAATTACCATGCAGATATTTCAGAGGCTTGCACTTCTGGTCCTGGAGGGCAGAGCCTGGGAAACCGTAGAGCAAACAATAAAGAGGTAAAATAATACAGGATGATTCCTGACGTCACCTTTGGAACTCCACAGGCATACACACGTAATTGCCCTCTTGTACACACACGTGCACACGCACACATATATGGATGTACACCAAAAAGATAACATTTTCGTCTCTGATTTCTTTTTTTATATTAAAAGTTTGCTGGGCTGGAAAGGTGGCTCAGGGGTTAAGCCTCCGCCTTGCAGGCGGAGGGTCCTGAGTTCGGATCCCAGATCCCACGTATAGACGCCAGGCGGAAGCGGGGGCGGCCTGCGCTTCTGGTCCTGGTAGGGCGGAGCCTGTGAATCTCGGGGCAGAAGGAGGTGGAGGCGTCCATGGTGGTTTGCGAATTCGTCCGTGGTTCTACACATACACAGACACACATACACACGCGCGCACGCGGGCACATACACACGCACATGCGCACAGTTGAATAAATAATAATAATATAAAAATTTTTTAAAAAAAAGTTTGCTTTATTTTTCTGTGGAAGTCAGTGCTAGCTATTAGTTACAGTTTCTTTTGTTGTTTTGTTCCTCGCAAATGTTATCAGCGGTTAGCATCACCTTATAAACAATCAAACTAAGTCCCATGGTTTTATCCACAACTAGATTATTCAGGTGATCAGGAACTCTCTTACGTGAGCCCTTGGCTGCTTGTTCTTGGTTATATCTCCAAATACAGATGAGCTGAGAGGCTCCCACTGTCCCCACAAAGAAACTGACAGCAAACAAATTCCAATTTTTTGGTATAATTACAAGTGAGTATTTTGCCCACATGAATCCTGTAGCCATCAACACAGCAGATTTGAGTCATGCTGAGTTTCTCTGCAGGTCCGGCCATGTCAGCCAACCCAGCACACATTAACCCCCCACTTCATAATTGGAGCTCCCCAAACAACCATTCTTGGGCTGCTGGGTGGGGTTGTACAATGGCCTCTGGCAGCAACAACTCCACTTTATCTATGAACTGGTTGTAGGGAGCCCACAGGCCTAGAGCTTCAGCGGCTGCCTAGTGATTGAAGACATTTGGGTTGGGAGCACAGCAGTGTCTTCATCCTGGCTGACAACTCTGACCACAGCACTGCACGTTCATCTCTCCCTCAGGCACTTTCCACCGGCAGGGTTAGAAATACCATCAACCTTGCCAGTTAAAGGCTGAGGTGCCTTTTTTTTTTTTTTTTTTGAGAGAGAGTAAGCATGCTATGATACACAGGTGGTGGTCAAAGGACAACTTCCAAAAGTCAGTTCTTCCATCATGTGGGTTTCCAGGGATTGAACTCAAGCCTCTAGGTTTGGTGCCTTACTCCTCTCCTTGGGTTTCTGTCTTTAAGAGGTTATTTATTCTAATCTTTTTATTACTACTAAGAAAATTCTTCCAGGAGTGTGAGTATGACTCATAGGTAGAATATGTTTGATTTCTAATACAGCCAGAAAGAAACAAAAACATTTATATGGTAATGTTTCAATAGAACTTGTTTTCAGATACTGCTTTTAAATGATAGTTTGCACATTCACTTGTTTGATTTTATAGTGTTATTGTGTTGTGTTGGTGTATTATTGATCTAAGTTGGACAGATGGCATCACATAATTGTTATAATTGTGTTTTATGATTCAAGCATGACATTGGTTTCAATGCTAGTGTCATTGCATTCCTTTCATCTGTATACTGTTTGCAGAATCTCTAGAATGAATCCATTTTGTTAACCCAGATGCAAATCTATTCCTTATGGATATCCTTTACTTTTTTTTTAAGTTAAAAATGAGGGAAATTTTATTGAGATACACTTGTATTTATTCAAAATTTGCCTTTCAGGATGGTGAGGTAGCTCAGCAGGTAAGGCACCTGTTCATAAGTCTGGATATCTGAGTTTGATCCCTGGAAACCTACATGGTAGGACAGAACTGATTTCTGAAAGTTGTCCTCTGGCCTCCACCCTTGCATCATGTTTGTTTGTTTTTTTTTTTTGTCTCTCTCTCAAATAAATGGAACATTACAGAAACTTGCTTTTTATTGGTTTTTAGTTAGGAGAGTTATGCAGCTGCCACTGTACTCATTTATGGGATGTTTTCATTCTTATCAGAAGTCCTTTACTCTCTATTCTCCATTATCAGTAGGCAGTCAATAACGTACTTTCTTTCTCTTTAGATTTACTGTTCTGAGACTGAGAAAGTGACACAGGGGGCTAAAGCCTTTTTCTCACAAGCCAAAGAACTTCAATTCAAATCCCACCTAAAAATGCTGAGCAGGTATGGCAGTGGCCTGTCCTTCTGGTTCTGAAAGGTGGAGCCTAGGAAGCTCCCAAGCAAAGCAATGAGAGGAGTTAGAGCAATCGAGGATGATTCCTGATGTCACCCCTGGGCCTCCAGGCACAAACACTGAATTGCTCTCTTGTGAATAAAATAGTTTTACTTGTTGTGGTCCATCTCCCCCCAAGATCTTTGTAAGCTGAAAAAAGGAATAAAAATGTTATATGACTGTAGGGAACAGAATTGGAATGCATGGAAGGGATTAAGTATAATTAGCTATATATTTTTATTGTGATCAAAATTTTGTCAGTAACACTGCTTTTAGCAGCTATTGATGTTAGCGATAAAAAAAAAAAACAGTGATAACTTGAAAAGGCCTGTCCAAGAATAGGTCATGTTTGCCTAATTAGGCCTCAGTTTAAACTTCATTTGAAATACCTTCAGCAGGTATAATAGTAGTAGTGATGTCTAACTTTTTATTTTTTAATATGTGGATGGGAGTATGTGTTTGTATGAGTGTGTATCAGAAGGCATTTATGCATGCCTGTTGAGGCCCAAGATGAAATCAGGAATTGTCTTGGATTGCTCTGTCTTCTAATGCGCTGTCATTTCCTGAGCTGTACCTTCCAGGGCCAGAAGTGTAGGCCTCTACCATTCCCTCATTTTTATATGGGATCTGGGAATTTGAACTCAGAAACTTTTGTTTGTGAGCAAAGGCTTTAATTTAAATCCTGACCATTCTCTAGCCCTATTATCTTGCATTTGAATACTGATGTAATGCACCAGTAAGTAATGGAAGTGGTTTACATAATACAAGTAACATTCTTGAGTTACTTATATTATTTTATGCATTAAACTGATGCACAGTTTGATTATAAATGTCTGTTTCTTCATTTTTTTAAAAAAATAAGCAAATATATTTTAAAATTCTAAACTGTCCATGAAGTTAAAGCTTGTTTATTTTGTGGTTAGTACTTTTGGATAACTTTTCAAAAATTCATTTAACTGTTTTTTTCATTTCAGTGAGACAGCTTTTGGTTACAAAGGTCTGAAGATCCTTCTGTACTATATTGCTGGTAGCCTGTCAACAATGTTCCGTGTTGAATATGCATCTAAAGTTGATGAAAATTTTGACTGTGTGGAGGTAAGAACGGAGATACATTTACATTTAACTGTTTTTTAATGTGTATAAGAGAGATTCTAAAATTTAAAGGTGGAAAAAATAGAATGTAGTAGTTTTAGACTTGGATTTTAGTTATAGGAGGTATTTTCTCTATTTTGTAATAAGAAAATCTGGAAATGTGGTCTTATGCCTATACCACCATTGCAATTTAGATGTAATAACTTGTTTTTTAATTCCTTTTCATCTTTGAAACTGAATTTTGCCCTTTGATATATTTTTACCTCCAGTCTTGCCTGTACTTAATGTAATAGATCATGAGATTTGTCACTTGTGAGGTAATAATGATATTTAGATGAGATTTTGGGCTGAGTTGATGTTATAAGGCTTGGTATTGAACTAGAGCGAATACATATGAAGGAAGTACACAAATCTTTGAGAGTCTTAAATTTCATATTTTAGAGTTTCGTTTCTGAGCATTTCTTATTTAAGATATTGTAACTTCTTCAATTATTTCAGAGTTTATTTTTAAAAATTAAATCCTATTTCATTATTGGATCATATTTATGAAACTAAAATTATACTCTCTCAGTGATAGTTTATTGAGTATACTTTAAGAAGTACTGCCTGTAGGGCTGAAGAGATGGCTCAGGGGTTAAGCCTTTGCCTTGAAAGCAGGAGGACCTAAATTCAGATTCCAGATCTCATGTAAAAGTGCTAGGAAAAAGGGTGGTGGCCTGCGTTTCTGACTGTGGAGGAACAAAGCCGGGGAAACCCCAGAGCAAAGCAAAAAGGATATAGATCATCCAGGGTGATCTCAAAAAGTCATCTTTGAGTCTACACAAGTGCTTTCTGGTACACATCCATACACAGGCATGCACGCACACACACACATGCACGCACACACACACGTGCACGCACGATGTGCACAAAATAAGTGTACTGCCAATTTGTACTTAGAAATCCAGCAAGCTTAGTCATGTGATTATAATATCAGATTTCTGTGCTGCATACAAGTAGGCTAGATTAAAATATGGAAATATTTTGTTACTGGATATTAAATCTTTTCTATAAAAATAGCAGTTTCTAAAACATTAATGTTGAAACCAATTTTCTGAAGGATTTTAGCTGACTTTAATTTCTGACTTTTTTCCTACTTATATATGTATTTTCCCCATTTCTATCATGTTTTATGCGGTTGATTTTCAGTTAACTGTTTAGTAAACATCTATGGGTCAAAAATAATGCGTGAGTAAATTTAGTAGATTATGTATAACACAAATCATGTATATAACATAAAAAGAGTCCTGAAATAGTCTTAAAATAATTCTTTCAGCATAGTGTATGTGATATGTACACACTGTTGCACATGCATGTGTGTGCATGGGAAAGCCAGAAGTTCAGTTTACTTTACTCTTCAGCTTATGTGATTGAGATACTGTTTCTCATTTGAACTTGGAGTTTGCCTACCTATCTGGCTAGTCTGTTTAGCCAGTTTATTGTCTAATAGGGATAATCTGTCTCTGCCTGCCAGAATATTGGGCTTGCAGGCAGACCACCACACTTAGGTAGCATTTAAAATCATGTTGTTGGGGATCTAAACTCTAGTCCTCGGGCTTTCATGGCAAGCATATTACCCACTGAGCCATCTTGCCAGCCCTTTCCAAATTTTTTTTTTTGTATTTATATTTATTTAGCTATAACTTAAAATGGGGACTGCAGGAAAGATGTGAATCGATACATTATCTAAATTTTAAGTCACACACAAAGGACTCATATAAATCCATTCAATGACAACGTTAAAAGATTTCCTTTCAGCAGCTGCACATTTATGACTGTATGAAAAACACTGAACTGTGCCCTTTGACCTGTGTGTGACATGAGTTATCCTTTAATAAAACAGTTAGGAAAAAATTGTTGCCATGTTTTCTAATTTGGACCACACTCCTAAGCACAGGGTGCTCTGTGGGGTCACATTCTAGTGAGGAGCTGAAATGATGAAGATCAACATTAATGGAATGATGGGCAGGGCAGATCGTCTGCCCTAGCAATAGCGGCTCTCCAGTCACAAGGCAAGAAGGAGAGTGAGATTAAAAAACACACTAGAACAAAGCTGATCAAAGGCCTTTATTCTTGTTCTCCTCATTGGTTAAGCTACCTACAAGCGACAGTTTCTCCATTTCTACCCCAAACAACAGCAGGTACAATCAAGTCTGATGAAGACAGGCTCGGAACACAGTCGTGGAAGACTTGTAGAGAAAAACCAATGGATGAGCTCTTCTCGGGGCTTGGACAAAGACAGCACCTTTTCAAAATTTTTGACTGGCACATAATTGATATTATGTTTTATGTATTTACGGGACATCGGATTATGTTTTAGTATATGAACAAAGTGCATAAATAATCAGCTCAAGGTAGTATGTACTTCACTTCAAATTTTATCAAGAAATAGTCTTGTATATTCAGTATTAGTGTTAGAAATATTTTTGAGTATTGTTTATTTTTGTTTTATTGTTCATATTTCCGTTATATTACTAAGTGTAATAGATAAATTATAGGGAACTGCACTTAATATGAGGTTTATTAATTTGTATCTGTTGGAAATTTTTTAATGTTACTGATATGAAAGTGATCATGAATAATACTATATAGTTATGGTAAATGGGTGCCTACAACAACTCAGTTCTAGATCAACTAGTCATTGAACACATTTATTATATACAAAGGTTGTTTTCCATAACCTGATTTTTCTTACTAGATGATTAAATGACTTAGAATCTAAGTATCTCAGTCTAGGTATTGTAATTAAAATGCAGTGATGTTTTTCTTTGTATTGTATAAAATTCATTCCCATTTGCGTTTTATGTTACAACTGAGAATACTAAATTGATTTCTTTCAAGCAAACTTGTCTTAGTTATTAAATCGTTTTCATACTATGTACAATGAAGACATCTGTGTATTTGTATTGTTCCATTCCTGAACACCAGGCTTTTCCATTAGAAGTACTGTGTTAGGTATAAGGAAGTAATCTTGTATAGTGCTTTTTTTTTTAGGCTTACTTATTTGCTTCATGGTCAAAGATTTTTTTTTTTTAGTGTTCAAACACTTTTTTGTTTTTTTAACTTTTGTTGACAGACAGGATTTTAGATCCTTAGATCGCATGCAAATGCCAGGTGGGTATGACAGCCCACCTCTAATTATAGTCTGGGATGTCTGGATACTGGAAATCTCAGAGCAAGCTAGCTAACTACATACATTAGCCTTATTGGTGACTGGATTTGATTAGAGACCCAACTTTAAAAGAATAAGGTATAAAAGTGATGGGGGGGGGGACTGGAGATGGCTCAGGGGTTAAGCGTCTGCCTTGCAGGCGGAAGGTCCTGAGTTCGGATCATAGACACCGGGCAGAATCATAGACACCGGGCAGAAGTGGGGGCGGCCTGCATTTCTGGTCCTGGTGGGCAGAGCCTGTGAATCCCGGGGCAGAGTAAACAAAGAAGAGGTGGAGGCGGTCCATGGTGGTTCCTGAATTCACTTGTGGTTCTATACATGCGCGTGCGCACACACGCACACACACGCACAGTTGAATAAATAATAAAAAAAAGTGATTGGGAATGATTATCAACTTTAGCTTTCCACATACACATATATACACAATACACATACCTCACCCATACATAAGCAAAACTCTCACACAAGCCAAGTATACCCTTATACATACATATAAGACATGGAAATTGAATAAAAAAGATATTTTAGCCTGTTGTGTCAAATGCCTGTTATTACTTTAGAACTAAATATAGGAAAATCAGGAATTGACTGACTTTGAGTACATAGCAAGTTTAAAACTAGCCTGCACTACTTGAGACCTTGTTTTTTAAAAATCTATGTACTCTGAAGAGGAGTGGGAAAGAAGAGGGAGAGAGACCAGATTATTGTGTTAGATATACTAGATGTAATTGTTAGATTGAGAATATTATTTGGTAGTAGAACTAGTAGAGTTCGCTGCTGAATTATATATGCTAGATAAAGGAGAGGAATAAGAATTATATAGTCTGAGCACATTGACTCATCTAAGAAAGATTTGAGAAGTAGATTTAGGTGGGGAAAAAAAGATCAAGAAATTTGTTTTGGATGTGTTAGGTATGAGATTATTATATCATATTTGAATTTTTATTGGTCATGTTATATAACGTACTTATGAAAAAAATATACTCTTTCTGAGGGGAATCAGTAGCGATGTAGGTCTGCCTAAAAGTAAATTTGCTTATTATAATTTTTACCATTATGTTAATCTGTTCTTATCACCTGTTCTTTTTGTTTCCCAAGTTGAGTTCTGCAAGTTGAAACAAAAATTTTATAGTCACAAGTAGGGTACTTGTGAAATCTTTTTTTACTCATCATCTTTAAAGGCAACATAGTTTTTCTGAATTATTTAAAATATAATAGACATAAAAATACAATAAACTTGATATTCAGACACCGATTCAGTCATCTTTGACTATCTCTGACCTTTATTTGTATTAATACCTCTTGTCTTCTCGGAGTAATTTCATTGTTTTTAGTGAGGGTAATTAAGATTGTCCATTTACTGAGAGAATTTTGGTAGGAAAAAAATTGAAGTATATGGGTAGGTTTTATGTTATCTATAAATTTCATTTATTTTATTCTTAGCACCTACAAATATGAATTTAATTTGAAAGTATTTAAGTATTTAAATTCTTTTCTGCAGTTTTTAACATCTTTATATAGGAAAATCCCCATCCATTCAGTACTGGGGGTTTAATGTAGGACCTGACATATTAGACAAGCACTTTACCACTGAACTGAGCTACCCAGCTTCTTGTTTTATTTATTTTAAGTTTTGAGACTGGATCTCACTAAATGGCTTAGACTGGCCTTGAACTCATTCTGTAGCCAATGCTGACCTTGAATTTGTGATCTTCTTGCCTCAGGCTCCTGAGTAATTGGGATTATAGGCCTACATGCCTAAATCAACTGTAGGAAAGTCCTTTCTACTTAGAAAATTTAAACTTGGAGTAAATTTAAAGAAAATGGTTCATTGGTAATATTTCACTAAATTTTCAAAATATAACTAATTTTGGTGTGCCTGTACTTTTTTGTGCACATTCATTTGTGTGTATATGTGTGTGTGAGCGTGTATACAAGAGGACACTTGAGTGACTTGTGTCTATGGAGGTCCAGGAGTGACATAAGGAATCATCCTGGATTGCTCTTCCACCTTACTGCTTTGTTTTGGGGTCTCCCAGGCTTTGGCTTCCAGGACTGGAATTATAGACCACGGTCACCTGGGGATCTGAATTGAGGTCCTTTTGCTTGTGGGGCAAAGGCTTTAATAAGCACTGAGCCACCTCCCTAATCTGTGCCTACACTTTTTAAATGTGTGTTTGTTCATTTGTGTGCAGGAGCATATATGAGCATGTACATGTGGAAGCCATAGGACAACTTCAGATATTGAGAGTCCCATAGATCTGTCTCAGCCTCCCCAGAGTTGGGATTACAAACACACAACCACCAAGTCTGGCTTTTTAAATGTGGGTATTCGGGATCACAGTCAGGTCCTTAACCAACTAAACCCTATCTCCAGTCCATACTTTTAAATAAAATGCACTAAAAGTTTTAAGGTTACATACTGACAGTTTCATCTTGTTTAGTTCTAGTAGCAAAACACTAATACAAGTTCAATAAACATAAATTAAGGGGCTGGAGAGGTGGCTCAGGGGTTAAGCCTCTGCCTTGTAGGCGGAAAATCCTGAGTTGGGATTCTAGACCCCACATATAGACGCCAGCGGAAGCGGGGGCGACCTGCGCTTCCGGTCCTGGTAGGGCGGAGCCTGTGAATCCCAGGGCAGAGTAAACGAGGTGGAGGCGTCCATGGTGGTTCCCGAATTCGTCCGTGTTTCTACACACACACACACACACACACACACGCGCGCGCGCGCACACATGCATACACGCACAATTGAATAAAATAAAAAAATTTAAAAAAATAAACATAAATCAGCCTTTTCCAATAATGAAAAAGTTTCCATTTTAAATTTCTCTTAGTATGCGTATTTCCACATTTAAAACTTAAATATCAGAATGTAAGTTAGCAGATTAAGTAGATATAGAATTTCTTTTGCTTTCTGCAGCTTATTTTAGGTATTTATAGAATTATAGTAATGTTAAATCTTGTGCCCCTTAAACCAAGTAAAGAACAAAATGTTCTACTTGCTTATCATGCCTTTAATTGCAACTTCAGAAGTACCTTAACCGGGGACAAATTTCGACAAACTATTGCACTTTCAAGGGTGTATAAATTCAAAAAACAAATATTTTTATCATATTGCCAGTTTTTCTGAAGCATGTTGCTTTCTTTATAATGTGCTGATGAAAAGAAACATTTTCATGTGTAACTATCAGAACTTTAAATAGCTAGAAAGTATGTCATTTAAGAACATCTCAAGCAGGGTAGTACAGCATTGCACACCTGTAATCCCAGTACTTAGGCAGTGAAGGCAGGAGGATCAGGAGTTAGAGAACAGTGTAGGCACATGAGACCCCTTTTTTAAAGAAAAGAATGCCAAATGTTAGGAAACATTCATAAGGGATATATTTCTTTAAATATATAAGATTTGAATTCTTGGTCTATTCTGCTTAATTTCTTACTGTTTCTCTATTTTCACATGATTTTAGTTGAATTTTAGAATGATCTTGAAGATAGAATTTTTCAGTGGTCTTTAGTCACAAGCATTGTAATAAAAATTATTGAGTTCATTTTTAAAACACTACATTCAATTTAAATTCGTCAGATGGAATTTTTATCTAGTGATTTTTCCAATATGAAAAACAATTTTTAATTTAATTGAAAAAGTACAGATCTCTACGACCTAGTTATAGGAGCCTTTTTTTTTTTAAGGTAGACTATTTAATAGGAAAATGTGAACATTTTTCTTTCAGTGAATAGAGTTCCTTCCAAATTCTTGGCTTAAGGAACTTTTATTTTTTAATTTTTGTTAATCATACACACATTTATGTATATACAAATAGAATTCTTGCTTTTAAGAATCTTTCATATTAAGTTTTTAAGTTATTTGCCCAGAGCCTGGGGACATAGCTCAGTGGTTAGAAGCCTCTGCCTTGCAAGCAAAAGTACTTACATTCAGATCCACAGATCCCAAGTGACCTGTAATTCTAGTTCTGGAAGGAGGAGCCTGGGAAATCCCAGAGCAAGCTAGCTAGCCAGACTAGTCCTAATGGCTTGCTCTGCATTTAATTACAGAACCAGGCTCACAACAAAGTAGAAGATTGATTGAAGATGATTCTTGATACTACACACTCACAGATACACTCAAGTGCACTCATGTATATACTTGCACACACATGCAAATGAATTCACATGTGCACACACCTCATACGTACTTAAGAAAATTGCCCAGGGCAGATTTTATTTGAAGGTATTTATTACAAAAATAAACTTTCTTCAGCTCATACTTTCGGGTAGCTTTGCTTTCACCAAAGTTGCTGTTTAGAACCTATAGTTTCTGAGAGAGCTTTGAAGTAGATATGATACAGGGCAGATAAAATGACTTGGTCATATGGTGTAATGTTATTTTTAGAAGACAGAATATAACGAGAGCTGGTTAGTGTTAAAATTATACATGCTTGGAATGCCCTGAAATGACTTTTTATTTTTAAACAAAAGTTTTAGTGCCAGTAAGTAAAATTTCTAACATTCTCTGTATATATCTTTCTCCCCCGCTCCCCACGTAATTTTTTAAAAAAGTAGATTTAGAAAAAATTTTTTTCTTGACATTTTAAATCTTTTTATTTATTTATTTATTTACTGTGTGTGCGTGCGTGCAGGCGGGCACTTTGTGTCCTGAATTGCTTCTGCCTCCTTGCTTTGCTCTGGGATTTCCTAGGCTCTGCCCACCAGAGCCAGAAGTGCAAGCCTTTTTCACCTGGCATTTTTTTTACGTGGGACCAAACTCAGGATCTTCTGCTTGTGAGGCAGAGTCAACCCCGAGCCATCTCTCCAGCCCCCTTTTCTTGACATTTTTAAAAACCTGAACTACAGTTACACTATACACTATTTTATCCTACTTTGGGTTTTTGTTTTGTTTTACTAACCAATAAATTCATTGCATTTATCCCTCGTACCCTCATCATAACTGCTTTTTGTAACCATTGAGAATATGGTTAAAGTATCCCTTCATATTAGGAGGCAGTTTTAGATAGCATTTTCAAGGAAAATTGGACTGGCAGTTGGCTGAACAGTTAGGCAAACCTGGCCAGGTGAGTTAAACCCTCTAAGCCAACATAGTGGAAAGAGAATTGACTTAAAAGTTGTCCTCTGACCTCCATACTCATTCCATGATCTACATACCTGCACAGGTGTTCACATACTGTCTCTCCCTACAATAAAAGGTTTTTCAAAAGGAAAAATATCAAAGAGTATGTCTTTTTAAATAAGCAAAATATATTTATCAAATCTAATTTATTTGATCTTCATTCAAGGTGAATGAACTGCAAGTACTGGTCACATGCTAGAAATAAATAGCATAATATTGAAGAACTATTTTAATAATAACTTATTTTTATAATATAAGCAAATCATGATGTTGGTGGTACTAGAGCACTGAAAATAAAACTTGTTTGTGATAAACTCCATTCTTTTATCCTAAAATGTAACTGAATGATAATAAAGTGCTATTCATCTGCAGGTGCATTGCTTCTACTTAGTTAAAAGATGGTTGAAAGGACAGGAATTAGTAGCATGTTGTATTAGCCTTTTGTAGTGTATTTTGTCCTAAGCATCTTAATTTCCCTGTTTTGAATGCTAAGTAGCAAGGGTCTTGGTTTAGAACTAATACCCATCATGCATGTAAACGGTATGAAAGAGCTGCTTAGTAAGTTAACACAAAGTGTTCTTGTGTCAGTCCTTGTGGAAATAGATACAATACAAACATTACAGCTGAACTCACGGCAAACTCCATTAAGTAAAAACCTGGCTTCATTGTTCGGGAAAAAGTTTGAATAGAATGCAAGCTCATTTTGTTGAATGTAATGTCAGGCTTTTAGAGACTGTATTGAGGGATAAGGTTTTGTTAAGTTGAGACCAATTCATTAAGTTTTATTGCCTGGTGAGAAGCAGTAATACTTTATTGTAAGACTTCATCAAATATTCATGGTTAAAGAGAAGTAGTAAATGTATTCAATCAAGTGGTCTTTTGGGGTTTTGAAAAGGATTATGAAGTCTGCTCAGCTGATAGTTTAACATTCATAGAGGTTGTTTAACAAGGGTAATTTTAATCTCTGATTTTAATTTTGTTGTCCAGTCTTGTCTCTTTTATGCTGTCACAAATCCAAGCCTGTAGAAATTGTGTCACATTGTGGGAAGAAGTGGATAGTGTAGCCATGTATATAATTTGTATATTTTCTAAATGGCAATATTTTAAAAATTACCATTTTAGCTTGGTATATAAGGGAGCTGTATTAATCTGTCTATTTGTTCATTGTGACCTTGCTGTGCGTTTAGTCAACTCTCCCTTACCGCAATACTGCTGATAATCTTTTCATGTCTTCGAGAATGTGATCTCTTTGACACATGCAAAATAATAAGCAGCTTTTGTTTTGGCTTGTTAAATTGTCACAAACAAAAGCAGTCATCATTTTCTATGTGATGCTGTAAATTTCAGTGGCACTACCATTACTCTTACACTTTATTAATATTAACTAATTTATGTTATCATCATCTCAAATATGTGTGACAGTAGTTTGTGCACATAGAACTCATTCTATTTAACTACATACTTGCTTCTTCAGTCTACTTGTGAAATTTTGTGATTTTGTTTTGTCCATTTTAAAGAAAAAATATAATCAATTAAAAACCAAATTTTTAAGTTTTATATCTTTTTATCTTTCATTTCTTAGGCAGATGATGTCGAAGGCAAAATCAGACAAATCATTCCACCTGGGTTTTGCACAAACACAACTGATTTTCTCTCTTTGCTGGAAAAAGAAGTTGATTTTAAACCATTTGGGACCTTACTTCATACATACTCTGTTCTCAGTCCAACAGGAGGAGAAAACTTTACTTTTCAGATATACAAGGTAAAGATAAATCTAAATATTTCTTGGGTACAGGTTTTCCATTTGATTAGAACCTATGTGTGATTCTGTAATTTTCCTTATTATGTTCTAGCTTCAAGAAATAGGTTGTTATTGACATTAAAAAGATACATTTTGTCTACATGTCTGTACACCCATTTAATCTGAGACTTGTAAACATTTTTCCCACAGGATGGCTTTGTGTTCTGTAGACTTTCTCTTACCTCTATGATGAGTTTCACCTGACTTTTCCTGGCTTTTTCCCTAGGCTGACATGACATGTAGAGGCTTTCGAGAATATCATGAAAGGCTTCAGACCTTTTTGATGTGGTTTATTGAAACTGCTAGCTTTATTGACGTGGATGATGAAAGATGGCACTACTTTCTAGTGTAAGTACAGTTCTAAAGCAACAGTAGACCTTATTACCTCCACAAAGCCAGCATTTTAATTGTGGCGGCCCAATTATTGGGACAGTATAATGATATTTTTCCCAGGAAAGAAAAACTATTGTTTATGGGGCTTGAGTTTGCCTTCATTATGCTTTGGGAGACCTTGAGAATAGAGCTGAATTAAATGCTGTTGTCCGTTAGGGCCCTGAATGTAGGCTTAAACAGTAAAATGAGCTTTGCCTGTGTTTTCTTTTACTTGCCACCTATTCATCTTTATAATAGGCAAGTGCACTGAAGTGATGTAAAGAGGTCTGATTTATCCAAGTTGCTGCACACCAATTAAGTGAATTGTACATTCAGAACATAGCAGGTGTACCCATTGGGCCCTCACAGAGTAGCTTGCTGACACTGAAAATTCAGTCAGAGAATGGAAAAGAAAATGGACACTGCATGGGAGCGCGACTGTAATTGACCTGCTTGGCTTTCTGTTTTATCTGCAGATTTGAGAAGTATAATAAGGATGGAGCTACACTCTTTGCGACCGTAGGCTACATGACAGTCTATAATTACTATGTGTACCCAGACAAAACCCGGCCACGTGTAAGGTAATTGGCAGTATAACACGTGCCTTGTCTTTTATTTCAGAAGAAGGAACTGCTGAAGTTTCCAATACTTGTTATAATAGTGTTGATTTGTTTTTTAAAAAATTGCCACTCATTGCCAATGTACTGCTTATTTTATTGTTCCTTTTGAAGCAGTATGGCAGAGTAAACCAACTTTGAGTATTGATAATTTTTGTTATTACGCGAAGTTTGATTAGTTAAAAAAAAAACCCACAGCTGTTCTTAGTATTATAGTAATTTATAATTTATAAACTGGCCATGATGTAATATTTTAATTTGAAAATAATTTATTGTAGTCAGATGCTGATACTGACTCCATTTCAAGGCCAAGGCCACGGAGCTCAACTTCTTGAGACAGTTCATAAATATTACATTGCTTCTCCTTCTGTTCTTGATATTACAGGTATGTAAATTTTCATGCCATTGAAAGCCTTTCTAAAAATGTCTTCTTTAATGATTGCTTTATTTTTATTTTTATAAGTAACTACTCTTTTTAAATAGCAACATTCTTCTTAGGTTTTTGAGTGACTGTCGAAGATTGCTTAAGGTTAAATTTTAAGTTACAAGCCATACTACATCCTTAATTGATGTGCTTAATTGAAAAAAATTGAAGATAATGAGCTAAAATCATTAGAGAAATTCTGGTCAAGCATAAATACATTGCAAATGTAGTATAACTTCTGTGTTTAGTTTATTTGGCAAGTATTCACATCATTTGAGGGTACCCATCCATTAATTTTCATTTAAAATCAGAATTTTCTAAACCATAATGGAGAGTGGGTGGTAAGTAGTTTCTTAGTAGAATATACATTTTTCTAAAATATATCTTATAATCCTAAAATGCATGTTAACCCAACAATAGTGGGTAAAAGGAAATACAATCCTGTATTTTGAAATCTTCTTTCAGTGTAAATTAGCTATGGAACTAGTAATAGGTACTGAATACTTAGACTTAGAAGGAAAAAAATACTCTTTAAAAAAATGATATGTGGGGTGTGATGGCTCATACCTGTAATGTATGTCATCGGTGAGGCATGAAAAGTCAAATTCGACACCAGTTTGGACAATGCTGATTTTTGTCTCAAAACAAAAATAGAAGTAATTTTTAAAATGTTACAAATTTATTGTTTTTATTTATGTATTGTGTGTGTGTGTGTGTGTGATTTTCTTCAGTGATGTTAGTGAGGTCAGAGTACAAGCTCAGTTTTCTATCCTTGCTCTCCACCTTGTTTGAGACAGGGAACTCTTTTGGGTTTTTTTTTAACCTGCAATTCCAGGCTATCTTAACCCATGTCTCTACTCACCATCTCCCTATAAGAGTGCTGGAATTACAGATATTCATAGTATGTGTTCAGCATTTACAAAGGTTGTATGTGTTCAGTCAAGTCCTCAGGCTTACAAAGAGAGAACATGCCTAAATAAGGTAGAAAGCAGAGACTGACACCCAGAGTTGTCTTATATCTCACATGTGCTTTGCATACACGTGCTCCCCCCCCACACACAATATTTTTAAAAATGTTTGTCATTGTGTATGTGTGTAACCACAGTAATGTGGTGGTCAGAGGATAATTTCGTGAAGTCAGTTGTCTCCTTCAACCTTTACATGGTTCTAAGGGTCAAACTTAGATCATCAGGCTTGCACATCACAAGCTTTACTTGCTAAGTCTTGAGCATTTTAGATTCTTAAGAATTCCAACTGGTAAAGTCTATGTAAATATTCCAGAAGCAAAAAAAAAAAAAAATTAAAAAATCCCCATTTCAACAACTAAGGTTACTCAACCTGGACTAGATATTCACATCCAAATTAGATATTAAAACTTATAAGTGTTTGAATATAGGGCCAGAAATGTAGCTTAGTGGTAGAATGTTTGTCTTAGAATAAAACCTTGGGGAATTCCATCACCAGTACCTCAGTCAGTCAGTCTGTTTGAATGTTTTGTGATTGATTGATTTGAGACTGTCAGGTTTACATTTAAAAATCTCCTGCCTCAGTATTCCAAGTGCTGTGGTTACAGACCTCTGAAACATCTTACCTTCCTTAAATACAAATTCATTCCTAAAATTAGTATTAACCAAAGTTACTGAATATAGGACTGAAAAGTTTATAAGAACACTAGTGAATAGATTATTAGTTTCTTTTTTCATACATGCTGGTTTTGTTTTGCTTGTCCAAGAAAAAAAATTGCCAAAATAGTGCACACTGTAGATTAGATTGTAGATACTATAGATTAATGAACTATAGGCAAAGCATGTTGAAGGTTATTATTTTTGTTTTTGCTGTGTGGAGAATCAAGTCGAGAACTGTGTACACACCAGGCAAGTATTCTATCATTGAGTTATATATACTCCCTGACTATCATATTTTTAAAAGGGAGCTCCACGTTTTTAGAGTTGTGTTGTCTTCTCTTCTGCTTTTTGTTAAATGGGATTGAAACTTTGGAGATAAAGAAGTAATTAGTTTATGTAAAAAGTTACATATTGGCACCTTCAACTGCTTTAGTGGACTACAAATTGTAGAAATGTTGTAAGCCATTCACTTATTTTAGCTGACTGGAAGCTGAGTTCTATTCATTTATGGAGCTTGGACTTGGTGCTACATGAAGGGACATTTTTAGTGATTTTAATCTAGAGTTCACATAGTAGTCTTTGTCTATTTTAGTGAGTAATGTGCCTTCAGGGGTTGCTTCTCTGAAGTCTCTTCACCACTTTTTTCTGTCTATTTCAGTCAATAAAGTCCTGATACTTAGCACCAATGAAATTTTAAAAATTATTTTACTTTTTATTTAGTGTATGTGTGTGCGTGTGCATGTGTGTGTGTGTGTGTGTGTGTGTGTGTGTGTGTGTGTGTCAGAGGGCATCATGTGTCCTGTGGAGGCTGGGTGACTTCAGGAATACAAAAAATTTTATTTTTTTAAATCTCAATGAAGAGTCATTAATTCTGTTTGCCTTTACTAGGAACTGAAGTCTTTAAAGAGAAAAGTCCAACATGCTAAGACAATCTTATAACTTAGTACCAACCTTTATTTTTGCATTAACATTTCTTAGTATTATTAAATACGGAAACTGCTATTCCTGTTAATATGTTTCTCCTAGATTTCTTTATTTAGTCCTTAATAAGCAAAACAGAAAAATTAGCAAATTTTGTACTCTAGTCATCTTAATTGTCTAGTTCTTCATTATTTTGCATATATTTTCACTCCATGGTTTTTTTGGGGGGAGGCTTTGGGTCTTTCTTTGAAATCCAGTGAGTTTATATTGATGAAGCCTTTTGCTTCCTTGACTTCTTATCAGATACAATAATAATTAAAATATAATCATTGTTAGTTTTGGTTTTGTCTTTTAGTAGGTATATGTTTGGGATTGTCTTTTAGTAGGTATATGTTTGGGATATATTTGTCATTCATATATTTTTTAGCACCCAACATTAAGTTAAAATATTGTTTTTTTTTTTCTTATTAAATGTACTATCTTTTACTGTGAAAATGTCAGGTTAAAATATTGTCAATTCTTGGGTAGGAGAGATGGCTCGGGGGTCCTGAGTTTGGATGCAGGTTCCACATAAAAAAGCCAGGGAGAACCTGTGGGGCCTGCACTTCCGGCTCTGGTGGGCAGAGCCTGGGAAATCCCAGAGGGAAGCAAAAAGGAGGTAGAAACAATACAGGATGATTCCCTTAGTCCTTCACAGTACACATGTGCCTCTGATACACACACACACACACACACACACACACACACACACACACAGAGTAAGGAAATAGATAAATATTTTTAAAAATATTGCCAATTATTAAATATACTATCTTCACTGTGAAAATGTTAATATCAAGATGTGAAGAATTGGAATAAATCTCAGTACATAGTTAATGTAGATAAAATCTATGATTTGTGTCCTCTAGAATTCTGCTGACTATAGTATATATCTGTATTATTAATCCCTTGTTCTGGGATACTCTATAGATTTTGAATTTTTTTATACTTTTTATGATTTTGATTTTATCTCATTTTCCTTCTTTAGAGTATGATCTTCTATCTAATATAGCTTATTAATATAATGGAGGTTTTTAAAAATGGTAGAGAAGCACTTATGTTAGATTTGTATTACATTAAAAAAGTTTTTTGATCCTGCATATCACATTTTCAAATGTATTGCTTAACTTTTTATTTATTTATTTATCTATTTATTTGTTTGTTTGTTTGTTTTTATTTATTTTTGAGGCAAGGGCTCATGTATGCCTCCAACTTGTCCTGGAGCTGAGGATAACTTTAAACCCCTGATGTTTCTGCCTCTACCTACCAAATGTTGTTGCAGACATACACTATCATGTACTTCTGTAGTTTTCATTCAGTGCTGGGGTTTAAACAGGGCTTCATTTTTTGCATGCTGGGTAAAGCACTCTACCAACTGAGTTTCATTTGTAGCCCTATATATTGTCTTTGTAACATGAAAACAAAGTAATTGAAGGACATCTTATTTACAGGATGCCATTATTTTAAGTTTATCTTTAGGCTCATACATAGAACTTTAAGATTGAGTGGTGGTATGGCCCTTTACAATGAACTACAAATAAAATGCTATCAGTTTATAATGAACATAGAACTTTAAGATTGAGTGGTGGTATGGCCCTTTACAATGAACTACAAATAAAATGCTATCAGTTTATAATGACTTCTTTAAAATTTAATTGAAGGGCTAGGGAAATGACTTGGTCAGTGAAGTGCTTGCCAACCAAAAAGAGGACCTACAGTTCAATCTCCAACAACCATGTAAAAAAAGCTGGGTATGGTATTGACCACACACACAGACAAGTGCATCTTCTCATGCTCATTTATGCAGCACACACTAAAAATGAGTAAATTAAAAACCCTAAAACTATTTGGGAATTTTGAGCTTTTTTTTTTTTTTTTTAGTTATGTGAAAAATTTACATTAAAATACAGGACGAGTTTTTGAATTTTTTCTTAATTCTTTTTGCTTTCATAAAAATTTTTTCATAACTTTTCTAAGATTTATCAGTGACTTAAGTTTTTATTCATACTAAGTTTATTTTTAAGTTAATACTAGTAATGCAGCAGTTCTTATAAAACTAGAGAAAGATTTAGAAAAACTGACATTGGATAAGCTTAAAGTTTAGTGTGTGTGTGTGTGTGTGTGTGTGTGTGTGTGTGTGTGTATCAGAGGGCACTATGTATCCCTGTAGAGGACCAAAGGTGACTTCAAGAATCATCCTGGATAGCTTTATCTCCTTTCTGTTTCTGCCTCTAAAAAGAAGCGCTTATTTGACATTTAGAGTTTTTATTAGAAACAATCTTATTTAAATATAGTTACCATAAAGTTCAGTGGTTTAATATATATAGCATGTCTGCAACAGTCATTACAGTCCTGTTTTAAAACATTGTGTCACCCATAAAAAGGTCTCTTAATGTCCATTTGTGGTCAGTCTCCATCTCCATACCCAGTCTCCATATGTTTTGGTTTAACTGTTTGTATAGCCCAAGGATCTAAATTCAATTTAAGGCTCCCAACTGAGCTATTCTAACAGTGATTTGAGGGGCGGGTAGATAGGGATAGAGGTGATAAGACCTCACTGTGATGCCCTGGTTGGCCTAAAATGGAGTACCAGTCCTCTTGTTTCTATCTCCCAATTCCTGGGATTACTGGTGTGCACTGACTATGCCTACTTAAATTCATCTCTCTCTGTCTGTCTCCAGCTCTCTGTGTGTGTGTGGGAGGGGGGTGTTTGTGTGGGGGGGTGAGAGAGAGAGATGCTTGTAGGTGTACACATGCCACAGCACACATGTGGAGGTCCAAGTAATGTGAGTGTCTATATTCACCTTTCACCTTATTTGAGACAATTTCTTTTGTTCATTACTGCCCTTAAACTTCCTGAATTCTTCTATCTCTGCCTTTCATCTAGCTATATAAGTATTAGGATTATACTTACTCACTTTTAGACCTGGTTTTATGTTTTCTGGGCATTCATGACAAGTGCTTTTACCCAGAGCCATCTTCCCAGCCCAGATTTTCATATGGATATCCAGTTGTTCTAACATCATTTGAAAAGAGTATTTTTCTTTGTTTAATGGCCGTGGTGCCTTTGTTGAAAATCAGTTGACTATATGATGGATTATATACTATAATGATCTACACTGTCCTTATACCAATGCCATATCATCTTGATTATACTTTATATTGAGTCTTATTTTTAAAATCGTATTGTGAAATTTAATCTGCTCAGTATACAAGTTGAATTTGTAGAACATGTTTTGCCTGAATGCTACAGAATAAACAGAAGTTTCTTTAAATGGTTGATATATGTTAGGTTTAAAAATATCCCTGGCCAGGTTAGTGGAAATCTCATAGGAGAGGACAGACACAGGAAGACTCATTCTAAGTGTCTGGATTGAACTAGGAATGTCAGGACACAGGCATGGGCAGGCTACTGCCCCTCTGAACAAACACCTGGTCAACACAGATAGGTACCAACATGGACTTCTCAGCAGCTGACAACCCCACTGGCACAGTCACCTTCTAATGTACAACATGTCTGACAAATGGAAACTTCTTATCCTGTTTCTGTGTATGTACAAGGCTTTTGAATTGTGAAACAGTAAACATAGAAAATTTAAGTTTTGTTATATGAAGTACAGTCTATATCTTTGCCTCTATCTCTGCTTCCCACCAGCCTCTCTCATCCCCCCCCCCCCCCGGCCAAATGATTATCTCTGCAAACATGAAGAGACCATCTGAGTCAAAGGTGGTCTCAGGATTCAGGAACTACTTCAATTGAGTGACTTTTCTGGTTGTGCCATGTAGTTGCCGGTGTTGATGGACTCTTTCACACCTTTGTGCTTTATAACTGCATTATGCTTCAAACTAATACTGGATCCAGAAATAAGCCACTTGAATATACTTATTCTTCTCCTTTCCTCTTTTCCTGCAATCTATATAATTGCAATCTATATAATTGCAGTCTTTTTTTAAAAAATGTTTTTGATTCTGGGTTTCTGTATATCCCAGAGTGGGCTCAAAAATTGTGATCCTCCTGCCTTAGCCTCTTCAGTGCTGGGATTACAGTTGTATACCTTGAAATCTAGCTAGTTTTAATTTCTTTAATTGAATTTGAGGGATTATGTTCTTCCCCTTAGTCTTTTAGTGTTTCTTATAAAGCTGGTCTGTTATCAATAGATGTTCCTCAATCCTTATTTTTTTTTTTTTAATCCTTTTGAGGGATGGTTTTGTTGGATATAGAAATCTTGATTGATAGGGCTTTTTTTTTTTTTTTCTGTCAGTACTTTGCCTGTGTCTCATCTCATTGACTTTTGGCTTCCTTGGTTTCTTGTGAGTCACATTTTTTCTTGTTGCTTTGAAGATTGATTGGGGATGGGGACATGACTCAGTTTTAAAGTATTGTCA
Source organism: Typhlomys cinereus (assembly GCA_023101885.1). Lineage (NCBI taxonomy): Eukaryota > Metazoa > Chordata > Mammalia > Rodentia > Platacanthomyidae > Typhlomys > Typhlomys cinereus. Next base: position 1,468,480 of record JALPQD010000307.1, on the reverse strand, counting down.
TACAAGCGCACAAGCAAAAAGATTGGAGTTGGGAATCTCCAGATTCCAGGTAAAATACTGAGTGGGTATGGCAGCCCACCTGTAGTTCCAGCCCTCAGAAGGCAGAGCCTGGAAATTCTTAGAGTAAGCTGGCAAGCCAGGTAGCCATATAGGTGAGCTTTGGGTTTAGAGACCCAGGTTCAAAACAGTAAGATGGAAATACAATTGAAGATGATCCCCAGTGTCACACTTGGGCCTCCACCCACATGTGCTCCTACATACATTCACACCCACAGACATATATATACATATATCCCATATACACGTACACATGAAAATGGGGGAGAAATGATTGTTAACTGGATTTTGACAGTTTGACTATGATGTGTTTAGGTATGGACCTATTTATGTTTTTCCAAATTAAAGCTTGTTGAGCTTCCTGGAACTGTAAATTTTTGTATTTCATCAAATTTGGTAAGTTTTTGATCACTGTTTCTTCACATTTTTTTTTCTGTGGCTTCTTTTTGGGTTTTCCTTTATGGTAATGTTGATGTGCTTGGGCAGTTTTAGTTTCAAAGAATATTGGAACCAACCATGATTTTTATAAGGCAAGGAGAATGGATAAGGAAGTTATTATAGTAACTAAACACAGTACTCATGGAAACAAAATCATTATCCTCTGGGTTTCTGGGTAACCTTGTATAACTAAAAATAATGACATTCACTTATATGAACTAGTAAAGACTAGAGAATAGAATGCAGTGACAAACTGTGTTGCTAATTTGATAATTTTCTATATAAGTGTATTTAGTTTTGTTTTACTGTTAATTTTATCACTCTTAATACTAAACTAGTGGTTGACAGAAAGCACCGTTGATTTTTTATGATAATTTACAGCATGACTAACAGTATTTCATTTATTACCCAAATATTCTTTTGTATGGATATATCTCTTTTATTAAGTTATAAGTTAATAGTTATTGGGTGTTTCTACTATTGGCTCTTATGAATAATGGTATCATGAATTTTCATACTTTATTTTTTATGAATTTAGGTTTTCACATCTTTAAGGTTTGACTCTGTGAAAAACTTAGTGACTGCTTAACCCTTTAAAAAACCATAAAAGTATTTTTCAAGGTGACTGTAGGATTACATTTCTATCAGTAGTGCCCCAAAGTCTGGTTTGCTATTGCCTTTTTCATTCCAGCTGTTCCAATGGATGTGAATTGGTTTCTCATTATTTGATTTGCATTGCCCTATGACTATTGTGCCTACTGTCCATTTGAATATCTTCTTGAGGATAAATTGTTTTGATCATTTGCCCATTTTTATAGAGGGGTTGTCTTAATGAAATGTGTTAATATTCTAAATTCAAGCCCCTTTATTCCGTATTTGGTTAAGAAATATTTCTCCCTATTTCTGTAAATTGTGTTTTTATTTTGTTAATTTAAATTTTTCTAAATTTTAATTTATTTGTTCAGTAACAAAGAAAAAGAGATAAGTCACTTATACACTGTGGCACACTTGCAAAGGTTAGAAGATAACTTTTGGAAGTTAGTTCTCTTCTACTATGTGTGCTCTGGGGGTTAAACTCAGATCTGTAGGTTTGTGTGCAGGTCCCTTTACCTTCTGAGCCATCCTACTGACTTTTGAAGTAAATGTTTAAAAAAGGAAATCTTATGTTCTGTGAATTAGTGTAGACTTTTAAGCTTTGTTTTATCACTCTACTCATTAGGAGATGGGGCATAAAGAAGTGAGAAAATTTTCCCAAAGTCCTATGTCTGTGACTGACACAACTCTGTTACTGCCAATATTATCCTGGTCTGTTATTTAATTTAGTTATACCATAGTGAAGCATAAAGGAAAGTCTCCAGCATTCAGAAAAGGGATTTAAAATCATATCCTTACTGTTGTCTCCAAACCAAAAAAGGCTGGCTTTTATAAAAGGAGAAATATGGAGGACTATAAAAAGCCATTGGATTACATAAATAAGTGATCTTGGAACCATTACATCAAAAACTGCAGACAGTTGGAATTTCTCATTCAAACTTGAATTCCTCATTTATGCAACTACTTTACTTGCAATTAAAACTAAGATGCATGTGACAACACACCAGTTAAAAAGTTGATATTTGAAATGAGTATCTCTTATTTTACCTATTACAGAAATGTCTTGCAAAAGCACATATAATGTTGTTTGGGAAAGATAATAGTTATATAAAAAAAAAAATCCTTCCATACTTGTAACTTGTGTAGTTTTCAGAATGTTTGCTTTTCTAGCTTAGCATGTTATTGAGATAATAACATGGGATTACACATAATGGAATTATGTTGGGCAAGGAAAATATTATATTCTGCTTCATTTCTTTAGCTGAAGATCCATCCAAAAGCTATGTGAAATTAAGAGACTTTGTGCTTGTGAAGTTGTGTCAAGATTTGCCGTGTTTTTCCCGGGAAAAGCTAATGCAAGGATTCAACGAAGATATGGCAATACAAGCACAACAGAAGTTCAAAATAAATAAGGTAGTTTTATTATTTTCATTTTGTAGGAAGAAAACATTTAAATTTTGGGTGTTTTGTTTTTGTTTTAGGTATAAAGTTTAGTAAGAACATTGAGAAGATTTAAAAAGTACATTAGAGCTGTTCTCTCTGGTCGTGACACAGCCATTGCCATCATGATTTCACAGCAGCTACGCTATCTGTATTAAGCCTACATAAAAGACTGGGCCTATGAGCAGTCAGTTATGGATCAGGAAACGACTCACAGAGCCCTCTCCTTCCTGCTGAACTGTTGACTACTGATGGATTCTGGAGAATGTCCATCATAGTCTTCAGTTGTGTACCAGTAAATTAGATCCAAACCCATGGTCATACAGGTCATGGTCATACAGACTGCCCTGTCTTTTTTTGCACGTGTGGCCCACTGAGTATCTTCTGAATTGCCTATATAGGCATGTGCCTGAGTATTTGCTGAATTAGACAATATATCGGTGGGTATATCACTAAGGAAAATAGTCCTCATTCCCACAGCCAGCGTTAACATTCAGTATTGTCTTAGAGATGCATGGTGCTTCCATAAGGTCTTCTCCCTTCTGTGCTGAAAAGTTGATAAGGTCCAATCTTGTGTAGATTTTTGGAAGTAACATAGATGCAGACAGTTAGTTCATGGATATAGCAGCCCTATCTGTGTATGAGGCTGTGAAGAAGAGAATTTCAGTGGGAGGAGATAGGATGTAACTGGGCAACATGGAATAAAAGTAAAAAATTTATGTGTTCCTGTAGGAAACTGTCCAAGAATAAAAATTATATTTTTCTAAAATTTAGACACAAAGCAAAAAGTCATGTATGTATGAAAAGGATTTCCAAGGAGTATAGGGGTTTTGACAGGCAAGAAGGAAATACAGATTTGGGGATGAAAGTAATCAGAATTTATGAAAGTGTTAAAGTACAAATTGAAAGTTAAAAAACATAAAGAAGGGGGGCTGGAGAGGTGGCTCAGGGGTTAAGCCTCTGCCTTAAAGGCGGAAGGTCCTGAGTTCGGATCCTAGACCCCACGTACAGACACTGGGCGGAAGCGGGGGCGGCCTGCGGTTCTGGTCCTGGTAGGGCAGAGCCTGTGAATCCTGGGGCAGAGTAAACGAGGAGGTGGAGGCAGTCCATGGTGGTTCCCAAATTCACCAGTGGTTCTACACACACACACACACACACACACACACACACACACACACACACACACACACGTGTACAATTGAATAAAAAAAAAAGAAGAAGAAGAAACGTATAGACTCTTGAGGCCAGACTGTGGGGTTCAAGCCTAAATCTAGTGCTTTGGTTTATCACCCAGAACAAACTAAATTTATTATACTGTACTTTGGTTTCCCAATTATAGAATGAGAAGATAGTAAGTTTTATGGCTATATTAAGTATACTAAGTGCACAAAACAAAGATGGCTAGTAATGTCTTATTTCTGCTTTTTAGAAACCTAAACTGTAGTTCTATTCTTACAGATAATATTGGTGGAAAAGGAGCTATATTTGTATTTCTTTAATTTTTAACACTGAGTATCTTCAACAGGAGCAAATATGGGCTACCTGAGAAGGGGTTTTATCATAGGTATATAAAGAAGGGATTCCGGGGTGTTTCATGGGTAAGATGGTGCTTTCTTTTCTGTATTCGTTTTAGTTGCTGGGAAAAATACATGACCAAGATTTTTAGGAGAACAAAGGGCTTTATTCCAGCTTATAATTCTCTAGTCTATAGTTGTTCATTTATGATAGCAGGAGAGTTTTACCAAATCAGGAACTGAGGGACCTGGTTACCCCTTACCACAGGAAAAACTGAGAGGGATATACTAGCTTTTCAGTCTGCTAAAACCCACCAGCACTCTCCACAGTTATTCACCTGCCTGGAGAATGATCCTATCCATGTCAATTAGATGATTCTTATAGACTCACTTTAACTAAAGAATTCTTCATAAGCATGCCAAAAGGCTTGGCTCTTATTTGTGAAGTCAGTATCTGTAACTAATTGCCACAGCATTTAGATCAGTTTAAATATAAAAATTCACATCATTACAAATGATCAAGTTAATGAAATTTCCTTCTCTTGATGCAGTCTTTGCATTTTTGTTTTGTTTTGTTTTTACTTGACTGCCACAACAGGATGGCATTTATCTAAAGTTTAAAGAGTGGTTGGCTTTGGAAAGTATGTGGGATTCAGAGTGTTTGAAAAGAACTAGCTGCTTGACATTGGATGACCTTGTCCTTTAAAGCTATGTAGTTCCCAGATTTACACACACCATACTATGGTCTTGGAACATTCTCTGGCTTCTCTTCTTTAATATGCTTTTTAAATGAAGCTTTTCCTGAGAGTTCTTTATCTTCATTTCTTCTACCTCTACTTAAAATTTCATCTAAATCTCCAAATCTAGGTTTTTTGCTTTCAAAACTCACCAAAGACCTGCTGGTTACCTTCAGATTGCTACTGAACTGAAGCACTCCATCTGTACTGTAATAATTTATTATCTCAAAAGTAAAGTCTATTTAAAAGCAGTTTATATCTTTACTGCATTAAACTTCCATTCATTATTTAAAAGCTAGCTTGGGGCTGGCAAGATGGCTCAGGGGTTAAATTTCTGCCTTACAAGCAGAAGGACCTGAGTTCGGATACCAGATCCCACATAAAAATGCTGAGCAGAATGGCAGCCGCCTGCACTTCAAGTCCTGGAAGGTGAAGCCTAGGATACTCCAAAACAAAGCCAAGAAGAGGTAGAACAATCCAAGGTAATACCCGAAATCACCCTTGGATCTTCAGGAGCACATCCAGTGCATTCTGATTCACATAGACATACGCACATACATGTACACATGACACTCGTGCAAAAATAAATATTAAAAAATAAAGCTACTTTAGAATCTGCAAAGTAAATATGAATACTTTTTGACGATTTAGAAATAAAAGGAATTGACATTCATAAGTAGGTACATGTAGTCCATTGCCAGTTTCCATCTGCTGCCACTTTTCTACATGCTCTTGGCTTTATTGAGCTTCTTACAACTTCCCGTCTGTTCCACTTCTTTCTTCTGTGTCATTCTTATTATAAATGGTGGTCCGTTTTCTTTATTGAGAATATCTCCTTTTATGTGACCAACCAGATAGTATTTAGTTTATCAAACTCAGTTTGCATGCTCTGAAAAGTTAAAATACTACTACTTCCACAGCCTTCCCATAGCATACTTCACATCAAAATAGGTACACACATTGAGCAACACAGAAAAACAGTGCTATCCTTTTGCCTTCAATGATACCAAAACTTGCTGATTTTTAACCATGTTTCTCTGTCATTTATTTGTTCCTCACCCTTGTGCTGTGCTGGGAATTGATCCCAGGACCTTGTGCATGCTAGGCAGGTTTATCATACATGGAGTCATCACTGAGCTTTATGACCTCTGACCTCTCTCCCTTTTACCCTATATGCTACAGGTAGCTTTAACCACCTGTTTAAACTTTGTCTATATGTTGATATGTTTAAATCTTTACCCTTGGATATAAAATATATGTTATGCTGCTTCTACAAAACTCATTCACACTGTCCCAATTACTCCTTATAGACATCTGGAGTCCTGCCCTTATACTATTGTAGTTCATGTTCTCTTGATACTATTTTGTGTTTTGGTTTGAGGGGTGTTTTTAGTTTTTGTTGCTTAGTTTTTTGTTTATATTCTTTTAGTATTTCAGATATGAATATAGTGACTTTATGACATTTTCATACCTTAATCTTAAATCCCCATCCTCACTTAGCTGTTTTGTTTTGTTTTTAAATTTTAGAAATGTTACTCTCTTGGGCATTATGTGTACACCATAGCATGTGTGTTGTCAGAAGACAATTTGTAGAAGTCAGTTCTCTCCTTTCACTCTGTGGGTTCTCTGGCGATTGTGCTTGGGTTGTTAGATGTGAACCAAGCACCTTTACCCACTAAGTCATCTTTTTGGCCTAGCTTAGCTTCTTAATTGGTCTCTTTACCCTTTTTCTACAACTATTTGTTAAATAGCCAAAGGAATAATTCACCTAAAATTTAAAACTTGAGCACATCACTTTTACATCTGTTTAAAAATCTGATGCCTACTAGGTGAAATCCAGCTCTTTAATCCTGTGTGTAAAATCCTATCTTAGTTTCATATCCCATTATTATTATGAATTCATGGCTAAAACAATCTAGGGGGATTTAATTCTAGTTCACAATTTCAGGTTACAGTTCATTATGGCAGAAGTTCCCAGCATCAGGAGCCAAGGGAAACTGATATATCACAGCAAGAATAAAGTGGGAAGGATCAGTGCTGCATTCTAGCTTGCCAAATTCCATCTAGAGCTCTCTCTCTGTCTTTATCTACTTGCCCACATCAATCACACAGTGAAGACAATCTACAAGCTTATTTTAACTAAATAATTCCTCATAGGTGTGTCTAAAGGCACAGCTTTGAAATGTTAAGTTGATAACTGAAAGTAAACATTACAGACTCCCATCCTCAGGGTCTTCTTTTTTGCTGTTCTGTTCTGTGTACGTATACATATGTTTACAAATAATAAGCACAGTGCCCTCCTGTTCCTAGGATGATTCTTTCCTCTCTTTAAGATTCAACTCAGACCAAACTGCTTTGTAGATACCCATTATTATATTCATAGACTAGAAAAGCACTCAGTACTCAACCTAGAAGCCTCCTCCTACAGCAGAGGTTTGTTTTTTGCTGAAAACTGCAACTCATCAAAATATAGAAAATAACTGGACTGCTTGTCCCTGAACAAGACATATATACCTCACCCACACTCCAAGACTCAGGGAGCACAGCAGAAGAGGGGTTGGTAAGATCGTAAGAGCCTGAAGTGAGACAGCAGTGAGCCAGACATTTTTATCTCCTGGACATGACAGAATTGTGATATATAAGATTTCATGGCAGATATATAAAATTGCATGGGTTTTTTTTTTTCAACATCTCACCATGAAAGTAGAAAGATCTCAAGAAAAGACTGATGAGGACTATAGTTGATGGGGATGAAAAGGAAGATGCTTTCCTCAGTGGTATACCCATTTGTCCATGATATTTGCTGGAGCATGAATTGTGTCAGGCATATGTCATCCAAAAAAAAAAAAAAAAACCTAGATGAAACACAGTGGGCTGCACAAGTGAAAAGATTTAAAAATAGGAGCGATTCTGACAGGAGAAATGAAGGATTGCAGAGGAAAAAATAGGAGAGATATGACTCAGAACTAAGGGGTGAAAATTGAAAATATTAATTCACTATATTTATGTATGCAACGTTAAAAAATAAAAGAATGGAGGAAAAAAAGACCTCAAACTGGAGATGATGTAGCTCATTGACAAAGTACTTGTCTAGCATTTATGAATTCTTGGGTCAAATCCCCAGCAACACAGCGCACACACACAGATTGAGCTTGTTTTATTTTTCATAATCTCATATTTACTATAATGTTCTGTCATTAAATTAACACCTCTATTATTTGTGTTGTATGCAAGACTTAACTTCTTGAGAGTAGACATGGTCTTTATTGAATATATTAAATATATCCTGTGTTTTGGAAAAATGTCACTATTTTTAAATTTGAAAATATTCACATTTTTGTTTTTGTTTCATTTTTAGCAACATACTAGACGGGTTTATGAAATTCTCCGATTGCTTGTAACTGACATGAGTAATGCTGAACAATACAGAAGTTACAGATTGGATATTAAAAGAAGACTAATTAGCCCATATAAGGTGAGACTTTCATTACATTCTTTTCACGTTGAAACATGAAAAGCTTAACAAATGTCAGTATATAGAACAGTTATTTTGCTTGGTTAGCTTTTGTAAAAGTGAAAAGCTCTTTTGTTACAGAAATTTTCATTTTTAATTTTCTACTGTAAGCTATATAAATGATGTATGTCTGTGTATACACATGCTTGTGCCACAAGTGTGTGGAAGAGAGGACAGCCTGGAAAGTTGGTCCTTGCTTTCTACCATTTTGAAACAAGGTCTTTTCATTGTATTTCTTCTGCATACTCTAGAGTAGTTGGTCCATTAGCGTTCAGGGATTTTTCTGCCTCTGTCTTCCATTTCCTTGTAGGAACACTGAGCACTAAGTCTGGGGATTTGAACTCAGCTTTTACCCACTGAGCCATCTCTTTGGTTCCTACAAACATTATTTGTCCTCTTAAAAATTAATGTTGGGCTGGGAAATAGTTCAGCAGTTTAAGTGCTTACTATGTAGGTGAAAGAACCAAAATTTGGATCCCTAGATCCTACATAAAATTCTGGTGGTTGTGGTAGCCTACCTGTAATTTGAGCCCCAGAAGGCAGAGACTGGGGATTCCCAGAGCAAGCTGGCTAGATAGACTCATCCTATTTGCAAGTTCTGGATTTGAGTAGAGACACTATGTCTCAGAAAGAATAAGGGGGAAAAACAGTTGAGAATGATTACTGGTATTAACCTCAGGCCTTCACACACATGTATATAAAACTGATATCAAAGATGGTGTACTATAGTTCATTTTTTCCTTTTATTTGTATATATGAAATATCTGAATGCTCAAACTTTCCCTAACAAGTTGTTTTACTTGTTCATTTCTAATTTCTTTGTCAAATATTTTCTGCTTTTGCTCACTTCTTCCTAGAAGTCACATTGGGAATACTTTCATACACATGTTTTGAAAACTTGTATTTATAGGGGATGAGTAAGAGACTAGCTCAGTCCATAAATCTCTTGCCTTACATGTATGAGGACCCCCATGTTTTGAATGTGAGTTGTCCCCCATATCGTGTTTTCATCCTTAGCTGATGTTCAAGTTTGGAAAGGTAAAGGCATCTTCAGGAGGTGAAGACTTGCTGAAAGAGGGCCAACTTTGACATTGGATAGCTCCACCCCTGCTTCCTCTAGCAGTTGGCTCCTGCAGTATTTTTGTTTTCTCTACCTTCATAATGGCTGCAGTCACCTGAGCTGTCTTCAGCCTATGCCACTTTCCACCATGCCTTTCCCACCATAATGTACTAAATACTCTGAAATCCCAAGTGTAATCTATCCTTTTCTCCCTTAAGTTCTCATAGCATCAGAAAGAACAAGTAACCCATATAAAAATGTTGGATGTGGTGGCACATTGTTGTAATCCCAGAAAGATCCTGGGATCTGTAGGCTAGCTATTCTAGCCTAGTGATTGCCAGGGCAATAAGAAATCTTGTCTCAAAGAAGGGAGATGATGTTTTAAAAGATGACAGCCAGGACTATCCTCTGGCCTCTACCCCTGGATTTATATAGGAATATGTGCTTGTTATGTGAACAGTTTAGCTGGGGAGACACTACATAATCATCTATCCACTGGATAGAAGGAGTTCAACATCAAAGTAAAGATTATGCCATGGTCCAACCTGACAAATTAGTTTTTTGGGGGTTACTTACAGGAATAGGAGTGAGGGTTACTGACAGGATCAGGGACAACTCAAAGAACTGTATCATTACTCAAACCTCCTTCCAGTGGGTGAGAATCACAGAAGTTGCACCCCTGGAGCTTTCTGCTGTATGACTTGCTGGGAGTTTTCTCCAGGTTGCTGGACTGCTTGCTGGTCTCTACAGACTGCTTGGCTGCTCTGGGGTCTATCTCCACAGCTTCTTGACTGGCCATTCAACAATCTTGTCTATACTTGACTGCTCTAGGGTTGTCCTCAGACTGAATGGCTGCTCTGGTATCTCAGACTGCTCTGGGTCTCTCTTAGACAGCCTGCTATTCAACAGTCTGGCAGGAGAGTCTCTTTGCCTACTTGGCTTCTTTTCCTCCACTTTTCCTCCACTTGCAGTTTGTTAGTTTCAGGAACTTCCTGAACTTGAAGCCTGTTAACATCTTCTAGGATGGGATGTTTCAAATTCTTACAGGACATGCTTTCTTAGCTTAGATGTGCAAAATCTAAGATGACATTAAGCTATGTCCAGAGGGAAAAGGCCATAAAACACTTTAAAAAATTATTTATAAGCTAGACATGATGCAACTCTAGCATTTGAGAGGTGGCAAGTGAATCAGGTGTTCAGGGTCAGGTTAGGGGTGTAACTCAGTTAGTAGAGTGATTACTACTGTATATAAAGCTCTAGATTTAGAGCCTCAGCTTTCTGTAAATTGGAATGATGTTGCACATCCATAGTTCTAGCACTCAGGACGAAGAGGAAGGAGGATCAAAGCTTCAAGGTCATTCTCAGTTAGGTAGTGTACACACACCACAACCCACCTACCAAACACAAGAGAACATGTACTTAGAGGAATATTGAAAATCATGCAGTTTAGCTCAAGGATCTTTTTTTTCCTGTTATATAGCTTTGTTTATTAAAGACTTAATCTCTAGCACTTCATTTTACTAATCTTATCAACATTGGTAGGTTACAGATTTAGTTTAAAGTAATGAACATGGCACATTTGCCTAGGATCTCAAAATTATTAAAGTACTTCCTTTGAAAGACACTTACTAGTTTTCGAATGAGTTTATTACAGTTCTGTTTTTAGGGTTGTTTTTGTTTCATTGTCTTTACAAAGACCAAATATACTAAGAAGTCAGACTTTGAACTGCTATTTGAATTCTGCTAACGCTGTAAACTTAAATAAGTTATTTAAGTCCTTATCATTTTTTATTAATACATTTTAATGATTATAATAGATGTAATTTTCATCTGTATGAAGTAAGTTCTTTTTTATATCTTGTATTTTATTTTTAAGCCTAGCCTGGCCTTGAACTCATATATCAGAGAAGGATCTTGAATTTCTAATATTTTTGCCTCTACCTCCTATGTGCTGGGATTATAGGTGTACACTACCATACCTAATTGATGTGATACTGAGAATAAAATCAGCCTTTGTATATGCTAGGCGAGCACTCTACCAATTGACTCCTATTCCTACCCTCTCAGAATTAATGGTTTTACACGTATGCATATATGATATGAAAAAAAGGAATAGAGTGGACTTATGGGAGAGAGATGGCCAAGAAGATTAGGAGGGGGCTGGAGAGGTGGCTCAGGGGTTAAGCCTCTGCCTTGCAGGCGGAAGGTCCTGAGTTCGGATCCTAGACCCCATGTATAGATGCCAGGCGGAAGTGGGGGTGGCCTGCGTTTCTGGTCCTGGTAGGGCGGAGCCTATGAATCCTGGGGCAGAGTAAACAAGGAGGAGGTGGAGGCAGTCCATGGTGGTTCCAGTATTTGCCCGTGGTTCTGCACACACACACACACACACACACACAATTGAATAAATAATATACACACAATTATAGTATATACACACAATTGAATAAATAATAAATAATAAAAAAATTTAAAAAAAGGAACATTAGGAGTATGAGTGGAATATCCTGAACATGCAGCATATACTTAATGAAAAGTTGAAAATTAAAATAAAGAATCATTATTGGCAGGCATGTGGCACATACATCTAATCCCAGCACGTGAAATGCTGAAGTAGAACGATTACAAATTAAAGGCCAGCCTTCATGCACAAAGTCAATTTGGCTCCACAGCAAGATCTATGTCCTTTAATGAGACAGATGGTGCTTCATTAATAGATTTTCATATATAGAACCTTTTTTATGTTCCTTAAATAAATTCTACCTGATCACAATGTTATTTTTTAAACTGCTTTGTAACCAAATTTTTAGAAATGAAAAAAATTAATGATTTTTATAGTGAAATAAGAATGGTTACATTTCATATCAGTTATCTTTGGTTGATTTTATATAAGAAATTTTTGTGCCAGGAGGCTGGCTTATAGCAGCTGTCACAATGGCTAGAGAGGCACTCTTGCAGAGTTATGTAGTTTAGCCCTGGCCAAATTCAGGGTTTGGGGGTTGTTACTGTTTCAAGTTTTTTAGGACAATGTCTCCTGTAGCCAGGCTGGTTTTGAACTCCTGATCTTCCTGCTTCTACCCCAGGATTATAGGTAGGTGTGCAATACCTCGCCAGCTCAAAGTTCATTATGCTTTGGTAGAGGCTCCTAGTCATATCTCTGACACAAATATTAAGAGTTGTTAACTTTTTTGGGGGGAGGTTTTGCAATTCAAGTATGTTCAAGCTTCCTTAATAAATTACATGGGATGAAATTAGGCACATTTCTACTGTTGTTTTTAACACTGAAAATTTAAAATTGTAGAATATAAACAAATACATGTTGTTCATTTAATAAATAATTGTGTTTGCTACTTAGAAAAAGCAGAGAGACCTTGCTAAGATGAGAAAATGTCTTAGACCAGAAGAACTCACAAACCAGATGAACCAGATAGAAATAAGCATGCAACATGAACAGCTGGAAGAAAGCTTCCAGGAACTTGTAGAAGACTACCGGCGTGTGATTGAACGACTAGCTCAAGAGTGAAGATTATCCTATTTTGTGCAAGGAAGTTCAAAAGTCTCTGTACCTCGTACTGTGAAAATCCTCATGACAACTTTTAATTTTAAAATCTTGTAACAATTAACTTCCATTAAAAGTTATCTATGTTTAGTTGGATATTTTCTTTTGGAGAGATTGTATATTTTAAAATACTGTCTAGAGTTTATGAGCTTATGCATTGAAAGGAGATGCAGCTTCTGAAATGTCACAATTGTTTTCTTAAACAATATAATAAATGTTTAGTTATGATACGTTAATGTGTGCCATTCTCAAGTATTTAAGGTAAACCTTTCCAGTTTTCTTGAAAGCCTTATGTTTTAGCTGCATGTTCATCCGTATAATCCAGCATTCAGAAAGCTGAAGCAGGAGGGTTTCCTTGAGTTCATGACCAACCTTAACTACAATGTGAGACCCCTGTCTCAAAATACTGAAAAGAAACTGAACCTTTAAGTTTCCTTTCCTCTTCGACTTTGCTTCTAAGAGGCACAGCTAGCATGCTTAAAAAATTTTTAATGGCTTCCTAGTTACTTTGTTTTTCATGTATGATTTCTATATATATATTTTTAATTAGCATACAAAATAATGGTTCTCATATAGTACTTTTACATACAATTTTTTTTCTGTTAATAAGAAATTTACTTATTTAAAAAATTCAAATGCTGGCATTGACCAGAATAATTTACCAGGTTTATTTATAATTGTTATAAAGTTGGGCTGCTGAAACTTGTTTGCTCAAACATTTGACTTGTATTAATGCTTTACATCCTGCATTTGGGGGCTGGAGAGGTGGCTCAGGGGTTAAGTCTCTGCCTTGCAGGCAGAAGGTCCTGAGTTTGGATCCTAGACCCCACGTATAGACGCTGGGCGGAAGCACCGGCGGCCTGTGTTTCTGGCCCTGGTAGGGCAGAGCCTGTGAATCCTGGGGCAGAGTAAACAAGGAGGAGGTGGAGGCAGTCCATGGTGGTTCCCGAATTCGTCCCTGGTTCTACATAAACACACACACACAATTGAATAAATAAAAAGTAATGAAAAAATTTTACATCCTGCATTTGTATTAAAAATTCACATACAAATGAAAATGGAAAAACTGTCCCCTAGTTTTCCATTCTCAATCATATACTTAAGTACCTTTGACTCTGTGGAGGAAAATAACATTCAGATCTACTGATAACAGGAAGAAAAAAACTTCCTTTTTTTTTTTTGAGAATGAAGTTTCCCACCTTAGTAGATTCTCAAGCACAGTTCTTTGCTTATGCAGTGTGCTAGTTGGATAGTTTTTGGTGTGATTGTTACACATTGTTGTAAATAGCACACAGGTTGGTATCTTCAAAAAGATCAGCCATATAGGCCTCCCTGACTTGCCTCCTGCAAAGCACCCATAATAGCTGCACTCTGGAAGCAGAGATCTGTTTTGAAGTCCTGAGCAATTTCTCGAACCGGACGCTGGAAAGTGAGTTTGCCAATCAGAAATTTATCGAAGCACGACAGTACCTAGCCTGTAATGATGAGATCTCTTCACCCCTTCAGTAGAGGGCGCGCTCTTACGAGCAACTTTTGTAGCCAGTTGCTCCCTGGGTGTTTTACCACCAGTAGATTTGCGGGAGGTCTGCTTAGTATGAGCCATGGTATAGCGGCCTCCTTATTTACTCTCCTCCTTAGACAAGTGAGAGGCAGTGCTGGCATTGGAGAGCAGGGGCCATCCAGTTTGTTTCTGTTGCTTCTCTCCTACCTGCCTTCTACTGGTTTGCTTCTACCTCCTTGCCTCCCTCTGAGATTTCCCGGGCTCCACCCACCAGGGCCAGAAATACAGGCTTTGCCATTTCTCTCTGGCCTTTTATCACTTGGGACCTGGGATCTGAACTCAGGACCTTCTACTTGTGAGACAGAGTTTTAGCCCCTAAGTCATCTCTCCAGCCTTCTTTAGTTTTGAGTGCTAAATTACAGGTGTAAACCACCATGCTTGGCCCTTTTTAAAAGCAAGGTTCCTGTGCTTAGCTCATTGGTAAGTATCTGGTTTAGCATAAATCCTTGGAACTTGGCTGTGTCTTCATTAGGAATAAGCATGCAAATATCTAATGTTTAGATCTTTACCTTGTAAGACAGTTAGTTACATGTCAGGGAGTTTGTAGGACAGTGCACAGACCCTAAAACAACCAGCCAGTGGGCACATACTACCACTAGTCTGAGCTTATTCCCATTCTTCAAATTCATACTCTTTCCTGCTGTACTATTGCCTTTATCCTATCACTGGCTCCTCCCCCTTCTGCCATCCTTAATTTATTTCCCCCATCCTCTGCACATTTTTCTATCTGTAGCATTACATTTCCTTTCCAAGTATCAATTGTTTGTAAGAGAGTTCTAGGCTTCGTGTGAGAACACCTGTGCTTATTTTCTTTAGTCTCAGTCAAATGCTTTTATACTCAGATTCAGTGTTTTAAAATGAATCTTTCTAAATCCCATGAATATTCATAGTCTGTATGTGGTAGGGTTGCGTGAGAAAAAGTACTGTCCTCAATTGTCTCTAAATTTCAAGGGCCCTAGCTATTCTGAAGATTTATCCAAGCCTCTTATCTACCATTCTCCTTGCCTGCATTAGAGAAACCCTGTCTGAGAATGATTTGATTCACAGAGAGGAATGCTGATTTAATCCCACAAGTTTATTGTTTTTACATTTATTTGGGGAGTGGGGTGTACGTGCCATGGCACTGTGGAGGTCAGAAGACTTGTGGATTTTGGTAATAACTTACCTTTGCCTATGAAGCCATCTTACCTGCCCACTTTTTCTTACAATTTGATAGTCCGTTTGACAATGAAATACTGGTATTAATACTAGATCACTATTATATTTACTAGATTACTATTATATTTATACATTAGCAGTATTAACACTTATGCTCTTCAAAATGGTTATCTTAGTTGTTTTACAATTTTGGACAACATTGAAGTTACTCTCTCTCTTTGTGTATAGCAGGTACACTTTTATACCTGTTAAATTATTGACTTAAGGGGCTGGAGAGGTGGCTCAGGGGTTAAACCTCTGCCTTGCAGGCAGAAGATCCTGAGTTCAGATCCTAGACCCCACGTATAGACGCCAGGCGGAAGCGGGAGTGGCCTGTGTTTCTGGTCCTGGTAGGGCGGAGCCTGTGAATCCTGGGGCAGAGTAAACAAGGAGGAGGCGGTCCATGGTGGTTCCCGAATTCATCCGTGGTTCTACACACACACACATACATACACACACACACATACATGCACACACACGCATACACGCACAGTTGAATAAATAATAATAAAAAAATTTAAAAATTATTGACTTAAATTCTTGGAAATACAGTTATTAAATCAAAAGGTAGAAATAATTCGTTCTATGACTTAGTTACTAAACACCATATGTTTCAGAATTATTGGTAAATACTGGTATAGACCTATACAATAGTTTTACCAGAACTTCAATGGCATGCATGGAATGTTAACCTTGTTTTAATAGAAAAATCTGAAATTTATGTTTTTACTTAATAGGAAGGCTGAATAATCCTCTATTTTTGTGTATAAAATTTTTTCTCTGATAGCTCCTGGATTTTTTTCTTGTAAAAAAAGTTTTTGCAATCCATTTAGAATGAATTATAGCTGGGCAATAGATCCAGACACAAGAGATGACGAAGTACTAGTTACAATGTCAGGGCTCCAAACTACTCCATCCCAGCGTCTACCAACTTGGCCAAAATCTTTTTTTTTTCCTCTTAATTATGTGTGTGTGTGTGTGTATCAGAGGGCACCTTGTAACCTTGTATCCCTGTGGAGGTCCAAGGGTGACTTCAGGAATCATCCTTGATTGCTTCTATCTCCTTGCCTCACTCTGGGATTTCCCAGGCTCCGCCCATCAGGGCTGGAAGTGCAGGCCGCTCCCATTCCCCTTGGCATTTTTACGTGGGACCTGGTCTCCAAACTCAGGTCCTTCAGCTTGCAAGGCAGAGTCTTAACCCCTGAATCATCTCTCCAGCTCCCTTAGGCACAGTCTTAAGTATATCTTAATGCTTTTCCTAAGAGATTTTTTTAAAGTATAGCTTCAAGTTGCTCATCTCACCATTCAATGTGTAACTTTTCTGTGTACCCATGTTATTTAATATGTCTGTTATTTTCATTCTCCTTGTAAAGTACAGTGGAATTCTGCAGGCATTTAATTTACCCATGGTGAAAGTACACACAACCAAAAATAGCAAAAAAGGTATATATAATAAAAAGTCCTTTGCCACATTCTCCCAGGACTGCTATTGGTAGTCTTACATATGTCTTTCAAAGTTTTATTATATTTATTTTGAGGTAGTGAAAACTTCATAACCTGAGCAGACCTTAAATTTATGATATTCCTTCCTTGACCTCCTAAATGCTAGACTTCAGCATGTGTCACCATGCCCAGCTCTTTCAGAGATACATACACAAGTGATCATACACATACTTTCTTACCAGTTACACAAGGTGACACATAACTGTCTTCTAGGTTGTTTTCTCTAAATGATGAATCTTGGAATGACTAGAGACATTTTGTTTAATGGCTACATGATATTCTCTAGTATGTTATCAAGATTCTGAATTTGGCAGGAAACATCAATATTTATCTTTTTGACAAATATTTTGCTTGATGTGATGACCTCACATCCATTTTCCAGCAAGTAATATTTTTTAATGTGTGTTCGTGTGTGTGAAGGGATGTGTGCATGTATGTATATGGAGGCCAGAAGTTGACCTTGAATGTCTTTCTCAGTTGCTCTCCACCTTTTTTTTTTTAAGTGCATGCACACAACACCATACCTTACATTTTTTTAGATGGTCTCTCACAAAACTGGAATATACTGTTTGGTTACACTGGCTGGCTAGCAAGCCGTAGGGCTCCTCCTGTCTCTAACACCCTAATATTGTGATTACATATGCATACTGACACACCTATTGTTTTTAACATGAGTACTGGGAATTGAACTCAGGTGTGCATGTTTATATGACAAGGACTCTCCAATCTACATTTTGTTTCTTATAGCTAAAGATTACTCTGTATCCCTTTTTAAAATCTGTTGCTAGGAGTGGTGGCTCAGGGGTCAAGCCTCTGCCTTGCAGGCTGAAGGTCCTGAGTTCGAATACTCGACCCACGTATAGATGCCGGGAGGAAGCGGAGGTGGCCTGCATTTCTGGTCCTGGTGGGCGGAGCCTGTGAATCCTGGGGCACAGTAAACAAGGAGGAGGTGGAGGCGGTCCATGGTGGTTCCCGAATTTGTCCTGGTTCTACACACACACACACATGCACAATTGAATGAATAAAAAAAAATTTTTTTTTAATTAAAGAGCTTTTAAAAAAAAAAGAAAAAAAATCTGTTGCTAGGTATCTAGACCAATTTAATCTTGGCTATTATAAATAGTGACACAAGAAGCATGAATGTACAGATTATTAGAGGTAACTTACCAGTTTATCTCAGAATTATCAATCTGCAAAAATTCACTTTTTTTCCAAAGACAAATGATGATATACTGTATGCAGTACTCTGATCTTTTCTAGTTCACTCAGCTTTAATAGTACATGTCGGTCCAATTCTTGATAACTTAATTCTAATCAACTGTTTGATATTGTGTGTCTGGTTTCAATATATTTATCTCAATACAATAATGGACATTTGTTCCCCTCTTTTATAAATCAATGCTGCAGTGAATACACTTTATATACATCATTTTATGTATGTGGAAGTGCATGTACACACAAATACATATATGAATATCGGTGAACTCAATAAGAAAGGAAATGGATATTTCCTCATTGGGTAGATTTTGCCATTTTAAAATATATTCTTATGCAGAAAGAGAGAGAGAGAGAACACATGCATACACGCTAGGACACTTGGATGGAAGAAGTTCTCCTCTCACTTTGTAGACCTCTAGGGTTTGAACTCGGGTCATCAGGTTTGTGAACAGGCAGGGCCTTACCTACTGAACTATCTCGCCGGCTAAGATTTATCATTGTACACATATGTGAGACAGTAGTTAAGTTTATATATGAATTCTACTTAATGACATGGAATTTTGTTAATAACCATGGTGGTGGCAATACCAATACCACTGTGGGTGTGCAGAGTGAGGCATTTATTCCTAGGAACTGCATACATTTTCAATATTTACAAACAAGAGTCTGTACTCAACTAGTTGTCTAAAATAAGAGTAAACTTGTGCTTATTTCAGTTGTTGGCCAGAGAGGTCCCAGAAGTTGCCCCTAAATACATTTTTTTGTCATTGTTCTTGGCTGCTCACCATATCTTGATGGTAAGACCTGGTTGCTGAAGACACCTCATTCATTGGTTACAGAACACAGAGAAATCAAGTTGGAAGTAAGCTGGAAACTCCCTCCCTGTTGGCTTTGCTCATGGTGCTGGGGAGAAAGCTCATTGGTCTCACCCAGCTGCAGACCGTGTGGACTACAGTATCTGTTCAGACAGCATTTTTATTTCTACATTTATTAAATTAAAAATAATTGTTCTAATTCAAGCAGCAGGAAGAATGAGATAGGAAGTTTCAAGAAACTCTTAGAACATCAGAAATACAAAAAAAATTTTTTTAATTAAATGATAGCAGTACCAATGTGGGAAATCCAAAAGACAGTAATTTTAATTACAGAGAAGTAAAGCAAATGGCATTTTCAAGAGGATGGTCCTCAGAGCTGAGAGGAATCTTCAGACTAGAAGGGCTCACTGACTGGGGATAGCAAGAAGGAATCATCATTAACATTCACTGGGCACCAAAGTTCTGTCCAGCGAAGAGCAAGAAATGGCAAAGATCTTTATTATTAATTAAGATAATAGGAACAATACCTGTCCATTTTCCTTGGAAACTGGAATCAGTTATTATGCACTTTATTCGGCAAAGAGTCTAATGAGGAAATTTTGCCGCTAAAGTAAAACTTGACTTCAACACTCTGGTTCTGAATTGACAAATACTTGTGGTATAATCAAAACTCTGAAAGTTAGTATGATTTGGGGACTTTTTGTTAACTCTGTGGAAAAATACAAAGTAATACAAGTAAAATGGAATCTCTTGTGAACATTTGATAAAAACCATTACAGTACACTATAAGGAGCATCTTATAAACATTGTAAAAAATTTGAAATCTCTTTTATTTATTGATATATTTACAATATTTTTGATATTTTTATTGATATGTTTACAATAGCCAATATAAGGAACCAATCTGGATGCTCATCAACATAGAAAATGTGTACACACAACAAGAGGATGTTGTTCTTTATGGTCAAAGAAGAATGAACTTATATCATTTGCAGAAAAATGGATGAACTGGAGATCATCATGTTCAATGAAATAAATCAGGCTCAGAAAGTCAAAAATAGTGCATATTTCCTCCATTTATGGAATCTGGATTAAATGATGATAAAAGGTGATTATGTGAAGGGGAAGGGGTTTAAAAGGAAGAGAAACAAGGGAGGTTAATGAGGAAAGACAGACAATGTTGCATATTTTCTCTCAGATGTGGAACTTTAACTGTGTGTGGTATGTATGTGTGTTGGATGGTATATATATATGTATTGTGTTGTGTATGTGTGTAGTATATGTACTATATGTGTGGTGTGTGTATTGTGTGTATGGTGTTTGTGTGCTGTATGTATAGTGTGTCTATGTTTGTTGTGTGTATATGTACGCATGTGTGACATGAAATCAGAAGAGGGACTAGTAGTGGTTAAAGAAGGGTAATGGGGAAACAAGTTTCTCTGCTGAACCAGCCTTAAACATGTGTGAAAATGTCATAATGGAGAATTCCATTTTGTACACTAACTAAAAGTATTAACATTAGAAAAGAGAGAAAGTTCTTTTGGTTCTATCACAATGTATATGGGTTAGAAAAGGCTGTCTTCTCTCCTTTCATCCTCCTCCTTCTTACTGCCTTTACCTTTAAACTGGAAGGGTATGTCAGAGCTGGGATTGACAATCTTTGACCTCCAGTTTCTCATCTGTTCTGTCCCTCCCATCTTAATAAAAGTCTAGTTGCAAATATGCTTTGGTTCCCCCCTCAGGTCACCAGAACTGTGTTTTGAATGTGGAATCAACATTTGGGCAGGTGACTGTGCAAAGTCTTCCTTCTCTGTATGGGCTTGTTTGCCCTTTCTGAATCCCCCTTTGTGAGGGCTGCAGGGCCACACAGCAAGGCTGTCTGCTTCAGAAGCAGCTGCCGCTTCTCTTCCTTTATCCTTTATCAAGGGAAAGAAAATGCAAGATGCTTGTGCGTGCTTCAGATGTGAGAGCACACTGCAGACAGGTTGTTCTCTGCTGAACTCGCCAGCGAGCACGAGCCAGCTCAATGGGAAGAGGTCAAGGCAGCATCTGCCCTCCCATTTGTGTCCACAGCCTGTCTTGAATACAAAATCAATGGGCCCAGCGAAAGGCGAGCAGAAGTTAAGAAATGCACTACTGCTTAGCTTCTTAGCCATTTTGGAAGTGGAGGTGAAGGTGGAAAGGGAGAAGGCGACACAGCTAGTGTTCACTTTCTATTATTAAATCACTTCTAACTTTACAATTTCCAGTTTGGGGCTTGGACTCCCTATCCTCCTATCTCAATGGTCCAAGTGTTGCTTGCTGCAATCTTTTGTGGAACCATTAACTGATCATGCTTTCAATAGGAAATATCAAATCTCTCTCTCTCTCTCTTACACACACACACACACACACACACACACACACACAGATATTAATTGTATGATATTAATGATCAAGCTATTTTCCATAGCAGCTATTTCACACTGTTGGAAAAGACCATACATTTTAAATGAAATGCATTAAGCATTCAACAGCAAATGCATACCCATAAATAAAAAAAGAATAAGTCAACATGGAAAAATATATGGAAAAGGGGTGTGTGTAAAGGAAAATAATTCACATATAAAAAGAGTGGGGAAATGAAAGAAAAGAGAAGAATGAAGGCACAGAGGAGGGGATGACACAGCAGACAGCAATAAAGCCATCCTTTGCATGCAATTTGCTTTACCTACTGGCTCTTATTCCAAGATACATATGTGGCCAATCATGGGGAAAAGGGATGCCTTCCCTTAGAAAGTCCAGCAAGTGGAACATGCATAGAGAAAAGCCTAGATGAATAAATATCAGATGTTAACAGTGATTGTCTTGGAAGCACTTTAGTTGGGGGGGTTCTTTTCATTATATTGTTCATGTCTATATTTTTGGAATGTCAGTTTTTAAAACGTGTATTCTGGGCTGGTGAGACAGCTCAATGGGAAAGGGCCTGCTCACAAAGTTGGCAGCCTGAGTTCTATCTCTGCTTGGAAGCCCACATGGTAGGTGAGAACTGACCTCTGAAAACTGTCCTCTGATTTCCACCCATATGCCATGGCATACATGGGCATGTTTTGTGCCTTCTAGTTCTGTCTCTGTCTCAAGCTCCCTCAAATAAATTTTAAAAATATATTTTTAAAAAAGAGCACATGCTGTGCTTTTATCACAAGACTCTAGTTTAACAGCTTTTTGTTTCTGGCCAGGGGGTGACATACAATGCCCACCAGGATGGAGTGAAGGGCATTGCAGGAGCAGCAAAACTGCAAAAGAAAATCAACAAACCACAATCCAGAACTTCAGAGACTCTATATCAACCACCTAGAACTAGGCCAGCCTAATCTCTCCCCATCTTGAAGCTCAGGGAAATTTGAGGAAGAGGGGGCGGTAAGAGTGTAAGAGCAAAAGGATGGGAGGAGCAATGATATGCAAGATACTCCATACAAGTTAGGGCTGAAGCAATCATAATTGGACATTACATGTCCTGCGCATTGTCCAACACACTATTGACCTCACAAAGTCTAGCATCTGCTAAAGGCACCAAGATCCTTGGAGGCAAGGGATTGGCAACCATATTCTTTCTCCAGAATATATACCTAAGGGGAATACGGGAAAGGGTTCAGGGAAAGGCCACTGGGTCCTTGTACGTCATCGGAGAGGAGGGCCCAGAGGAAAATCAGGCATGCACAAGAAAGGACTCTCTGGGAATTGGGGCAGGAGGCACTGGGGAAAGGGGAGGGAGGGGGAGGGAAGGGGTGGGGAGGGGGAACAGAGGGTACGGGGGGAGGAGGAGGGAAGGAGGGAACTGGTGTACCTATTAAGTTTGTATGAGCTGAAATAATAATAAAATGTATTAACAATAATAAAAAAAGAGCACGTGCTATATGTGAACAGAGAAGAAAAAAAACAAGATTTAAAAAAAAAATTCTAAGTAGGAGATCAGGAGAACTTTTTTTCCTTTTCTTCCTTAGTCATATGGATTTGGGACACTAAAGGAAGTAGTTCTCTTCCTCTCACTGCAATCTCTGCAGGTAGTAGAAGAGAACCAAACAGATGCAATTTCCTGGAATCTCATCATTTTTCTCAGTTCTTGGCAGCCGGCGACACAGTCCATAAAATCCTTATGCATGACTTTGCTGTAGGGTTTATATAGCTTGTGCTATATAGACAGTCTAGAGACCACAGGAGTCTTAACTTTCCCATCAGATTGTGAACAAAGACAACACTACATACCCTTGGAACCTAGAATAGGCATTTATATATTTATTGACTAGCTAATGGATCCTTTAAGTTTTCTTGGAAACTTTCTACTTTTCTTCCCCATTCTGAATGGAATTTTTCTTTCTCCAGAAGTGTATAAGCAGGTGCTACTTTCCAGGAAGTATTAGCTGGGGAACAGAGAGCATAGTTCACACTTTCATTTAGATGGGGCAATTGCACTGGTTTTTGTTTTGTTTTGTTTACATGTATTTTGTGTATATGTGTGTGTGTCCTCACTCTCTACCAGAGAGCTGGGATTACAGTCTTACAGAACCATGTCTGGTTGAATGCTAGGTAAATATTCTACCAACTGAGATACATCCCAGTTCCAGAAAATTCGTCCTTGTCCCAGGAGATGAGGAAGGAAAACCTTGTCTTTGTGCATCTATCTCTACATGGTTCCGCAGGTGACTCTGTCCAAAGCAGACAGTATTACTAGAAAGTTCAGACTCACAGTCAGAGAGACAAGGGACTACTGCCCTTGGGCTTTTCTCCCAATCCAAGTATTAACTGCTTTTGGAATCAGCCTGGATCAGGTGTGTTCAGGGTGGTATGACCCGGGACCTTTAGGCACTTCTCTACAGTCTTCCCATCTTTCCCTCAGGCTCTACCACAATTCTAGACAGGCTGCAGTTTTCAAGAGTATGCTTTGCATTATCACTATTTGCCACATTTGTTTACAACAATGTGAACAAGGAGATGCTGTCCTGACTGAACCTGATACCTCCAACTCCTCTGGTTGTACTTTGCTTTGTTTGTACTTTGGTTGTGCTTTGGTTGTACTCTACAGCTAACTTCTCTCTCTCTTGTTCTATTCTTCTCCCTTTCTCTTGACAGGAGAGCTTTCTCAAGAAAGCACAGCATGCTATTTGCTGATTTCATGTCTATACATGTCCAAATCCTGGAATTTTCAGGATTTCACCATAGGAAGGGCTCAAGTAGAACAAGCTCGTTAGAAAGGGTACGACTTTAAGTCTCATTTGCATAGGAATTACAGGACTGAGACAATGTTATTAGACGTATCACAAAAGGGGAAGGGTCAGGGTGTCACTTGTACCTACAACTAAGAAGAGTGTCCCCCCTCCTCTTACCCTGGCTCCCTCCTGGTACTGCTGAATATCAAGACCTCAAAACTCACCTGGCCTCCCATGAGTAACTCACATGTGGCATTACTTTTCTTCATAAAACATGGAATATTTATACCCATTTTCTCTAAGAGTACCTTGAATTGTTGGGTAACGTATCCATGATTATCTCAATGACTGGGATAGAAAATGTGACATTCTGCTAGCAAGCTAAGGGTGCCCTGTTGACCACCAACCTGAACATGTAATTATTCTAAGTTGGACACTGACTCCAGAGGGGGCCTGCCAGCTACTAAAACAGGTCTCTGTTATACACAAAGACTGTTTATACAGCACTTCTGGTTCATGGAAAGAACGCTCATTTGGTTTAAAATATGTAAATAAACAAAGCATTTCCTCATTTTAAAATTGGACAAATTAGAGGGCAGGATTGGAAATATTCTTCTCAAACTATAGAGTAAAATGTTAAGAAATTAACCTGAAATCAAATCAAAAGGCCAATTTTCCTCAGTCAGGGGGCAAAACTGAGAAGCAGGGTCAGGAAGGGAGAGTGAGGGCACCTGGGTCTCGACAACAGGAGCCTTTAAGTTATGCAGGTCCCTAGGTACCAACTCCCCCTCACTCCCAAGACCACGAACCTGTCTTATGTCCACTAGGAGCCACTGGATTACTTCAGTTTACAATGTATATTGAGTATAACACATTTTTCTATAAATGCCTTTGCCCATTTTAATAGTCTCATTTTAAATTTTTATTTATTTATTTATTGTGTGTGTGTGTGTGTGTGTGTGTGTGCGCGCGCGCAAGCCACAGTATATGTGTGCCACGGTGGAGTATGGAGGACAGGGGACAACTTTCAGGAGTTAGTTCTCTCCTTACAACATGTGGAGTCAAGGGATCAAACTGATGCTGTCAGGCCTGTGCGACAAATGTCTCATTCACTGTGTCATCTCACCAATCCAAATAGTCTAGTTTTTACGCTATTTTGCATTGTGGGTTAGTACATAAAACTCTAAAGTTGTGAAACATGTCACAGGACAACACATAAAAAACACAAAATTATTTATTTCATGTCTCATAATCTTTTAGAGCACTTAAAAATTCAATAATATATTATAGAAACCTGTATAATTTAAAATTATCACTACTTGTAAACAACTTTAGAAAAACTTGTATGGCGCAAACCTATATACCATTTGGTAGATGACAGAGGATAGAATATTTTAAAAGAATGTATATTTGAATTTATTTTTCAATTTTTTTAACTTTATTCATTTTGTGTGTATGTGTATATGTGAGAGAAAGAGAGAGAGAGGAGAAGGAACTGTGTGTTGCTGTGGAGGAGGACCAAGGGTGACTTTGGGAATCATCCTGGATTGTGTCTATCTCCTTTTTGCTTCCCTCAGGGGTTTCCCAGGCTCTGCCCACCAAGGCTGGAAGTTCAGGCCACCACCATTTCCACCTGGCATTTTTATGTGGGACCTGGGATCAGAAATCAAGACCTTCTGTTTGTGAGGCAATCTTAACCCCTAAGCCATCTCTCCAGCCACAGAATTTATTTCTGATTTATTTTTTATTAACAATGATAAAGATTTTTTCATCAGACATGAATACTCAAACAGGATTAATTATATATAAATATTTTTCAAAAGACTTTGATAACAATAGTCAGTCACAAGTGAAATATTTTAATACTAAAGAATGAATTTTTGGGTGCAAAAACTGGTGCTATTAAGATGTTATCTTTAGGGGAACCAGCTGGATGAGTAAAGAGCTTATTGCTCAAGTACAAGGATCTGATTTGAAATTCTAGTACATGTAAAGCTGGACACAGTATTTGTTGACCCACTGCTGGGAGGTTGGAGAAAGGCCATCTTAGGGGTTTACTGTTTCTACCCACTGAATTACGGGATTAAGGTGTGCATCACTATGTCCATTTTATTTCATAGGTAGGTTTTTCTGGCATGCTAGACAATCATTGTACCAATTGAGATACACAGCTAGCCCCCTCATGCTGAACTCATTGTAGACCTCCTCTTTATAATATCCCACTATAAATCATGCATTTGCTTTCTAAGGGCTGCCTGAGCTAAATCACACAAATACGTGTTCTCACCTTCCGTCATATCACTAAGGATTCTAAGTTTCTTTTTTCTGCACACTTCCTGAGCTTAGTGTCCAGCGGACTCACTGGTGCCTTCGTTGCCCTTCAATTGCCAACTTCAGGTATCCAGGGGACAGAGCTGCTACATTCCAAAACCCTCCAGAAACCTTGTGTGATCAAAGTTGTTAAAGGTGAAGAAGCCACGAGGAATATACACTTCCTTCTCATCCTTGCATATTTTATTTACCACCATGGAAAATGTTACTTCTCTTTTCTGTCCCCCCTTCCCCCTGTCTTTCTATGTGCACAGTATATGCATGTATTTGTAATATGTGCATGTGCTCCAGAGGTCCAAAGGTTAAGGTCCAAAGGTTAATGTTGGGAGTCTTCTTTTAAATCTTGCCATCATCTATTTATTTATTTATTTAAAACATAGCCCAGGTTGGTCTCCAACTCACTATATAGCCAAAAATGATCCTGAATTTACCTTCTTTTGTTTCCTTCTTTCTCTCTCTCTCTCTCTCTGTCCCTCTCTTCATTTTTTTTCCCTGACACAGTTTCATATAGCCCAAGGTGACCTCAGTCTCAATATATAACTAAGGCTAACTTTGAACTATTGATCCTCCCACTTCTCCTCCCAAGAGCTGGGATTACAGCTATGTGTCACCACACCTGACTTTTAATCTTTCCAAATTGACTCAAAAGCACCCCATACTGAGTTTCCAAGAATTATGTGTTATTTAATGAAATGCCAAGATTCATTCTTTTTTAGAAGTGAAACTATCATGCCTATCTAAGCATAAAAACAAGCCTGAGCTAAAGTGTTCTAAGACTTGACATTTACGATAAGCAGAAAACATAAGTTTTAAGAGAATGTGACTTTTTGCATGATTAAGTACAGGAAAGACAGAAAGAGACAGAGACAGAGAGGAAGAGAAAGAGAGAAAAATGTTACTTTACTTGAGGGTCAAGGAAAAGGCCTAGAATGGTACCTGTATGTGCTTTTTTTCCTCCTTTCTGGATTGTCTACATTTTCACCGAGTGTATAAATTCTTTTTAAATGTTTTCATTTATTTTATTTAATGTGTGTGTGTGTGTGTGTGTGTGTGTGTGTGTGTGTGTTAGAGAGCACTGTGTGCCCTTGTGGAAAACCAAAAATGACTTCGGGAATCTCCCTGGATTGCTTCTACCTCTTTTTTGCTTTGCTCTGGGATTTCCCAGGCTCTGCCCACCAGGGCCGGAAGTGCAGGCCGCCAGGGCTTCACTGACGTTTTCTTTTTAAGTGCGACCTGGGTTCAGAATTGGGACCAACTGCTTGTGAGGCAGAATTGTAATCCTTGTGCCATCTCTCCAGCCCCTTTTTAAATATTTCATTTATTTGAGAGAAGAGAACATACTTGGCAAGAAAGCAAGAGTGCACACGTGCACGCCATGGTGTACCACGGAGTTCTGAAAACAACTTTCAGAAGTCGCTTCTCTCCTTCCAAGGTATGGGCTTCTGGGGATCAAACCTAATTACCAGGTTTTCAAGCAGGCACCTTACCTACTGAGCTATGTCATCGATTCCATAAATAATTTTTTTAAAA
Organism: Typhlomys cinereus; assembly: GCA_023101885.1. NCBI lineage: Eukaryota > Metazoa > Chordata > Mammalia > Rodentia > Platacanthomyidae > Typhlomys > Typhlomys cinereus. Next base: position 1,440,229 of record JALPQD010000307.1, on the reverse strand, counting down.
TTTGGAAGACATATCACATACCCACAAAGAATCCTTATCCTTCTTAATTGCATTTGAAGCCTAGACGCTGTTACAAGGGCAGTTTGTCTCCTTGGAAAGTTAAACTCCTTGACCATCTCCCTAGGTATCTCAGTGTTGAGCACTGGAGACTATCAAGATGAGTAACACCTGGGCCATGGCAGGATGGAATCTCCTCCAGAGCAAAAGCAAAAGGTATAGAATTTGGCTTTAAAAAAAAAAAAAAAGTGGGTAGAAGCATCAACGGAAATAAACCAGCTCCCCGGCTTGATTTTCTGCTGCATTCATCTGTTGGTTGTGCAAATTGGCAGGCGTCGTTCTTTCAAATGTCAAATTTAAGAATAAGACTAGTTAATGCTGCCAAGCAGGAATTGTCATGGGGAAAGTACTCTGAATGTATACCCACTGGGGTACCCAAAACAACTTTGCAGCTGCACACAGATCTCTTGTCTGGAGTGTCTGCTGAGGAATGTGGACTCTAGGACAGCTGATGACTTAGAACCCAAATATCCCTTCCAACTGGGTTCAGGGAAATAAGCTGCAACATAGTGGAAGATCACACACAAAGTGCCATATGTGGTACACTAAACAGTGGTTGTTGGTTTGCTTGCTTTCCGCCCAACTTCACGTTTCCTTGCACCAAAAGGTTGATGCTAGGAATATCAGATGCCACTCTTACCTGACAGGATTCTTCCATCCCGCCTGGGCGCGGGAGCTCGGGTCGAGCGCGCCGGCGGCGGCGGCTGCCTGCCTCTGGCGGCCGGAGTGGGCTCGGCCGGCCGCGAGGCGCACTCCTCGGGGTGCCCGAGGCGCTCCCGGGCAGCGCTCCCGCAGCTTGTCCCCCGCGTGCACGCGCGCTTCCCCTCCCGCGGCTTCTGCAGCGCCGAGACAGGACGGCTCCGGTGGGCGGGGCTCCGCGGCGCGTCCGCGACCACGTGACCAGCGCCAACATGGCGGCGCCCAGCGGCGCCCACCTGCTCGTCCGCCGAGGTAAGCGCCCGGAGGACGGCCCGGCGCGCGCTCGCCGCGCTGCGCCCCCCCCCACGCGCGCGTACACGTTCGCGCGCGCACTCGTCGGTACACGCGAATGCGCTTCCTGCCGGACGGCCTCGAAGGGACACTTTTGCACGCCGCAGGGACATTGGCGCGTTTCTTCACACCTTTCTAAATGTGGACCATGCCACTGTGTGGTTAGTCTAAGAGATCTTCAGACCCTTGTCTGAAGATTCTTCGCCCGTCGTACTTGCATCAATAGTTAGAAACATTTTTTACCAGCGACCCCCCCATGTGAAACCCGCGGTAACTGTCAAGTGTGCTTGGCTACTTCGTTGCTTTTTTTACAGCTGCTTGGTTCCCCCAGGTCTTTTGAGATGATTTTTAGAGAACAAATGAGGTCCAGGTGATACCAAATTGGTGTTGCCATGAGATTTAGTTAAATGTACAAAATACTTCTGCAGGTGAATCTTTGCTGAATTAGAACTAGATTCTGATTCTTTGCTGGACAGAACTTATTAAGTCGGGTCAAGGATGAGGAAAGAGCTCTAACAACTTGAAAGAATACTTAGGTGTCAGGCAGGTAGGAAGTCTTAGGAGGTAAATATTTTCGTAGTAATGCCTATCACTTATTTCATGTACTATGATGCTGTATTAAACACTGTACCTATAATGACTGCCTTTTAAAATAGTGGATTAGGAATTATTCCCTTCTTTGCAAAAAGAAAAAATGAAACTGCAAATATAAAATTGACACGGTTAGAGGCAAATATGTGCGTTCGAACACTACTAATAGTTTGAAAAGTTCATTCTTCTGTGCTATATAAGATGGTTTGTCCTTAGAAATTAATATTCAGGGCAGGAATGATTCAGCCCGTAAAAGCACTTACTGCACACAAGCATGGAATTCAATCCCCAGAACCCACAAGGTGAAGGTGAGAACTGAAAGTTGTTGTTGTCGTCCCCCCCCCACACACACATAGATAACTAAGTAAAATTTTCTTAAAAAATGAATCCAAAGTTCAAGTCAATACAAGTATGAATGTAGGAAGCAAAAAGAAGGTGCTTTTTGAAAGAAGCAATGATGATGGACAGATAGCTCAATGTTTGTGGAGATGAGGGAAGCTTTGGTGAATGCTGTAAGGGAAGGGTGGTGTAGGAAGCATTTTGGACTGGTTGCATGGAAGAATGGAGCTCAACATGAGAGCATCCTTGCAAAAGGAGAATCAGTATGCTTCTGTTCCAAGTCTAGGCTTGAATCCAGACTTTACATTACTTTTCTGTTTTATTTTTTGATAAATGGTATGATTAGATTTTGTTTTGTGCACTGCAGATAATGATATAAAAATCTGAGGAGATAGTCAAGGTGTAGGAGCCAGAAAATTAAATCCCAAAACCATATATATGCATATACATGCATATAAAATATGCATATACAGATGCATATTTTATACTCACACACACATATGTATCTTCTTTGTAGATTATAAAAATAGCATAATCAATCTTTTCCTTCCTTCCTGTCACTTAAGATTTTGGCAAACGGTGGTGTGGACAGCCTTTAGAAAAGCTACTGTAGGTAGGCCAGATCCGTTCCTGTAATTCATCTCACCATATCCCACAGTACTGCAACAACCACAAGGGGGATCTTCAGGTTAGAAAAAGGAGAGAAAATGCTTCATCAGAAAGAGATTTTTTTTTAGTACTAGGGAAAAGGCCCCTGGTGGGATTAAAATTAGAGACAGGCTTTTTCTAACACCTGGCTGCCCACCCTCCCCAGAAGAGAAAATGAGAAGTAATTCATAAAGATTTTTCTTTCCATTTCCTTCTTCCTCTTTATTCATTAACAGAGATGTAAATCCATTCACATCTTTATGTACCCAGATAAACCTCTTGGAAGGTATCTAGAGCCCTCTGGCTAGGGCAGAAATAGTCCCAGGTACAAGCACCAGGAAAATTCTGCCCATCAGATTATTCAGGAATGTGTAATTCCTACAGCACGTTCTCCCAGCTCTCGTTCCTACCTTAAATTTTCCTTTTCTAGAATCCTGATGTAACTCTTGAAGTCACTTTGCAAAACCCTTTGCTTAGTGGGAATAGGGAGTAACTTGGCAGGCAAGTAATGGGACATGTTTTCTTCCTACGCTCTGGTCCCTTGTGTGAGCTAAGCTCCCTGGATTGCCTCCTGTCTGATTTTCTCAAGTTTCTGTAGGCTTTTCTGTCAGATTTCTCCTAGTACCTCTCCTGTTGAAAAGGCTTTGACAGGCAAAGATCTTACCTTCTTCATCTTTATCACCCCTAAGCAGGCAGTACATTATCTGTACATAGTAAGTACATACTTAGTTTTATAACTGAAAGAAGAGCTTTCAGAATTGCAATTACATGGTAAGCCTAACAAGTAATTTATCTCTAAATGTCATTGTGCTTTACCTGATAGGCTAGCTAGTGACTTTATTCCTTTTTTCTTCCTTCCTTCAGAAATAATTAAAGGCAATTTTACTTAAGCATATTTGTGGGTGGGGGCAATTACAAGGATTTCTTTCTGTAAATTTGAACTTTGAGTTAGACTTTAGGAAATAATTAGAAGGAGAAAAAGGTTGGAATGGTTAAGGCAAAAAAAAAAAAAAAATCCTTAAAGAAATGCTTGGGGGTTTAAGCAATATAGCCATGGAAGTGGTAGGCACAGAACACTGATGGAAGTAAACCTTTGGGCCTAAACACCGTCCTGTGGTCTTGCCATATGGAAGGAAGCTAGTTTGGGGAGGGGGAGACAACTTCATAGCATTAATGAGTGACTTAAGAAAGGTCCAGTTGGAATCTGTGTGACTTTTAGGAGTTTATCATAAGAGAGCAATAGGATGACTATGCAAAGATGTATGAACAGAACTACTTTCTGATATGATTACTGGAAAATATTGGGCAGAACTGCAAATGCCTATTGCTGAGAGGATGGCTCTGTGATGTGGTTCATGTGTATGCAATGGAGCGCTAAGCAGCCACTAACAGGACAACAGGGATACACTGTACATTAAGAGTCCTTAACATTTATGGAGACAAAAGGGGAGAGGATATCAGTTACTTTTCTCATTACCATGACAAAATACCTGACAAAGGCAACTTACAAAGGAAAATTTCTTCTGGCTCATGCTATGAAAGCGTAGTCCAGGAAGGAGGATGAAGTATCTTTCTATAACACAAACAGTTCCTTTCTCCCATTAAAATTATGAACGTTCAAGTCAGACTTTGTGGTGTATGCCTATAATCCAAGACAAAAACTGGAAGATCAGGAATTCAAAGTCAGCCATAGCTGCATGAGACTCTGCTTCCAAAACAAAACAAGGGGCCAACAAGATAGCTAAGTTGGGTAGGTGACTACTTGAAAGCCTGGTGACCTGAGTTTGATTCCTGGAAGCTCACATGGGAGAAGGACAGAACTGACTTTCTAAAGTTATCCTCTGACATGCATGTATGCACCTCTCTTTCTCAAATAATAATTTTTTTAAAACATAAACAAAAAATTATGAACTTTATATATAATATAAGTCATGTAGATTCCCAAGGGTGAATGCTGTGCAGTCTTTTTTTTTTTTAATGACACTGGATTGGAGAGATGGCTGAGGGATTAAAGTCTTTGCCTCGTACACAAAAGGGCTTAAATTCCCATCCCAGATCCCACATAACAATGCCAGGCGGATATGGCAGCAGCCTGCATTTTCAGCCCTGAAAGGCAGAGTCTGTGAAACCCTAGAGCAAAGCAATAAGGAGGTAAAGCAATCCAGAATGATTTCTGATGTCACTCTTTGGCCTTCACAGGCACACACACTCAAGTCTCCTCTAGTGTACATGACCACACATGTACACCCACCCACATGCAGCACATACATGCAAAAAAAATGGTACTAACCTCTTTTTATTGACATGGAATGGCGTGCATAAAAATATATTATTTAGGAAAAGCAAGTTGTAGAGCATTTTAAACTTGTCCCCTTTTGCAAATCAGATACCATATGTGTATATGCATATCTAAGTGTACATAGAAAATGACAGACATTACTTACAGTTTGGGAAATAAAATATTCACAGCTTTTATGAAATGCTCATGTTCTTCAAACATTAGAAATCTGTGAGAATGTGGAGTGTCTGTTACATAGCCAAGGAATTTGGCAGACGGGTGAAGTATTGTATGTATGCAGAGCTTCATTTGGACAGAATCTTATTTTATACTTAGAGCAGCTTGTTCTTGTGAAGATTGGATTTTCTTTTTTTAGCCTTTGAATATGGGAAATGTCAGACATACACAAAAGAAGAAAAAGCAGAGCAACAAACTTTCAGGCCCACCGTCTAGTTAGTGGCCATGCATTTAGAATCTTGCTTCTCTACCCCAGCCCTGTTGCCTTCCCAAACTGGGAAGTATTATATCCAGCTATATCCATTTCATTGTAGTTTATTTTCATTATGTATCTCTAAAAGAGGAGGAGCCCAGGGTTTGGAGTGCAGCTCAGTGGTAATCCTCGAAATCCTACAAGGCTCAGGTAACATCCCCAGCACCACAAAAATAAAAAAGAGTAAGGAGCCTTTGCCCTTTCATATATTGTACTTATCATTTCTAGAATTTCTGTTAGGCTCTTTTGTTGTTTGCTTTTGAAACATGGTCTTTTTTTGAACCATACCATAGCTAAACTCTCCCGTCTCATCTGAAACAGGGTCTCATACAACGCAGGCTGGGTTTGAACTTATTCTCCTGCCTCCGCCTTCCAAGTGCTGGGATTATAGACATGTGCCACCGTGCTAGCGCTTTTTGTTTCATTTTCTTTCCCATTTTTTTCTGTTGAGATTTCCCAGCCCTTCACTCATTAGGCCCATCTCTTTCTTTAAGTACATTTTGTAACTGTTTGTTTATTTATGCATCCATTTATTTTGGAGCTAGGGTCTCTGGTAGCCCAGTCTGGGCCTTGAACTCCAGATCCCCTACCCCTACCCCCACCCCACCTCAACCCGCCTCAATCTCTTAAGTACTACGATTACAAGCATGTGACCACATTAACAAACATAACTATTTTGAACACCTATAATGTGGGTTACTTCAGGGTCTGTTTTTACTTTATTGACTATCTTTTTTTCTTCATTAGGGGTTACATTTTTCTACTTCTTCACGTGTCATATAATATCTGTTGGATATGTGACATAGTGGATAATATCTTGTGTTAGCTATGTTGTTTTTCTTTAAAATATGCTTCAGTTAATATGGCAAGCAATTAAGCTAGTAGTAATCAGTTAAGCTACTAGTAATTAGAAGTCAGTAAACCTTTCTGTAAAAGACCAGACAGTGTCTTAGGCTTTGTGACCTGCATAGTCTCTGCTGCAGAGATTGTTACTCATTTCTGCCAATGTAGTGCAAAGGCAGCATTCACAGTGCATTGGCAAGTGTTTACATTCCAATAAAACTTTATTCCCAAAGACAGGCAGACAGGCAGGTCTGATCTGTCCACCCTCTGTTGCACATTCTTACCCCTAAGGCAGTCTTTCTGAGATCTCAGTTGGATGCTAGAGAAGCCCAGGTAGTGTTTCTACTCTGGCCCGAGACTTCTCCAGCAAGCCTCTGGAGTTCATCTAGCTCTTAGCCTGTAAGGTCTGCAGCAGGGTCTGAAGGACCTTGAAGAGTGTCACTCAACACCCAGATGTCTCTTTTCCACTATTCTGCCCCTCAAATTCCAGCTGTTACCTCAGCCAGGCTTCTACTCTCTGACTCTTAACTAAACAGCCAGATGTTCTGTTCTGCTTGACACCACCTCCTAATCCAGTGCCACAAGGCAGAAATCTGGAACCAATATGGCTTAACCTTATGTGTTTTCTCCTCAGGCTCAGTGTCCTACATTCCACAATATCCAGTGCCAAAAAACAGGTGGTCCACATTTTTTGTCTAGTTGCTCAAAGCAGGAGGGGATCCTAAAGTAGTGTTTGAATTATAGGTGTGTGTTACCCTACCCAGTTTACACAATCTGGATATTGAACCCAGGGCTTTGTGCAGACTAGGTAAGCACTCTACCATTGGTAGCATTCTGGTATGTTCAAAGCCCTGGGTTTGATTCCCAGCACTGCATACTTGGTAGTCCCAGTTTGGGGAGGTAGAAGCAAGAGGATAAGAAGTCTAACATTTTTGACTGTATGATGAGTTTAAAACCTGCTTAGGTTACATGAATCCTTTCCTTCAAAAAGAAAAAAATATATCCCACTATTTAGGTAGAAAAAATAGGAATTTCTTTTTTGTTGTTGGTTATATATGCTTATGAATGTGCTTGAATATGTGTGCCTATGGAGTGATGTTGGGAATCATCCTGGATTGCTCTACATCCTTATTGCTTTGCTGTGGGGTTTCCCAGACTCAGTCTTCCAAGGCTGGAATTGCAGGCTGCCACCATTTATACCTGGCTTTTCTTTTTTTTTTTTTTTGAAGATTAAGGTATAGAGGAAAGAAAGAATAGAACTCACAGACATGAATCCAGAAGAAGCAAGAGAGCCCCAGAGAACTCATGGACGCCAGGCATGGAATCCATGAGGGATGAGAGAAAAGTCAGATAGGAACTCATGGATTCCAGACTTGGAATTCCATGAGGGGCAAGGGATCCCTCTATCTGGCATTTTTATGTGGGATCTGGTAATCTGAACTCAGGTTCTTTTGCTTTCGAGGCAAAAGCCTTAACCCCTGAGCCATCTCTGAAAGAGTAGGAATTTCAAAATACTTCCCCCCCCCATTGAGTTGCTTGACTTTTTTTCTGGGGAGATATGAACAAACTTCTATTCATCTCAGATAGGGCACTAATGGCAGACCAAGAAAGGATTCCACCTGAGTCTAGCTTGATGAACTAATGAGTTTATGGCATTACTTACAGGAGTGTGTTGACTCAGAAGATCCATCCCAGCATGGGTGGCAAAGGTCACAAAGAGAGTTTTTTTTTCCTCAGCAATAGTTTACAGCTTATATAACCTAGAGAAGAGCTATGAATCATAACTTTCTGAACTTCCAGAGCTTTTGAGTTTCCTTAACATCCAGAGTTTTTGTTTTTATGTGAGTTCTCTCTCTTTGACAGATGTGCTGTGTGTGTGTGTGTGTGTGTGTGTGTGTGTGTGTGTGTGTGTGTGTATCTGTGGAGGCTCTAAAGTGACATCAGGAATCATCCTAGATTGCTCTTCTACTTTATTTGTTGTTTTGCTCTGGGGTTTCACAGGTTCCCCCTTCCAGGACTGTCATATCTGTCAGGCATTTTTATGTGGGATCCAGGGTTCTGAATTTGGGTCCTCTGTTTGAGAGGCAAAAGCTTTAACCCCAGAGCCATCTCACCAAGTCCAGAGTCTTACGTGTCTCCTTCCTCCCTAAGGTTACAGATCCGTGACAACAGACACACAATAGTAATTAATCATTTCTAAAATTATTCTGGGGAGTTGGTAAGATGGCTCAGCAGGTAAGGAAGGCACCTCCTCGCAAACCTGGCAACCTCAGTTCAATCCTCAGAAGCCCATGTGGTGGAAAGAGAGAACTGACATCCAAAAGTTGTCCTTTGACCTTCATCCGTTCACCATGACATGCAACTTCTCTTTCCCATTCTCTCTCAGATTAATAAATAAAATATTTACAAAACTAAATTCTTTTCTTCAAGAGACTAACCAGCAGAGACCATGATATTTAACAAGTTCAACTGCGTATATTATTGAAATTCTGCCTTAGGATAATATGCTTTGTCTCTCACATGCCCCTGTTTTTCCTTCAGGTTAGCCTGTGATAACTCTGCCTTTGGGGCCTCACACACCCTGTTTATGTCCCTAGTAAAACTGTGATTGTCCCATAAGACCACATAGAAATAAGTCAACATGGGAAAAGGGATAGTATGACCAAAATGTATTGTATATATGTATGAGTTTGTAAAAAATATTATTTAAACAAAGAAGTAGGTCAGCAATAAAGGAGCACCCTGGCCTTACTGTTGGCAAACTGGCTGACACTGCAGAGTACCAACCCTTCCTAAAATTATCTTCAAGAGACAGGTCCTCTGTCACCTTCTGTCATCTCCCCCTGCTCCATGCTGTGTGTAGAAGCGGTTCAGAGCTTTGCAGAGGAGAGCGCTGAACACTGTGATCAGAGAAGCAGGTAAGAACCAGTCAGAGAAAACAGCATGGGTCAAGAGGGCGGTCAGAGACTGGCCAGAGAGTGGCCAGAAAGCACCACTGAGCAGAGGCCGCTCAGGCAGCCAGAAATCTGCAGGATGGATCAGTTAACTGAGCTTGAGAAGACAGCCCATCGCCAGCCACTCTTCAGCAGAGTGGGAGATGGTGCACGGTAAAGAAAAGTCGAAGCTGCTGAGGCAAGCCTTACGAAGTCAGTTTTGGGTGGTTAGTCCTTGGTGGCAGCTTCTTTTATAAGGGCCAGATTAATTTTCTAATGCTGTTTTCTACTTTAATGCTATTGCTTTAATCATTAGAATACCAACAACTCCTTCAGGCAGTAGGAAGCTATTGAAGATGTAATGAGATTCACATTGCTTCAATGTTGATGACTTCCTGCATGCATATTAATCACTCCTGACCTTGATCTTAAGTTCCTTCCCATTATAGCTTCTCATCAAGCCTACCTACTAGATCCCCCAGTATTCACCAAATACCTGGTTCATAGCCAAAAGCACATGAAAGAACATTCAATTGAAGATTCCGCGTGTGTCAAATTTTCAGTACTCTTGTTTAATTTGTCTTTCCATTCTGACCGTGACCTTAAATCTGGAAAATTTAGGAGAGTAAAATCAGTAACTCTTAACAGGGTAAGTAAGTTCAGCATTGTTTAAGAAGACCGATTTTCTGTTGTGTGCAGCAGACCTTGAACATGCCCTAATTGGATGTCTAGGTCAGTATGGCCAACTGGCGACTCCCAGAGCCCATCCAGGCCACAGAGCATATCCGGGTGGCACGTGTGTACACTCCAGCTGTCCAGCAGCAGGACTGGGCCTCTGACTGCAGCTCCTCTGGCCCCATCCTGCCACAGAGGCCTGGGAATGCTAGCTTGGCCACCTGGTCCCCTCATGTCCCACATTTATGCATCTGCCCCAATTGTCCCCTCCACCACCTTGACAGATTTCCTGAGCAACAGTCCTTCTTCAAATTAGGACGTTCTTAGTTAGAGAACATGAGAGGGGAGGCCACAAGACTCTGGAAAGATGAAAGGGTGGGGAGGCAGGTGGAAAGGATCCCATTGACTGAAAAGATAAATCTGTAAGAACTGGAGGGTAAGGAGATATATTCAAAGAGCTTGAAGAGAAAGTGGATAAAGAGGTGAAGGAGCTGACAGGAGGAACAAAAGAGGCATCTGCGTGTGAAAAGAGCATTCTGTATGTATGTGCGCGCCTGTGTGTATCTGTGTGTGTGTGTGTGTGTGTGTGTGTGTGTGTGTGCAGAAAACTGTGCAGGACCAGCAAAGCAGCCTTTCTGCCGGTCAAAGTTAACTGCATACCTCACTGGGAAGCATGGACAGCTAAAGCATTTTTTTTTCTGAATTGTAAACATATCTACAACACCTGTCTTGAGCTGGGAATATAGCTGGTAGAGTACTTGCGTAGCATGTATGAAGCTCTGATTGCAGCACTCATCATATGCTATGGGGTGAGTCTGAGGCCAGTTTGGGCTACGTGAGACCTTACCTCAAAAAAAAAAAAAATCACAAGGGCATAGCTCAGTAGTAGAACACTTACCTAACTAGCATAACCCTCAACAGCACATACATAAACTAGAAGATACATCCCCAGCTCTGCACTAACTTTTTTAAATATGGCTTGCACCAGACAAGAATTACACAGTATTGCTTTTGATGACTGAAAGTGTTTGCCAGTTTACAAAGGGGGACTTATTTTGTTTCATTGGCAGGTAACTTCTTTTTTTTTTTTTGCTGGTATAAGCAAGATCCCCTATCATGCTAAGCGAGCACCCTACATCTGTGCAACGCCCAAGCCTTAGTGGCTATTTAGTTCCACATCTAGAAATCTCAATTCAGAAAATAATCAGAAATGCTGGCAGAGAGTGAGACTCAAGCATTTTTATTAGTGTTTGATATTTTAACAAAGAATGAGAAACAATTTGAATGTCCAGTGAAATATAGAAATGAACAAGTAAATTGTAATATGTCTATAAGATGATGTAATTAAAAAAAGAATGGAGAAATATTTTTGCTGCATGTTAGACCCTCTAAAAATAAAATACTGATTTTTTTTAAAAAGAGGATATAACTGTTAATATAGTCACCGAAATACTACCTCCTCCAACTTATTCTCTATATTGTAATCAAATAACCTTTTTTAAAAAAGTCCTTTCGGGGATTGGAGAGATGACTCAGGGGTTAAAGCCTTTGTTTTGCAAGTAGAAGGATATGAGTTTAGATCCCAGATTCCCACATAAAAACGCTGCACAGGAATGGCAGTAACTTGGACTTCCAACCTGGGAAAGTAGAGGCTGGGAAACCCCTGAACAAAAGAATAAGGAGCATTCCCAAAGTCACCCTTGGGCCTCCACAGGCACACACATGCAAGTATTCTCTTCTGCATGCACCCACACAACATGTACACACCCATATCAACATATGCAAAAAAAAAAAATAAAAAGCACATTTGGAAGACTGGTTAGATGGCTCAGTGGGCAAAGGTATATGCTTGCAAGCCTGGTAACCCGAGTTCAATCCCCAGAAGCCTACATCGTAGAAGAAGTGACTTCTGAAAGTTGTCTTCTGACCTTGATAGGCAGGCTGTGGCATGCATGAAACCTGCATTCTCTCTTCTCTGTCTGTCTGTCTCTCTTTCTCAAATAAATAAATAAATAAATATTAGTCTATTATGGTTATTGCTCTGTGGTAGAGCACTTGCCAAATATGCACCAGACTCTGGGTTCTCTCTCCAGTCCTGAAAAGAAAAAAAACATATTGTATCAGTTCATTCCCCTGTAATCTTTTCTTTGTTCTCCACTCTACTCACCATGAAAACTCTGGCCTCAGGACAAGGCACTTATCTGCAAGTATGTGAACTGGAGTTTGGACCCCAGAACTACGAAAGCTGGGCAAATATGACAGCCATCTATAACCCAGCTCTCAGGAAGCAAAGACAGGGCTAACTAGTCTAGCCAGCTTGATTGAAGAACTCTGGGTTCAGTTGAGAGATCCTGCCTCAATTGAAAGATGGATTTATTTATCTTTTAATATTTATCTTTTAATAAGTAAATAAATAAATAAATAAAAGGGAGGGGGAGCGATTGAAGAAAAAACCTGGCCTCAGCTTTGGGTCTCCACCCACATCACACATACACATATGTGAACATACACATGTATGCATACATGAATTCACATATGTATGAACAGCTGCCCAGACACATACTCCCACACACTCATGAGAAAGCTAATGAGAACCCTGGCCTGATCTTCTCTCTCCCAGCTGTGCAGTTGCTCCGCTTTGGTCTCCTGACCTGCCTTTCAGATTCTCTAATTCTCTAAGCTTCTCTTCCTTGGATCTATGCACATGGTCTTCTCCAGATCTGCATAGGATTAATTCCTGCTTGGTCCTAAGGTCTTAGCTTTATTATCAGAAGGTTTTCCTGACCTTCTCCACTTCAGGGGGAGACCCCCAAATGTGTTATTCTTTCATTGTGGTTTTTATCTCCCCCATAAAGTATGCCATGTTTTTAAATCGTATGCTCATTTACATGATTGTTCATTTAATTCTTATTTTTCTTTTGGACTCACCATTTCTCTCCTTTATGGGAGAATTCCTCAAATTTATTTTCATTTCAGATTTCATTTCTCCTGACATTTTTTAATCCACAAAAGCTTGTTTTGTTCCCTAAAAGTTTTTTGTATTTGTTTGTTTGTTTATTTGTGTATTTGTGTTTATTGTGTGTATGCACACGTCTGCTGTGGTGCACATGTGGAGGTCCCAGGACAGATTGCAGGAGTTGGTGTGCCCCTTCCATCATGTGGGTTCCAGGGATCAAAGGTGGGTCATCTGTCTTGGTGTCAAACACATCTAACCACCGAGCCATTCACAAGCCCCTGAAAGGGTTTGTTGTCGTTGTTTTGTTTTTAAATATATTGCTCTTAATTTTGAAACAGCATTGTCTTTCTTGAACATATCGTGAATAGTTTTCTAGGAAATTTCTCTGGATAGTCTGTTTCCTCAGAGTTTTCCATTTTCTTTTTTTCTCTTTTTTAACTTACTTACTTACTTTATTTATTTGTTTGTTTGTTTATTTGTGTGTGTGTGTGTGTGTGTGTGTGTGTGTGTGTGTGTGTGTGTGTGTGTTGTCAGAGGGTACTGTGTCCCTGTGGAGTACCAAGGGTGACTTCAGGAATCATTCTAGGTTGCTTATACCCCCTTTTTGCTTTGCTTTGGGATTTCCCAGAACTCTGCCTTCCAGAGTGCGAAGTGCAGGCTACTGCCAAGTCTGCCTGGAGTTTTTTAAGTAGGACCTGGGATCGAAACTCAGGACCTTCTTCTTTTGAGGCAGAGTCCCCCCCCCCTGGGGTTTTTTCACTGATTCCCCCCCCCCTTTTTTTAAAAATTTTTTCCACTCATACAAACTTAATAGGTACCCCAGTCCCCTCTCTCCTTCCACCCCTTCCTGGATCCCCTTGCTCCCTCCCCCTTTTCCCCCTTCCTTTCCCCTCTCTCTTACTCCCAGTGCCCCCTCCCCCCATCCCTGGAGCATCCTTTAGTGTGCATGTCAAACTTCCCTCTGGGTCCTCCTCTCTGATGAGGTGTAAGGACTCAAGTAGCATTGCCTTTTAGTATAGGAATACTATTGTGGCTGTTAATCTCTTGCTGAGGCAGAGTCTTAACCCTGAGCCATTTCTCCATCCCTCCATTTTCTTTTTGGCTTGATATTTATCTTTTATATTAGCTATTTTCTTTTGAATTTGGCATCCATTGTTGTCTGTGTATTGGAAACTTCAATGGGCTCATGAAAGTCAAGACTGAGAAGTTGTCACATGACTGCAGAAAACTAAGAGTATATTAAGACTAATTGTATTGTGGAATACTAGTCTGGCTCCTTGAACAGAAAAATTGTTCAAGTGGAACTTTGGTGGGATTTACCTAAAAGGTAGGGACCTGTCTGCCAACATTCTAGCAGCCAAGTGTGAGGGCAGGCAGGAGAGCAAGTCACAGCACCATAGCAGGTGTTCACTCAGTCTTCTGCTCCCACAGTGCCCCACCGTGTTTTAGCCAAGCCTTCAGCTGAGCTGAGAACCTCCTAGCCAAACCAGTCATATTCAATAAGAAACAATTGTCATTTTGACACTCTCTCTTTTGGAGTGACTTGTGATGAAGCCAAAGTGAGAAGTCTATGCAAGGATGTGTTCAGATCAGCGTGTCTAAAGAGGAGGAGGAGGAAGACAAGGAGGAGGAGGAAGAGGAGGAGAAAGCGAAGAAGCATTTTAGGTGATGCTTAGGAGATAGACTCACATATTGGTGGTCACTTGGGTTGAGAGATGGAGATGATGGGAAGGGATGAGTGGTAGGTGACCCTCGGATTGTGGAGTGGGCATGAGTGGATTGTGCTATTCCTTAACAATGCTAGAGGAACAAGTTTGAGAAGAGGAGCAATTTAATGTGGACTATGCCGAGTGCAAGGTGTGACAGTCAGGTGAAGATGTCCAGGAAACAGAGGGATAAATAGGTCAGGTGAATTCTGAAGGGGTCTCTGGGCTAGAGACAGATGTGGAAATAATGAACATGTGATGGCACTAAAGCTTCCTAGGGACCGGGGTGTCCTAGGAAAGGGGGTGTGTGAGGCATGACGATAGAACCCTAAGAAAATGTATTGTATAGGGGTGACGAGGGAAGGGAGTTTTGCAAGAAGACTAAGAGCAGGTTTAGACAGGTGGGAAGGCCGCTCGTTCAGCACATTTTCGTCACTATCTAAGGTGAATTATCGGATGTTGAGGTGCGCATCTGGATGCAATGGCTAACTTTCTCAGCACCATCTCTGCATTTCCAGGTGCTCTCTAGGCTCCTTCACATCATCAGTTGCCGCTCTACAGCGCCACACCATAGCTAGTAAGTTCACACCTGAACTCTGAATTTTTCCCAGGCTGTAGCCAACTCATTGTTCTATGTCCTGTCTCTGTGCTGATGTTCCTTACTGATGCCTTCATGGTCGTCGTCCACCCTTTCTCCTAGTCCCTAAGTATTCAGGCAGGTGTCACATTCCATAGCGTGGACTTCTAGTCTCTTGTGTCCACTATCCTCTACATTTTCTGAATCACAGAGGTTTGCTTCTCATCCTCCAGTAACTGCCCTAAGTGTATCATGGCTATGTTCTCCACTCAGACATTCTGCCCTTTCCCCAGTGAGTCATTTCTAATATTGACAGGTCTCTTCTTGAGAATTTCAGTGTTTTGCTCCATTAATTTAAACTCTGCTTTTCATGTGTGCATGTGTTCGTGTGTGTGTGTGTGTGTGTGTGTGTGTGTGTGTGTGTGTATGTGTGTGTGATGTGTTCAGGCAGGGTGGAACAGGAACATGTCAAGATATGCATTTGGCGATCAAAGGACAACTCTGTGTGGAATTGGGCCTTACTTTCTACCTTTGTAAGTGACTAAAATTCATTTCATCAGTCTTGCATGCCAAGTATCCCATTAAGCTCTCTTGCCATCCCTAACTTAAACCCCAAGATACTTTAAGCACTTCAGAGTATAATCAAATCTTACTCACCTGAATAAGCCATACTTGGTGCTATAGTAAGACCCACGGTGGACCCTTGATGTATTATGAGCCTTGGGTTTATTCACACTTGGCCTTCAGCCCTAGTGCGGTCCCTTCATTTTTGTCAGAATTCTGCTTCCTTGTCAAGGACTGCTGCAAGCACCGCCTTTCTCTGCAGCCTTCTCTGTCTTCCCTGATGATTGTGATCTTGCCAGGCATTCTGCACACAGCTCAGTCACACAAGCTCCCACGCCCACACAAATAACAAGTAAACAAATAAATAAGTGTAATCAAAGTACTTTAATTAAATCCTCAGCTCTGGATTTAATTTAGCATATAGCTTTAGGCAAGTCTTTTAGCTGGTAGTCCATGGTTTCAACAGCCTTTTTTTTTTCTGATGATGATTCTCCAAATGATATTTATTTGCTTAATTTTATTATTATTTCTTTTTGTTTTTCAGACAGAGTCTTACGCTTTAGCTCAAGCTGGCCTTACAGCTCTTTTCCTGCCTCAGTCTCCCCAGTCCTAGGATTAGAGGTGCTATCTGCCACACCCGGCTCCCCAAAGTGAATCACTTCTAGGGCGTATTAATATTTCAGTTGACTGAACGCTGCCCTCCATTAGAGGAACTGGTCCTACTAAGTTCCCAAGGGCCGCCCTTGTTGCTTCTCTGAATGACCGCACTGCTCTGCCTGCCTCTGGGTGATGGCCTTTTAGGCCTACATCATTTGTCTCATGATTCACCTCCCTGTCTCCAGATTGCCTCTAATTCCTAGTTTTCAGATAAAATTTAAACTGAGTTTTGAACACCAGCTTTCATTTTAGTGAGCTTCCTGTTCTTATTACAAACCCAGAGATAAGTCAGCTGAAGGAAGAAGCCCACGTCTCACACGTTTTAGGCCCTGGCTGACCCACTTCTCTTTTCCCAGTTTTTCTTTCTTTTTTTAATGTGTATATGCGTGTTTGCATGTGTCTGGATGTATGTGTATGTGCAGATGCACGTGTGTGCATGCATGTGCATGTGTGCAGGTAGAGAACTAAGACTGATGTCAAGTGTCCTCAGTAGACCCCAAGTTTGCATCCAGTGTAGGCTAGCATGAGACCTTTTCTCAAATAATATTATTTTTTTAATATATATTATTTTTTGTGTGTGTCTTATATGTGAATATAGTGAACTTATAACATTTTCACACCTTAATGTCTGATCCCATTCCCCTCCTCTTCCCATTATAGTCTTTTTGAATGTGTGGCCCACTGGGTTTCATTTGGTTTGCTTTGGATGTCATGTGCCTGAGTATTTACTAGAGCATGAATCTTACATCATTGAAGAACGCATCTTGCATTTCCTCCCCGCCAGCATTAACCCTCCTCAGTCTCTCAGGGACGGGTGGAGCCTCTTGAGATCTTTCCCCTTCCATGGTAAAATAAGCATCATTCATTTTACCCAAGAACTAATCTCCTCGCCTCCCTGTTTGAGTTTTGTGTCGTTTGCATTTTCACATGCAGGTAAAAAGGACAGGGATCCTTTCAGAATTTATAGGAAGACCTCAGGGGATGGAATGAGACTCAGGACGTTACCTCCCTTGGGTGCTTGGAAGGAAAGCAGCCTGCTTCTGTGGGAAAATCACTTCTCCATCCTTACTCTCAAATAACTTAATCAGAAGATTTAATGTTTCATTGTAAACAGTCTTACAAGTCAAGATTGATGTCACCTGCAGCGTAAGCTAAAAGAGCCACGGCTTTTGTTTTGCACAGCAGCTAAATTGTTTTTCAGAGCCCTACCATAATGCAAGACTTTTCTTGCACTTCTTAAAAAACTGGAGCTGAGTGGTAATCCTGATGACTGTCAGTTCCTGTGGGGTGTTTACACAAAGGTACTTTCAAACGAAGAGTCATTTTTAGAGCAATTAGAGAGGAGGCTAGACAGAGAAGAGGCAGCTCAGGGGCCTGAGGGTCGGGGTTAAGGTTTATTGACAGGACAGGTCAGACTGCTGTTCCTCCACCGCTGCCCCTGGTACCTGCCCTCCGGATACACCCAGGACCTCACCAGAATGGGGGGGAGGGTAGGAAGAGGAGGGCAGTGCTGCCGACACATTACAGTTCCATATTGAAACGAAAGTTGGAAAATATTTGTGTGAACCTTTCTGGCTCAGATGTTGTGTCACGTTCGGAAGAAGAAACTTTAAAAGGCGCACAAAGCATTGTCTGTTCGTTCCACTTTGTAGTTCATAGTTATTGCATCCCGAAGAAAGAAATTGCCTGCCTAAGTAGTCTTTTAATTTCATTTTTTAGTTTTGAGTTACAGGTTTCTGGCAAGCTCCGTGACCACTACTGTTACCTGGTGGCGCCTATATTTCATCAAATTTAGACATGCAGACTACCTGGACCCAGGCCCAGATGAACTGTTGTGACTGATAAACATGATCCCACCCTGCCCCCATGCACGCTCCCGCTTTTCCCTTTAAGGGAATCTAAAACTCAGAGTCACAGGATTCCCAAGGGAGCCGAAGAGAAATGTGTTCCGTTCCTGCTGGCTCTGTGGTTTTCCCCGCTGCATCTCCGCTTGGCCAGAGGCTGCTGAACATCCCAGCAGTGCCCGCACTTCACCAGGCTTGGTTAATTACTGGAGGGAACATTTTTGTTTTGTTTTGTTTTTAATAAAAACAAGCAGAGGCATCTATCAGTCCTCACAGTCAACGCCGAATTTGTTTGACATCTTCTGATTGCTGCTTACGAAAAGAATGACAGCAATTATTAAACAAATGAGAAAAAAAGAGGCTGTTTATTGGTAGTTTGCAGATATCCTAAGCATATCCTTAATAGTCTTATTGCTTTGCCTACATGCCTAAGAAATAATAGTGATTAATTTTTGAAATCTGAATAGTATTAGATTTGAAGTCATAAAAATCCCAATATTAAACAAATGTATACTTTTTAGCTGCTGTGTAACAGGCTAGGACTTTCCTGGTGCAGACGATGTTTCAAAGACTTGTTTTTAAGATTGCAGGGTGAGTATTATCAGCCAACATAATTAAGCATAATTGCATTTCCTATGTGAATTATTTTTAGTCTCTTTTAAAATGGATTCATGATTATTTTCCTCTATACTAGCTATTCTTGTAAATTTGCCTTGATAAAAGATAATGGAAAAATTGTCTACTTGCTTGGAATCAGTCAGAAGTCATGAATTTCACTTCAGTTTAGCCTAGAAGTTTTGGTACATGGTAGAGTAGGAGAGCTTTATACAACTGCTCAATGGCTCTCTGTGACCTAAGTCAATCCTACTCAGGAAGTGTTACAGTGATTTCAGGCTCTGAGTTCCACAGGTGGTATGAGTATCAGATCTTAGCTTCCATAGGCATTGGGTGAAGTGGGGATTTATAGGAAGGAAACACACTGAAAGCCTTTAGGAATATTAGTAGCTTGTTTCTTTACTGGTATTTGGTTGCACAGGTATATGTATTTGTTGGAACTCACTGAATGGTACAATTATTTGTCTGTATACATGTTGTGTAAATTTTACCTCCCACATACCCAAAGCAGGGAATTTGTAAATTATATATTGAAGTCTAGTTAAACAGCATACAAGTTGAAATAAGGTAAGGAGGATATGCTCTTGATCATTGAAAGCACTTAAATGGATTTAAATGAAAAAAGAAAGAAAAATGCATTTAAAAAGAAAAAGTAGAGGAAAGCTGGGCTTGATGTTTTGTACCTGTAATCTCAATACTCAAGAGGCAGAGTCAGGACAATCGGGAGTTCAAGACCAGCTGCATGGTTACACAAGACCCTCTCTCAAAACAATGACCAAAGTTGGATAGATGAATGGAGAGTGGGATGTTTAGAAATGTTGCAAAGAACAAGTAAAATGGTAATTGCTGAGTGTGGATAATAAATGTGAGGGTTTACTGTAAAAGTCTTCCGATCTTTGTATATTTGAAATTTTCCATAATCAAATGTTGGGACTGAGGTTGTGACCCAGTGGTAAAGTATTTGCCTAATATGAAAAAGACTTTGGATCCGAGCTCTAGTACTGAGTTTTGCTCATTTAAGGACTTATGTATCTTCCTACTACAATGCTCCTAAATTCAAAATCACAGCACTTGGAGTAATCCCAAAAAGGGGAGGAGTGTGAATGTAGCCATTTGGATAAACAGAAAAAGTACCATCTCATACTTTCTCTAGTTACCTGCTGAGACCATTACCAAGCAAGGAAGCCAAGGGTGTCTTTCCAAACTCCAGGAGCTCCGAGAAACCCAAACCACAAAGCCCAACCAATGACCTCTCTGAGCAGGAAAAAAAAAAAAGAAAGAAAGACAGAAAGAAATGGCCTGAGAACCTTCATCAAGGCAAAGGACATAGGTCTCTGACACACAATCTTCACCAGCAGCAAGCAGGTGACTCCCACTGTATACCTTACACTAAGGCCCTATCAAATGAAAATGGACTTTGAGTGTTCAGCCAAATCCTAGAGATTTGGCCATAAACACCTCCACTTTTATCAGAATGCCAAGCTATCTCTTACATCCTGATAGAGCTCTTTTTAAAGATATCTTATACTAGACCCATAAATACTAATGTTTGTATGCGTTTCTTTTTTAATCTCAGGGGTTAAAAGGGTAAGTTGGTTCTGGTGGAATTTGAACCAAACTTTTAAAAGCTAATGATAATCTATTTTAAACGAGGCCATGATGCCCAGGTTGGTACTTAGTAAACTGGGAAGTCAGGATTTGAGAGGCTGAGAGATCTCAGTCCTTTCTGGGTCCCACAGTGAACTTTGACCAGTTAGTTAATTTATTTCGTCTTTGATTTTTCTCACTTAGGAGCTGAGAAATAAAGTCTGACACAAAAGGCTCGCCCATGGTCCTCAGCCATTCATGTATGCAGAAATTGTTTGTGTAAGGAACTTTTGTGTATGAAAGTAATGACTATTCCAAACAGGGTTTCCTGAATCTGTGAGTCTAAAGCAGAGCCTGGAACTTTGCATTGTATTAAGAAGCCAGTGTGACACAGATGGAACTATCAGATTATATCGGGAAAGATGTAGATATGGAGTTTGGGGGAGGGTTTAATACTTTACTTACTTATTTAGAGAAGTGGGTAAGAGAAAGAAAGAGAGGAAGAACAGGCAGCCACATGGCATGCGTGCGAAGTTCAGAAGACAACTTTTGAACGTTGGTTCTCTCCTTCCACTGTGTAGGTTCTGGGGCTCAAACTCAGGTGTCCAGGTTGGCACATAGGTGTCTTTACTCACCAAACCCATCTCACTGGTTGAGGGTCTTGTTTTCAGACAGGATCTTGCTTAAGTGACCCTCCTGTCTCAGCTTCACACGTAGCTGCCCCTGCAGGCACACACTACTGTGCCTCAGCCTCCTAAGCAGCTCACTTGCAGGTACATGCCAGCGTCTGGCTGCTGTGCACATGTTTCGGTGGGGGATGCAATAACTGAACTAGCTCTTAGCTTTGGGAAATGTTAAACATGCGTTAGATTGTAGAGTCGAGCAATGCTCCACAAACTCATCACCTGTCATCATCTTGTCACTCATCTGTTCCCTGTGCCCCTTCTCCACAAATGATTTGTGGATTCAATGTTAGATGTCATAAATTGTAAATATTCAGTAGGTATCTCATCTTCAAATATTTTATTTTTTTATTTGAGTGTGGAAGGAGGGATGAAAGGAGGGAGGAAGAGAGAGAATGAGAATGAGAACAGGTATATACATATACCATGGTACATAAGTGGAGGTCAGAGGACACTTTCGGAAGTCAGTTCTCTCCTTCCACCATGTGGGTTTCCCAGAACTGAAATTAGGTTGCTGCGTTAGTCAACTTAACATCTTGCCAGCTATCTTGCCAGTCCTTTACTAGGTTTCTCTAAAATATTGAAATATAAATACTTTTGAAGAAATGAGCTGTTGCTAAACCTTACAAAATTTGAGAATATTTTTTGTGTTACTCATGACAGGGCCTGAATTTCCTTGATTCCCTCTTTTCAAAAGGATATTTATGGGAATCAGGAAGCAAAAACAGTCACACATTACATTTGGTTGCTGCGTATCTTTAATCTTTGAGTGTAGTGGTTCTTCCTCCTTTCTTTCTGTTTTATTTGTTGAGGAAGCCAGATCATTTGTTCTGTAAATGTTCTCAGTGTAGATCTTGTTGACTTTATTTCATCAACTCAATGTTGGCTTTAAAATTATTATTTTATTATTATTGGTGTGTAACATGTGAACGTGTGTGTGTGTGTGTGTGTGTGTGTGTGTGTGCGCGTGTGTGTACAGTGTGTGTGTGGGGGGGTACTTCTTGCCATGGTGGATGTCAGGGGATAATTTTGTGGAGTCAGTTCTCTCTTTTTATCAGATAAAAGACTTTATGTGGTTACAGTAATCAAGCTCGGGTTGTCAGGCTTGTGCGGCAAGCACCTTTACCCACTAAACCATCTCAGTGGCCCTAAGCTCAGATTTTTGTCTTGAATATATCATATGTCATATATTACTCCAGGGCATACGTTTGATTATCATTCACTTTATCATGCTGCTAATATTAGCTGATGATGACCATTGCTGAAATATGTCCTTTGTTTTTGTTTTAGACAAAGTCTCAATTGTGTAACATGGCTGACATGGATCTCACTGTGTAGCCAAGGCCAGCCTCAAATTTAGAGTGATCCTCATGTGCTGAGATTAAAGGCACGTACCACCACGCTCAGCAAAGTTTTAAGCATTATTTATTTTCTGTGGTTCTGGGGATCAAACCCACAGTCTCGAGTATACTAGGCAAGCACTCTGCTACTGATCGTCAAATCTACTTTTTCCTTAGGGAAAAATTCCACATTTTAACTTGGTAGTTCATGAACCTTTCCCTCTTGTTATGCGCCTTTTTTCCTTTTCTGAGTTAGCTTTTTAAAAAGTCACAGCTGTCACAGTGAACTCTTAGCTGCCTCCATAGGTATTTTGTTTGCTGCAGAAAGTAGAGAGGTTTATTTGGCTTCCGTTTTGTAGTATAGTTTCATTTTTGTGTGTGAATGTGTGTGTTGTCTGTATGTGTGTGTGTATACACATGTGTGTACATGCATATAGAGGTAGAAGTCTATGTCATATGTTTCCTTAATTATTGTCTGCTGTGGGCGGGCGTGCGTGTGTGTGTGTGTGTGTGTGTGTGTGTAAGAGAGAGAGAGGAGAGAGAGAGATAGAGGAGAGACATATGCACATTTATGTGTGAATGCAGGTACATGCATGTGACGTCAGAGGACAACTATTGGCCCTTGAGCACTTTGAGATAGGTTCTTTATTGTTGTTGAAATTGTTGTTGTTTGTTGCTGTATGTGCCAGGCTAGCTGTCCCTGAGCTTCTGGGAATTTTGTCTCTGCCTCCCATCTTGCTATAGGAGCATTAGGATTACAGATATGCACTATCATACGTGGTGTCATAGTTAGATACAGATATCAACTTGATGGTTGAGGGTTCAAGCTTTGGACACATTTGTAGAGAATAAGTTAAGTCCAGATCAAACCTGCAGGCGATTGTCTAGTTGATGAAGAAGGCCTAATCCATGGTAGGTGGGACTAGACCCTGGGCAGGTGAATAAGGTGGAAGGAGCTGGTTGAGAAAGTTGGCATCTTCCTGTACACTTGGCCTGACGTGTTGGTCTAACAAGTAAGGATTGTCTCTCTCTCAGCCATTATGTGGGTTTGGTATGACCAAAGAGCGCCCTTGCTGTTAGAGTTGGTGTGGGCTCTCCTGTCGAGCTGGACAAGGGACTGTAACTGAACTATTATAAGAAAAAAATAAACCCCTTTTTCTTTTAAGTCGTTTGGTCGTGGATTTATCGGCAACAATGCAGAGTAACTGCAACCGAACTTCGTAGTTTTGTACCAAGAGTGGTATGCTGCTTATGAATCTGGCTATATCCACATAGTCAGATTTGAATGATCTTTTTGAAGGAAGATGACAATATTCATAGACTCTGAGACTGTGTGCTGCCAATACCATTCTGCAGAGTTTAATGGGTCATTTGGATAGTAGAAATGTTGAAAAAGTTGTGAATTGTTTGGACCCAGTTTTTTATAAAGGAAACAAGGACTCTGGCAACATCGAATTTAAAGATGTACTGATTTGCTTGACAGAGGAGAGCTGTGTTGGCAGCCTTGAAGCTTGGATGTGGAAAGGGCAGAGAGCAGAACAATTATCGCTGTAGGAGAAATGAGCATCATCGAAAGAAAACCTATTGTTTTTCACTGGACGGTAGAAGAAATGAATACCACCCTTTGAGATCGTGTGGTTTGAAAACCCAGATTCCTACATGGGCCAAAAGTCCAAGCTGGAACCCTTTCTTGCCCTTCAAAAGTTTTGACTGCCTACAAGGGCTTTTCCAGAAGCAACACGCAAAATCTGGCACAGTTGTGGTTCAAGTGAATCAAGCTACATTTCAATCTCACTGCAGAATTTGTCAGCATCTCCTAGGTGGTACTGATTTTGATGCAAGATTGAAAGTGACTGAAGCTTGTCACCAAATGACAGGTTTAGAGTTTTTGCAAAAGATAGTGAAAGCTTTTAGCTGCTGAGAGGACCCCAGAGTGTTGGAAATGCCAGAACAATAGGATGTATGCCGGAGACGGCTGCAAGTGGAGATTCATCCAGGTTTAGAGAAACACTGCTTATGCAGCTGTGAAGAGGGACTGGGGTTATCCAGAATCTTTGAGCCACTGTGACTACGTGATGAGCAACAGAAGATAGACATTGAAGATGCGGTACTCGATTTGCTGGACTTTGGTCTTATTTGCCATTTTGCTTGATGCATGATGCTTCTGTTTTTGTGTTTCGTCTGTGAAGTATTTAACTTATGTTGACTTGACAGACCCATGGTTAAAAAAACTTTGAACTTTTAAAAATGTTGGAAATGAAGTTTTAATGAGAGAGCACTTTAAAATTTTCATATGAGAACATTTAGAATTTTAGAATGATTATAATTAAATGTATTTATATTGTAAGATAAATGTAATACCTGTGGAGACAAGAATTGAAGTTACAGTTAAAAATGATACATTTTTGTGTCAAGCTGACAAGGGGTAAAATGTCATTAGATACAGGTATCAGCTTGAGAGTTGAGGGTTCGAGTTATGGGCACAACTGTAAAGAATTACTAGTTGGGTTAAGCCCAGAGCAAACCTACAGGAGATTGTCTAGTTGAGGGTGGGTGGAACTAATCCCTGAGCAGGCAAATATGATAGAGAGAGCTGGTTGAGAAAGTGTGCATCCTTCTGCATACTTGGCTAGACATGCTGATCTGGCAAATAAGGATCGTCCCTCTCTCAGTCGTTATGTAGAATTGGTGCGGCCAGTTCCCTCGGTCCTTGATGTTGGTGTGGGCTCTCCTGCCAAGCTGGACAAGGAACTGTAACTGGACTGTCATAAGACGAAATAAACCCCTTTTCCTTAAGCCATTTGGTCGTGGATTTATGGACTACAGTGCAGAATAACTGTAACGTTTGGCTTTACATGGGTTCTGGAGATTTGAACTCAGGACCTTACACTTGTGTGGCCACTGGTCCAGCTGTCTAGTCCCTTTACCTTGTTTTCTGACAGGATCTCTCACTAATCCTGGTGTTCACCAGTTCAGCCTGGCTGACTGGCTGGTGACCTCCAGGCACCTATTCATCTCTGCCTCCCCAGAAATAGGATTACCAATGTCTGCCACCACATGTCATACCCAGTTTTTTTTTTATTTACTTAAGAAAGAGAGAGAAAGAAACCCATGTCATAATTTATACGTGGAGGGCAGAAGACAACTTTTAGATGTCTGCTGTGTCTACCGTGTAGGCTCTGTGAATTGAACTCGGGTTGTCAGGTTTGTATGTAGTTGCCTTTACCCACTGACTCATCTAACTGGCCCCCAGCTGCTTTTCTCCTCCTCCTCCCCTTTCTCCTCCTTCTTCTTCCTCTTCCTGTTCCTTTTCTTCTTCTTCTTACTCCTCTTTTCCCTCCTCTTCCTTCTTGTTTGAATTCAATTTCTTGATCTTTTATAAATTTCTTTTTATTTATTCAACTGTGCGCATGTGCATGTGTATGCGCGCGCGCGCGCGTTTGTGTGTGTGTGTGTGTGTGTGTGTGTGTGTGTAGAACCACGGACGAATTCGCGAACCACCATGGACGCCTCCACCTCCTTCTGCCCAGGGATTCACAGGCTCCGCCCTACCAGGACCGGAAACGCAGGCCGCCCCAGCTTCTGCCTGGCGTCTATACGTGGGATCTGGGATCCGAACTCAGGACCTTCCGCCTGCAAGGCGGAGGCTTAACCCCTGAGCCACCTCTCCAGCCCGAATTTCTTGATCTTAAACAGCAAAAACAGCTTACAAAACGAACCATCTCCCCAGCCCTCATAGCTTCATTTAAAACAATTGTATTTGAGAGAGAGAGAGAGAGAGAGAGAGAGAGAGAGAGAGAGAGAGAGAGAGAGGCTTTAAAGTTTGTTCTTAAGCCAGGTGTGGCCGCTCACACCTGTAATCCCTGCACTTGGGAGGCTAAGGAAGAAGGATTTCAACTCCCAAGTCAGCTTGAGTTATGCAGTGAGTTAAAAATATCCTGGGCTGTGGGGCTGGAGAGGTGGCTCAGGAGTTAAGCCTGTGCCTTACAGGCAGAAGGTCCTGAGTTCGGATCCTAGACCCCATGTATAGACGCCGGGCAGAAGCGGGGGCAGCCTGTGTTTCTGGCCTTGGTAGGGCGGAGCCTGTGAATCCCCAGGCAGTGTAAACAAAGGAGGAGCTGGAGGCGTCCATGGTGATTCTCGAATTCGTCCATGGTTCTACACACATACACACACGCGCACACACCCAATTGAAGAAATAATAAAAAAAATATCCTGGGCTGTATAGCAAATCCTTACCTTCAAAAAACAAAAGTAAAAAAAAAAAAGTAAATTTAAAATAGTAATAAATAAAAGTTGCAGTAATACCCCCACCATGCATTTCAGTTTCTGAAAAACACAGAGATGAGTAGAACTGACCAGAAAGTTTGGGGCCCTATAGTGACACAATTGCAGATAAGTTGACTGTCAGAGCCACCCATTCTGTACCACCCCATCCCAAGGAAAGCAAGTGCAGTTTTAATATCCATATTAATTACTGTGTCACAGCAGCAGATGTAAACTTTCTGGGTAAAGCAGAGAGTTACTACTTAAAATAACAAGCACATTGGTTTCCACATTCCAGTCTCCTTTTTGAAGGCTGTGTGAAGGGGTCTGGAAGGGTGAAGTTGAACAGAGAAAAAATGAACTTGTTCCTTCAACAAATGTCATGATTGCTAATGGTATATCAGACATTGGAATAGATGACAAATACTAGAAGCTCTGGACCTAACATGCAAAGCTGCATACCTCTGTGTCTTCAGTTAGCATCATGGTTGAACATGTATATTAGAGATTATGCATGTGCTTATATATATTATGATTTTATATATATGATATTTTTGCATACACATGTGTGTGTTCTTTCCCTTTCAATTTATATTGTAATTTAAAAAAAAAAAAACCTTTTTCTTTATCTTCAATTGTCATTTGTACGGAAGTTTCATATCCCCAGTTTTTTTTCAGGTAGCAATTGAATTAATTATAATCTATGCACTATGAAAGGTGCATGGCAATAAGGATTTTGCCAGGCTAAAGAGTCATAAAGAAAGAGAGGGAGAGATCTCAGTAACTCTACTCCTATGCTTTGGCAAGTGATTCAAGTGCTCTGTGGGTTGGTATGTGCTGGAGGTTCAGCATTCAGCCGGGGAGTCAATGAGATACAATTGGACATCTAAATATGGCAACTACAAAGTGGAAAAAGGACTTTAAAAGAAATAACCCAAGTTAAGAGGGCGTATGTAACTGGGAAAGCCATTTTAGAGAGAGTGGTCCCCAGAGACTTCACTGATGATGTGACATTTGAGCTAAGGCCTGAAAGACACAAACGATCCAGGCATGTGAGGAGCAGGCAGATGCACAGACAGAAAGGAGACCCCTGTAGCCGGAGGGCAATGACAGACGAGGAGAGTGGAGCCACGGAGGGAGGAGACAAGGCCAGACTTGCAGCCCTTGTAGACCGTCAAGAAAATTTGGAACTACGTTTAAGAAACAGATAACAAATAAGGAAGAGCTAAGCAGAAAACATAGTAATTATCTTCCTCTAAACTTCCCCCCAGATATATGCAAACTCTGTGCATGCATGCATGCATGTGTGTGTGTGTGTGTGTGTGTGTGATGGATGCATAAGTGTGCACACATATATGTACATGTGCATGTTTGTGCACACTTGTGTATAGACATGTAGGCATGAATGCGTATGTGTGTATGTGTATTTGATGGCCATCCTGTCTATGACTGTAACTTGTTCTTTCATTTATCAATAATATGGAAATCTCTGAAAGGAAAACATATAAAAGTAAGTTTGTTTTGCATAAACTATATGACAGATAGATTTAGATAAGAACAAATTGAAAGCTGGCAGAAGATTAATTTTGCAGAAGTAAAAAGTGATAGGCAGTGCTTGTTTTTAATCTCATTTAAATATGATTTCAGTTCACCAATTTAAGGGCATTGTCAGGTGTGCTGTCTTAGGCTTGTAACTCCATCACATGGGAAACAGAGGCAGAAAGATTGCCAGGCCAGCCTGGGCTACAGGGTGAAACCTGTCTCAAATAACAATGATAAAACATATTCTGAGATGGGGTGTGGCTTAGTGGTAGAGCACTTACCCAACATGCATGTAACCCTGGGTTCAACCCCAGCACTGGAAAAAAAAAGAATTCTAAATTGAGTCTTTGTTTTCTCACGAATCAGCATGATGGTATGTGACTTTACTCATGCATTCATCATTGAAGCAACTTCGGAGACCATTTTTGGTCTTGCAGATTAAGCACAGTCTGGACAAAGCTGAAAAACAGATAAGAATTCCACACATCATGTGTGGTCAAACTTTAATAAACCAGGAGATACTCAATGGGACTCCACAGAGACTATCTTTTACAGTACTGTAAGTATAAATGAACTCACTTTAAATTTTTTTTGGGGGGAAAGGGGAGGAAAATATACCTAAAAAAAATCTTGAACTATAAAATCCCAGGGTCTTTTAAATCTTGCTTACTTATAAAACCTAGGTAAAAGAGAGGGAAACAGAGGAGGGGCAGTATTCCCCAGTGTGAGCACCTGTGGCAAGCAGATGTGTGCCAAAGTAGACAACGAAGAAACTATAGCCCATGAAAATAACCACCTTGGCCCATGACTCTGGTATGGCTCACTTATGAGCCTATATTTATTATTTTTTTTAAAATGCAGAAGTGGATTTGATTAATTTAATTAAATTAATTAAAGTAGACACAAATAAGAGGGTCCAAGGACTTGTGGAACAACATTGCTCTCAAGTCACAGAAGGGATATCTATCCTTCCCCAAACCCCTACCTTCATCAGTTGAAAGTGTCTTTCTATTTGTGTGTGCCGTGAGTGTGTGTTTGTGTGGGTGCTTGGAAGCTTGAATGTTTTCCTTTATCACTCCCCATCTTATTTTTTGAGGTAGGGCTCTTTACTGAGACTAGAGTTCACTATTTCCACCCCTACTTGGGTGCTGGGGTTACAGATACATGCTCCGTACACAGCTTTTACACTAGTGCTGGGGATCTGAACTCAAATCCTCATGCTTGCTCAGCAATTACTTTACCCAGTGAGCATCTTGCCAACCCCAAACAAATTACTTTTCTAAACTCAAATCCTGGATAGGCTTCTGACTCTGTAATATAGTCATGAGCAATAGTAATGCAGACAGCAATTACCTTTCTGCTTTTATCTTAATTTAGAGACACAGCAGTAACATCAATTAGCATCTATTTCTTAAGAAAGTCTTTCATTTGATTTTCTTTTATACTTAAAAATGAAAGTATATTTAGCTCCTACAAATATTTAACCGTATGTGATCCATTTGTTAAAGGATGTCTTCATTCCACAGTTAAACACCCACCCACATGTATGCATGCATGTATGTGTGTGTTTCAAATATTAAAATGTAAAATATTTAGGAATATTTTAACTCAAGTATTCATCATTTTCAAAGATTTGTAATTCATGAATGTTCTACTAAAAGGGAAGAAGACTAAGGATATCTTTAGTTCCCTGCCCCCCCCAGCTTCATATTTATAAAGCAGATTTTTAAATGACACAATTCGAAATAATTGAAAAGTTCCGCTACCCCCACGCAATCTCCCCCACAGCCCTAAAGTTTCCAACAATGTGACGGGTTCCTTGAGTTATAGCGCTGCCACCCTAAAGCCTTACTTCACACTTGCTATATCAATCACATGTGCATAGGTGGCTCAGGAAGAGTGGGATATGTTTTAAATGGTCTCGGAGAAAAGGGAGCCGTTCCCCATGTGGGGCTCCAGACTCTGGAAAAGGCAGGCAAAACCCATCCTTTTAAAATTTTTATTTAGGTTTATCATGGTTATAGTGAATCTATGGTGTTTTCACACCTTAATCCACAGTCCCATCCCCTCTACGACCCACACTTCTTGATTTTAACTGCAGCGTGGGTGCCTAGGTGGGAATAGTATGGAGACTGCTGTGCTGCGCACAACCGAGTTATACCCAGGGACCTTGAGGAGACGCCACTCGTGCATACTTCATTTTCTTTTCTAGCATAATATCAAGATGTTTGCAAAATAATTGGCACCTTCGCTTCTTGCACAGGCTGGTAATACGGTCCAGAAAGCAGTTAGCTGAGTTTTGGATGGGTTCTTGGCGAGAATACAAAGCAACTTTGTGCAGCTCATCTCTGATGCTTTTCTGAAAGAAAAGGGAGGGTGTGTGGGTCGGATTAAAACACGGAAGTTACCCAGTGACTCAAGTGGGCACGTCGTGGAATTGCATGTTAAAATAAGACCCTCCATCACAGACTTCTCAGCCATGGGAATGAGTGGTTGTTTTATCAAACCGCCTCCCATTTGGTGGGCCTGATGGTTACCTGCTGCCTCTTTTTATAGCCTCTGTGGGCTTTGTTGTTGCCAGGCTGGTCGAACATGTGTAACAGTGCCCTAGGGCACCAACGTGCCCTGGGGGGACTAAGTGCTGCCAGATGTAGGGAGCAAGGGTTGATTCACATGGCCGTAATTTCAATAGCTAATTTTACCTGTTTTCTTTTGGTTTTGGGTTTCATTCTTCAAGACAAATCCATTTGGAGTTGGGTTTTTCTCTTTTAAATTGCAATCTTGTCTTGTTACCTCCAATCTCCCAGCCCCATTCCACCCCCAGAATGGAAGTGTGAGAAGAAAAGAATGAAAAAGACTGTGATTTATTAAGTCTGGGAGGTTAATGTTTCTACTTGATGATAACAGTTAAAGATAGAGCTAGTGAAGGCCAGGGACAAATAAATAAGTTCTTTAACAAATAAATTACCAAGAAGAAAAACAAAGAGACTAATCTGTTAAAATTAGCATATGAAACAAGTCATACAAATGCAATCAATCTTACTTGAATCTTATATTAGTATAAATCGTTTGTTTAATTTTTTCAAAGACAAAAAGGGAGTATCTAAAAACTGACCAAACACTTGATGATAGTAAGACATTACTGTCATTTTTAGGTATGTTATTGTTATATTATTAAACCATTAAAGATAATTTCCATCTCTTATATATGTGCCCTGAAATAAATATTTCTAAATGAATTTATTATATGGTGTTTGGTATTGCCTTCAAAACAATTTAATGGACAGGGAGGTTTTTTTTTTTTTTTTTTAGCTCCAGCAAAATTGACCAGAATAAACTTCTGAAATTGGGTGCTAGATACACTGATTTGCCTACTTTGTATATGTTTGGAATTTTTATAATAAAAAGTTTTTTTAGAATGGGATTAGGGCCCAGTGTGGTGGTTCACACCTGCAATCCCCACATTTAGGAGTCTGGAGTAAGAGAATTGCTAGACATTTGAGGCTGAGCTGAGCTACCCTAGTGATTTATAAGCCAGTCTGTGAGACGGACTCAAAAAAAAAAATAGCCTTAAGTTTGGAACTTGCTACTTGTACTTGTGTGATTTTGAACAGATTCACTAAACTTCGTGAGTGTCCACTCTTTGGTTTGGTTGGTTTTTATAAGAGATATCTCAGTTTACCTTGCACAAGTTGTTAGATCAAATTGAATAATATGTATGAGATTTTTTTTATAAATTGCTGCAAATGTGTCAGCTGTGTTATTATTACTTACAATAATGTGGTAAGTTTTGGGGGGCACTAAGAGGGGGTGTGAGATATTTGAGTTGGTTTGGTCTTTGAAAATGCAGCCCAGGTTGGTGTCCAAATCTCCATCCTCCCTCCTCAGTCTACCCAGTGGCGGGATTATAGACATGTATAAAACGCTAGTCTTCCTGCTGAGAAAATTTGGTATATTGTTCTGTGTTAACAAGCAATGGACTGTCCCGATATCAGCTAAATAACAATTTGAAAAGCTCTGGGATGAGATAGTTACTAGCCATTATGAGTTATTTATTAACTACTTTGCAGTAGTAGAATAATTCCAGTAGTTCAGTTTTTAAATTTGCAAGTACAAGCTCTCCTGGACTAGTCAATGAAATCTATTGGACAACTGCTTCATTAATATTCTACTTGAGAGCTGGGCATGGTGATGCATACCTGTGATGCCAGCACCCAGGAGGCTGAAGCAGGAGGCTGGGAAATCCAAGGCCAGACTGGGCCATACAGTAAAACCTCTGTCAAGAGTAGCGAAAGAGCAAGAGAGAAAGCAGGACAGAGGGGGAGGAAGGGTCGTGCTGAATTATTGTTTTACTTCTTTTCCTTGACTTAAAAAAATTGTTCAACTTTAATACATTAATAAGTGTTTTAAATTTCTGGATCATTATATATGGAAACTTGATTGGTAACATACTTTGTTTTATTTTTAGATCTAGCCTTTTTCTTTCCTCCCTTCCTTTCTTCTCCTTCCCTTCTAGCATTTCATTATAAAATACGATATTCAGACAGGAATGTATGAAGCAGATTTAGAGCTTAGTGAGTGATCACAAAACAAATATCAGTGTTCCTATGTACCAGTTAGTTTTTTAAAATTTAGAACATTGCCAGGACCTCAGCCAACCTTTAAATGTCCCTTTGCCAGCCAACTTTTCTCCATCTCAGATAACAATAGTCCTGACTTTATAAAACTTTCTTCCCCCCTTTTTCCCCCTTCCTTCCCTTCCCTTTACCCATTTGACTAAGTCTCACCATAGCCAGTCTGCAACTCACTGTGTAGATCAAGCTGGCTTTGAACTTACAGCAATCCTCCTGCCTCTGCTTCCTAAGTGCTGGGATTACAACTTTAATATTATCTTCATTGTTTTCCTTTGTAGTTTTCTGTAGATTCCTAAACATTGTGATTTTTATGTTTAAAAATCTACTCATCTTGTCAACAATTGTAGTTTATTCATTTTGGTTGCTTTATAAGTCTTCTCTTTTGGGTATTTACCATGTGATCATTTCATTGTTGATGGGCATTGGGTTGTTTCTACTTTTTTATGTTTTGTTTTGTTTTGTTTTTATGTCTCTTGGTGTACGTTTATGCATTTCTGTTTCGTATTGTCCAGAGATTGAATTAGTTTCCTCAAAATTGAAAACTGTAGCAATCTTTCGACATCCTCCCAGTAATATTTGAGCTTCTGTTGCCCGCACAAGCCTCCCCTGCCCTCTTCATCATCAAACTTAAAATTATGTCTTTAAAATATTATTAGTAACAACATAAATAAACTAGTAGACTCAAATAGCTGCCTTCTACCTGTGATGGACCTGTGATTTGAGAACCTGAGTTTTATTTGAGAAGCCGAGAGTGTATGCGTGGGTGGATGTCAGTATACTGCAGACATAAACTCTTCCTGGGCATTTATATCTACTTGTTAAATTATATCTTCCCACCTACCAACCACTGCCTGACTACCAGAAGAAGACAGTATAGCTTTAACAAAGCAGAGAACATTTTTGTGTTTATTTTATCCATGTGATATTAAGCTTTAATGCATGGTGGCTCAACTTACTGCCAGTGTGTACCAGCCATGTGCTGTGCTAGTAAGCACAGGATAAATGGGAACTGATTTGTCCTTATACCTTTTGTTTCTCTTTTAGAAGTAGAAGTAGATTCCATTCTTTTTATTTTACTTACTTGTGAGAGAGAGAGAGGTTCACACCGGTGAAGATCATGTGGGCTCTGGGACTGTACAATTCAGGTCACCAGGTTTGTGTGCAAGATATCAAGTCATCTCACAGCATCAGAAAAGTTAACCCCTCCCCCCCATCCTCCCCTTCACACTTGGTAGCTCTATGATTCACTGTGATCCCTTGTATGCTAGAAAATCCCTTTTCCCCTATTTTTAAAAACTTATTTATTTATTTAAAAGAGAGGGAATGTGAGAATGAGACATGCATGATGGATGCTGTAGCACTTGGGTGGAGATTAGAGGATGATTTTTAGAAGTCAGTTCTCTCCTATCACCATGTGGGCCTCCAGGGATTGAACTCGGGTCTTCAGGCTTAGCGGCAGATGTCTTCTCGCTGAGCTATCTTGCTTGCTCTGTTGCTCATCTTTAAGACAAGGGCTTGCTGTCTGGCTGAAGCTGGCACTCAACTTCTGTAGGCCAGTCTGACCCGTGCTTCTGCATCTTCCTGACTCTGCTTCCTGAATACTAGGATAAGAATGTGCTATCATGCCCACATCCTGTCTCTCTTTGCAATCATTTGAAAAAGGAATGTGTGAACTGCATGGATTTCCAACCTCAAGAACTCATTCTGAGGCTCCACTGACAGCCCAGCAGCCACTGAGACCATATTAGATGTTTTGCTTTTCACATAGAAGCATTGCAGTACCTGGTTTCAAATAATTCTGCTGTTTCCTTTTTTTCAGAGTTCTTTAGGAGAGATGATGGGAGGACTGAATGAAGTACTTTTTAAACTATTATTGACAAACTCAAATATAAAAAGCAGAGAAAAGGTATAACAAATTCTTCCATGCCATGGGGATTTTTTTTCATTTTCAGTCTTTTTAAAGATAGTGTCTCTTTTTAAAAAAATCTACTCATGAGAAAGAAAGAAGAAGGTACGCACAGCATATTCATGCCACAGCCCATGGATGGAGGTCAGAGGACAACTTTCACAAGTCATTTTCTCTCCTTCCACCACGTGGGCTTCCAGGGATCAAACTCAGGTCTCCAGGTTTGCATTCAGACGTCTTATGCTCTGAGCTATCTTGGTGGCCCCCAATATAGGGCTTCATGTAGCTTGTCCTCAAACTACCTATGTGTACATAGGAACTTGGGATCCTCCTCCCCTCATCTTCCAGTGTAGGATTACACATGTATATTACAATGTTCAGGTCACTGTGGAAATATTTTTAATAAAAAAAAGTTCATTTTCTTCCATCAACTATCTGGTGGTTTTTCAAACTCGTAGGTGGAGTTGACAGTAGTGTTCTGACATACTTCAAAAGAACATTTGCTTTAAGGGGACAGTGTGAGAGGATAGGAGTTCCCTCCTACCTACAGTTGCAACAAAGGGAGAATCGGAGAAGTGCTAGGTGCTGGAACCCTGCAAGATCACCAGCAGGCTAGCAGATTAGTTTCAAATGAGTCCTTGCCTAAAGCTCGTGGTCCCTTTCACTGTTCTAAGACCAGGAGAGATTTTGTTGCTTGCTTCATACAGTCAGGCTCTCCTGTGCTGAAAATAGTTATATTTGTATAGAAGGAATGAATCTGGACAGGACCCCTAAGATGACAAAACCAAGAGCCAGGACAGAACCCACTTAGATGCTCATCACTGCTTGAAGAAGTGTGTTGATTGACTGCAGAGGACCATTCCAGACAGAATCCCTGAGGACTGAAAAGAGTTCCAACCTAGTCTCCAGTCATTATTCAAACCCAAAGACTAAGCTGTGAAATTAGAATCAATATATGTAGTCTACAAGCCTGGGCTGTCAGTGACACAGCGCTCGCCTAACCTGTCCAAGGCTCTGGGTTTGATCTCCAGCACAGGAAAAAAGAAGTCTGAAAAAGTTCTCATTATCTCTTGAGGATTAGGCCATTACTTTTATTTTATTTCTATTTTTTATTTAGTTTTCTACTTTTACAAGCATATTGAGTATTCATCCCAGCTTCCCTCCCTCCCCCTTATTTACATTTTTAAATTTTAAACTGCTTTGGTTGTTTTTAAAACAGGCTGTCTTGTAATCAGGGCTAGTCTTTGACTCCTGATCTTTCTGCCTCCACCTCCCCATTACAGACGTGTGCATCACTACACCTGACCATAGGGGAAAATATTTTCCATATAAAATCTTTCTCCAAAACTATTTACTCTGGACAACAGTACTGTATCATACCTCTGTGAATGTAAGTGCCCTGTTCCTGAATATGATATGTAGTAGTGACCACACTTTGTCAGAATTATTGATAATAATGTTGCCCCAGCATGCTCTCTTTCTAAATTATTGACATGGCAGGTGCCACAGTAGCCACAGAGCTTAGCTTTTTTCTAGGACTTTTCTTTTTACTTTTTTTTAATGGAACGTGCTGGGTGGTGCTACAATTTTGTCTAGGGTCTGGAAAAGCTGTTGCCACTATTGATGCATCATATATAACCTACCATTATGTTGATCTGTATATGCACCTATATAATACACATATTTAGAATTTGAGCTTTTGGAAACTTAAGCTGTACTGCCAACTTTGGAAAACAATATTCCAATTTACCATGTTGACTTGGCATATGTAGACATTGATAGCCATATTGGTCTAGAAACATTAGTAATGTAATTGATTAAATACGTGTCATAGTTAGACACGGGTGTCAACTTGACTGTTGAGGGTTTGAACTCTGGGCACATTTGTAGAGAATTAGTAGTTGAGTTAAGCCCAGAGCGAACCTGAAGGAGATTGTCTAGTTGATGGGGCAGACCCAGCCCATGGTGGGTGGGACTAGGCCCTGAACAGATGATAAAATACAGAGAGCTGGTTGAGGAAGGTGGCATCCTTTTGTACACTTGGCCAGACATGCTGGTCTGGCAAGTAAGGATTGTCCCTCTCTCAGCCATTATGTAGAGATGGTGTGGTCAATTCCCTCAGCCCTGGGGTTGGTGCATGCTGTCCTGTCAAGCTGCACTGAGAACTGTAATTGGACTTTCATAGGGAAATAAACCTCTTGTTCCCTTAAGCCGTTTGTCATTTATCAGCAACCATGCAGGCGAACTGCAACAATATGCAAGTTCTTATCTACATAGATTTGACTGCACAAACATATAGAATATTCTCTAAATAAAAAATAAATTTGCAATT
This sequence comes from Typhlomys cinereus, assembly GCA_023101885.1. Classification (NCBI taxonomy): domain Eukaryota; kingdom Metazoa; phylum Chordata; class Mammalia; order Rodentia; family Platacanthomyidae; genus Typhlomys; species Typhlomys cinereus. The sequence continues at coordinate 1,403,176 of JALPQD010000307.1, read as the reverse complement.
CTTCTTTTGATGCCTTTATTGGCCAACACTTTCAGTTAGTAGCCCCACCACCTGCCCTTCATGATATTAGGGTGGGGCAGGAAAAAGAAGAAAGAGTTCGCAGTGATGGAAGAAGGCGCTACTTAACTCCTGGGAGTCCCGAGTCACTGCTCTTCAATGGAGAACATGTGAGACTCTGTGCTTGAGTTTTGATATATGCAGAAATAAAAACAGGACACTGGAATACTATACTTCCATCTCCCTATCTCTCTGTCCTGTCCCAAGGTCATGCTGTGTTGTTTGTATTGCCCAGACTTAACTCAAACTTTTTTTTTTAATTTTTTTTTATTATTATTTATTCAATTGTGCATGTGTGCGTATGTATGTGCGTGCGCATGTGTGTGTCGCACCACGGACGAATTCGGGAACCACCGTGGACCGCCTCCACCTCCTTCTTGTTTACTTTGCCCGGGGATTCACAGGCTCCGCCCTACCAGGGCCTAGAAGCGCAGGCCGCCCCCGCTTCCGCCTGGCGTCTATACGTGGGATCTGGGATCAGAACTCAGGACCTTCTGCCTGAAAGGCAGAGGCTTAACCCCTGAGCCACCTCTCCAGCCCCACTTAACTCAAACTTTTGATCCTTCTGCCTCGGTCTCTCAATTGCTGGACACACCACTGCACCTATTTTCAGTCTTTTAAAAATTTACTTATGTGTGGTGTATTTACATGTTCATGTGTACATATGCATGTGCGCATGTGGGAATATATGCATGTGTGTGCACATACATGCAGAAGCCAGAGGTTGATGTCATATGTCTTCCTCCATTTCTCTCTGTCTCACTTTACATTTTTGAAACAAGGTCTTTCAAGCTTATCAGTTCAGCTAGGCTGACTAGATGGATAATGAGCACTTAGGATCTGCCTGTCTTTGTCCCCCATCTCTTCCACTGGGGCTACAGGACACCTAGATATTTCAGGGTATCAGAAATCCAAACTCAAGCCTTCATGATTGTGCAGTAGGCACTTTATCTATTGGGCCCTTTCCTCACCCACTCAAATTTTTTTAAGGAAAATAAGTTTACTATTTTACAAAAATGATAATATGGCATTAAGATTTCATTTTTAATAACATCCAATAAAATAAAATACCTAGGAATAAACAAATAACCAGAAATGTACAGAAACTAGATGTAGAAAACATTAGATTGACTGAGAGGCATTAAAGGCTAATGAACTCAAAGATATCTCTTAAACAAGTCAGCTAGATAGATATTCAGTCATAGTTCTCTTAGATTAATCCATAGGTCTAACATAAATCTAGTTATATTATCAAAGTCACTTTAAGTAAGGTCAAAATACAAATAACAAGCTGGAACGTAATTGGATCTCGTTTGCCAAGGCAGCTACAGTGGTCAGTTTTGGGCCTCAGACAAGGGGCTTACAGGGTCAAGACAGTGGACTAGGGATGGATCCCCATCACCGAGCTGGGCCTCCTGGTCAAAGACCAATGATCTAGTCTGTGGAGAGATCTATCTGTTCAACCTGCCCATCAAGGACTCTGAGATTATTGGCTTTTTCCTGGAAATGTCTTTGAAGGATTTGGTGTTTAAGGTCATGCCAGTGCAGAAGCCAATTAAGACTGCCCAGGAATCAAGTTCAGGGAGATTGTTGCCATTGGAGACTGCAGTGGTCATGCTGGTCTTAGCCACTGTCATCTGAGAGACCATCATCTTGACCCAGCTCTCCATTGTCCCTATGTGGAGAGGATACTGGAGGAAGCAAGAGCAGCAAGTCCCTTGCCATCCCCTGTAGGATGACAGGCAGCTGTGGCTCTGCCTGTAGAGGCACGTGTATCATCTAAGCTCTGTAGCCCAAGAGGCTGCTGCTGATGGCATATATTGGCGACTTCAGTAGGGCCGAGAATGTATGACCACTCTAGGCTGCTTCACCAAGGCCACCTTTGATACCGTCTCCAAAACTTCCAGTGATCTACAGTGACCTAAATACAGACATCTAGAAAGAGACTATGTTCACTAAGTCTTCTGGTCAGGAATTAACCCATCATCTTGTAAAAGTCCACACCAGAGCTGTGGTGACACACTTTTTAAGTGTTTTTGTTTTTTTGTTTGTTTGTTTTGTGTGTGTGTGTGTGTGTGTGTGTGTGTGTGTGTGTGTATCAGAGGGCACTGTGTGGGCCTGTGGAAGCCCAAGGGTGACTTCAGGAATCATCGTGGCTTGCTGTAACTCTTTTATATTTGACTCCAGGATTTCCCAGGCTTTACCTTCCCTAGCTGGAATGCAGGTTGTAGCCATTTCTGTGGTATTTTTTATACGGAATCCAGTATCAGAACTCAGGTCCTTCTGCTTTCAAGGTAGAGTCAACCTCTGAGCTATATCTCCAGCCCTTAAATTTTATGTTTTCTAAAATTACATAGATTCCTGTCTTCTCCCCTCCCAATATTATCTCTTCTCCTTCCTCTCACTGAGAGACATCTTTATACCTTGCAAGATCCCTGTTACTCCAACATTCCTTCTTGTGTACATGTCCCATCGAGTCCTGTGTCCCTTCTTGCATGTGCCTGGGTACCTGCCGTGCATAGGTAATGTTTCAGTGGTGTACCTCTAACGCACGAGAGGCCTCTTTTTGTGACCAGTTTATCCCTTCAGCATCACTCCTATGGGATCAGGACATTTGAGTTTCTCCCTCATTCGTAGTGCTCAGTGTCATATAGATCTTGTACAGTTGAGTTTGGCTTCAGTATATTCATGATCATATTGGTTTTATCACCAGAGGGCCCTGTTTGTTACTATTCTCCTCATTCTCTGGTTCTCATCTTCTTTCTGTCTCATCCTCTATGGGGTACCCTGGATTTTTGGTGTGGGGACTCTTTGGATGTTCTGTTTGTGGTTGGATACTCCTCAGGGGCTTATTTTCTGCCCTTAGATCAGTCATGATTCTTTGTATTACCAATTCCAATTGGGAGTAATTTTCATGAATGCAAGCTGATAACTGCATTATTCTGTGGACTTGAAAACAACTGTTTGGAAATGGTGTGTTGTCATGTCTGATTGGCCAAGCAATATCGGTGGGTTCTCCTCTAGAGCCTGAGCCCTCTTCAGGCAAGGGCTCTCAGCTAGACTTGCAGTGACCAGGCATTGCTTTCCTCCTGGGAAGTGGGTCTTAAATCCAGTCACACATGGATTGGTTAGATGTTCCCATAGCATTCATGCCACTGTTGCTCTGAAATATCTTCTTATCTAGTGGACCATGTTGAAGCTCACAGAGTTCCTAACTGGGTAAGACTGTTGTTGGTAGCTTTTCTTCTTTGGCAGCTCGCATATTAATTATTAGTAATTATTAATAATATTAGACCGAGTGTGGTGACACATGCTTTTGATCACAGAACTCAGGTGACAAATGTAGGGAGATCATGAATTTGAGTTCATCCTGGGCTATACAGTGACTTCTAATAAATGTGGACTGTACTACAATACCCTATCTCAAAATGACAAGAAACTAATGATAGAACTGGGGATATCATTAAGTTAGTAAAGCATTTGCCTAAAAGGCACAGAGCCCTGGGTTGGACCCCCAACACTACATAATTCAGGTGTGATAATGTATATCTATAATCCCAGTACTTAGGAGGTAGAGGCAGGAGGACCAGAAATTTAAGGTTATCCCCAGATACACAGAAAATTCAAGACCCGGCCTGGAATACATAAAACCCTGCCTCTAAAACAAAAAAGTAATAAAATAATAATAATAACTTTGGGGATGATACAGAGAAATAGGTACCACTGGGAATATAGCTTTTGTGGAAAGCAATTTTTTTGTTTCCTAGCTAAAAAATTCTACAAATCAAACCAGAAGGAGTAGTCACATGTGCAATTGTATTGTGGAAGGCAAACTAGATCAGAGTACTTGCCTTAATATGCTTCATTGGATATAGTGCAATGGGATCCATCTATACCAAGAAATGCTATGAAATCACTAAAAAAAGGATCATTTAGTTCTGTATTTTTTGTTAGAAATGGTTGTTTTTCATGTTAAGGAAGTATATAAACTACTTTCAGAATAGCAGTTTGGTAAAATTACAAGCACAGAGTGTGTATAGCATTAGCTATAAGAGGAGGGAGGGTGCAAGTTCACAGCCAGCTTGGGCTACATGGTGAAAAAGGAAGGAAGTGAAAGCATGACAGTCAAGAGACATTGTCTTCGGAGCTGCTCATCCCCACCGAAGAGATTCTGTGGGGAGACGTGATTGTGGCATTTCCGTTCTTGCTATTAGAAAGCACTTTCCATGGGACAAAGTGGCCGTATGGTTGTCTTCTAGAATAGCATCCAGCAGGGTGGCCAGCTTTATAGGCCGAGCCTTCTTTTCACTGGCTGGAGCCGAGGTCAGCCATGAGACAGAAGAAGAGTGACCTGGATTTGCTGTATGCTCCTCACACCTGTTACTTTCTGTGCTCCATATCCCATATTTCTCTTGACCCAGAACTGGGCGAGATGATTGTAGAGGCCTCTCCCGCATGTCCTCTCCCCTCTTTTTCATTTTCTAAGACTCCTCAGCAGGTAAAGGTGGAACTGCTGTCTACAGTAAAGGCTGCATTCCCCATAAGTTTCCTTCTGTTTTCATAAATTACAGGGACCCGACTCCACCTGCAAGCTCAGTCTCACTGGGAGCCAAACCTCAAATTTTATTCTTTCTTCATAAATTGAAGGCATTGTCACAGATTTTCATCTAATGCTTTCTTTTTTACTACAACTTGGTATCTCAGAAATCTGTCTCTATGGTTGTTCACTTGAATTCTGCAAATAGAGCTAAAGTTTCTGAATAAATAATGAAACATGTGTTCAAAGTCTGTAACTCTTCCTTCTCCCTAACCACATCCTAGATAGCCCGCCAATGGTGTCAATTGTGCGAATAGATTCTCTAGTTTTAGTTTTCAAGGCTTTTCTTCCCCCTTTCTGGCTGTCTGAATGATTAATGTGACTAGGAAAATACTGTTGACCCATTTAATCATGTCAAACAATATCCATTGCTCATCTGCATAATGAAATACACACTGAACATTATATCTTAAGTGTGGGAACTAGTGAACCACAAAATAATGTACTAATCATTTAAATTATGAAACAAAATATAAGACATTAAGAATAACTATAGCATTAAATAGTAAGCTATTCAAGCTATTCAATGAAAAGCTAAAATCACTTACTAACTAAAACTAATAGCATCTTTCTTTAGTAGTTAGTAAGAAGAGCTAGAGATGGTTGTGTGCGATGGATAAAGAAAAGTCTTTCTATCAAAGCTCATTTTAATATTACCTGAGTATTACGGGATTTATCACAGATAGTTGAGGTTTTTCAATTGCTAATTAGTGGTTATGAAAATAACACTTTCCTGAAAAAATTGGCTGACATTTTTATCATAGTTTTATTAAGCTGGTATTTGAATAATTTTAATGACAACTAATTTATAGTTGAAACTATTTTGATCAATGATCTGATAACAAAGATCAGCTTTGACAGCTTTTGAAACATGTAAATTTTGTAAGGACCTCATTTGCACACTGTTTAAGTAAATGCAAAATTTAAAGGCACCAAATTTAGGCTATCAGGTTTCCATGGTTACACCTTTTCAAGTTAGTTTGTGTATTGTGTAAATAGGTCTGTGACTCACTGATAATTATTTGTTTTTTTGTTTGTTCTGTTGGTAATTCTGTGTTTAGCTGAATTTAATACAGTTCACACAGTGTGCTTTGGTTTATGTATATTTTAGTGTTTGTGATTGACAGTGATTGAGCATTTCTTATGGAGGGCTTGCCTTTTTGTCATAAATGATGTATGTTGGTGGTACTTGAAATGTAAATAAGTTCTTCCTGGATCACTGTTTAATAAACAGGATTTTTTTTATGCAAAGAAGACTTCTTGGTACATTTTAAACAATTAGACTTGGTGAGTTCTAAGATGTTTTTTTAAAGAAAGTGCACAAGACAAATGTATCTAAATTCTTACAGACTAGCCTACGAAGGAGAACATAATGGTTTAGACTGAGCACTACATTGGCTGCATACAATTCAGTAACATTATAAAAAGAGCCGCTTTAGAGGCTGGAGAGGTGGCTCAGGGGTTAAGCCTCCGCCTTGCAGGCGGAAGGTCCTGAGTTCGGATCCTAGACCCCACGTATAGACACCAGGCGGCCTGCGTTTCCGGTCCTGATAGGGCAGAGCCTGTGAATCCCGGGACAGAGTAAACAAGGAGGAGGTTGAAACGGTCCATGATGGTTCCTGAATTCGTCTGTGGTTCTACACACACACACACATACATACACACACGCACACACACGCATACACTCACAATTGAATGAATGAATGAATGAATGAATGAATGAATGAATGAATGAATAAATAAATAAAAGCCGCTTTCTAGACTGAATGTAACTCCGGATATAGTGCTTACCTCGTATGCAGTGAACTCAATCCCTAAGCATGACCAAAAGTGTTTTCAATTTTTTAATTCTTTGATAATTTTATGCATGTATATAATGAATTTTGATCATTTTCACCCCCTGTCATCCTCTGCCATTCCCCCCATGTCCTTGCTGAGATCTTCTCTTCTGGATAAGTCTCTCCTACTTGTTATGTGTGCATGTGTGTTCCATTGAATTTAATTAAATCTTTACCTGAGTATGGTGTGGAATTACTTGCTGGAACATGGGCAGCTTGTCAGCAGCTACATCACTGAAGACAATCACACACATCTCTACTGACCATTAACTACCAATAATCCTGCAGGGAAGAGTGGGGCCTCATGAGCCCCTCTCCATTCATGATGATATATTGGCAGATCTAACAGCTTCAGTTTTGTGCAGACTTTATGTATATGTAATCATAGCTGCTGACTTCATGAAAAAAATAAACAAATAAAAAAAGAAGCATTCTGATGTGAGTCTTAAAAGTATTTGAGCTGTACAGGGGATGTCTTCTCTACAAAGTGAAATATTCCTACAGCCAGAACTGTCTCCTCTCTCTCACCACTCAGCTGTGGCATAGGCTGTGAATGGAAGGATTTATTCTTGAAAAAAGCCAAGACCCTTTATACTAATGAATGAAAAAAAGAGACTTTCCTTAGACTTTACCAACAACCATCAGTAATTGAATGAATGAATGAATGAATGAATGAATAAATAAATAAATAAATAAAAGCAAGGAATACCCAGAGAAACATCCAAATTAAACTCTGTATTATTCATCCTCAGGAGTCTGAATCTTCCCAGTATGCTGAAGGCCTGCTCTCTAGTTTGTAAAGTATCAGTGCATCTGCAGTCATTTGCTGGTCCAAGGTGACCTTGTGGCAAATGAGAAGAGACTGATTGCTTTAGACAGTAGGCTTTTATTTTATATAGCAGCTCTGGGACCCAACCTAGGATCTTATGAGGACTTTGTGAATTACTTACTTTGTAGGTTACCCAGAAGCACATTTTTTTTAATTGAACACTTACCTTGCACTGCTTTCTATCATGAACACAATTCACACAGTCATTATAGCATCCCAATAAAGAATGTTTATTCCTATTAACAAGCAAGGAAGCTATGAGTTAGAAAATTTAGCCTGTTCACGTGAATCAATGAGTACTCAGAGAAGAAAAGCTAATATAAATAAGAACTCAAATACAGCGCTTATTTGGGCAGCACATGTATTAAAATTGGAACATATAGAGATTAACATTGCTTCTGCATAAAGATGATGTGAAAATTTGTGATGTATTTCTTATTTTTTAAAAAGAACTCTGGGCTGGAGAGATGGCTCAGGGGTTAAGACCTGTATCACAAGTAGAAGGTCCCGTGTAAAAATGCCAGGCGGAAACGGTGGTGTCCCGCACTTCTGGCCCTGGTGGGCGGAACCTGGGAAATGCCAGAGCGAAGCAAGAAAGAGGGAGAAGCAATCCAGGATGATTCCTGAAGTCACCTTTGGTTGTCCACAGAGACACACAGTGCCCTCTGATACATACACACACATAAAATAAATAAACAAAATATAAAAAAGAACTCAAATATAATTAGGAAGTCACTAATTTTAAAAGAAAATCCCGTGATGCATGTACAATAAAATGAAGTATTTTAATTTCCACTTCTTTTTTTCTTTTTTACTTCCAAATTGGCTGTTTTACTAGATTTTGGAAGGTTCTTTTTGTGGCATTCCTACAAAGTTATGATTCAAAAATGTTCATTACATATCACATAGATAATAAATATATTTCAAATATTTAATATGTCAGAAATTTCAATACTGTTAATACTATACGTTAATCTAAAAAGAACATGATGTATTTGTCACACTAAATGTGAGTGATATTGTCAGCATAGGTTTTTCAAGTGCTGTTGTGTTTTCAGACATGAAAAGAACCTTGGGCTGGAGAGATGGCTCAGGGGTTAAGCCTCTGTCTCTCAAGCAGAAGGTCCTGAATTTGGATCCCAGATCACACATAAAAATTTCAGGCAGAAATGGCAGTGACCTGCTCCTCTAGCCTTGACAGACCGAGTCTGGGAAACTCCAGAGCAAAGAGGAGATACTGCAATCCAGGGTGATTCCTGAAATCACCTTTGGGCCTCCCAGGCATACACAGTGCCCTCTGATAAACACACACAAATACACACACACATACACAGAGAGAGATAGAGAGAGAGAGACACACACACACACACATGCAAAAAATAAAATGAAAAGAAGCTGACTACATATTGAAATAGGATGTACATTTTGTTGTTGTTGATGGTGGTGATGGTAATCTTAATTTTTAATCTTTAAAACAAAACATAGACACTGGAGTATGGTTCAGGGGTTTAAGACACTGCCTCGAAAGCAGAAGAATGTGAGTTCAGATCCCAGATCCCACGTGAAAACACCAGGTAGAGGTGGCAGCCTGCATTCTTCTGGTGGAAGGCTAAGCCTGGGAAATTCCAGAGCCAAGTAAAAAGGAGGTAAAAGCAATCCAGGATGATTCTTGAAGTCATCCTTGTTCCTCCACAGGGATATGTACACACATGCACGCACACAGGATATGTACACACATACACGCACACCCTCCTACATGCACACAAATGAAGATAGCAGATAGTTAAGCACCCATATCTTTAAGAAAACAAACAAAAGAAAAGATAGAGCCAGACTGTAAGTAGGCTACATTAATGCCCAAAGCTATAAAGTGTTTGCTTATAACCTACCCAGTCAGGCTGAATATAAAATCATCCATGGCAACATGACTATTCCAAGTTCAAAGGGCTCTCTTTAGAAATTTTGGAATTTTGTCTTTTACTGAAAAAGCTTCTGTGTGTTTTCTTTATTGTTCTGGTTGTAAGTAACTCCTTGATGAGAGATCCTGGCTTCTGCTGTCTGGAGTCTGTGTAATCTCAACGGCAGAAGCTTGGAGATGTATTGTTTTCCCGAGGTCTTGGCTTTTTCATTTTAAGCCGTGTTGTCAACCTGCTTCCCTATCTCTCCTGCTGTCGGGTTTTGCTGCAGAGGGAGGTGTGATTCTCAGGACTGCCGCATACAATTTATATTAAGGGTCTTATTTTATGAATGCCTTTCTTTTGTTTTTATACAGGGAAGACATTACAATTCTGTGGATTTTTTTGTGTTTAATACTGCAGTTTTGATCATTGATGAGGTATTTTATAACTCTTGTTTGCTTAAATAATAGTAATTTTACAGGACATATCAGTAAGGAAGAGGGAGGGAAGGAGGAAGGAAAGAAGGAAGGGAGGGAGGGAAGGAAGGAGAGAGGGAAGGAGGAAGGAAAAAAGGAAGGGAGGGAGGGAAAGAAGGAGGGAAGAAAGGAAGAAGGAAGGAAGGAAGGGAGGGAGGGAAGGAAGGAGGAAGAAAGGAAGGAAGGAAGGAAGGAAGGAAGGAAGGAAGGAAGGAAGGAAGGAAGGAAGGAAGGAAAGGAGGGTGGGAAGGAGGGAGGGAGGAAAAGAGGGAAGGAGGGAAAGAGGGAGGGAGGGAGGGAAAGAGGGAGGGAGGGAAAGAGAGAAGAAAGGAGAAAGGAACACATCCAGCAATGGAATTCAGGTGACATTATTATAAAATGAAGAATTAAAATGCTTCAATACAATTCTAAAATATTCATATTAAAGTATACCTTTCAGCATATTCTGTAAGTCCTATATCATCTGCTAATTCTAATCCATCTGGGCATTCTAATCCAAAATGGCTAATGTATTTTTCATGGCAGTAGCATTTATAAATAATACATCTTTTTAAGAATTAAAGGATTTTGGGGGCTGGAGAGGTGGCTCAGAGGTTAAGCCTCCGCCTTGCAGGCGGAAGGTCCTGAGTTCGGATCCTAAACCCCACGTATAGACGCCAGGCGGAAGCGGGGGCGGCCTGCGTTTCTGGTCCTGGTAGGGCGGAGCCTGTGAATCCCGGGGCAGAGTAAACAAGGAGGAGGTGGAGGCGTCCATGGTGGTTCCCGAATTCGTCCGTGGTTCTACACATACACATACATCCACAATTGAATAAATAATAAAAAAATTTTAAAGAATTAAAGGATTTTTTAAAATTATCTCAATGTTAGCTAATGATATCTTTGTTGGGTCATTCTCTAAATTCCACATATGATTTCTGTACAGTTGATCTCTCTGGTTCCCATTTGCGTGCTTTAATATCAAATCGTCCTGTTTTCTTCTCCTTTAACTGAAGTGTGTAAGGTAACAAGAATGCTTCTTTTGACTTTGGGAGGTGGAAATTTGCCAGATGTTCCGGGCGCCTTCCCTGGGTAGGGTAACACTCTTTCCTGTTTCCTCGACAGAGCATTTGGTTGGGTTCCTTGCTTTGACTCTGTACTTCGACTCTGACTAGAGCTTGTCTTCTACCCTACATTGAAATGCTACTACGGCATCCAGAAAATCTGGCAAAGAAAATGATATTTTGATGACATTTTCACAGGGCTCAGCTGGAATGAATTATTACATTTTAACAAGGCTCTGATAAACAGCTCCTTTATTTCCTGGAACGATACAATATTTCTTTGTGCAAGAAGTAGCCTGAGTGTATGTATTGTTGAAGTGCTAAAGAGCTGCTTTTCTCTAAACTTTAGCAGAGAGACAGTAGGATTTGCTAAGCATATACTATTTCATTGTGACTCAGTCAGTATTTTGCGCTGTGTATCCTTAGAAGTTGAACTTAGTTTTCAATTTGAAGGAATTTTTGTCTTAAATAAAATCATTTTGTATGTTAGTTTTATTCCCTTCTATACATAAATCGTTTTTGCATAACTTCCCCTGAAGTTATATTCCCATCAAATAGTCTGATTTTAGTTTTATGCTTTGAGTCCTCACCATAATCTTTGATATACTTCCCGGCTGTAGTTGTGCTAATCTAAAAGACCCACCCACACACACACCCACAGGCATGAATCTCCATTATTAAGTGGGCTGTTTATTGATCTGTATTTGTAGTGCAGGCTGAGTAGTATTTATTTCCCAAGATGAGGAGACTACTTCTTGTGTAAATATGGATCCTTGGGTCCAGGTAGTATTGATAACCAAATGTTATCAAAGCTGACGCTTACCTAGAAGCAAAATGAAATCTTTCTGTAAATCATCTCTGGCTATCATGGATGTCATACTCTGCCTGTTGATAGATTTTGTTTTAAAAGGAAAAGAGATGTGGCAGAGAACCATCTTCCTGCAGAGCCTTGGGGAAGGTTCTGTTTTGCTGTGACCTGAGCACCATTCTTAAATGTTGTCCTTATTGGAAGAGAGTGCCCCAGGCTGCCACTCTTCCCTTTCCTAGATGGTCTTTCAGTTCATCTTTCCCAGAACCAGGGCTCCCAGGTTTTGGGCGATAGCTTTATGATGGCTGTGATGTCCATACATTAATGTCCGTCTTACTTTCATTGGGCCATTCAGTTTATTAATAGTAGTGGCCAATCCTATTGTAATATTCAAATGCTGCATCCTCATAGAAGTTGCCAACTAAGAGCATTGAGCAACTAGGATGAGCACATGTTTCAGCATAAAAGTGAATTTTTTACACTTTTTGTAAATTTTAAATATTTTACACATTTCTTTTTTCTACTTTATAGACTCTTTGTGACTACAGTAGTGGTCTTAGCTATAAATAACTACAAGGATGTTGGATGTCAAGTAGAATCTTTTACTTCAGACAGGTAGAGTCTATTTCAGACTAGTGCTTTGTGCCCATTGCACTCAGCTATGTGCTTTATTCTAAGCATTAAAGAAAACGAATTGTTTTCCAGCACCTGCATACCAACTGGGACCGCACCGTAGCTTTACGAACTAGAAGCTTGTTTCCAAATGCTATTCATGAAACCCCCCAAAACAGCTCTTCTAGGTTTCTGAAACAGATCCACTCCTCTCTGCCATGGCGACTTAGCTTGAAATCCAGGAAGCGGTGGTGGATGGTGTCCATATCCACGACTTCCTGAATTGGAGAAAAAGTGTGGAAAGCATCTGGGGAAAGGAGGCTCTTTACCAGCTTGTTTCCTGTAAGTTCAATTGGAAGACCTTGTCTGTGCAAATAGATTTCAAAATAGAGCCTGCCCTTTGACTGTCTCCATAATTACATGGCTCGCTCTGTATTTTATTTGGCAGCCAGAGCAGTTAACCCCTGGAAGGAAGGGGCTGGTGGCATGCCCAGCTTGCCTTCCCAGACATGTCCATGGGAATGAATAAGCCACTGTTTGGAGAAGCCCACAGCTAAAAAACACACTAGAATAGTCTCTCGCCAAACTGAAACTCTTGGGAAACAGATTTAATGATGTTTATTATGATTGGTTAAAAAATTTAACTTTGTCCTTAATGTGTGGATTTTAGAGAAGTATTAATTGTTTTTAAAATTGGGAGTTGGGGGAGTTCCTTGGTGCTTTGATGTAATCAACATCTGTCAACAGGATGAATTTGCTTTTGTTCAGTTTCAAGGGGCCTTGTCCTTCAGCTTTGTCCAATCAGTATCTGCTTCTGCCTGAGGCATTCCCAAGTTGTGTGTGTGTGTGTTTTTCATTCAACAAATGCACAGGTTATTTCTTGTGAAATGTGAGCTTTTCTTCTGTTTTATTATTGCTTTGAAATAAGAAGGAACCGTCGGTTTTTCTCATTTGTTTTTGAAGCACATACATCTTTATATGAGATTGTAGAAAACTTATGTTGGGTCATATGAACCGTTTAATTTTCCTTTGCAACATTTGTGCCTGCTATGAAACCTCTCAAGCAGACAGTCAATGTTTTAGGTCAAGAACTCCAAGGCAGGGTTGTGTTTGCCATGTTCTCTTGGAGTTGGAGGGCTCCGCAAGAACTGGTGTTCCTACTCCAAGTAATTGGTTAGAGTTCATGAAAATGTGATCTTTTCCGTGATTCAGCTCTTCAAAAATGTATTTCTTTGGTTCAGCTTTTTCTGAGTCTACTGTAGGAAGCAACATTTTTTGAACAGAAAAAAAAAGTCAAACTGCTGTCACAAAATAGGTTGCCTTTTTTCCAGTTGAAGTTAATGTATTATTTAAGCAAATCATTTGGTTTAAAATTAAAATCATCAATGCGTAGAAGAGCCACAGTTGAAAATGAATTAGCAAAACATTGTTATTTTCCCTCTTGGTAATCATAAATCATTTAAATCTGGCAGCTATTCCTCCCTTCATCTAAAATAATTGCCTCCATTTGTAAAATCAATTAGATGTTAATATGCTATAAATAATAGTTTTGTTACTAGACTTTGGCATTTGCTGATCATTATGAAAAAATATATTCAGCAAGACATTTTACAGGGTGTCTTTCAAATTACATATTATCTCTGGCTGCCATTGTTAGCTAATGTAAAGTCATACCAGGATACTTTATTGTGTTGTTTTCTACCCAGATATTTGATCCCTCTGAGATGTGGCATAACCGAGGATTGATGGCCCTCGGAGGGGTGAAAAATATAGGTGTTGGTAGCCCACACTCGAGTACAAATGTACTTTGTTCAGTTTTACAACTGCTTAAAATAATAAGCGTTTTAAACATCTCTTTGAAAGTTCATTCAGACCTCTCCCTTAAAAATACTTGTTGACCCAAAGAAAGCTCACATTTTCAAGGGTAAAATCGGTTTAATGAAGGGTCATTAGCCAAGGTGCACATGAGAACCCAGGGTGCAGTGGGTGAAATGGAAGCGCTTCATTATGGGGTACAGAATGCACAAGCAGATAACAATTAAAGTGGACCCTGAGTAAGAGGCCAATAAATACAGGGCAGGTTGTGAGCCGCAGAGTTAGTTATTTGAAACACAGTCCTCCTCCTGTACCCTTGGGTTCTGCGGCCCACCTTTCAGGCTTGATCTGTAAAGAGAAATAAAGGGCAGTTTGTAGAAATTGAAGTTATTACCGAACATGAAAATATTTAAACCCATAGCCTAGATTTACATTCCAAATACAAACTTAAAACACGAAAAATGTGGGGCAAGACGCAGAGCAATTTCCAGAGACGTGGGGCCGCACAGTGTGGGCTTCCACGGAGGGAGAGCAAGTGGCTGTTGCCTGTAATTTCCAGACTTCAGCTCAAACTAGGTCCTGATGGAATTTTTGTGACACTGAAAATAATTCTTATTATTACCTCTGATAACAGTAAATATTCTAGTATCCCTAACAAATAACGTATGGATTTCCTGCCTACGAAAACCTATCTAGCTAAAGTTTCTGCTAGGTAATCAATGGTAACAACACCCCGATCATCTCTTTTCAAGATCAGATTAGTACAAGCAACTGCCTGCCCCACTTGACTGCCCTGCCCGACTCCCCTGAGGCTTTTGATATTTCCCACTGGTGCCTCCTAAATATCTCATTCCCATTGGCCCCTTGATTAGTTCAGATAGCTTCACCAGGCGTGTGTGTTGTGGGTCCTGTGTGAGTAATGATGGAAAGGGACCCAACTGGCATGCTTGTCTCTGAGCATGGCCATGGGAAGCTCAAATAAGTAGTAACCTGGAAGTCAGTAGCTGTAAGGTGTCACAAAGCAGAAAACTCAACAGACCTACTATATCTGCTTGGTGACCCCACATTTGGAGTTTTTACTCATTCCTTATTAATTGTAAGATGTTTAAAAAAATAGCTAAGGATCACCCTCCCTGCACCCCCCCGAATTACCAGAGGAACATTATGCTCTAAAGAACCACAACTTAAGCCTGTTTCTGTTAAAAACAAAATTGAATTAGACTAGGGAGAGAGAAGGAGAGAAAGAGAAAGAATACATGGCAGAAGCTATTTCCTCTGAAAAAACACCAGAGTTTGTTGTTCTTCTTGTAATAGCCAGTGGAATAAACACACAGACTGGCATGTGAATATCCTGCTACCTTGTTACCACATGTATAGGGTATCTTTTGTCATAGTGAAAGAAAAGATTTTGCTTCAAATAAAAGAGGATCTTATGAAACTGGAGTTTTTTAATATGCATTTCTAGTCTTTGATACTTTATACATAAATGCAATGAGTTTATGTTATTTTCATCCCTCCTACTTTCACGTTTGCATGTGTGGCCCACTGGATTTCATTTGGGATGCCTGTACCACTAAATGTCTGAATACTTGCCAGGGCCTGGGTGGCTGGATGGATAAATCACTGAGGACAGTGAGTCCCCTTCTGCCGTCTCTCAGGGAGGTGTAGTGTCTCTTGAGATCTCTCCCTTCCCATGGTGAACTGTTGACAGGCAGACAGTTACACCAGTCTTCTGGAAGTAGGACATCGCTGCAGTGAGTTCTTAGGTGCAGCAGCCGGGTCATGATCAGAGGACGATGACGGCTCCTCCTCCACCTCTGGCTCTTCCATTCTTACCTGTGGAGATGGTGGCGATTTGGATGTCTTACTTAGGACTGAACAGTCCACAGTCATGAAAGCAGAGCTCCAAGAGCAGAACTGTGATTGCCAATAGACTGGCTGTTTTCAGGCTATTTCCCATGTTTAGAATTTTGCTCATCCAGTCACCTGGGCAGAGGAAGCATTTGCATCTTTTTGGCAGCAAACCCATCATTTGGTAGGAAAGGTACATTGGCAGCACTGTTCAGCCAAATAGTCAATGTTCAAAAACTTTATCCCAATAAAGACCTGACGGTTTCACGCTTCCAGTTTAAGAACCTAGAAAGGATCCACCACCACCACCCAATCAATGATTGTGTACTGGAACTTGATAACACTGATAAAATCAGACTAAAAAAAAAAAAAAGTCTGTATTCTAAGATTGAGCTGAATCTGTATTATCCTGTTGCCTGGCTGCAGTGTGCCAGTTAAATGCTGCTGAATGAACAAACACCAAAGCCAAGTCTCTGTGCCTCAGTAACATCTGTCCAGTGCTCAGCACAGATCTTGGCATCAGGAAAATCTCAGCCGGTCAGTGTCCGCTGTTACTGTTATGTCCTGGTCACATAGCAGCTAGCAGGACCAAGAGAAGAACTTTGTCTTCAAAGTGCCCTCCAGTGCTGCCACTGTCACTCTGGCCCATTTTCCATCCCTCCATCTAAGGTTGAGCTAATGCATCTGTTGATTTGTGTAATGTCTGCCTCTCCCTCGGGAAGGTAAAAGCCAGGACCACTATAGTCCCCGGATCTAGGATGTGACCTGTAGGATGGGTTCAGTAAGTATATTCATTGTTGAATGAAAGAATAAATTTAGGGGTCAGCTGAGATAGCTCAGAGGATAAGGCACCTACCTGCTTGAAAGCCTGATGTCCTGACTTTGGTCCCAGGAAGCCCACATGGTAGACAAAGAGGACTGACTTACAAAAGTTGTCCTCTGATCTCCACTCATGCAGCATAGCATATATATGCATGTTCTCTGTCTCTGTCTCTGTCTCTGTTTCTCTCTCTCTCTCTCCTTACACACATATTAAAGAGCAAGGATTCAGAAAGAAATGAGCATTTATGGAGCACCTATTTTTAGAGATAGTTTACATATCATATCTCAACTAACACATTGTCCTTATGGCCGCAAGAGTACTATTATTCCCATTTATTTTATTTTATTTATTTATTTTTGTATGTGTACTATTATTCCCACTTATTTCATTTTATTCATTTATTTTTGTATGTGTAGGTGTGGGTGTGAGTATGTGTAGAAGAGGTCACTTGAGTGTGTGTTCCTGAGGAGGCCCAAGCATGACTCCGGGAATCATCCTGAATTGTTCGATCTCCTTCTTGCTTTGCTCTGGGGTTCCCCAACTCTTCCTTCCAGCCATGAGTGCAGGCTGCCTTCCTCATGGCATTATTCCATGGGATCCAGGATCTGAAAACAGGTCCTTTTGTTTGCTAGGCAAAGTCTTAACCTCTCTCCAACCCTATTATCCCATTTAACAGAAATTTCAGTAACTCAGACCTGGCTTACTTTAAAGTGTTCATTGACCACCAGATATATTTTTCAAGATTAAAAAAAAAAATCCTTTCCTCTCAAATCTAGTCCCTGTAAAAAAAATAGCATTGTTTGGCAAGGTATGCAAAATAACAGGCCTTAAAGAGCCCTGTATCCGCACAAGCAACTGCTGCCTATCTGACAGGCTTAGTAAGAGGTAAGAGGTAATAAAATGAGCACTGAACAGTGAGCTTAACCAGAGTGTTCACTAAACGTATCAGTGCTGCCATGACCAGTTGTAATCGGTGCACGCTTACCTTGAAGGGGAGATGCGACTGGGGAGCTGGTGTCTTGAGCCAGTTCCTCCTGTTTCTGCCCTCTGACTACCAGCCACCTCACTGAGCATGTGTGGTCAGTGAAGGGGGCTTGGTTAAAAGAGTGGATGGATTCAGTGAATTCATCTCCACTTTTTAGAGAAAAATGACTTAATAATAGTGAACAATAGCTTTGTGATACCTTTTACATTTTCTGTGTGTCCCATGTACATTAGCTAATTTTATTCCCATCCCTATAAGGAAGCTAATATACTTTATGAAACTTTTCTCTCAGCTTTGGTACATACTACATGTCCCTCTTTGTACATTCTCCTATAAAATAGAGAAGTGATAGCTTATAACTCACAGGGTTCCTGTGAAGATTAATGAGCTGACATATGTAAAGCATGTTGTTCAGTAATTAACATAACAAGTGTTCTATATTAAAACTATAGTTTTGGGAACTTTAGTTCCTGTCATAGTTAGGCACAGATGTTAACTTGACAGTTGAGGGTTTGAGCTCTGGGCACATTTGTGGTGAATTGGTGGTTGGGTTAAGCCCAGAGCAAACTTGCAAGAGATTGTCTGGCTGATGGGGAAGGCTCAGGTGGGTGGGATTAGGCCCTGGAATAAAATACAGAGAGCTGGAGAGAGTCAGCATCCTTGTTTATACTTGGCCAGACATGCTGGTCTGGCAAGTAAGGATTGTCCCTCTTTTAGCTGTTATGTAGAGATGGTGTAGGTCAGTTCCCTCAGCCCTGGTGTTGATGCATGCTCTCCCGTCAAACTGTAACAGACTGTAAATGGACTATCATAAGAAAATAAACCCCTTGTTCTCTTAAACCGTTTGATGGTGATTTATCAGCAACTATGCAGGCTGACTGCAACAGTTCCTATTTTACTTTTGAGTATTCCTGAAGGAGCTATCATTTATTAAGCATCTGTAAAACACAAGGTACTTTCTTTCACATCGCTTGCTCAGTTAATTTGCACCTGAGACTTAAAAGAAGCAACAGGTTCAGGCACACGCAGTTCACAAGTGGTAGAGCTGAGAAGAATCCAATCTCTCAGCTCCAAAGGTCTGCTTTTCCCATCACTCTATCAGCTGAGTATCTGAGGCTGAATCTGGAGATGCATCTCAGCAGAGCACTTGCCTAGTATATGCAAGGCCCTGGTATCATCAGGACTGTGAACAAACAAGCAAAAATTCCCACAATTTTCACCTGACAGTTCAGGGCTGGTGGCATTGCTGTTAGAGAAGTGTCTGTGTGTGTGTGTGTGTGTGTGTGTGTGTGTGTGTGTGTGTGTGTGTGTGCAGGTGCACATGGGGGCATAAAGGTCTGAGGGTAGCCTTGATAAGTTTTTCCTCATTTGAGGTCTACCTTTTCTTCTTTTTTTGAGAGAGGGTCTCTCAGTGACCTGGAGCTTGCTGGCCAGTAGGTCCCAAAGACACCCGTCTCCCCAGAGCTGAGATGGCAAGCCCTCGGCTATACCTGAATTTTTCATAGTGTTTGAGGTATCAAACTCAGATACTCATGTTTGCACAGAAAGTACTTCACTGACTGAGCCACCATTCCAATTCCCTTTCTAGGGAAATAATTGTATTTTAAAATCTTTGCAGAAGTGCTAGAGAGATGGCTCAGCAGTTAAAGGGCTTGCCCACAAGCAAAGGGACCCAAGTTCAGGGTCTTAATGATGATGTATTGGTTCCGTGACCCTCTTGTAATTCCAGTCTCAGAACGTGGAGTCTGGAAATACTCAGAGCAAGCTGGCTAGCTAAACTAGCCCTATCGGTGAACTCTGGGTTTAATTACAGACCTTTCTCAAAACAGTAAGATGGAAGAGAAATTAAGGATTCCTAATAGCAATGCTGGATCTCCACATGCATATGTACACACATGCTTGTGCACACACATGCAAAGCACACATATACCACATTCACATGGAAAATGGAGTGGGGGGAAGGTAAAGGATACCTGCGTATGTCCAGCAGTTCTTGAGCTGGGCACGGTGGCACCTATAGTCCCAGCAATTCAAGAGACCGAAACAGAATTGCTTAAGCCTGAGTTCAAGACCAGTCTAGACAACATAGCAATACTTGTCTCAAAAAATATTTTTAAAAAATATCTTCTCCTTTTGTTTAGTATTTGGAATTGTTTAAAATGGCATCCCATGCACAATGGACCCGGGGATGTAGCTCAGTAGGATTGTTGTCTAGCATGCACAACTCTGGGTTTGAAGCCTGCAGTGCAGAAAAGTAATATATAAATAATCCTTATATTAATATGATTAACATGTTAATAAACATTGTGAACATTATAAGTAACATACTCTCCAAGACACTATTGTAAGTTCAATTCAGCAATATCGAGTTCAAGTTTATGGTAGAACATAGCCAAGCTAAAGTCTTAATCACTGACCTTCTCAATGCCTTTTCCATCTTTATGAGAGATCCTGACTTTGGGGATCCATACTTACCTGCACTTCCTGTTTCTATTACTTTTCTCAGCTGAAACATTACTCCAGGCCTGCAGTTCTCAAGTCTGAGGGCTGGCAAAAGCCCAGGCTGCTGGCCACACACCCCATGGGGTAGGGGTGGGGGGCTGGTATCTGCAGCACCTGCTGCTGTGGGAACCTCCTTGTGAGAACCTGGCTCTAAACCAAGAGTCAGTGAGTTCCTGCAAGGGCTTGGTGGTAAATGTTGCAGGCTTTGTGGACTCTCCCTGTGTCTTCCTCACACATAGCTCAGAACCAGTTATAACCAGTTAATATTAACATGCAAGTGAATGCGGGTGGGTATAGACACTAAAATTTGAATTTCACATAATTTCACCTCACATCATTTCTCATGATGTTTTCAACCATTTGTAAATAAATTCTTAGACATTAAGTTGCATAAAAATAGGCAGCAGATTCGGCCCTTGGACTGTAGTGTGCTAACCCACCAGGTAGTTGTGACCTGTGGGAGATTTTTAACCATTATTTTTATTATAATAGTAATAGAAGTGGATGGTTTTGAAAACCTAACAGTATAGATGAAAATAAAATTAGTCAAAAAGTCTTCCCTCCTTCTGCCTTAATCACATGTTCCAGAAATAACCATTATTGATGAATATTAATTTCCAGCAATTTATAGGCACATTTGAGTTTGTATAAATGTGCAATTTCCCTTTTTATAAATATTTTATGTATTTATTTGAGAGGAAAGGAGAGTGGGGGAGGGACCCAAGTTCTTTTTACTCTAATGGACTCCTTGCATACATTGTACAGCATTTGCTGTTTCCCTAACAGTGTCTTATGACCCCTTCCCCATCAACATGCTGAAATGACTTAGCACCTCCTCCCCCTCCTTCTATTTCTTTTGGCTTTCTGAGACAAGGTCTCTTGAAGCCCAGGGTGACTTCAAACTTTCCGTGTAACTGAGGATAACCTTGAATTGATTCTCCTGTCCCCACTGCCTGAGTGCTAAGATGTACTGGGCTTAATCCTTCTTTATGGATTCTAAGCTTTCTATTGTTCTCTGTTATATATTTTACCAGTCTCCAATTGCTATTTTCCATTTTTTGCTACTCTAATAATGCTTCAGTAAGGTTGTGTCTTCATACATCTCTCATTGACATTATCAGCAGATAAAAGTCTTCAGAGATAAATTGCTGAGACAAAAGGTAGTTTTTCTTTTTAAAAATTTTTATTCTTTTAGTGTTTCATGCATGAATATAGTAAATTTATATTTTCACACCTTAATCCCCAAACCCAACCCCCTCCTTTTCCCACTACAACCCTTCCTTGCCAGTCTTCCTCCTATTTTCATGCATTTTCACTATGTGTGAGTTTCATCCGGGTTGTCCATTGAGACAAGCATCCACACACACATCAGCATTACCCCTCATCAGTGTCCCAGGGATGCATTTAATATTTAGATAAGTAGTTCTAATTCCTGTCATGGGTACCATAGAGCCATATGCTCATTTTTTCTTTTGGGTTATACCTACATTTTTGCTATTTGGTACAACTTGAACCATTCGGCACAGTGCCTTGATGCCCAAGAACTTAACATAACAGCAGCAATCCTACTCGGGGCAAAAGCACAGCTGGCAATTTGCCTCTGATTTTTGAAAGGAAAACGGCTTTAAAGAATGTACAGCCATTAAAGTGTGCCCTGCACTCTGGGGTCGTCCTGGACACTGTCACACAGGTGCTGCAGCAGAAACTGCTCTTTTTCCAGACCTGGTGATTAGCTGGTATTTCCAGATGTTTGTTTCCCATTAATGGAGTGTCCATTGTCAGACATTTATGTAAACATGGTGTTAGTTAATCAATACGGTGCGCAGTTAGTGCACTGGACCTCAGAGTGTCGCTTCCTTCCTTTCTGTTCGGGGTTTTCTTTTTGAGTCGATAAAGGATTAGACTAATGATTACAACACGCCACCTTCAAGTGCAGCATTGCATTAATTGTGTGAGTGTGTGTGGTGTGTGTTTCTCAACCTAAAATATGCCTGTTTCTGCTCATAGGTTGTCATGGAATTTTGTCTTCACCACTCAATCATATCTACTTTCGCATGCAGTCAAGTAGTCAACAAAGAAGAAATTTCGTTTTTCAGAGACAAACAGATACTTCCCAGCAGCATAGTTTGGCCAGCTGTGGTTTCCCCTGCACATCCAGTCCCTAAGGTACTGTATTACTGTATTACAAGTACTGTAAGGTACTGAATGGCTCCAGAGTGCTGGTCTCTCCAGTCAGGGTAAATAAAGGTTGACTGCAGACACGCATTTTTTTTTTTCTGGGCCACTTGAATCATAATTTAAAGACTTTGCTTCATATTTAAATTGTGATGTGAGACCTTTTAACATTCCACAATATTAGATATTAAAATTAATCAAAATAAACATCTGTGCTTATAACTAGGTTTATTAATTTCAATTTTTATAATAAAAAATTTCTCCATCAATGTTCTAACATGAAGCTAAAACTATGTATATGTAGTTTCTGATTCTTTTTTTTTTTAAGGGACAGTTGACTGTATTTTGGGTTGATTTAAGAGAAATTTACTTGAAACTCACATGCTGGATGTTTGAAGTCCACTCTTAGACTTTCTGTGTTGTCAATGCTACTGCCTTGGTTTTTAAGAGTAAATGAAGTGAAATGTCTGGTGATATAGCGTTCTTGCCCCCCCCCCAAGGTTTCAGTTTCATCTCTCCAATTTTCAAACGAACATGAGCATTGTTGAACAAAACATAGTAGGCTGGCCGCGGTTAGGGAGTGGAATCAAAGGGAGGCCACACAATACTTATAAGGCCAGGAGCTCTTCGTGTTAGTGAAGAGTGCCAAACCAAGCCTGGTCGTAAGGTCTTCTCTTACCTCCTGTTTGGAAGAGATTTTCTTTCCATGTTTCAAATGCAATACAAAGGAGGCTCAGGGGTCATTTAGAAGGAAGCAGATAGTTAAAGGAAATATAGATCTGCCACAAAATCACCTTGCTCTATCTTCCTTACACTTTCACGGTGCACACTACATCGAGTATATTATGTCTCCTAAAAGCAAGTGGCCCATTTTTGTAGCAAAGTTGACAAGGTAAAAGGGTTAGCAGTCCTAGCTTGGCTAAGGTCTGGCCACTGTAGTGGGAGCCAGTATTTGGCAGTAGTTGAAAAGTTGACATTATTTTTCCTTAGTTAAAAACAAAAAAATGGGGGGCTGAGAGGTGGCTCAGGGGTTAAGCCTCTGCCTTGCAGGCAGAAGGTCCTGAGTTCGGATCCTAGACCCCACATATAGATGCCTGGCCGAAGCGGGGGTGGCCTGCGTTTCTGGTCCTAGTAGGATGGAGCCTGTGAATCCCGGGGCCGAGTAAACAAGGAGGAGGTGGAGGCGTCCATGGTGGTTCCCGAATTTGTCCGTGGTTCTACGCACACACATACATACACACATGGGCACACACGCATACACACACAATTGAATAAAATAATAAAAATATTAAAAAAAACAAAAAACAAAAAATGGTAAAACAAACAAAACCTTTGCTAACTGGGAGGACAGGCTAGTCAGTAAAATGCTGGGTATGCAGGTATAAGGACCAGAGTTTGGATCCCCACAATTTAAAATGTCAAGTGCTTCAACACACTCCTATTCTCTTGAGTAGGGAGGCAGAGATGGGAGGATTCGTGGAGTTCACTGTCCAGTCAGTCTAACTGAATCTGGGAACTCCAGATTCAGTGAAAGAACCTCTCAAAAAAGAAAGAAAAACAGAAAAGGAAGGAAGGGAGGGAGGGAGGGAGGGAGGGAGGGAGGGAGGGAGGGAGGGAAGGAAGGAAGGAAGGAAGGAAGGAAGGAAGGAAGGAAGGAAGGAAGGAAGGAAGGAAGGAAGGAAGGAAAAGGAAAGAAGGGAAAGGGTAAGAGAAGATCCTAAGACTAGATCTGACATGATTCAAAAACACAAGGAGCCCTAATCTCAGCCCTTCATAAATGCTGCTGTTGATCATGTGGCCTGTCTCCTGGAGTTTGGGCCAGCTTCCTGGCCCAACTATGTAGCCTTACTGCATTCTGTCCAACAAGGCTCACGTACATTTGCTATAGATAGCTTGTTGTGGGCTGCAGGAAGCTCTGTGAAGGACAGCACCATCTTCTGAATACTACAGTAGGTTGAGTGATGAGAATCATCCACAAGAGGAACCAGGGTTGAATGTTTTGTACTTGGGGAGACTTTTTGTTTGTTCCTGATAAATGATGGAGAATGTTGTAGATAGTTCTGTTGTTCCTGGAGAAGAAAAAGTGAAAAGAAGGCTGTTTTGTTTCATGCTCCAGCACTGTATTGGGTTGCTAAGCATAACAAAAATGTATGTATGTAAAAGGGCCTTTCCATGTATATTCTTTGTGAAAGAGTATTGAGAGCTTTCACTTATGTAAATTTTATCTTTGTGTTAAGAAGATGAGAGTGTTATTTATTAACTCCTTGGCAGATTGGAAGCTCGGAGCTCATTTTCATCCATGGGGTTATGCTTCCAGTGGGGTTGGGTGTAGTAAGAAAACTCTATTTGTTTTAACCAGAAGTCTGCTTCAGCCGAGTTTGACTCAAGGCGCGGCAAGGTTAACAGACCATCTAGAGGCAGCACTGCCAGGCAGTGTTAAGTTCAAAAGGGCAGGGGAAGGAACTGGGGGTAGCCTGGAGGGCCTGTTGCTCAGGCTTTGGAGGTCGGTGCTCCGGCAGGAAGGGCAGAGCTCCTCGGAGCAGAAGGCTGTGTCTGGGGGAGAAAGGGTCCCATTGTGGTGTGCTGGGTTCTGATCTTCATTTTCAATCCTTTTTCCTCAAGCACATAAAGAAGCCAGACTACGTGACGACAGGCGTCGTGCCCAAGTGGGGAGACAGCATAGAAGTTAAGAATGAAGACCAGATTCAAGGACTGCGACAGGCTTGTCAGCTGGCCCGTCGGGTCCTCCTCCTGGCTGGGAAGAGTCTGAAGGTGGCGTCTTGGGGGGGGGCTGGCAACCATTCACACGGGCCACAAGCCCTGGTCTTTTTCCTCTCCCAGCTCCTCTTTTCTGCATATCTAGTTGGGTTTTTTTTTTAAATCATTAAAGCCTCTGGATAGAAAAGGTTTTACGTGTCTATTCAGGAGGTTATTTTGAAAATCTAAGTTCAAGTCTAACCACTAGAATTCTAGAGTTCACTTTGGGCTCATTCTGCCTACCCCAAGTTGATCAGTGGCCAATGACTGCCTTTGGCCGCTTCCACCTAACTGGAGTTCTTGCTTTTATCTCCCACATACTTCTCTGTGTCTGAAGAGCTGGTCTGTCTTATATTTTGCCTCCTGTCTTTCTGTATTTGCTCAGTAAAGAAAGATCAGGTCTGATGTATACAATCATTAGGGCCGTCAAGATAGCTCAGTGGTTAAGGCGTCAGCTCACAAACCTGACAATCTGAGTTCAGTCCCCAGGAGCCCACATGGTGAAAGAAGTAACTTCTTATAGTTGACTTCCTCTCTCTCTCCCCTCAAGTAATAAATAAATATTTTTAAATACATTTAGGTAGGAAAAAAATCAAGATTAGTAGAAATAAAATCACCACAAACTGTATCAGTTTGCTTTGTTTTATTTATTTTTATTCTTTTAGAGTTGCATTCATGAACACAATGAATTTGTGTCATTACCCAATCCCATCCTCCTCTTTTCCCACTGCAAGCCTTCTTTCCCACCAATCTCCCTCCTGCTTTCGCGTGTCTTTATGCATGTGGCCCACTGAATCAGACTGAGTTTTTAAAATGATGTCCCATCATCTGTTGCCTTGCCAATGCTGTGGAACTCTCTCCTGTACAGTGTTTCATTGAATCACAAAATGTAAAAAGTCAGTATTCCTTTCTGACATTTATTTACGTGCTTCTATTAGCCAAGACTCTAGCTCTTGAGAAAGATGATAGAATTTGCTGAAAGAGATATTGTTGAAGTCTTTAAGATAACAGTAGTTATTTAATGACTCACAAATAATTTAGGGACCCTGCAATGTAAATTTTCTATTTCCTAACCACATTTGACATCATTATATACTCAAAAAATCATCAAAAAAGTACAATTGAGAATGAGTGGTAGCATTAATCATGAATAATTAAAATGTTAGGCCATAGATTTATCATGGTGAATTTATTACAGTGATCTTGCATGGGAGGTGCAGTTGTTACTGGCATAGTCAGTACACACAGAAGGTGTCTCCAACTGTCCCTGCTCAATTTCTTTATTTCGTATTCCAGGTTGACATGACAACTGAAGAGATAGACATTCTTGTTCATCAGGAGATCATCAATCACGATGCCTATCCCTCACCTCTAGGCTATGGACGCTTTCCAAAATCCGTTTGTACCTCTGTAAACAACGTGCTCTGTCATGGTATTCCTGACAGGTATTCATTCTTCGATAACATATTGTTGTTTCCTTAGAAACTAAGAACAGTAGTGTATATTGAAAGATACTGTGTGTGGTTCATTTGAAACCCACCTGCACCTGAAGCTGACTATAGCTAAACAAAAATTTTGCAAATAGTCTGCTTTTAAATGGATGAAACACCAATATTTGATGTTTGTTAAAGCAGTATGGGACCTATAAAAATAGTTAGGTATCATATATTCTTCAATCTTTACCACATGCTCATGGAGGCAAATTTTTGTTGTCAACTGCTGAGTCTTGTGAACATAAGGGTAACTAGTAGCTACATCTCTTTAAGAATAGTCAATTTTTTAATGAGCAATATTTAATTCAGTATCTTATTAAATTGATGTCATAAGACAACAATCAAATGGAGTCATTCCATTCATTCCTCCCTCCCTCCAAATAATCATTGAGCTTGTGTAGGTAATCATTAGGCATTTATTTTTATATTCCTTTTATTGAGATCTGTCTATCACCATTTTTTCTCTGTGTATGTTTCAGTCGACCTCTTCAGGATGGAGATATTATCAACATTGATGTCACGGTGAGTAAATCATAAAAAAAAATCATCTTTGTTCAACTTCAGAATTGGCTGTGGCAACGGGAAGAAGAGTGGGCTGAGAACGGGGGTGCACTGGTGGAAGGGCTGTTTACTTCTAGCCCCAGACGCAAGCAGCTGGTTTCCTTTTTTTTTGTCTTTAACTCCGTGTTTATTCCAAGTAAACCCAGGCCTGACTTGAATTTAGGGCTGGAATCAGATGCACTGAGATCAATGTTGGCCTAAGTGAAATGTCAACCCAATCCTGCTATGTGTCATGTTTCTGAGAAGGTGTAATTGTTATTGATCCACTGTGTAGTTAATGCAGAGCACACAGCACTGGGCAGCTGCTGAAGCTAGCTATGTATGAGATGAGCTAACACGAAGAAAGCCAGCATTTTTCCTTCACTCTGCCAAGATTGATCTTCCTCTTCCTGCTGATTTTGAGTGGGGCCTGTCATTATCTTACTCTGTCATTAGGGGCTGCACTGGCCTGTGTGTCAGTCTATTTGGACAGCAACTCTTTTGCTAGCAGTGTTCCCTAGATTTATTAAAATCCCTGAAGGTAAAGCTGTGTTCCGTTTCTGCTCCGGAGCCTTAAGCTCAAAGCATATGAGCACAATGGTTTTCCTCTCTGCATTTAAGTTTTCACCAAATGGTTAATGTTCTTTCTCTTAAATAGCAAACCTAAGTAATTTAACTTATAGACTTCAAGTTGTACACATCGTAACCCTTTCTTAATCTCTTATTAGTCTCACACTTGAATTATTATTCTCATTTTATTTATTCATATTTTGTAAAGGTACCTTTTGGATTATGCAGATCATAAATAAAAATCTGTGCCTCCATGATCAATCAGTAAATTTTAGAAAAATACAGTGTAAGAATCTGATGAGCACTATTGAGATGGACAGCATTCAAGAAATATATTCCCTGTTAGCAAGAAATATTTTTAATGGTAGTTATTTTAACAGACCAAAACCTAGTTAAAAGTGGGAATGAGATGGAAACAGGCATTCAGTCTGAATTCAATCAGCGTTCTAGTTGTTTAAATTAATTCAGCCTTTTTTCTTCCCATCAGTTTGGGCAATGATAGAGCCAATAATTCTTTTCTCGCTGATGTGGCTTCCTGTATCATTTTGTCCTACTTAGAATTCTCGAGAATTCAACTCCACATATTCTTTCCAACTCAGAATCATATGGAAGGTGTTTTATGAAGTGCACCTGAAATAAAATCTTTCTCATGATATACTTTTATTCTGGATTGTGCTCGGTGTTTCACATTGATCATGTCACCTGATTCCCACTAATAAATTATTGATGCTTGAATGAAATCAGCACGTTCTTCCTACTGTTCCCAGTATGTCCAGAGAAAATATGTTATTCTTTCCTGAATTTCCTATAAACTTTTGATAAAAGTTTGTTTGTAAAATTAAGTTATTTCAACAGTTATTAAATCACTTGCAGTATTTTCATGTATCTGAAAAGAGGCTAGGAGATATATATAGGTCACTGTCAAAAAATTTTATTTCTTATGAAATATTTTGTGAATAAAGTGAAAGACTGTCACTCTATTTTTTTTTTCTTTTTTTTTTTTTATTAAAAATTTAATTATACATTTTAAAAATTTTTTACCAGTTCCCTCCCTCCCCCCTCTTCCCCCTCCCCTTCCCCCAGTGCCTCCCCCCCAATTCCCAGATAGTCCTTTATTGTGTGTGCCTAACTCTCCACTGTGTCCTCCTCTCCGATGACATATAAGGACCCAGTGGCATTTCCATAAGCCCTTTCTCTTGTTCCCCTTAAGCATAAGATCACTACTATGGCTGTCAATCCCTTGCCTCCAGGGGTCTCGGTGCCCTTATCAGATGCTAGACTTTATGAGGGCAACAGTGCGCTGGACATTGCGCAGGGCATGCAAAGTTCCATTATGATTGCTTTGGCCCCAACTATTGTTGAGAACCTTGCAAATTGTTGCTCCTCCCATCCTTTTGCTCTTACAATCTTACCGCCCCCTCTTCCGCAAATGTCCCTGAGCTCCAGGATGGGGAGAGATTAGGCTGTCCTAGTTCTATGTGATTGATATAGAGTCTCTGAAGTTCTGGATTGTGTCACTCTATTTTTGTCTGACAATACTCATGGCATTTTGGGGTTCTCAATGTCTAGTGTGTATCACAAGAAAATGAGTTACTTTTTCTCTTGGAAGTTAATTTTTTTAAAAAGAAGACAATGTGTTGCCCATAGTAGTTGCTCAATTAATACTTGTTAAATGAAGTACAAAGCAAGAATAGTTTTAGGGGACAGACAGAAGTTATAGATGATTGTTTCTGACTTTTGAAAATCTGCCTAGCATGCACAAAGCCCTAGGTTCAGTCCACACACACACACACACACACATACACTTTTAAATACATGTATTGAATTTTTCAAGTAGCTCTTCTGAAAGCTAGCAAAAGCTAGCTTTTTATTAAAACAACAAATAAAATAAATGGTACTTTTTATTTTAAAATATTGTTACAAATTTCTTTAATTATTATTATCAACTTTTATATGTTTGTATGCAAAACTTATATTTTCCTAGATTGCAAAGGAAATAAATGTATAAAAAGCTACTCTATTGCTTGGTAATTAAGATACTTTGACGCAATAGCAGAAACCTTTGATTACAAGCCAACAATCCATCAGATTTATTTGGTTCTGGCTCTGCATCCTACCAGTAATTCCAGTAAAATTCGTGTCTCGGTTTATTGACTTAAAAACTGGATATCTCATAGAGACCTGTCTTACTTCACAGATCATAAGAGAACATTTATTGTCAATACAGGATAGTATACAGATTGAAGACATGAATTCATATAGAAAGTGTGAAAAATTAGGACAGATGTATACAAAATATTAAATAACATGTCACATGCAAGGATCAATATGCATCCAATCTCCTCTGCCTTCTGTATTTCTTATAGTGTTTGGTAAGCATTGGTTTTTCATAATGAGCCTGGTGTCATTCAAAATTCTGTCAGGCTTCTGAATGATTGGAGGCTGATAAAATGATATTTTCTATAATTTTGTTCCTAAGGCTGTTTTGATATGTTCTAATTCCTTA
The DNA here is from genome assembly GCA_023101885.1 of Typhlomys cinereus. NCBI lineage: Eukaryota > Metazoa > Chordata > Mammalia > Rodentia > Platacanthomyidae > Typhlomys > Typhlomys cinereus. The sequence continues at coordinate 1,373,004 of JALPQD010000307.1, read as the reverse complement.
AAAATCCATGCAGAGTGTTTTCTGTTAGCATTCTGCTATCTGGAGCATTGACTAATTACATTTCTAGACATAGAACTTTGCTATAGCACATTTCATTCCTGGATTCCTGGATTGATGCTCTTTCCTCCTCAAACTAAATTCTCCTTCCAGTCACAGTACTGTCGTTCTGCTTGACTTTTTCTTGTCATTGTATATCCCTTTTAAGTGTACATATGGTAAATGAACGTCCCATAAAGATTTATGACAAGGAGGACATTTTTGCCACGTTAAATGCTTAATTCCCTGAACCTATTGTGGCATTTCCAGGTATTTATACATACATTTTCCCATATATATGTATTTTCACATAGGCTTTCTTAGAAATAAATGAGGAATCAAAGTATTACAATGGTATTGCTTATTGTAATGCTAATAGCCATGTTGGTCATTATTGCAGTGTCATTGCATGGTTTCTTTTAAGTTTCTATAAGGTTTTCAGTAATCTTTTTCCTCTTTTTCAATGTACTAACTCGAGAGTATTTCTGGAAGAGTAAGACACAGGTTAAATACAGAAATGAGCACTCTATATACTTTAGGTGAGAAGAATTTTAAACAAGGGCACATCTTCAAATCTGTGTTTAGGTCTATTACAATGGCTACCATGGAGACACCTCTGAAACATTTTTGGTGGGTGATGTGGATGAATGTGGCAAAAAGTTGGTGGAGGTCGCCAGGAGGTGCAGAGATGAGGCGATTGCGGTGTGCAGAGCTGGGGCCCCCTTCTCTGTCATTGGAAACACAATCAGGTAAGCCTTGTGCACTGACAGGTAAAGGGAGGGCTGGCAAACAGCACAGAGGTTATTGGTAGCTTGGTATAAAGTTGATGACACGTTCTATGATTCAGAGCCATCATTTCAGTCTGATATCAGTATGTGAACTGCCAAGCTGCAATATTGTGCCTTAGGTTGAAAAGGAGGGGAGAGGGGTGGTAAAAAAAAAAAGTGAATTAGACTAGGGTCAGCAAAGAAACTCATGGGAGTAGCAACCAATGTTTATATGGCTGCTTTTGTTTTAGCTTGGTGTGTTGGTCTGCAATGTCCCTTTACTCAAAGTCTCACCAAATATGGAAGGAAGTGTCTAAGAAGGAGCTGATCATCTCAGTCCTTGGGTAGTGAGAAAGGAGAAAGGCGTGATTTTATAAAGGAATGAAGAGAAACATATCCCTGCAGGACAAAGCTGCAAAGTGCCCAGCCTCACTTGTCAACTTAGTAGATTAGCCAGTGGCCTGGGAGGAGCTCCTCTGCCCCTTTTCAGTCTGGGTCCCTTCCCTGGGAACCATTGTTTGTTTTCCACACAGTGCTCTATGCTTGCATTTTGAGTACTGTGTGTATTTTCTGATTCAAGACTTTTCTTTGTAATCCGTCCCCCACTTTCAGATCTTTTTTTTTCCACCCTAAATGTTTTGAAGGAGACATGCAGAATATGTGTTTTCATTTAAAAGTAACACATTTTGTTAAAGATGGTCACATCAGTACCCTTTTAAGCACTGTTCTCATTAATATGAACCATTGAAAACTTCCCATTTACTCAAAGGATGGAAACTTCGTCACCTTGAAAAGATGCTGCCTTTTTTTTCCTGCATGCGCCTTCAAATACCTTAAGAAAAAAGGCAGTAAAATATCAGTTAAATGTATTTATGGCTTTAAAAATATTGTAACAGTGTCTGAATCAAACTTTAGTAAAATCTCTTTGGGTTATATCTGAGAAGCTTTTATTGAAGACTTTGAACAAAATTGTGTTTTTGACAGTTTTAAATTATAGGCTAACTAGCCTGGGAAAAAAAGGATAGTGTCTCTCTGTTCTTTCATAGGAAATGTTGAATCAGACCCCTACTGGGAAAAGAAATTTAATGCATATCTCACTATCTTACTGTCCATGAATATAATAGAAATGAATTCAAAATGCAGTTTTATTTTTGCAAATGGGATGAGACGATAGAGGCACCTCATATTTTTGAACACCTAGGGTTCAACAAATTTACTGGTGGTGCTCTTGCATTTTAACAAAATTTATTCTTCAGTAGAAGGGGGCAGAGAACACTAGATTCTTATTCAAGCATTCTGTGGAGCTCTGCATTCATGGCTGTGTCTAAAGGGCATGTCAGCCTTTGATTCTCTCTGAGAGGTAATTATCCTTTTCCTGTCACGGAACAACAAATGATAGCTAACTACAGAGGCACATTTGCAGTAGTCACATTCATCAACTGCAGGAAAAAAAAATTCAATTTAATTGTGCAACACAGCTGCACATGGGCTTTTGAGCTTTTCTGTTGTTCTCCCTGTCTCGCTATTCCTCCCTCCAGATCTATTTTTTAAACTTTTTTTTCTGGTTATTTTTTCCCCTTTTTGTCTCTTCTTCCATTTTTACTCTCTGTACTTTCTTGTTAAAGTAATTTTCCTTTGTGGCTCTCATTCTTTTTTCCCCATTGAAGGCTATGAATGTAGAAAATTATCACAATTACTCATATAATTGAGCCTCTTTGTAGCAAGTGCAACTCCAGTAGCCTTTCTCCATCATGAAAATGGTTTCATTATAGGGTTTTTCATATTCTCTGACACCATCTACACAGAGGAACAGGCGTGCAGATGAGATGTACTAGGAACAGGCTAGATCAGTAAGGTCACAGTAGGAATAATTAGCTCTGCTATGGAAAGAGCATCTAGGCCTTTTACTGCTACATAAATGTACTGTCCGTGGCTTTTAGTCACAAAAAAAACTTACTAACAAATGGAGCTCCCGCCTACTACTTTGAAAAAAAGATTCGTATCAACACTACAATTTTCCATCATTAAGACTAATAACACAGAGCCTAGTATACATCAAGGGGAATAAAAAGAAAAATCTCACATTCAAGTGGTGGCTGGGTGCTGACCTTTGTTCCCTTTTTTTGTGTACGACTTAACTCTTTACAAAAAGGAGCCACACGCCACACCAACATGCAGGTGAACTCCAGCTAGTACTAGCAAAGCATAGCATTCAGTTGGAAAATCTGATAAATCTCCATGCAGGATAATGTGTTTCATTACATATTCACTACATTAATTCTAGCTACATTAAAAAAAAAGCAGCAGCAGAAGAGCAGAATTGAAAGTGACATTGGATTTTAGCTGTCTGGATGCAAGGGTCAGTTTTTGCAGAGTATGAATTTGCATGAACAGGCTCCTTTGAAAACCAGATCAGTCCCAACAACTGCATGTACAAAACTATGTGGAAAATAACAATGAACTTTTTACTCATACCCCAATGCTTTTCATTATTTGGATGGTTTATGCCTGCCGCTGGCAAGGAAACTGGCCCCGATTCTAATATGTTTGTCCTGATGTGTTAAGGCAGCGTCTCTGAACATCTATTATTTCGCCTTTTCTCATTCAGGAAAAATGCTAACAGTAAATACACAAATGAGATCCACCTTTGAACCAAAGTACTTGAAGTCTTTATAGACCAAAGGTTTACAAACATCTTTCAACTCAGTCTCATTTATTTTAAGATAGTCACCATCTTTGTGTAGCCTGCCTCTGCTGAAACACTCTGAAAAGGACATTCAAACATTTTACATTACTGCTATGTCGCCCTAAAACCTGGAGGTCATGAGAGGAATATTTGAAATTCTCCACAGAAGCCTAAAGAGCAAGAGGATGCCTCTGAGGAAGTATCCACTAACAAGATTTCATGAAAACAGGTTTCTCTGTGCCCCTTTGGCTTTGTGAGCGAACCCAGTGATCTTAGGCCGTAGTGGCGTTATACTCACTTTATCTCCATTGAATTTAAAATATTTTTAAAGTTGTTTCTTTGTAATTATCTATATATTATCCATATGTGTGAGACTAACCTGAATGTGAAAATCTATGTATCACAAATATCTGACAGTTCCCTCAAAAAAGAGTTTAAACTTATAGTTGTGAATGTCACAATGAAAAGGCTCAAGAGATGGTTTTCATGTTTAATTCATAAGTATATGTTTTGATATTAATTTAGAACAAATATAAAGCAGATTTTTTTAAAAATAACCTCTTTCTATTGGATTATGCACATTTAAACAATAAGTGGCTCCAGCAAAATAAGTCATTTTAATGTCATGTGTGATGGATTTTCCTTGACAGCTACTGTAAATTACAATTACACTGCTTCTCTCTGCACATGAAAGTAAGCATTGCAATAAATTATCTTTTATTTCAACCCATCATGTCTGCTTTTCAGAAACAGAAAGGCTCAAATAAAAGTTCAGCACTATTGTAAGAAAAATACAGTAATTTGTGATCCAACTTGAAACAAAAAAAATTGTACCACTCTTTTGGAAAACAGTTGTTGGCTTTCAAAAATATTATTAATTGTATTTCAACATTCCTGTCATTGAAGGGGATCCCAGGCTTTGTGTGTTCCTTCCTTCAGAGAGAACAAGCCTGGATTAAAAAAAAATCTAAAAGATTGAAATGAAATTCCATGACTTATCAAATCTGCTTAAAATGCCGCTTAAAATCTTGTATTAGTCATGTGACCCTTTAGATGACAGGACTAGTGTGAAAATGGTAATAAAACTACTTCCATGTGCATTTTGATTCTTTTAAAGCATGTCCTTAAACATAGTACTCCTCTGCCCTCTTGGGGAATGTAGTTTGAGTCATACAAAGTGGCCAAAGTATATTAAGAAATTTTATTTATTTAGATAGCACTTCAGTTGAGGTCTAACTGCTTCATGAAGAGGAACTACACTGAAAAAAAGGATCACAAGAAACTCCTTAGAAGAAATTTGTCTTCTATCTCTAAACTGCAACTGAACCATGAATTGTAGTAACAGTATAAATGAAAAGGAAATTCACAAACTACCTCTACACACCTTCCTTCTCCCCCAATATTCCATCTGAAAGGCTTCAAGTTATAAATGAGCTTAAGCTCATGAATAAGTGTCATACCTTCTTAAAGGATTTTTAGATAGAGAAAATCAAAGCAAAAGAGTTAATATTAAGAGAATTCTTTTCAGTAGATTTCAACAAAAAGGAAGATTTTTGTCTGTGAAATGTTACAGGACAGGAAAGCGCTTGTGCTCAGAAACAGGCATAGGCTGGTGGTGAGAAGCAACTGTACTCCCTCCTAGACTCTACTCTGCCTACTCTTCCCATTTCTTCCAACATCCCAGTCAAGAGGTGGATGTGCACTCTCCCCCTTTGCACCATATTAGGGTGACCATCAGAGTCGCTTAGCTTATCTCTATGAAGTCAAATTTAAATCAACAGCCAGGCGAATAATCCATGTGCCTACCCATATAGTTGAAAGAGCATCTTTTTAAACAGCGATTGAACACATTAATGATATTTTATCCTGCTAAAGTATATATTGAAAACTAACTACCAATCCAAAAGGAAAATACCCTGAAAAACCACACAGAAGTATATTCTTAGCTTCTGGAAACTAAGCACTGTGATGTATTTAGCCAAGGAAGGAGATCTATTCCTTCCCTCTTTGCCCTGCAGTGACATCCTTACCCTCAGCGTCTATCACACACAGACTCTGTGTTACACCATGGCCAGAAGTTCCACCAGGACCCAGAGACAAATTGTCGCAGGAGAATACACTCGGATATCTTTAGTTACCTAGTAATCACACAGCTTCTTTTATGAAAAGCAACGAGAGGAATGATGGAGGGGAGGGACCCCGAGGGTTTTTCAGAGTGGGCTTTTTTCCTCTCCTCTCATTGGAAATTAAAATGAAGATTGCCATTGTAACACGTTTATGATATAACTGCAAAGCCTACCAGTCAGTGAGATTTTTAAAAAAACTTAATTTTTAAGAAACAAAATATGGGAACAGTATGTATATATTCAGTACTCTTCAAATTACTGAGGTTTGTTGGAACTGAACTAATATAATTTACAAGCTTAGGGAGAACCAATTCTTACTAAAAAAAAAAAAAAAGTGCAAACCCAAGGCTTAATGACTTACTTCAGCATCTCTCTTCTATTCTGCGTTCTGAGTCCTCAACATACACAGTTTATCCATTTCTGTCCTTGTCAGTTATATCTGAATTATTTCCAAAAGAAACCGCCCATATGCTGGCTACAATGATATCCTTGTCTAAGTGAAGAGATCTTACAAATTAGGGGTGCTTTAAAACGTTTTTAAAAAGCCAAGGGTGGTGGCACTGTTTGTTATCCCAGAGGGCTTTATGGGCAGAAGCATCATGAGTTCAAGACCAGTCTGGCCTATATATGAGAGACCCTGTTCAAAGAAAATGATTTTTAGAGTTTTAAAGTACATGGATATGACTGTCTGTGAAGATACTGCCCAGAAAGGTTTATGTAAAGTTATACCTAGAATCTATTAGAAATCAGTTTGGGGCTAAAATGTTTAGATTTGTTATGAATTGCAATAGTAATCAATAAATTCCAGTCCATTGTTACCCATAGGGTTCAGGGACTTAGGACTTTCATCCTCAAGAGCATGTCAGTCTCTGGTGATATGTAGATTTCTATTGATCTGGTGCTCTCAGAGAATCATATTCACCTGATCCCAATGAAAATCTTTTCATCCTTGTAGGAAACTATTTTAAGGTTGGAGTCTATGTGCTAGGTTTCATTTATTCAGGGATAGATAGAACCCAAGATGCTTGCATGTAAAAGCAACTAGTGAATCATGAAGTACCAGGACCAATACTAACTTCTGCTCATCATTGTGGTTAAAAAACACATTCATGAATTTTGCTAATGGTGTGTATCTTAAGTGGAGCTCCAAAGTGATCACAAAAGTTTTGAAAAATTTTTTAAATGAACAAAAGGATTTAATCTTATGTGTAGTGTGTGTGTGTGTGTGTTTATAAAATGAAAAACAATTTGAAACAAATCAAAGAAAAATTATAAAAGAAAGTCATACTTCTAGATTATAATTTTCTTTGTTTAATTTTCAAATGAGTTGTAACTATATAGAAATTTAACTATAAAGCCATAAAAACCAGGTAGGATTTTATGACCTGCATTGTATGTACATATATCTTGTATATCATATGTCATGTGTAGCAATCTACATGTGTATGTATGCATAATCACTTTGTCAGTCAGGTGTGGTGAGTTATGCCTATGATCCCAGTATTTGGGAAACTAAGGATTGCTATGAGTGCAAAGACAGCCTGCCAAAAACAAGAACAACAGTACAACCAAATCACCACAAATAAAAAATGACCTTTTTGGAATGTTTTCTAAAGGAAATAGCTAAAACTACTCTTGCATATATCCTTTCTTTCTTCAGCCAAAGGAAATTGTTAATAAGCCAAAGTTAAAATTATTCCAGAATGAACGAAATATTTATGGTATTGTTGTAACTCTGTAGATCTGTTGTTTTTTTTCCCCAGAGACTATTTTAAGGTGATTTTCTTTTTGACTTAGTATGCTTCAAAACATTTGATTTAGTTAAGTATTTTTTGGTCACTTTTAAAGCCGAATAACCCATCAAAATGGTTTGCAAGTCTGTCCACATTTCGTGGGACACGGAATAGGATCTTACTTTCATGGACATCCAGAAATTTGGCATCATGGTAAGAAAATTAACAAGGTAGCTTTGCTACTGAAATTCTTCTCTTCCCTTTGAATTCACATGATCTCCTCTCTCTACACAGTAAATTTTAATCTATACATTACTATAATGTTAAGATTATACCTCAGCACTTTCCCTAAATAAAGTCTGTTTTATATTTGGTCTTCTGAAGAGTATAAGGCATAGGCTGGAAGGTCCAAGGGATATTTGTCTTAGAAAAGTCCCTAGAAACCAAACGCTACTGCATGCATGTCCCAGTAGCATGAAGTACAACTGCTTCTGTTTTTCTTTCTCTACCCACTTCCCTAACCGCTGACTGTTGTGGTTAAACTTCATTACATTCTACACAGCGTTGACAGCTGATGTATTTAGCAGCATGTACTCTTTAGCGATTTCTAGATTATGCCCACCCTGTGTTCCTTCCCTAGAATCCCCTGTTGTTCACTGCCTGTTTGTGTGCCCTGAAGCAAGAATACAGGAGCAGCCCAAAGGGGTGGGAGGGTCTGGGTTAAGATGGGAAGTAGCTGTATGGTAGGGAAGAGCCCCCAAGGCCCTGCACGTTTGGGCAAGAACTGAGGGAAGTTAGTCCTGGGTCTTGACCTGGACACTTAGGGTAGGACCAGTCCCTGGAAGAAACACTGCCTGGATCCCATCCCTAGAGGATCCGCAGAGACCCACCCAGCAGGATGGAGTCTGTGAGCAAAGAGCTCCACCTAAGGAACTCAGAGAGTAGAAAGTGTCTCTTGCCCCATGTGTCACTAGTGCTGTTGCCTGGATTTATTTGAGAATAGAGCCCCTGTCTTGAGTGCTGTCCTGAAGACCAGGAGGCTTAGCTGCAGGTGGCCCAGGAAGCCCCAGGCATGTGGAGGAGAGGACCCCTACAGAAGTCCTCCAGGCCTTGGCACACTCCTAGAGTTGGGTCTTAGGGCACAGGTGCTGCAAAGAATTAGACCCACCTCCCAGCTCTGTGCTTAACCTTGGAGGATCAGCTAGGTACCTGGAGCCCTCTACCCTTTCTAAACATTAAGTGACCAAGTTTCTAAAAGCAACTCAACTTCTCCCTTCTGTTCTTTTTGTTTGTTTGTTTGTTTCTCTCCTCTTCTCACAGCTCCTTGTTTCTTTTACAGCAAATGATAATGATCTGCCTATGGAAGAGGGAATGGCTTTCACCATAGGTAAATGCTGGGGCTCCCCTTTGGAGAGCTGGGGCTCCTGGGTAGAAACCGCAGCACTTGCCTAGGCCTGCAGCCCTGCAAAGGACTAATAAAGCCAATCAGCATAATGAAATAATTCGGATGCATAGTCAATCTGATTAAATAATATCCTCGAGCCCCATCTTCCTAAATCAGATACTTACCGACACATTCAGGAGACGGCAGCCATCCAACCTCTAATTCTGTTACCAGCATAATGTGCTGTTTGGTTTTTTGTTTTGTTTTGTTTTTTCATTAACACCCAGTAACTAGAGGCGATTAAGTCCCTTGCTCCCTGTCAGCAAGTGCCATGTGCTCCCTGGCAGCCCATCTCTGGCTGATGGCATGATTGGTGTCACCACCAAGTTCCAATCACCTAAGGCCACCAAGGCCTCATGGCTCTGACTGTGGGTCTTAATGCAGAAACAATTAGAGTGAAATAAGAAAATTGTTATTTGCTGATTAATGAACATTTTCAGCATGTTTTTAAAATTCTGATATTTTTAAAAATTGGTATTTATAAGAGGGACTGGTGTTTGGGTGATTATTATCCACGGGGTCCTAATTAAGGCTTGATTAAAATGCCCTTCTTTCTCTAAAAAATTATGAACTAGGCAACTTCACACATTTTTTTAATGCCATTGCATTTCCTCTTCCTACTGTTTAGTTTGTAGTATATATGCGCAACATCAATTATCAGTCCTCCCAAGATGACAACATGAACTCGTGGGTGAAACACTGGAGGGGAGGGGCAGGCCTTCTCCCTCTTTCCCTCTCTCTCTCTTTCCTTCTGTCTTTCTCTTCTCTCTCTCTCTCTCTTTCTCTTTCTCCCTCCCTCCCCCTCTCTCATTATGAATCAAAACAATGTTTGACAAGATTCTGATGAGGTCACCACCGTAAATATTTTCTCTGCTCCAGAGCCAATCGTCACCGAGGGATCCCCTGAATTCAAAGTCCTGGAGGATGCCTGGACTGTGGTCTCGCTAGACAACCAAAGGTGTTTTCGCTCGCTCTGTCGCTTTGGGGGTGTTGGAAAAGGGAGGCGGACGGTGCGCCCAGCTTTGGCGCCAGGCTTGGTGCATAGTGTGTCCTGACCGGCCGGACTTGTATGTTTCAGGTCCGCGCAGTTCGAGCACACGGTTCTCATCACGTCGGGGGGCGCAGAGATCCTGACCAAACTACCTGAGGAGGCCTGAGCCCTGAGCGAAGGTCGCGGAGCTTGGGTGTCACTCAAGTCTGAAATTCGACTGAAGGACTTTCAGTTGCTGCGGAAACCCACCAAGTCCCTAACAACATGGAACTGGGCGTTGGGAACTCAGTTCTGAGGCCCGAAGGAAAAGTCATCGAGAGAGGAATAGGACGCCTACGTTTACCCTGTCCTTATCCAGACTCTACCATAGTAAAACAAACAAACAAACAAAGCCCGTCGTGTGAGCTTCTTGAATCGGACAGTTAGTTACAAACGGAGAGAATAGGCAATTAACTTTGGAATCATGAACTTTTTTTTTTTTTTTACAAACGCGTGTAGAAAAGGTCCAAAACTGTTAGCTGGATTTTTAAAAAAAAATTTCCCCCTTTAGGACCACTTGTCAGGCCCTAAGAGTGCTTTCAGAGGCCAGCATCTGCACCCACTCCCGCCCTTCCATTTATTTCCCCTTTCCTGGTGGTTTTGCCATGGAGGAGGGGGGATTGATTACAAACGTTTTCTTGGCTATAAACCACGGATCCGGCATCTTTCAGAGTCTTACCTATCCAGAAATAAGATCTTCCGGGGCCTCTGAGGCTCTTCAGCAACAAGCTCTACTTGGCCCTTCAAGATGTTAAGTTTGAGACACCCCTTCACATACACACCTATTTGCCCAGATATGTGTCAAACAGGTTAGCTGCATGGCTAGTCCTTAAAACTGATTTTTCCCTCCCAAGCTATTACAGGTTTCTCACTTTCCTGCTCCATGGGCCCCACAAAATCAAGGATTTCTGAGACTGTGCGGGATTCCAGATAAAGGATACATCTCTGTAAATCTCTAGGTTTTAACTCTGGATCCACCTAGCAGGAGCCCCTTCTACAGAGGCCACTCTCCCTACCCTTGTTAAAATCTTGACCTGTTCACACCCGGCTCAGGTGTTGGACCACACTAGGCCTCACAGTTCCTCAGGGAAGGCGGCCCTCTGGTACAGTTTCAGGAACAAGTCTAATGGAGGCTGGGGGCAGGGGGGGTGCCCTGCTAACTCTGGTCTGTATTTCAGTGGATTGCAAAGTCACCTTGGGCTAATTAGTGCTTGGGCAGTCAGGGATGTCAACCAAGGATGTGTCCTTGGACAGATAGTGTAGGTAGAGGTCACAGGAAACTGGTATGTCTTTCTAACACGCAGAAGTCACAGAGGAGGGGGAAAGCTGTGGACAGTGCCCTGACTTGAGAAAGTGGTAAGTTTCAGCTCTTCCCTGAACTTGGTCCATTAACTCTCCCGATCAGTTTCTCTGCTTTGGACTTCTGATTGGAGGCATTCTGAACCTAGTTGATTTGGGAGTTGGAAAGGAGAGGATTTACAAGATCCACAGGTAACTTTTGAGGTGCTCTGGAATTGACTAAGCAGAGACCCAAAGGCTGAAGCCATGGCTACGGAGGAAATCATATTCTCTAGCGGGACATCCCCCAGGGAATGACTTCACTTCTTTCAGAGCAAGGGGATCGCCAGATAACTACAGAGTTTCTATCTGCAAATCAGTTTCTTCTGAGGTCCCCTTACAAATAGTTTTATTAGGACCATAGGATTTTTACCAACTGCTATGAAGGCGGCTGTTACTACAAGGTGAAGGCCTTCTTGAGGATGGAATAGAATCTTATTTGTTAAAGCGACTAACCTAAAGCTGTGTCTGTCTTTGGCCAATACTCGGCACCTCCGTAAGAGTAAACTTAAATCAGAACGAATTCTGTGGAACATATCAAAAGTAAAAATTAAGAAGTGTGTCTTAAAAGCACCTCCAGTGTACTGGCGGCTTCGTTGCCATTTCACAGGTTGAACGGACCTGAAGCTTATCCCAGAGCCTCTAGGATTCCTATTAAGTGGGGTTTGTTTAACTCTCTTTAGGGCCGCCTAATATTGAGGTGACTCCAGGAGGTTCTACTTGGCATCCCGAATCTTCCAACCAATGGGAGAACCTTGTTTCCTCTCATAGTTGATACAGGCAAAGGTTTAAGCATTTTTAGAACAGGTGTAGCCTTTAAGGTGGGATGGTGGAATCCACTGTGGACTCGCAGTGAAGGTAAGAAGCCAGTGAGTTCGCCCCGCACTCTCCCAGGCCAACCAATCCCCAGCTCTGTAGCTCCCCAGAAGTGCTTCCTTAGGTTTGGAAATTACTCTGGGTGTAGTCCCTTGCCTGTCACCTACACACAATTCTGAAGGTAATTCGTTCAGCCTTTGAAATCTTATCCCGCCCAGGAAGTGTGCGTGGGACGTTGTCTCCTAGGAGCCCACCAGGTCTCTAGTAGATCCCCCTCCAACACCTGTAGGGGCAGAGCGCCTGGAAAGCCACCCCAACGTGCTATATCTCCTCCCTCTCATCCCCCTAAGTTCCGTAGGATAGACTGGACTGCTACCCGGGCCCGTTGGATTTCCTCAACTCTGACTGAGCTCCGCGAGACACCGGCCCCAACCTCAACCCCGTGCATGCCACAGAGATCACTTACGTGGGCAGGGCCCGCAAGGCGCACGTGAGAGACCCCGGGCTCAGGAGGCATCCAAGCAGCTATGCTGGGCACACAGGACCGCAATCCACACCCAAAACAGGCGCTAAGAAGGAGCAATTAAACCAGAAGTGCGCTAGGGAGATCAGATGAGCAAGCGGCTCGGAGTTGTCTAGTGGCAGAGTCATTAGTTGGTTGTTGCTACAAAGCCTCACCGTGTGGTTCGGTGATTAAGGAAAAAAAAAAAAACCTTTTAAGCGCTGGCAAACCCGTTATTGGTTTACAGAATTTGAGGGTTTTTTTTTCTTTTGTTTTTCTCTTTTGCTCCAACCACTGCTGCCCGAAATATTTCTGCCCCCAGCGTCATGCCCTTAAACCAAAGAAGAGGAATTCCGCGGGTCGGAGCTGCTGCTGCAGAAGTTGAGAGAGAGAGAGAGAGAGAGAGAGAGAGAGAGAGAGAGAGAGAGAGAGAGAGAGAGAAAGAGAGGAAACCCCTGTACTCGTATCTGTAACGACATCACCGATGTAATTTGTTTTGAATGTTCATTTTTATTGGTGTTCCCTCTGCCAAAATGTGCTTGATTACAGAGGTTTGTCCTGAGATCACCACACACTCCAGACAGGCGAAGGTGCGGTGCGGAAGGTTCAGCTCAGGCCAGATCAAATCCTGGGCTGTTTAACGCTGAAAGGCTGCATGTTGCTATTAGTGTTAAATATATGGCTAATTATGCGTATGAAAATTAAACATCAGTGTTATGCTAATGGGGCGCCTTCAGCTGCGGATTTGAGCACTTGAGACTACCATTTAATCAAATGAATCAGTAACTAATACATCTGCACGTGTGAACTTTCACAAGATCATTTCCCCAGTTCCCGTCACACCGTTAAATTATGAAAGAAATAATTATCAACACTTTCTAATTATCTAACAAAGTAATTTGGGATTCACCGTGGGGCTGGCGGGATGGAGAACCAACAGCCCCTAGCAACCAGCGGAGTTTGCGCCACTCTGTGAGAGGGTGGCTGTGTGATACAGGCGGGCGGCAGTGCTCGCGGGGCTTTTTTGAGCACTTTTTCATACCTAGCACCCCGGAACTAGAAAGCGCCACGGCAATCCTGGACTCTGTTAGCGCTGTCCACAGGCCGGCAGAGCCCGCTTGGGCCACTGGAGGTGAGGAAGATTCCGGGCTATAGGGACTGTCTATACACAAATATCCTAGCCTCCCACGGGTCTGGATTTGCTTTGTGGACTTCGGTGTCCCTTTAGGACTCCTAAACCTGGGGCGCTCTCTCCAGACTCCAAGAGATCGGAAAATGACCACCTAGCGGGCTGGCGCGGCTCCAACTGTCCTGAGCCCGCCGGCCCCCCGGCTCCACGCTGCGCCGCGCCCTCGGGGCTAGTGAGCCCGGGGAGCACGGCTCCGCGGGAGTGGAGAGGGGAGGGGGAGACTGAAAGGTTGGGAAAGAAAAGGGGGGGAGAGTGTCCGGGGAGGGGGGAGGGAGGCGGTGCGGCCGCCTTTTCCTGGGAGGAGAAGCGCGGGCTCCGGGCTCTCGGCGCTCTCGGATGTGATCAGATCTCACCAGCCCGGAGCTGGCAGTGGCCAGCTGGGCCTGGAGAGATGCGAGCGGGCCCCTGGGAACGGCGGGAGCGGCGGGGCGGCGGCCGAGTGAGTGAGTTGAGCTGGAGGGTCCCCAAATCCCGCTCCCAGGGATGTGGCCGCGCGGCCCCAGGCTTCGGGGGCGCGGCCAGAGGGGCTCAGCGCTAGGCGCAGGCCGCCCGGGAAGACCGCTGACCGCCACCAGTCTTGGGTGTCCCCTAGTGCGCGACTCCACGATCCAAAGACCGCAGCCAGACGCTCGAGCGAAGCGCCTCGAGGGACTCGGGTGGCAGCAACGTGAAGCGGTCCCGGGTCCCAGGTGTAGGGGGCGGGCAAAGGGTGGGGATAGTGAGGGGGAGGGCGACGGCGGGGAGCCTGTGGTCGGTTTCGGGGAGTGGTGGAGGAGCACACTGGGGAGGCGGCAGCACGCCTCGGAGGTCCTGGTGCGGACGCCGCAGACCATTGTGCGTCCCGAGCCGCGCGCTGGGTCGCAGCGGAGCCCGGGCCGGGAAGTGCGGAGCGGTCTCTCCCCAGGCCCGGCCGCGGCGCCCGCTATAGTGCAGCGGAGCCAGTGCATCTCGGACCAATCCCCGGTGATTATGCAAGACAACCGACCAATCAGCTTCGCCAGCTCATGAATATTTATGACCTTGGCTGAGTCAAAGCTTTGAACCGAGTTTGGGGAGCTCGGCAGCATCATGCTTAGACTTTTCAAAGAGACAAACTCCATTTTCTTATGAATGGAAAGTGAAAACCCCTGTTCCGCTTAAATTGGGTTCCTTCCTGTCCTGAGAAACATAGAGACCCCCAAAAGGGAAGCAGAGGAGAGAAAGGCCCACACCCAGACCCCGCGAGAAGAGATGACCATGACCACCATGCCAGAAAGTCTCAACAGCCCCGTGTCGGGCAAGGCGGTGTTTATGGAGTTTGGGCCGCCCAACCAGCAAATGTCTCCTTCTCCCATGTCCCACGGGCACTACTCCATGCACTGTTTACACTCGGCCGGGCACTCGCAGCCCGACGGTGCCTACAGCTCGGCCTCGTCCTTCTCCCGACCGCTGGGCTACCCCTACGTCAACTCGGTCAGCAGCCACGCGTCTAGCCCCTACATCAGTTCGGTGCAGTCCTACCCCGGCAGCGCCAGCCTCGCCCAGAGCCGCCTGGAGGACCCAGGTAGGTGCGCTTGCCAGGGAGAGAAGGGAAGGAAAAAGGGCAGCAGGGGTAGAAGGGGAGGGGGAGAGAGAGAAGAGAGGAGAGAGGTGGGGTGGGGGAGGGCGCGGGAGCAGTAGAGGTTTCGGATATCAATCTATGGACCCTTGTCATCGAAAAGAAAAAAATAGTAAAAATCCAACCCAATTTACAACTATCCAGCAAAGGATAAATCCAAGAGCGTCTCCGGGCGCTGGATGGGCCTCTGGGTGGCTCGGTGCGCCGAGCACACAATGCCCTGCTGGAAAACAGAAACCCACATGTGCACGTATTAGTCTCGGTAATTATTTATTGCGTAGCGCTATAAACAATGTATGCAATTAAGGGTAATTAAACCTCAACTACCGCCTGCAAAAATAGCAAACTTTCCCTGCAAAGGCAGTAGCTGCGCTCTTGGGAACGGCCCAATGCTGCCTGCAGCAATCAGGGACTGGCCCAATCCAGCCTGCAGCAGTCGGATCGGCCCTTGGACTTTGGGGAACCCTTCCCAGACGTTCACAGTTCTAGATCTTTCCTTCTCCGGGCCCTACCTCTCTGCCTGCCCATCCATTAGCTACCAGTTTTCATCTCTCCATCCTGAAAGCCGCCCCCAGCATTAACAACGGTCCCCGCTTCTGCTGTCCCTCCAGGGGCGGACTCCGAGAAGAGCACGGTTGTGGAAGGCGGTGAAGTGCGCTTTAATGGCAAGGGGAAAAAGATCCGCAAACCCAGGACAATTTATTCCAGTTTGCAGTTGCAGGCTTTGAACCGAAGGTTCCAACAAACTCAGTACCTTGCTCTGCCTGAGAGGGCGGAGCTCGCGGCCTCCTTGGGACTCACACAGACTCAGGTACTAGCCGCCTCCGCTCCTCCAAGCAGACTTCCCATGCCCGTCCCGAGCCCCAAGTTTCGGTTCTTGCTCCTTGGGCCTAGGGTTCCGGTGCATTGTGCGTGTGTTTGTGCGTGTGTTTGTGTGTGCGCGCGCGCATAGCGCGCGCGCGTGTCCACCCCTGGTTCTCATCGGCTCCCTTTTCTCCTCCTTGCTGTCTACCCAAGTTGGATGCCTGCCCTCCGTACCCTGACCTGGCTGCTCCAGGTCCTCTGGATCTTAAAAACCTGATTATGGGCTCGCAAGGATTTCCCCACTTGTTTTGTTTGGGGCATTCTGAAGTCACACGTGCTCCAACAACTGGAACAATAGATGAGGGATTTAATCCCTTCTTTGCCTTTAAAGTGTGGCTAATCACTCAGGCCTCAGTCCAGCTCACGCCTTGGTCTGCCTCCACCTCCTCTTTCCTACCATGGGGGGGGGGGGCGTCTTCCTTCTGCCCCTGTCACCTCCCAAATCCCAATCCTCAGCGAGTAAAAGAGACTTTCCTTCTTGGATTTCTCTAAGACTGTAGGGAGTATCTAGGCATTCTATCCTTGGCCGGAGCGAGTTTCCGACGTCTGGCCCGGGATTTGGAATGGAGCTAGGGAAAACAAACATGCCTAAGGGGGAAAAGTTGGTTTGAGTCCAAAGAAAAGTTTAACGAAAACGAGTAGCTTTCTCAATCAAGTCTCAATTCACTCACGGGTAGAAAGAACAGAGGAAAAAGGTGGTCGAATTGCAAATAAACGTCCTCCACGCCTACCTAGGTTTTTTATTTCTTTATTGATATTGCATCGTTCTTGTGTGGTGTTGGGAGGACGCAGTGTCCACTGCAAACGGCCACCGTGATGGTACTGACTCAGGCTTGCATGCCAAGGCATGGATTATCCTCAGTCTCTGAGAGTTGCCTCTGCGGGCCACCAGAGGTGGGTCGAACCCCTCCGTAGCCTTCGACTCTCCAGAGGGAAGTGGCGGTGGTCTCTCCACTCCTGCAGCCTGGATCTGACACCCTGCACAGCGCAGAGAGGGCGTCTATGCTCTTCCACTGATCCATTTCTTTCCTCCCCAGACCTGGATAGACTCAGTGGCCTCAGCCCAATCACGTTATTGTCCGATCTTGCAGGTCAAGATCTGGTTCCAGAACAAGCGCTCCAAGTTCAAGAAGCTGATGAAGCAGGGCGGGGCAGCGCTGGAGGGGAGCGCGCTGGCTAACGGCCGGGCCTTGTCAGCCGGCTCGCCACCCGTGCCACCCGGCTGGAACCCGAACTCTTCATCCGGGAAGGGCTCGGGCAGCAACGCGGGCTCCTACATCCCCAGCTACACGTCGTGGTACCCGTCGGCGCACCAAGAAGCTATGCAACAGCCCCAGCTCATGTGAGGTCGTGTGTGCGCACTCACCCGCCTCCTTCTCGTCTCCCTTGGCCCGGGCCCCTCCCGCCTCCAGGTCCACACACCCTTCCGTGCGCTGTGCCCTGGGCCCGGAGGAGAAGGGCCCAGAGGGGAAAATAAGACAGTGAAGGCGGAGGCTCAGTGCCTCCTCGGAGCCCCTTGAGGACTGGCAGCCAGTGCTCTCGGTAGGAACCAACCAGAGCCACGCGGTGACACCAGAGAGGCCCCAGGCACTGGAGACCCCGGGGCAGCAAGATGAACCCGCTGGGCCAGACTCAACCCTCAGCTTTGTGGGACTATCAGGAAAAAAATGTAGAAAAGAAACACAACAAAAGTTCTTTTTTCTGTTCTGTCCGTTTCTTGTCTCCTTTTGCTCTTTGAGCTGAATCAAGGTCCTCCGAAACCTGCTGTCCTCACTGGGCAGCACTTGCAAAGAGTCACCAGGTCTGAGCCACATGCGGTCTGCTGGCTGCCTATCTCTGAACCCTGGAACAAACGATGCTTCCTATCTGGCCTTCTAGGCCCTGCCTAACCATCTGTGTAGCTTGTTTGGGAAACGGGGAAAATTGGAGGGAGGGGGGGTTATTTATTGAAGAACGGACTTCGTTTGGCCATGTTAGCCAATTCCAGATTCTCTGGGGCGGGGAGAGGTTACTGTCCAAACACAGGGTTTACTTTCATCGCATCTGAAAAAGGTCCAAGGAGCGGTAGCGCTGTTTAACATATACAGTAACTTTTGTACTTTGCTGGTTTGGAGTGATTGATACTGAGTGTTTTTAAGTTTTTACATGTCCCCTATTATTAAAAACAATAAATGGCAAGAGAAAGAATAAGTAGCAAAAGATAAATGAAGCCAACATGATTTTGTCATCTTGGGAAGAACCGGTGACATTTTATCTTGACAAGAAGGGGAAAAAATTCTAATGTGGGAACCAAGAGAGAGGACTGAAGAGCATTGGAGAGAGTGAGCGAGGCATGAGAGAGCGCCCCAATTCCAGGTTGATTTCAAGCAGACAAAAAGTAGCTTTATAATAACCCCTAGCAGCTCCGCCGAAGAGAAATAGATTTCCACCCTGACCGCACAATCTCCGTCGCAGGATCTGATCGTTGTACATATTATCATTATTATTGTTGTTATTATTATATTGTTGTTCTGTAAACATGTTGCACAAGCTTAGCCTCTTTCCGTTCTGTTGTGTGTGGCTGTAAAACCCGATGCTTTGTGAAATGAGAATCTTGACATTTTACTTGTGAAATTTGGAAAATGTGACAAGTTGAAATCAACCGTGTTTTGTGTTCTCTATGTCAAAGTTTAGTTTTATATTGAGAATGTTAACTTATTGCTTTGTATCTAGGGGGGAAAGAACTTTGTAAATAAGTTATAAAGTTTCTTTGAGACAGTAAAATTATGGTTTCAAGAAAGATGCTGCTTCCTGTACTGTATGAAGGGAAAAGTGGCACCAGGGCTCTTACCTCTGCAGCAATAATGTGGATACTTTTTACTTGTTGGGACAGACTTGGGGCCGCCTATTCCAAACCCAACAAAGTATCATTCTGAAGTCTGATGGGTGCCTGGGAGGGGGGGGATGCTTCCCTAACCTTAATCCCATGGTCTCCAAGGAGTCTGATCTCTGTCGGTAAGGGTGAAACGGGTCGGTTGAGAAAGGGGGCCCAGAAACAGGTGCGGCCAGGGCAGATTCCTGGCTCAAGAACCGAAACACCAAGACCATAAAGAGAGGAAAGTTGAATCCAAAGGATGCTACAGGCCTTGAAGACTGGAGTTATCTCAGCGGTCGCCCGGCCCGGCCATGGAAGATGAGAAACTGCTTTGTTTCCAGCCCTCGCTCACATCTGACCTGCCAGATTTCGCTGGACCGGACGCACTGGTTCCCGTTTTGGAAAAACGCTGCCGGTCGTTAGGCAGGGGCAGGAAGGACTCGTCTTGCAACCCCCAACCCCTATCAATCACCCAGCTCTGGGTGACGGGACAAAGTCACTGGACTTTGGCCTTCCATAGCTACAAAGTCCCGTCCTGCACGTTTTCTCTGTATACTCACCAACTAGAAGTGCCTACCAGCAAGGGTTTAGGTGAGCGTTGGGGAGGGGGGTGGGAGTTCACTGTAGTGCAGCGCGTCATTCCTGCCCCAGGCCCAGAGAGCAGACCCCAAAAAGTCTTTCTGAGGACACTTTTAGTTGTGAGTCAGTTTGCCCAGTAAGAGGCTGAAGCCTTATTGAATCTCTTGTCTGCTTGCGCCCCAGCCTAGATTAGCTCCAACCCCAGAGGCCAGACTCTGGACCCAAACCGAAGTTACCGAACATCGCGAACCCCGACGGGCGTATTTGCGCGATTCCTGCTTCCCTGGCACCCGCCTGCGGATGCCGTCGGCAGCGAGGCTGTCCCTCCGCCTTTGGGGGGCCCTTTCCGGCGCGCGGTGGGGAGCAGTGATCTGTGTTGTGACAAGCACCCATTTTTCAATTGGTGCTGGTGAAAGATCAGTTGCGCGGTGCTCTTCCGACGCCCTTTGGGAAGGGGAGGAGGAAGTCGCGGGGCTAGAGGGGGGAGGTGTAATGGAAGGAGCGGGAAGGTACTGGCAGGGTGAAGTCGGGGGACTTCGACGCCCCTTCTGGGCCTGAAAGTGGAACTTTCCCTTTGCCGCTGGCCCGCGGTGGTACTGGGTAGACCCGCAACGAAACCGAAGGAGAGAACTTCCCCGGGTGGGCCCAGAAGCGCTCACAGAGGCCGGGTTGGATTTGGGCTTCCCAAAGGACGCGACTTCGCTAAGGAGGGTGAGGAGGATGCTTCTCACATGTCGGACCGGGTCCCCGAGACAACATGGACCACCCAACCGCTCAAGTCACAGGCAGAATGTGTTTGGTCAAGCCGATTTTAATACTTTAAGATATTAGCTTATACTAATTTAATAATCTCTTGCTAACAGTTCAAATAGAGAAATTATTAGTTTTAGCTCAAGGAAGGCGTTCTTTAGTTAGGCTCTATTATAATTATAAGCGGTTGTAC